>JADMNL010000033.1:33097500-33697500 GCA_016271365.2 Neoceratodus forsteri
CCACCCTACCCTACCCCGATCCAGTGATACCGGAATCAGACCCAAGGCAAGGCAGGGGATCGGGAGAGCTGGCGAGGCAAGTTTGGCATTGGGTGTGTGGTGGCGGGCACTGGAGGTTGCTGTCATCTATCTGTGGGCCAGGGATTTTTGCTGTTTAGTGTTGCTCTGGGAGTACAAATGTGCAGTGATGTCCTGCACACAACGGGCATGCTCCCACACCCGCACATAAGGTGTCCACCACCACCAATCCCAGCCCCTGAGGAGCGTGCCATAGGTGCACCACCCCCAATGATCACCAGGAGCTGTCAGCACTGTGGCAAGTGCAACCACCCACCCCAGGAAAGGAGAGCAGTCCTCTGAATACACAATCCTTCCCTGCTGCCCCCTGATGGTTCGAGCTTGCTTCTGAACCTGGGTCACTGGCATGGTGTGAGGTGTGGCATCCAGCACCTCAGCCCTCAGTGCCACTGGGCCGGCTACAAAAACCCTCCTTAAAAGCTGTTTTTGAGCAGATTGTTATAAAACAAGGCATTCCGGGTTGCTAACGCATTACAGATTTTAAATAATGCAAAACCAACTCACCGATATGACAGTTTAATGTGAATTGTACTGTATGTTTTGTAAACATCTACTGATTTATAGGGATTGCCTATCCACTGTATTAGCCAAGATCCTCTGCAATTCCTTTGGTAACATAGTAACAGTATCAGACAATAGATCACAAGGAACTCTGGGTCCATCAGGCCCACTTCCTCACTCACTTCTTAGATGAAAAAGTATGCTGTGGAAACATGAATTTGTTCAGGTATCCCACCAAGTGGGCGCAGGAATGACTTCAGCAAAATGTAGATGGCACGATTAGCGCAAAAAGTGTTGTGGGCAGTTGGGACTTCTGCACAGTGGCAATTGTGGGCAATAGGAATATGAGTCCCTAACTGTGGTCTTCTCCCCCAATGTGTGCAGGCTGGGGGGTGTTTATATTTATTTGAGGGGAGTGCAGGATGGTGAAGTCCCCCATCAATGGTCCCAATATGTTGTGCGATCAGCCAGGTGTGCAATGCACTTGCCTGTTGCACACCTAGCTGTCAGCCATTTTCCTGCACTCTGCTTTTCTCCAGACAGTTTATTTTTGCCCTATTGTGGGTGATCCATTTGTTTATAGGAATTCCCCATGCATCCTACAATTCAGGGTACATTGTGATTCCCATGGCAATCAGAAATGCATCTAAGTTTACCTTGAAGGCCTGCACTGTCTGCAAAGCCACTGTCTCCATTCATAAGCTGTCCCATAGGGTCACCAGTCTCTGGCACAAGATGTGACTTCTAATGATAGCCCTGTGAAATCCACAGAGCAGGGGCTTTTTGTGAGTGGCAACATACTGTCTTCAATCTGGTGTAAAGTAAGCTTTTGCCATGGCAGCCCCTGTCTCATGGAACTCTCGGTCCACCGCTCTCCATTGAATGCCACCATATTGTCAACAGTCTGCTGGAGATCAAGTTTTGCAGTGGCAGCCACTACCCTGTGGAAATGTCTGCCAGCCATGATCCACTTGTGGCAGCCCCTGTCCTGCAGAACTCTCTGCCTCCCACTATCTGCTTGTGGCAGCCCCCTGTCCCACAGAGCACTCTGCCTCCCACTATCTGCTTGTGGCAGCCCCTGTCCTATAGAGCACTCTGCTTCCCACTATCTGCTTGTGGCAGCCCCTGTCCCACAGAACTCCCAGCCTGCCACTATTTGTTTGTAGCAGCCCCTGTCTCACAGAACTCTCTGCCTGCCACTGTCTGCTTGTGGCAGCCCCTGTCCCATAAAACTCTCTGCCTGCCACTGTCTGCTTGTAGCAGCTCCTGGTCTGTAAAACTCTCTGCTTAGTACTATCTGTTTGTGATAGCCCCTGTCCCATGGAACTCTTTGCTTGCCAATATCTGCTTGTGGCAGCTCCTGTCCTGTAGAACTTGTTGCCTGCCACTATCCACTTGTGACAGCCCCTGTCCTACAGAACTCTCTGCCTTTCACTATCCACTTGTAGCAGCCTCTTTCCTGTGGAACTCTCTGCCCACCACTATCCACTTGTGGCAGCCCCTGTCCTGTAGAGCACTCTGCCTCCCACTATCTGCTTGTGGAAGCCCCTGTCCTGTAGAGCACTCTGCCTCCCACTATTTGCTTGTGGCAGCCCCTGTCCCACAGAACTCTCTGCCTGACACTGTCTGCTTGTGGCAGCCCTTGTTCCATAAAACTCTCTGCCTGCCACTGTCTGCTTGTGGCAGCCACTGTCCCATAAAACTCTCTGCCTGCCACTGTCTGCTTGTGGCTGCCCCAGGTCTGTAAAACTCTCTGCCTAGTACTATCCATTTGTGATAGCCCCTGTCCCATGGAACTCTTTGCCTGCCAAGATCTGCTTGTGGCAGCTCCTGTCCTGTAGAACTTGTTGCCTGCCACTATCCACTTGTGACAGCCCCTGTCCTACAGAACTCTCTGCCTTTCACTATCCACTTGTTGCAGCCTCTTTCCTGTGGAACTCCTTGCCCACCGCTATCCACTTGTGGCAGCCCCTGTTCCATAGAACTCTCTGCCTGTCACTATCGGCTTGTGGCAGCCCCTCTCCTGTGGAACTCTGCCCACCATTGTCCACTCACTGAGATGTCCAAATCAATACTAAGAAAGTACCTGATGAGTCATGCCTTCCCCGAGGGTGTGTTCATCTGTGAATGAGTCAGGCTTCCCAGAGGGTGCGTGAATCTTTGAAGAAGTACTTGATGAGTCAGGCCTTCCCTGAGGGTGTGCAAATCTGTGAAGAAGTACCGGGTGAGTCAGGTCATTGCCTTGGGTGTGTAAATAGGTGAAGAAGTACCTGATGAGTTAGGTCTTCCCCAAGAGTGTGTAAATCTGTAAAGGAGTACCTGATTGAGTCAGACCTTCCCCGAGGGTATGTACATCAGTGAAGAAGTACCTGATTGAGCCAGGCCTTCCCCGGGGGTATGTACTTCTGTGAAGAAGTACCAGGTGAATCAGGCCATCACCCTAGGGTGTGTAAATCTGTGAATAAATACCTGTCGACTTAACCCTTCTCCAAAGGTGGGTAAATCTGTGAAGAAGTACCTCATGAGTCAGGCTTCCCTAAGGGTGTGTGAATCCTTGAAGAAGTACCTAATGAGTCAGGCCTTCCCTGGGAAGGTGTAAATCTGTGAAAAAGTACCGGGTGAGTCAGGCCATCACCCTGAGGTGTGTAAATCTGTGGAGAAGTACCTGATGAGTAAGCCTTCCACAAGGGTGTGTAAATCTTGGGAGATGTACTGGATGAGTCAGACCTTCCCTGAGGTTATGTAAATTAGTGGAGAAGCACTGGATGAGTTAGGCTTTCCACAAGTGTGTGTAAATATGTAAAGAGGTATTTGATGAGTTAAGCCTTCAATGGTGGTGTGTAATTCTCTGAAGGAGTGCCTGATGAGTCAGGCCTTCCCCAAGGGTGTGTAAATCTGTAAAGAAGTACCTGATGAGTTGAGCCTTCCCCAAGGGTATGTAAATCTAGGCCTGTAAGTAGCACTGTACCCAGGCCTGACAGTAAGTTGTATTTGGCCCAAAATGTCCACCTGAACCTGGATCAAATGAGTCCAATTTGAAAGTTATGTAATTATTAGCTATTGTTGTCTTCCATGCCCTCTGTTATTTCCAGGAAATCCTCATCGCCTAATTCACTATCTTCAGCCCTCCCCCCATAATGAGCACTTCTGTTAGTACTGCTACTATGATAAACTGCAGTGGCACTGGCACCCGCACTGCCATCATCTGCAGTGTCAGAACAGGTATTGCTGCTGATACATGGTGACATACTGACATAATTCCTGTTTGATGTGCGGCTACCTCTGGATAATATGGCACAGCTACCACCAGTATTGCTGCTGCTGCTACCGGAAACATGAAACCTGACAGTCTCTGTCTGGGACTTTGGCTTCTCCAGTCTCCTCCTTTTTGCTTTTTGCCACAAAGACATATAGTGCCTTTTTTTCTCTTTTTTCCAACACTTCACAGATTTATCAACTTCAAAGTCGGAGAAGTCAGGCCCCATGTTTAGTTTCATTAGTAGCTCTAGGCTATCTTCTGTTAGTGAACAATGAAATTTTGTCTTTATCCTATTCTGCACACTGAAACCTCGCTCACATTCTACAGATGTCAGTGGAATGCATAAAGTGATATTACATAACGTTGAATATACTGGCATTGTATCAGAGTACTTTGAAATTACCCTTCTCATAAAGCTTTTGGAACTAAGGCTCCTATTGCATCCCAGCATCATTACCTTTGCTTTTGCCCAGTCTGAGTGGAGACAATTTTCATCTAGTAAAGGCTTGCATTTATGAATATGTCTCAGTATCATCTTGTTCACTGTCATATTGTGTGTTGGGACCAAATTTTTAACAAACAATTTCTAGACTTTTCTGAACACTGACTGTATTACAGTCTACTACAGACTGTGGGTTATTTAGATTGGCAATGGCATCCAGAAGTGCTTCCATTTTAGAATTTGGGCACAACCTACACTTCATGTTGCTTATAAGAGTATTGAGATACTCCTCCCTCAGTTTTGAGAATTGTGTGCTGTCATTTTACATGAACACTTTAGTTCAATCTGAATGTCATCTTGCTGAGATTCCTTCATTTTCCAACATGCTGTCATTTGTCCACTATCGCTAGTTTCAATTTCACATGCCTCTTGAAACACTGCCAGGATTAGGCCTGGCTCACTTTTCATGTTTTCTAACTCACCAATTGCACAGAACACTTGTGGTTTCACATCCACATACCGCAGATCCTGCTTTTGAAGGGATTTACAAAGAGTTCCCATTACTTTAAGGATATCACAGAACATACATAGAAAACCTGCAGAAATATAAGTAGTGAGAAACGTGTGAAGGCCCTGAGCTTTGGCATGATTCCTGTCCTCTTTAAGTATAGGGAGACTAGCAGGGTAACATTTATGTATTGCATTTACAGCATTTTGCATTGACAGCCAACGTATGTTAATTGCTTCTTTCAGCTTTCCTTTTACTGTACCAATCACCCTTTGCATATCTTCTAGCGTTGCCTGCCTAACAGCAGATGTACCGAAATAGGAATATATACCTTTAATGTTACTCTGAAAGTCTTGTAGGTATCTGAAGTGAGTAGCAGACTGTGAACAGGCCAAAGCCAATCTATGAGCCAAACAGTGGACATGAACCATAAAAGGTGAATGCAGTGAAGTCAAAAGTGCACCAACACCATTGGACTTGCCCATCATTATTTTATTTTATTTATTTATTTAGTTTTTGTTGACCGGGTAAGTGCACTAGACAAATCCTGCCTATTTTCAGGCACGACCCGGGGGTGGGGGATACAGATGAATGCCAACTGACTTTGAACCAGATTAAGCTGTTGGTGGTATTTTGGGTGAATGAGGGAAATTTGGCCAGAACACAGGAAAATTCCCTACTTGGTCGCTGTTTGCTGCCAGTAGGGGACAGGACATTTCAAGATGGCCACCAGGTGGACCATGGAAGGAGGAGGAAGTCTGCAGTGGGAGAGCTAGCCTCAGCTCCTGCTCCAGGTATTATGGAGGCTCAGCCTTGGTTATAGCTGAAATAGATTTGGATACAGAATTTCAGGATGCAGTTGTGAACTGGGAGCAGTCAGTACCAAATATAATTAAAAAAGAAAAAGCTCCATTTGAAATACAAAAACCAGTGCTGTCTGGAAAGGAAATTGAGATGATGGGAGCTGAACCAGTGCAGGACGCAGAAGAGGTAAACACTAACCTGCAGAGCGGTGGTCAGAGCCGCGGAAGAGTTACGGCAATTTCAACTGGTAAAACGAAGGATTTAGCTCCCGTGGGAGGTCCTGAGTGGTGCGACAGCATTGCGAAACTTCAGGCTGGAAGGAAAGGACATGGGAAAGAAACTAAGCAGATGGTCAGCTGGACGACGGCCCTAGATGAGGAGCCAAAAGAGCTTGCAGGTACTGTGTCTCCCTTAAACATTAAATCTGGTGGGTTGGAGCTGATGGCAAGAGAATCAGCCTTAGTTTTTAAAAAAATTTCTACTCAGTTTTCCAAAGCTTCACAGCATTGCGCTGAGTTATCTAACTGCAGTACTTGTACTAATGACAGCGGTGCAGAGAGCATCGTTAACTCTAAGGCAGACCTCAGGAACATCAGAGGTTCCATAGGGAAGAGCGTTGCACAGCATAGCTCTAGTAGTTCTGCCGGAAAGACATTGTTTGCTTTAAACTCCCTTCAGGCTGGCATTCTTACCGCTGAGAATAGCGAGTGCCTACAGCCTGTTTTGGTTCCTGAAAACATAAAACGAGGCGATGTCCTTAATAAAAACCTAAATGCTGACTTGATAGCTCTGCCTTCTACTGCTACTTTTTATCAAAATGAAGTGACTCCTTTGAACAAAGTGGCGGGATTTGTGTTTAAGCACCAAATTCAGGAAGAATCATTAGCTGTACCAGCAGTAACTTATCAATCATCTGAAGGCTCACAAATTGGGGTTACAGATTTTTATTTCTCTAATAAAACAACTAAAAAAAAAAACACTAATCCCAAATTTGCATGATCGGAAAACAGAATCCCCTCATTTTCTGGAAGAAGGCATTCAAGACTCTTGGTCACCTCATAAGGCTTTACGTGAGGCTGGTTGGAAACAGGCAGACACAGGTGTATGGAAGCCTGATACAGCATGGGATTCTGACTTAACTCTTTCGCAACATTCTCCTGAGTGGGTTCCAGTCGGTCAGCAGCAGAAAGAGATGGATAATAGGAAGAATAAACAAATTGAGAAGGAAGATTTACATCTCCCTTTGGGAACTTCTGGGTCGACTAATTATTCTCCCATCTTCACATCAGGAAACACAACTGCAGGAGACTTTACAGAAGGGTTCAAATGAGGTTATTTTGCAACCCCCCCACACAGAAGCCTTTGATGTCAGAGCTTTTCTCTAACTCCATAGGAAGCATCCCAGGCGTAATGCTGTGTGGTTGAGGTATAAAGGAGGTTGGAGGTTAGGCGGACAGGCACTACGTGGGAAAACTTTGTTAAAAGACTCATTGCATTTTACTCCACAGGATGTTTATGCCTTCATAAATATTTCAGGGGAGGATAATTTTGATATAAGTTTTTGTTCGCAACATGCTTTAGATCTATTTTGGGTTAGGTATGGTCAGGTAAAGTTTTCACCTATGTGGACACCCTTCATTGTTATCCCTCTGTCCAAACCCCTGATTAAATTCGTTACAGTCATGTTTCGGAATGAAGGGGTTTGGGTAGAGGACATAACTTTTTGGTTGGAAAAAAATGTGAAGTGTTGAGTGAGCCAGAACCCATTCTGGATTCAGAACAATTCTGGACTGGAGGATGGAAGTACAAAATTAAACTAAGACAATCAGAGGCAGGGATTGAGCACATACCTAACTCCTTTTTATTGGGGAAAGATAGAGGTGTATGTTTTTACAGTGGGCAGCCCCGTGCATGTTACAAATGTGGGGCTAGAACACACCTTTCTAGCGTATGTGATCAACCTCGTTGTGATAATTGTGGGGAGGTAGGGCATTTGACTATGTTTTGTAATAACCAATCTAGTTGTGATTTGTGTGAAACTAAAGGTCATGTGTTTAAAGTATGCCCTTGGGCTGCTCAAAATAAATCCACCTGTTCCAATTCTGAGGTGTTCATCCAAAAAGCACAGGAAGCCATTGCTCAGGTACTTCCCTCTCTTGCTTGACCCCCACCC
Organism: Neoceratodus forsteri; assembly: GCA_016271365.2. Lineage (NCBI taxonomy): Eukaryota > Metazoa > Chordata > Ceratodontiformes > Ceratodontidae > Neoceratodus > Neoceratodus forsteri. The sequence continues at coordinate 33,105,266 of JADMNL010000033.1, forward strand.
CCTGTCACTACTCAGGTAAAACTTCCCTTAGCTAGGAAGGTAACCGAATTAGAAGGGGGGTTAAAAGACAAGGTTCTGGATAAGAATAAGTCAATGCCAGTGAGTAGTGAGGATCAGCAAGGGGCTACTTCAGATATGGTCATTTTAACAAAGGTTAATATGGGTCCTCCTAATCCCTCATGTTTCCCCCCAGTGTGTTATTCGGAAGAGGTCACAATGGGGGTAGGTGTCATCACTTCGGTAAGTGACCCATTGACAGTGTTGCCCCAAAGAAGATCTTCTAGAAACTTTCATCCCAAACTCCCCCCCAGTTGTGCAAATTGAAACTAGCAACTCATATGCTGCTCTTTTTTCTCCATGGGGCAATACTGAGCTAGAGGTAGATGATTCTGATTCACAAAAATCCTCCCTTTCAACTAGGTCACAGCCAGTAGATAATTATAAGGATAAAAAAAAGAAAAAGAGAAAAAAATAATGGTATGAGCATTTAAACTGATAATGAGGCTGGTCTGGGGCTCTTTAAACACCCATAGCCTATTGAATGCGGCTAAGAGACAAGCCCTTTTTTATTATATTCACGATCAACCTTTTTCAGTATGTTTTTTACAGGAGACATGGATGTATTCCATAGAGCAGCTTGCAGCATTTAAAAGAGATTGGGTTTGGGGCCCTTCCTTTTGGTCATTTGGGGAGGATTCTGCAGATGGCATAGGTATTGTGTTTAATTCATATGCTTTCCAGTTACACAGTTTGATTGACTTGATACCAGGAAGGCTGTTGATAGTGGACGGGAAGTGGCTAGGCTTATGTTTCTGGTTTATCAATATTTATAATCCCCAAACAAAAGCAGGTAGAGTTAATTGTCTAAAAGCAGTACAGCCTTTTCTATTAACAACGGTCAGAGTATTATGGGGGGGTGACTTTAATTGTTCCATTCCGACCTACTCCCATGAAATAAATAAAAAAACATATTGCGACTCTAACGCATTAGGTAAAATTATCAAAGATGCTGGTCTTTGGAATTGTAATAACACTTTACAGGCAGGAGCTGGATTTTCTTTCAAAAAGGGGAAAAACTTCACTCTGATTGACTATATGTTAGTTTCACCAAATATGCAAGTGGAGTCTTTTAAAATATTTCCCTGTGAATTTTCTGATCATTCTTTTTTACTAAGTATTTTTTGTTTTGCAGATACACAAGTGAAAAGACAAATTAGATGGAAGCTTAATAATTCCTCACTAGAACTTCCTTTTATACAATGGAGGTTAAATACCTTTTAAGAGCAAGGTTATCAGTAGCCTTTTATATTCAGACCTAGGGATTGGTGGCTGGAGACAAAAGCAGATTTAAAGGAACTGGTTTAAATCACAAGAGTAAGAACAAAAATTACAAATTTCTATGTTATTTAGGTCTTAGGCAGCAATTACAGAGACTTATGACTATAGCTTATACATCTAGGTTGGATTATTCTGAACAAATCTCTACTCTAAAAGAGAAAATGAGAGATTTTCAATACAATAGAGGTAAAACCATGCAAGCTATTCTAACTAATGGAATTAAAAAATTGCCTATCGGGGATCCGTTTGAAATGTGTAAGCAATTAAGGGATTCCATGAGGATGGATGTGTTAAAAAAGTCAGATGGAAATTTAGCGACCTCCGTGGTACAACTTCGGGAGGTGATAGTAGAACATTTTCGCTCTTTAGACCCCCTAGAGATAATCTCAAACACAGCTATGACTGCCTATTTAAAAGAGATCGTAGTCCCTGTTAACCTGACAGGAAGGTCAGAGGTGTGGGGTCCTATGACGCAAACTGAGATTTTAAGCACTATTGGGTCACTGAAACTAAACATTTCACCCGGAATAGATGGTCTTTCAAACAATTTTTATAAAAGTTTTTCAGAAGAACTAAGTCAGTGTCTGTGCATGTTATTTCAGTTTTTTCTAGACAAAACTGTCATTTTCCCTTCTTTTTCAGAAGGGTTGTTAACCTACATATTTAAATCAGGGGATAAACAAAACATTGTTAACTGGAGACCAATTACTCTTTTAAATTCAGATTATAAAATCTTTACTTGTATTTTAAATAACCGGCTGAAAAACTATGCTGGAGGAATCATTTCACCTTATCAATATTGTGGCCTACCAGACAGACGGGTACAGTCTGCCCTCATGTTAATACGAGATGTCATTGAGCATCTCACTGACATAGGGATGACTAGATGTTTGATAGCAGCAGACTTAGATAAAGCCTTTGACAGAGTGCATCTGCCATTTCTTTTCTCACTCTTGCATTATGGGTCCCAAATCAAATGGTGAAAATAATAGAGAAATTGCTACGATAGCTATATGGTATTTCCATATTTGAAAGGTTATAAGGCAGAAGGTTTTCAGTTAACTACAGGAGTTCATCGGGGTGCTCTTGCCCCTTCTCTATACTTTTGCTATAGACCCATTTTTGCAAACTGTAGCATTGGTACAGAAATGGAAGGGTATTCCAGTTAATGCACGAAGGGATTCACAGTTAATGATACAAGCTTATGCAGATGATTTAGTGCTGTATTTTGAAGACATCGCTTCAGTAACCCATTTTGTGGCAGCTTTTGAGGCTTTTGCCAAGGTTTCAAATGCAAAATTAAATTTAAATAAAACTAAGGGACTATTCATTGGTGCAACAGGTGTTGAGGAGGTGTGGCAGGAGGGTATTCATATTTCTAGGAATCCACTTAAAATATTAGGGATTAAGTTTGATTCCCAGAATATGCCAAGTGACAATTGGGAAGGTGTCATTTCAAAGATAGAGATTAAGGTGAATAGGTGGAAACAATGGAAGTTGTCTAAAGTAAAAAGGGTGCAGGTGATTAAACAATTTCTTCTCCCCACTGTGCAGTATGTGGCGATGATTTTCCCGCTTCCGGTGGCATTTGAGACTAAAATGTATAGTGTGTTTTTCCAAATGCTTTGGGATAATCGTTTAAATCCCGTAAAGAGGGGTTATACGTATCTAAAAAAAAATCAGGGTGGTTTGGGAATGATAGACCCAGTAATTTTTGTGCATGCATTATTTATTTCAAATTCAATTAAAGAAGGATTGAAAGCGGAATTAAGGGCAAAGGATTCTTGGAATCTAAAGTCAATGGGTAAATATTTTAAGAATTGGCAAAATTTTGCCCCAAAACTAAATCACCATTTGTATATCCCACTGTATTTTAGGTCTGAGGTGCAGAAACTGTTTAAATGGAAAATGCAGAAACAAACAATTCTGAATCATAGCATGAAGGGGCTATATCATTATTTAATGCTACTATTACTCCCCTCAGAACCTGGATTTAAAAACTGTCCTTCAACGTTAAATCCTAATGTATTGGCACAACTAAATAGTTACAGGATGCCGCAGAAACAATGGGAAACTCAGTGGTTAATTTTTTATGGAAGATTGAATGTCAGAGGCAATGCTAAGTACAAGGCACTACAGGAAAGACTATGTCCATACTTGGAATGCATTAATGTAGAATAGTCAATGGAACATTTTTTTCTTAGATGTACGTATGCTACAGGCCTATGGGCATACTTAGCAAATTTATGGGGTTTTAAGTGGTTATATAGTATGTCGTATGAATTACTGATTCTAGGATGCTATCCATTCAATTTGTCGGAGTTTCATGAAGGACATTATCTTTATTTCTGGGGTGTTAAGATATTATCTATGGCAAGCTAGGGTTCAATGGGTTCTTTTATCAAAGAAAATGTCTTACTCCTGTGTTAGTATGTTGATCATAAAGGAACTTGTACAAATTTATACTCAGGATGCATTAAGAGTAGCGCCAGGAACCCTTCGCAAATGGTGGAAAGGTTTTCTTCATTTTATTAAGTTTAAATAAAATGAGTGTAATTAAATGGATTTATAGTAAGGTATCTCTAGCTTATCTATTTATGATACCTTTATAAGTGTTAAATAAGATATAATTTATGTTAAGAGTTTATTACTTATTACTTAGGTTTAGTTGTTGTGCTCAAATGTACTGTTTAAGCCTGTTTTTTTTTTCTTCTCCTTTTTCAGGTATTGTTTGTTTGGATAATGCTTTGTTTTTTCTGAAAAGTGTTGATGTCTATATTAATCATGTTAATAACCCCCCCCACTCTTTTCGATAAGTGCCATGGGATCTTTAACATCCACCTGAACTACTACCAATCCAGGCAGATGGGACCTCGGTTTAACGTCTCATCCGGAAGACGGCACCTCAGAAGTGCAGCACCCCTCTCATGCTGCACTACAGTGTCAGTACAGGGATATTAACCCAAGTGCCAGATTACACTAGCCCCATCACTACCTAACCCCACAGGTTTACTCATGACGAAGCCCAGGGCCTGACATAACTGTTTACAATAGCCTCAGTTAAGTGATGTGTTGAACCATCCTTTATCCTGATGTTGCCAATTAGTTTTGTTTTCATTTCCCCTTCACTGACATATCGAATATACATTATTACAGTTTTTTGGACTGAAAGATCTGTGGATTCAACTAGCAAGTCAAACACAGGACTTTTTAATGCCTCTTTTATGACTTTGCTATCTAATACTTTCACAATACTTCTCTGAACATCATGAACAGTGTAATCACTTATATCATGTACTGAGCATTGACCTCCTGTCCAGCAAATGAAATCTAAAAGCTGGTTGACACTGCAATTTGCCATATCTGTCTTTGCTGCAAAGTACACCACTTTAAACAGATTATGTTCACTGTCTTTTACAAATTTAATAGCTGAATCGTTATCTTCTGAACTTTCTGCCTCATCATTGTCGCTAACTGCATACAGTCTCCTTCTAAGAATGTCTGCTTCCAGTGTTGTACGATGGTCCTTTGTCTGACTGTGCTTCCTGAGGGTTGATTTCTGACAATTTTCTAAAATAGGAAAATTATTTTCTTGTAAATACTATGGAATTGGATAAGAGGAGAATAAAACTGTAAAGGCTAAGCTGCTGTCTGCTTTTACGCACATAATGAAATGGCATACATCAGTGACACAGGGAAATAACAGATATGTAGAACGTACCATAAAGAGTAGATCTTTGAGGTGATCTCACTCACCAGATGGATTCCAAGTGCACCATAGGAACTCTTCACTATCATGGAATGACAGTAAACACACCAGATTTTCATTAAGTTTGCAACTTTGACCGCACATGTGACACCGTCAACAAGACCTCACCAGCCCGATACAGTTGTGGCACTGGTCATTCACACACACTCCATCCGCAGTCCTTCCCCACCATCATTCTAGTAAAGAAGGGATCAACGCACAACTTGCAAGCCCTGGGGAAGACCTTGGCAACTGAATCTGCCCGGGACTCCATAAACCTAAGACAGGAGACTTGGAACAAATGGCCAAGTCAAGGATCCTCTTAAGCTCAAGACAGAAGACCTTAGCAACTGAATCTGCCCGGGACTCCACAAACTTAAGACAGGAGTCCTTGCAGGACATCCCTTCCAAAAAATACATGGTCTCTTAAATATGTCAAGACAGTAATACTCGGTGAAACAACTGTGTGATACTAGTTGTTCCTCCAAGTGGCAGTAGGCCCTACTTTGAAAAAGGTGCTAAATCCACCAACACTGCACTGCTGCTCGTTAGTGGAGAATGTGCTTGCAACTCAATGGTGGAAAAGAACTGAGGAGTGAGCAATGTACTGTGGAGAATCTTCCATGTGGATTCCCATTCACTGACAGTGATGTTCTTATGGCTATGATGTTAGTGGTGCTGCTGCGGTACTGGTACCATACCTACCTGATAAGTGAGATCACCCCAAAGAAGACCTATGTATGTTCTGTGATATTCTAAAAGTAGAAAATACTGGTGTGGTGACTCAGTATTACACTCTCTGTACAGACAGACTGCAGGATTCTATCGGTTGCTTGCACTCCACCATGCTATGTCCGGCTACAAGTTATCAAACTTACTAGCATCTGGGTGGGGAGGGACAGAGCAGTCCCGAAACACAGCTGACAAAGTCAGCAAACTTGAGGCATAAATTGTCATTTCTGTTGCAAATTCTTAATAAAAGTAGCAAGCCTTTACTAGATGAACTATGATAAATATGAAGTAAGCAATAAGACATGGCAGGGTATGCATGGGACAGATTTTACTGCACGTCAAGGGCTAAAGGTACTCAGCCAAGGCCTTGTGCCAAATTATGCCCATGGCCATGGGTGCAGTACAAACTGTTCCATGCACACCCTGTCATGTCTTATTGATTACATAAAGCACCCCCGCCACCCCTTGAAGTGCTGTATTGTGGTAATAAAATTGGAAATTTTTTTGAAACATTATTAATTTGTTAAAGAGGTTATTATGGCTGGGCTGTTATGGGATTATGGGCCAGTTACAGCAACATTTGTTCGTTAATCAGAATTCAGCATCCTTTCTACTGATTTTAATATCAGATTATGAAATGTGTAGAAAATGCTGAACTCTGATTGGCAGACAGACTCCTACTGGACTGTTATCACAACTAGCGATGGCCAGTTGAAATAACCTGTTTAAAAATTCATAATGGTTTCCAGAAAGGACACATTTCATTAGCAAATGTGGGACTTCATGCGGTGCTTTATGGTGGGGTAATGGGGGGTCCTGCTCGGGTGGTGGAAGCACTTTGCTACACGTACCTCGTGCTTCAAACCATCTGGAGGTGGGCAGGCTGTTATCACACCATAACTCTCCCTATATGGTCATGATGCTCATGTCACTCATGGCATGTCTTGCCACTTAATTCACAACCACCACCACCACCACTGTGAACTGGAGAAGCCAAAGCCCATTTTGTGACAGCCAATCAGGCTACTCGGAACCGCTACTGTCAGACATACTGCATGCACATTAAAGCACCTGCACCTGTAGTAGTAAATTTGTTTGTGAGATGCCGATCTGAATGACACACAGAGAAAAACATTTTCCCATCTCTTGCCTCCAGCCAATCAAATTCAGTTTCCCACTGATGTCTGTAATTATGCATAACAACAGATTTCACAGCATCTGATAACTGACTGTTCTTATTTCTAGTGTCACCACTGCATGATTTCTGAACAACTGATGATTGCTGTGTCACTTGTGTGTGACCCTGAGAAACTGCAGATTGTGGGATACACTCATAAGAAGAAGAACAATCATCACTATCTGATAACTGAAGTGTAGGAAAGTCTTCAGAATAACAAATTGAAGTTACAGCAAGGTTGCAGCTGTCACTTTCCATTTCAGTATTGGAACTGGAAGAACAATCAGCAGTCAGTCCATTCACAGATGATGAACTCCCTCCAGAGTCAGTCGCAAGGCACTGAGTTGCAGGACATTTTTATGTTGCTTGCACGCATGTGCAAGAAACATAGTGCCATCATCCGAGTTTTCGGAGGTGTGTCAGCCCGTCTTCCAATGTAGTCAGCGTGTTTGCAGGCATGGCCCCAGTTCCCCAATCACTGCTGCAGCTATCTATGACAAGCTGAAAATGCAGTGGCATACAGTTCAAAGGGAGAGCTCCACTTCAGTGAGCAGAGCTCTCCCCACACACACACTGTATGGCCGATGGGGGTGCCCAATCCTCCATCAGCTCCAAGGCTGCACGCCCCCCCAAAAGCTTTCCTGGTGTCATGCTGGGAGCCCACCCCAGTGTGGCAAATCTTGTTTTGGCCGACGGGGGTGCCCAGTCCCCCACTGGCTCCACATCCCCCCGAACAGCTTCTCCTGCTGCCATGCTGGGAGCCCCAGTGTGGCAAACATCCCGCATCGTCTTAGTAAAAAAAAAAAAACTGTAAAGAAGAAAACCTTCCCTCGCAGTCTCCCCACCCCTCCCCCGTAACTCGCACCCACCCACTGTGCACCCTGCCTCCCCACACACCCTCTCACCCCATACTTACCTCCGGAGCTCCACGCGATTTATCATCAGTGGACCGGGAACACGTCTGCACTCTTCAAAGCCGACCACGAACTGAGGAAATGCCGGTAAGCTGTATAATGGGATAGATAGGGTTTTTTCAACTTTATTGCATATCTCAAGCATTTTTTGGAATTTTTGCACCAAATTTTCAACATGGGGTTTTTGGGACCCCTTCTCATGAATGCTGTCACTGTCATGGCGTTATTCGGGCCTGAAGGGTGATTTCGCAGTCACTGTGTGAAATCACCTTTCCAGAATGATTAATGAAACAACACTGCCAGTGTTCATAAGGTGGGCTCTCAAAAAGCCTATGTTGAAAATGTGATGGAAAAATTCCTAAAAATTTTTTTTTACGAGCGTGCGTCGCGCAGTTCCTACGCACGCTTGTAAGTTGGAGAATTTTCAATATTTTCAATCCAGATTTTCAACATTGTCATTTTACTACACCTCATGAGAAGTACAGCTGTCATTTTTCACATCATGCCCAAAACCTATTTCCGCCCATGAAGTGCACAATGGTGCAGTCGGTGTGCAAAATCACTGTATGGGACACATTAAGAAAATCACAGTGACACTGTTCATGAGCAGAGGTCTTAAAATGGCTATGTTGAAAATTTGGTGGAAAAATTCCTAAAAATGACTGTTTTACGAGCCTGCGTTGTGCACTTCCTACGCACGATCGTAAGTTTTCGAATTTTCAATATTTTCACTCCAGATTTTCAACATTATCTTTTTACCACACCTCCTTATGAGCAGTACAGGTGTCATTTTTCACATCTTGCCAAAATGTGTTTCTGCTCATGTAGCTATCAATGCATGCAGTTGGAAAGCAACTCAATGTAAGGACACATTAAGAAAATCACAGTGACACTGTTCATTATCAGAGGTCTTAAATGGCTATGTTGAAAATTTGTTGAAAAATTTCTAAAATGACTGTTTTAATGAGCTGTAGCGTTGTGTAGTTCCTACGCACGCTCGTAAGTTCGCGAATTTTCAATATTTGCACTCCAATGACTTCCAAATACCTAAACAGCACATAGAAGCAAGCAATATTCGGCATTGACAAATGCTTGTTTTATTAACCAGCAGTCTAATAAAGACTTTGTGGTAGTGGTGGTGGTTCTCTTTGGGGTCTTCGCACTGACTTGACCTGAGCTTGACATATTCGGTGTCACGACAGTTCCCTTCTCAAAATTCGTGTCACGAGGTGTTGTTTATGCACAGTTGGTTCGGGTTGTTGTCAGCCAGCAGGTTATCTAAAGCAATTATAAAAGTCGTTTCAACATGTGTACAATACTTTACCAGCAATCACACATGACTGTCGTCACATAGTGACAAAACAAGTATGGAACCCCATTCCAATGTATGGGGTTAATGGAAGTTAATACATTTGCCAAGTGTTATGTTGTAAAGCTTTGGGTGACCAGACCACCCTTGTTCTAAAGATAATTTGTTTTAATAAAGTCACACTATAGGATCCCATCTGCAGACTGCAGGTCTGGACATTATGTTATTGCTTCATGCATGGACTTACTGGGTTCCCCTCCAGAAGATAAGTCTAGCATGGCCCCATCAATCTCCTGGACCCGGTGAAAAATACACAGCTTGTTCTATAAACACAAACCCCTTCAACTGTACAGACTGAGCCTGGTACACATGCCCAAAGCTGTTGTTGTTACTACCCCCCCAAAAAATTGTGTACTCTTTCCCCTGTGTTTTGTTTCCCCTGGTGCATTATTTTGCACTTCTTAGCATTGAATCTAAGCTGCCATACTTCTGACCATTCCTCTAACCTTGCCAAGTCCCTTTTCATCCTTTCCATCACCTCTAACAATATATCCCTAAGCGGAGCTGAACCACTAATGTTTAATTCAAGGACTTAATGCCCTACCTCATTGTGCCACGGAGACAATACTTGTCACAGCATGTCACATTTATGGGAAAGGAAAGGTGATCTGCTGCTTAGATAGTACTTCAAAGCACACATTCCATTTTGACAGTTACGTACCAGCAGCAGTAGTACTAATGTCAAATTTCAGCAGTTCTGTTGCTCAACATTCAAACCAAGAGGCATTCATAGCCGAGCAGGAAATTAAACACGCATTGAAAAAAAAAGGAATTTTGTGAACCACAGTGCTTATTTTTCCATACTACACTGCATACAATGCCCGAGTTATGGTGCTCAACCATACACGTAATTAACACTAATGGTTAACATGACAAGTGTACACCTCTTGAGCTGCAGAGGTTTACATGGTCATCCTGGCATCTGCTGGAGGTAATTACATTATGGTTAACCACTGATGCTCATGCATTATCCTCTGTATCTATGGTAGCTACCCTACATCCACAGTTGTACTTCTCCCCCCACCCACTACCCCCACCAACCTGGCCTCAAACCCAACAAAAAAAAAAGCATTTTAACATTTCTCTACTGAAGAGGTACAGTAGAGGTAACGGTAAGTACCTTGCAGGTAAAGGTGATGAAATGCTGTCACTGGTGATGGTTTCCTCTCTGAATAATATACGTGTACAATCACCACATGCTACCCAGGGTACCCTGCTGCTTGACTTCTTCTACTGGTGTGTGATGTGACTCCTTCAGTCAGCGCACCACCGGCCAGTCAGATGCTATGCTGCCTGCAACAGGGAAAAAGGAAACGAAACGTATGAAGTTTTTATAGAGATAGTGCTGTGCTTCTATGGTTCTGGAGGGTGCCACCTCGTATGAAACCACTCTACTACTGCTACTCTACATGGGCTATTACATTTGCAACCAATGCAAGATGCTTCGCACTGACATTGTGATTGTATGCGTCAAAACCAAATGTTTTCATTTCAAGACTTGGAGTGATACCCCACTGACTGGCACACACAGACAATCAAAAACCGCAAAATATGCTTTCAGCCTTGGTTAACAATCACACACAATTCAAAACCAAAGTTTTTCATGCAATCCATGAAGAACTGGCTCAGGTGCAACTTGAAATAAGTGTATATAGCAAAAAGCAAGTGCACACACACCTCCTCATATAAGATGCAAACACTGCTGTTTTCTTAGTAAAGAAAACATGTATTCAGCAGCACCAGCCCTTGCTGTATGCAGCGCCAGTAGATTCTTATGTTTCGCACCCTTCGGTGCTCCATGCTGCTTCCACAGAGATTTTCATGCCAAGAATCTCTGGAGTGATACAACACCACCACCTCCCCCAGACTGGCACACACAGACATTACTCTGTCCCTAGGAATGTGAGCAGCGGGGAGGATGGAGGAGTCATATTACAGGGCTGGGCACAGGTACAGCACTGACTGAGTCTGGAAAACATAGCAACATCTGTCGGCAGATAAGGACCGCTCAACTTGGCCCACCTAGTCTGGCCATTTCCCTACCTGATTGATAAGCTTAGCCTGCAGATTCTAGTTCATCAACCTCATTATGTTGCTTGCACGCATGTGCAAGAAACATAGTGCCATCATCCGAGTTTTCAGAGGTATGGCAGCCCTCTTTCAATTCAGTCAGTGAGTTTGCAGGCATGGCCGCAGTTCTCCAATCACTGCTGGAGCTGTCTATGACAGCAGTCTAAAATGCAGTGGTGTACAGTTGAAAGGGGGAGCTACGCTTCAGTGAGCAGCGATAAGATATCACCTGCTCAAGTGCGCTCCCCCCCCACACACACATGCAAACTGCGTGCTCGGCCCCCCCACACACCGTATAGCAGACGGGGTGCCAAATCCTCCATCGGCTGTGCTGTGCTCCCCCCACAAAAACTGAGTTGCACATGCCACACTGGGTGCCCACCCCAGCATGGCAACACATGGTATAGCTGATGGGGGTGCCCAATCCCCCATCAGCTCCACTGTGCCACCCCCCGAAAGTACACAATGTCAAGCTGGGAGCCCACCCCCACGTGTCAACAGATGCTATCGCTGACAGGGGTGCCCAATCCCCCATTGGCTCCATGGCCCCCCAAAAAACATCGTCCTTGTGCCACGCTGGGAGCCTACCCCAGCATGGCAAATGTCCGCCGGCCCCCTCCTGTTTTAAAAAAACCTGCAACACAAAAATGGTCCCTCGCTGTCTGGGGCCCACCCACACCCACCACTGTGCACCCTGCCTCCCCATACCCCTCACCACATACTTATCTCTGGAGTCTGGCGATGATCTCGTGGACCAGGAACACGTCTGCACTTTTCAAAGCTGACCGTAACTGAGGAAATGCCGGTAAGCTGTATAATGGCATAAATAGGGTTTTTTCAACTTTGCTGCATATCTCAGGCTTTTTTTGGAATTTTTGCATCAAATTTTCAACATGGGGTTTTTGGGACCCCTTCTCATGAATGCTATCACTGTCATGGCATTAATCAGGCCCAAAGGGTGATTTCGCAGTCACTGTGCAAAATCACCTTGGCACTGATTAATGAAATGACACTGCCAGTGTTCATAAAGTGGGTCTCAAAAACCCCATGTTGAAAATTTGGTGAAAATTCCTAATTTTTTTTTTACGAGCTGCAGCATTGCGTGAAGTTCCCACGCACGCCGGAAGTTCGCAGACATTTTCAATATTTTCACCAGATTTTCAACATTATCATTTTACCACACCTCCTTATGAGAAGTACAGCTGTCATTTTTTCACATTCACCACAATGTGTTTCCAGCCATCTAGCGCATAATTGGCAGTCGGTGTGTTGTAAATCAATGCATGGGACACATTAAGAAAATCACAGTGACACTGTTCATGAGCAGAGGTCTTAAAATGGCTATGTTGAAAATTTGGTCACGAACCTCCTAAAAATGACTGTTTCACAAGTGTGCGATGTGCAATTCCTACGCACGTTTGTAAGTTTGCAAATTTTAAATATTTGCACTCCACTGACTTCCAAATACCTACACAGCACATACAAGCAAGCAACATTCGGCATTGACAAATGCTTGTTTTACTGTGTTATCGCCTTCCTCTTTCCAAACCACTGCAAGCAGTCCCAGTTACATCAACTCCCTCCCTCATTTCCAACACTTTCTGATGTTCACTGGCCCAAACCTCTCTCTCTCCATGGTCTATTTCAAGAACACCCTGGTGTCCAGTAGCACACACTCTCTCTCTATCCCCATGCAGCACCATGCACTCTGTGGTGGCCAGCATCCCCACTTCATCTCTCTGTCCCACTACAAACTCTCCCAGGTGGCCAGTCACACCCCAATGTTTCCCTGTTCTGTACCTAGCCCATTCTGGTGTCCAGTGACACTTTTCTCTCTCTCTCTCTCTTTTTGTCCCACACCAAGCACTCCCTGCCTGGTATCAGTGCCCCATCCCAATTCCATTCCAAACTCTGTCTGGTGTACAGTGGCCCCCTCCCATTCCCTTCCCCATACAAAGCACTTTCTGGCATCCAGTGGCACCCCGTCCTCTCTCTGTCTAGTAAAAAGCACTCCCTGGTGTCCAATGACTACCCATCCTCTACCAAACACCCCCTGATTTCTAGGAGCACCCCTCCCTTTATCCATCCCATTCCAGAAGTCCCTGGTGTTCAGTGATACCCCTTCCCTGACCCCATCCTAATCTGAATACACTTTGATGTCCACTGGTACCATACTCCATCACATGGTCTATTTTAAGAAATTTCTGGTGTCCAGTTTTCCCTTCTGTATCAAGTACTTCCTGGTGTTTAGTAGCGCAGTCCTCTTTCTCCCCATCCGATAACAGCATTCTTTGGTATATAATGACACAACTATCTCACACCAAGTACTCAATGATGTCCTGTCCAGTACAGTACGGTACCCCCACCCCCATCTACCTCATACTCTCTCTCTGTGACTGGTGGTACCTCCCCAGTGTCTCCCTGTTCTGTGCTAAACACTTTCTGGTGTCTAGTGACACCCTCGGGCTGGTCCTCCTTCTCCTTGCCCCACACCAAGCACTCATGGGTTCCTTGGTGGCTCTTCTGCATTCATCAGGGAGGTTATTATAAACACTAAAGAGAGAAGAGGCCTTAATACAGAGCCTTGTTTGTGAGGAATAAACTTTCATTGGTGCGTAGTTTGAAATATGGTTAGCTTAGCTATTGTTACAACTTGCAGTTTAGGTTTCCAGTCAGTCCACAACTCATAAGTTTATAAATTACAAAAAATAATGAAGTATAACAAGGCAGCAAATTCTAAAGGGTTGGCAGTGGCACCAAATAATCCAAAGCTTATTGTCCCATACAGGCAGTCACCCACCCACCCAGTCCTTTAGCTCAACTTAAAGCATTTAAATTTTAATTGGCACCCACCTCTCAGTCAATCTGAGTGAGGACCGACTGGCTGCTGTGATGGCACTGGCAGGCGTTCAGACTCGGGTTGGTCAGTCCCGTTCTCCCTCCACTCACTACTGGCACTCATTGCTCCAAGCTAGACCTCACCCCCATGCTGAGCTATGGCTGTTTTCTTTGTGCATACTGCGCACTTGTCTGATCCACACCACTCGATCCTCCAGGCTGCTATTCCTGTCCCCTCAGGTGGCTCCGAGCCCTCTCCTCCTCAGCTCCAGGGGCCTCACAGGTCAATCCAGCTTGAGTTGCTTTGTGTGGTATGGTACCCCTTCCACCACACAATGCACTGCAACAGCCGCTCACCCCACTGGCACCGGCGCTCACCACCAGAAGAATCGCAGGCTTCGCAGCACAGCCAGGAGCAGTTCTGATATATATTTTTAACTGGCTCCTGCAGGGAGGCAATGCACTCATCGGACTCATCTGGGAAACTGAACACAGCCCAAATAAAACTGGACCTGGCACAACCCGAAAGCGAACACTCTCTCAGTCTCAGCTGGCCTCAGAGTGAGCATGCCTGGCCGGGAGCCGAGGCTGCTCAGGGACGATGGGCACCATGGGGTCACTGACTGTGACTGCTCTTGGCCATTAGCCTGCACTGGAGTGGACCAGGACGACACAGACAGATCGTGTTTGTCTGATAATGAAACAACAATTTTTTTTAGAATGCGGCCAGTTAACTCATTGCCTCCTAGAAACGCCTGTAGGTGTCAGCAAATCTAACTGCAGTGTGTCCCAGAACCCCTACAGAAGTCACCTACAGACTTCCTGTGTGCCCTAGAAACGTCTGGAGAAGTCACTCACATATTTTAACATTACTTGCCAGCCAGAATTGATTAGAATTGACTGCATAGTACCATTAGAAAGATAATGTTGTGCTGAACAACTTTGCCGCTTACACTTTGTGTGTATGATGTTCACTTTAGAAGTTATTCATATTTGTTTATGACATTTTGTCCATCTACAACCACCTAAGCACTTTGAAGAAAACACACATTCTGGGTATCTCAGGCAGTATAAAACAAAAACTGAATTGAGTACAGTTGATTGCATAGAACCGTTGGTAAGGCAATTTTGTGTGCAACAACTTTGCCACTGATACGTTGTGTGTGTCATGTATACTTTAGGAGTTATATGCATTTGTTTATGGTATGGTGTGTATGGTTCAGATTTGTCCCTCAAACCTCACCAACACACCTGGACTCAGATGGGGAAAAATTATGTTTAATACTACAGAAATAGCTGTTTGTTTCACAAACAAATTATTAAAATTACATCTAATGTCTGGATGCTTAATTTGGTGTTGATATGTTACATATTTCCCAACAAAAAAAGGATTATGGTGCATTTTTTAGTGGAAAAAATATTTTGTTTTGCTGTTTCGACCAGCACAGAAATAAAACTAAATTACCTGCTATTCCTTGTGTACCACCATTGGAAAGGTAATTTATGCTGAACAATTTTGCCACTCATACTTTGTGTCTAGCACTTCACGGTTTTAGTGCTAGTAGCATTTGTTTAAGCCGCATGTAATTGTGGCTTGATTTTGCTTGTAAAGGCCCAGGATTAACTGTTAACAGTATACAGGAGACATGTGCTGCAACTTCAGAAAGCTCCTGTGGAGGCAATGAGTTAAATGGGACACCCACATGCACACCGACAAGAACGGTCGATCTCTGTGCTGCAGCCACACAACTTCCCTGCCTCCTTTGCGACGGACTGCTGGCACACTCTCCCCGCCAACTCATAGTGCATCACGGTTAAACTTAGCAAGCACCAGCAAAGCACCTCCCAACTCCTCCTCCTTATTCATCATTCATTGGTGCATATACTTGGTGCTACACCATCACAGGAGCCAGAATGAGCATTATTGGCCCATTTTGGATGGTGCGTAGCAAATGGACAGGATGGCACTTAGAAAAAAAAATCTGTTGCGCTATTCTTGTCGTCTCAACTGTGGGCGGGCTAGACTACTCTGAAGCTGAATAAAACAAATGATGACGTCCACACTATAAAAACCAGGCGTCAGCATTAAACTATATAAATATTACTGACATCAAGGACTCCAGATAGTGCATTTTTGGATGTTTTTAGCTGATTTTTGGACATAAAATATGTCTTATCTGAAGCGCTGCCCGTCCTAGAGTGCGTGCTATTTACCACTACCCTCTGTATCCTATCCATTAGCCAGTTGCTAACCCACTCTACCATTTTGGCCCCCACCCCCAAATTAGCCAGCTTCCTAATCGGCACTTTGTGCTGCACAGAGTTGAAGGCCTTGTTGAAGTCTAGCTAGGCTATGTCCCTGCCCTCCCCTGGTTAATTTCCCTAATCACCCAGTCAAAGAAATCTAATAGATTAGTTTTGCATGATGTCCCCCAATGAACCTGCACTGCCTGTGGTGCTGCAGCCCATTGGCTTCTAGGTAATCAGTTAGTCTCTTTTTTAGTAGGCTTTCCATTAGTTTCCCCACCACTGAAAGTAGAGACTGACTGGCCTCTAGTTGCTAGATTCCTCCCTACTGCCACTCTTATGCAGGGTGATCGCATCAGTCTTTCTCTTGTCCTCCAGAACAACTACTGTTTCCTGTGAGCTGTTGAACAAGGCTGTAAGTGCAGCAGCGAGCACTTCTCTAAGCTCCCTCAGTACCCTGGGATGTATCCCATCTGGCCCCATAGCCTTATCTACTTTCAGGGCTACAAGTTCATTCAGTACTCTTCCCTCTGAAAATTGTGTTGTCTCCACCCTCTCCCCACCTCTGTTCTTGCTTCTCCCTGATGCTCTGTTCCCCCTTCCCTCCTCTGTGAAGACTGAGCAAAAGTACCTGTTCAAAATGTCAGCTTTTTCTTGGTCTTCTTCCACATAGTTGCCTCCTTTAACTATTTTTATCCTCACTATCCCACACCTAGCCTTTCTCTTCTCACTGACATATTGGTTAAAATCTTGTCCCCCTTCCACACCTCCCTTGCAGTCCTTTCCTCCGTCTGCACCATAGATCTCCTAACATCCTTTTCTGCTTCTTTCTGCCTGGACTGGTATATTTCCCTGTCCTCTTCCCTCTGAGATTCTTTGTACCTTTTGAAAGCTGCCCTTTTTCCTTTTATTGCCTTTGCCACTTCCCTAGAGAACCATAATGGTCTCCTTTTACTCCTGCCTTTCTGTTTGCCTCTTTTATGCAGAAGCTCGTTGCCCTAATGATGCCCTCCCGTATTCCCTTTCACTGCACCCCCACCCTCTGGCTATCCTTCCCCTTGAGGCATTTTCTGAGGCACTCACCCATTTCTTTAAAATCTGCCCTCCAGAAATCTAGGACCCTTATCTTCATGTGGCTCACCTCAGCGCCATTCCTTTCATTGAGCTACACTGAATGGTGATCACTGGTACCCAGGGAACTACTCACTGAGACGTTTTCAGTGCTGTCCCTGTTTGTGAGTACCAAGTCAAGCACAGCCCAATGCCTAGTAGGTTCTTTTACAGGCTGACTGAGAAGAGGTCTCTGTAAGGAGTCTTGGATGGCCCTGCTCCCTGCCAGAACTGCAGACTGTAGGTTCCACTCCACATCTGGCCGATTGAAATTTCCAACTCTCAGCACTTCCCCCTTTGCTGCCATTCTGATGATGGCCTTCCCAAGGGACCTGTTCATCTTTTCCCCTTGTGTTGGTGGCCTGTAAACCATCCCCATTTGGATAGCAGTCCCACAGCCCATCTCTAGGGTGACCCACAGTACCGACCTTCCTCACCTTGATGTACCAGCACTTGTGTTTTTTATTCCCTCCTTTACATACAGGGCCACCAATCCTCCCTTATCCCAGCCCTGTCTCCCCTAAAAATTGAGTAGCCTGGTATGGCCATGTCCTAGTCATGATGCATGGTGCACCACGTGGTACACCACGTCTCTGTAATGGCCAACCAGATCCAGGTGGGATTCTGCCATGGTAGCATCCAGATCACAGATTTTGTTTCTGAGGCTCCTGGTGTTAGTACACATGACTCTCCGCTCCTTCTCCCCATGCCCTGTGCTTTTCTTCCCTGCTTGCCCATACTACCACCTGCAGTTCCTGTTGACCCACCCATTTTGCTTAGCGTGTTCCTTTTATCCTTTGATCCATGTTCCTCCCCTTTCCCAGTTGTGTTCCCTACTTTTTTGTCTTTGTCTCTTTCACTGACTCCCTGGGCCACTGCCCTTGGGTGACCTGTGATAATAGCGACAATAAAAAGAGTGAGGACAATAATGATGACAACTACAGAAACGGTGACTGGGGAGTCCCCTCCCAGTGTTGCACCTCCCCAGAGTTGAAATATTAAGTAAGGGGGCTGTGGGTGGCAACACCCCCCACATCAGGGGATGCGGGGGCAAATCTCCCCACAGATACAAATATAATTGTCTCTGCAGTCGCCCAAGTTCCCTCACTGTAATCAAGCTTTGCCATTTTTTTTTTTGCTAATTTGACATGGTACCCTGCCATCGGGGTAGTGTCACCTCTTGGGACTATCCCCTTCAAGTTCTTATCATCTGGGTTTAGGCAAGTGCTGCCTCCCTGGGCTTTTTCACACACACACCTCCCGGTTAATTTGAATGCTTTTAGTTATTAAAAGAGGGCTCCTGGAAGCTACTAGAGGCCTGCACAAAGGTCAGACACAAGTCTGGTGGAGCCAGAAAGCTGTGCTGGTGGATCAGGGAGGTCCAGGAAGTGGTGAGGGAGAAGAGGGCTTCTTATAGATGATACAAGTGAATGCGTGGAGTTATGAAAGGGGGAATTATGATAACATATCCAAAATGGTAACCAGGGTGGTGAGATCAGCCAAGGCGAGGGTAGAACAATGAGGGTTGGCACAGAGGATCAGGAGAGGTGATGAAAGGTTATTTAGGTATATCAGGGAAAGGAGGAAAGTGAAGGGGCAGATTAGCAGACTGAGGTCGGGGGTGGGTGGACTGAGGAGGCCGGGGAGCAGGCTGAGGTACTTAATGATTACTTTGCCTTGATCTACACTACAGATGGTGTAGTGAGACAGCACCTTACAGTGGGAGGAGGGTCAGATTTGAAGAAGGGGGGATGTTATGGATGGTGAAATTCCTGTTGGTAGGGCATGGGAAGCCCTCAGGCCCTGGAAGCAGATAAGGCACAGGGTCCAGACGGCCTGCATCCTAGGATCCTAAAGGAAATGGCAGATGTCCTGGCTGCACCCCTGGTTGATCTTTTTAACTCCTTGCTTTGGATGGGGTGAGTGCCTCAGGATTGGAGGATTGCTCATGTCATGCCCATTCACAAAGGAGGGCCATGTAAGGAGCTGGGCAACTACAGGCCTGTCAGTCTGATGTCTGGTGGGTAAAATGATGGAAGCCATATTGAAGGAGAGGTTGGATGTGTTTCTGGAGGCAGAGGACCACATGGATGATCACCAACATGGCAGATCATGTCAGACTAACCTTGTGGAGTTCTATGATTGGGTGACAAAGGTGCTAGACCAGGGCAGGCAGGTGGGTGTCCTCTTCCTAGACTTCAGCAAGGCATTTGATTTGGTGCCACATCCTGGGCTGCTGGTTAAGCTGGGAGAAATGGGGGTGGGGGAGAAGTTGGTTAGGTGGATAGGAAACTGGCTAACTGGGTGGTTGTAGATGGTGGTGGTAGGGGGTGTCACAGATTTACTCAGTAGGTCAGGCCCTCCACTCCCAAAGTGCCAACCTCTGAGCACAGTCCTGTGAACAGTGTAACAGACAAGGTAACCCTCTTGTCTGTTTTTGTGAATTCGGATCAACCTTTGGTCTCAGTTCTGGAGGGATTCAAACTGTTATCCTCTTGCTAGCATACCCAATGCACAGGCTCAGATATATCTGTCTTTGGAGAGTCAGATATCTTTGCCTATGGGCACCTAACCAGGTGTTCAGAGATGAACCCTTTAAAACTATTATAAAGACCTCAGATTTAAAACTCTTCTCTTTCCAGTTTGATATCACCATACAAGCTATATGGCTGCTGAACCATAAATATTTCTTAGCAAAAGAAAGCAATTCAAAGACAGACCAGGTTTTCTCTAAAATTAGAGTTTTTACTAAAATATATAATAATACGTCAAACATACAATACAGAACTCTTATATCACAGGACATACATATCTTTAAACAAAACAAGGTTTAAAACAGTGCAATTCCTACAACTATATTTAGATCTGTCTAGCTTTCTAAAAACCTCTTTTCAGTGCTCAGATGTTTTCTTGGTGAGTGTCAGATACAAAATGCAACTTTATAGTGAAAGAGAATAATCTTTTCAAGCAGTATTTGGCCAACTCCTTTTTGATGAAGTCATCCAGCCCCTCCTCTGGCCAAATATCTAACAAAAATATATTTTTATACAACCACAGGATGTAATTTTAAAGTATTAATTCTGCAACCTTAGCATAACTCCAGTTTCAATGACACATCTTTTGATCTCATGCTGTACCCTCTTCACACAGGCTTCATAGGGTCATTTATAACCTTACACCTCTATGTAACATCCTAGCTTCCCTTTTTTTAACATCACAAACCTAGTTTATGATTTCTCTCTTAACAAAATTAACTTAACAACTCTGTAATTAGCTCAGAGAAACAGGATCATTAATAAAAGTCTTCCAGTAACGCATTGTCTCTAAAAAACTGAGTGTGTGATATATACTGTCAGCAGTTCTCTTGGCCTGCATCTGTTAGCTAACATCTGGGGGGGGGATGAGAAAGGTCATTTCTAGAGCATTTGATTTTCAGCAGAGACAGCCATAATACGTTTTATATAAAAAAATATTATCCAGCACTCAGAACTGGCTGTTTACATCACAGGGGGGTGGTCTCCTCTCCTAGGAAGGTCATCAGTGGGGTACCACAAGGGTCAGTGCTGGATCCACTCCTGTTTAATGCTTGCCACTTCTGATCTCTGAGGTGTATCAGGAGTGAGATGAGCCTCTTTGTCGATGACTCGAAACTTTGAGTGGTGGTGGATGAGAAGGAGGAGGGTAGAAGAGCCCTTCAGGGGGAATTGGAGACTCTTAAGTTGTGGTCTTGCACCTGGACACTGAAGTTTAATACTAAGAAATGCAAGGTTCTCCACTTGGGGCTTAGGAACGCAGCTCAAGAATACTTTCTGGGAGGGGAGAAACTGCAGGTCTTGGATGGGGAGAAGGACCTTGGAGTGGTTGTGGATGCCAAAATGAATAACTCTGAACAGTGCAGGAGGGCGGTGGCCAAAGCAAATAAAATGCTGAGGTGCACTGCAAGAGGGATGACTTCCAGGAAGTGGGAGATGATTCTCCCTCTGTATAACTGCCTGGTTAGACTGCACCTTGAATACTGTGTGCAGTTTTGGTGACTGCACTTGCTAAAGGACATTACACTCCTTGAAAGGGTCCAGAGGAGGGTGATCAGGGTGATACAGGGACTGGGAGGAAAGCCCTATGAGGAGAGACTCAAGGGGCTCAATTGTACTCCCTGGAGGAAAGGAGGGACAGAGGGAATATGATTGCGGTATCTTTAAACACCTAAAGGGGGGAAATAGGGCATGCCCTGATAGGATTTTCCAGCTGAGGGAGGCAAGGGTCACCAGGGGTCATCCCTTGAGACTGGTAGGCGGGAAGCTCAAGGCAGAGACTAGGAGACGCTACTTCACAGAGAGGGTGGTGGAGCCTTGGAATGCGCTGCATATGGAACTGGTGGAATTGAATACTGTGGAGGGCTTCAAAAGGGGCTGGGACAAGTATGGGGGAAGTTAAACTGAGAAATGCCAGACCTGGAGATGCACCCCCAATGGGGGATGAGGTTGCGGGGATCTACTGGGAAGGGGAGGAAGGCAGTAATGATTTACCTACTGGGTGTTGATTCTCAAGCAGACTCAATAGACCTTTGGGCCTACTCTGCTGGCATCTTAGTATGTTAGAATTGTCTAAGTAGCATGTAAACCTCCTACCAAAGACTACGGTCCCACTCCCTGAAGGATGCAGACCATCACCCTTATAAAGACCGCCATCTTCTCAGGTTGGACTCCAGTCCCCTGTGTAGCCAAGGCCCTCCTATATGCACCATGCCTTCAGCCAGTTGTTAAAGGTCCTGGTGTTGGATTCCCTTGCCTGTCCCCAGCATTTCACGGGTAGTACCTTGGAGAATGTCGCCATGCTTGTTGGCTGCTTGAGATCCCTTCTCAGCTCCTTGAGAATCCACTGAACTATCACTACCCTCTCTCTAGCTAGGTCATTTATCCCAAGGTGGACAATGACAGCTAGCTCCCTTCCAGCTCCTCTTGCCCCTGCAATCCATAAGATCTGCTCCCTGTCCCTCACCGCTGAGGCACCCCTCAGGCACATAACCACCCTATCCTTCCCTGTTCCAGCCCCCAGATCTGTGCCCTCACTATGTAGTCTCCCATCAGCTGTTGCTTCCACCTGGCCTGGGAGCCTCCCCTTCCCCCCCTTGCAGCCTCCATTCCTGAGTACCTCCCTCCTCTCCTCCCACTGTGATGGGAGCCTCATCTCCATTGTCCCGTTCTGCCAGTATGGTGAAGGTGTTCCACAGTGGTATTGGTGGAGAAGTGTATACCTTAACCCACCCACATCCTCACCCTACCAGAACCCACCAGAGTCGATCCACTCCCTCTCTGTCTGGGCATCCTCTGGTAGAGTGGTGGTGGTCCTGGTGGCCAATGGGTGGGTCAAAAGGTCTTCTGTACCCTTAGTGGCTCAGCGTGGAGTCCAGCTACCTGTGCACACAACCCAGAGAGGTGAGTGTAGATGGAACAGCACCTCAGCATCCAGAACATCTCTTGAAGATGACTTAATCCACAGAATATTACTCTGCAGGTGGTGGAAAATGAACCTACAGTTTATGTAAGTCAATGAATACTATTCCATGGCTTATGAAAAGAATTCTGCTTTCAGAATTTTTAAATTGTGCTTCTGATGAAATTCCGAGGAAATAGGTAGAATTTCAAAATTCCATGGAATTCTTGCTGAGGCGGATTTTGAAAATTCAGCGTAGAGCTAGTGTTAATATTTAATTAGGGCTGTTTCCATGGTTTAAGAAAACAAAAGACAGAGTAGACATGACAACAATATTAAAATATGTGAAAGGAATTCTACCGTAACAACAA
This sequence comes from Neoceratodus forsteri, assembly GCA_016271365.2. Classification (NCBI taxonomy): domain Eukaryota; kingdom Metazoa; phylum Chordata; order Ceratodontiformes; family Ceratodontidae; genus Neoceratodus; species Neoceratodus forsteri. Next base: position 33,128,613 of record JADMNL010000033.1, read on the forward strand.
AAGTGGCTGTTCAAAAGGATGAAAGAACAAGTCAAAATACGGCGGCGCACAATGGAATAAAGCCATTAGGAAGAATAAAGAGTGAATTGTGGTAGGTCTTCTGTCCGTGATGCTGATGTCCTGGGTTTGGGAACAGACTCAGGAGTTGGAGGGCTGGCTGGGGGGGGGAGAAGGATGGAGCACTCAAATGACAGACCTCCTTGTGGGGTGACTGGAGTAATACTGCTCCCTGGTGGAGAATGAGGATCAGTAACTACTGGCACAAACTCTGTGGGGAGGTGTGATATGAGCACCCACATCATGGCACGTCACACCTCCTGGGGGTCGACAGGGAAAAATCAGAGACTCCGCCTCCACTAGATGATGTCTGCCCCATGGAGCAGACCTTGTGCTGCTGCCTGGGCTTCTAGTCCTGAGCCATCCTCCTGTCTTCATAGGGGGGTTAGGGGGCCTCTCAGCAGCCCGCCTATGGGAGGCAAGCCAGGGGTGTTCAGGAGCTGGCAGCTGTGGCGGCGGTGAGGAGCAGAGCAAGGTAGGCAGCTGACAGATGGGAGCAGATGCAGAACCCAAGCAAAAAAAAAAAAAAAGAGTAGGTGGTATCAGTAGGTACTAAAGAAATCTAGAATCAGCCATAACAAAACACTTTGAAGAACAATGAGTGAGAGGGTATTTCTGCTGATCTAGTGGGACAGAGGAATTTGGTGAGCCAGTTTTATTTCTTCCCTAAAACTGTATGCATCTGTTTATGTAGGATTTCAAACAGATTTGGAAATGTGCCGTGTCTTTAAATGGGGCGGATGGAATGTCTGCAAGTTTGCAGTGGCAGAAAATGAAGGCACATTGTGGGAATCAAACCCAGGTCTGCTGGATTTATCAAGCTCATTAGTCTAACCTCTAGGCTATACTGCCAGCCCCAATGTCCTAAAGAAAAAATACAGCATTCATTTTCATGTACTGTAATGCAATGATGTATGTAACTGTGAAAGTTTGCTTCTACTGTAATTCTGCATAAAGTCCAATAGGCTTTTCTGTTGTGGAAAAACTGTGCAAAATGCAGAATTTCAGCAACCGATGCAAATTTCCTCAAAAACAAAATAGCAGAATTCAGCAGTTCCACAGATGCTCTGTACAATAAAAACCTGCAATCTCTTAAAAAAAAAAATCACAGTTCAGGTGGTGGAATTCTGCATCACGTGTCATGAAATTCTAACTGAAGTTCAAAAGTGGGATTTCGATGCTGCCAGGATTCCACCAGCTGAATTCTGATTTCTGCACCACTGTAAAAGCATCAAAGTAAGGAATTTGCTTGACTTAAAAGTATATATTTTAAGGAGAAGCCTTCGACACCGGCCCACATAGAAGGCTGATTAACAAGATGGGTAGTCTGGGCATGGGAGACAAGGTGGTGAACTGGGCTCGAAACTGGTAAACAGACAGGAGACAGAGGATGGTAGTAAATGGGGTACAATCTGGGGAGGGAGAACCAGTGGGGTACCACAGGGATCAGTACTAGGACCAGTCCTGTTCAATGTCTTCATTAGTGACATTACAGAGGGGCTGGAAGGAAAGGTTTGCCTATTTGCAGATGACACCAAGATCTGCAACAGGGTGGATACTCCAGAAGGGGTGCAGAAAATGAAGAGGGACCTGGAGAAGCTTGAAAGATGGTCAGTGATGTGGCAACTGAGGTTCCATACAAAGAAGTGCAAAATAATGCACCTGGGTAGAGGGAACCCTTGGGAGAGCTACAGGTTGTGGAGGGAGCTGACTGTCACCAAACAGCAAAGGGACCTAGGGGTTATCATCTCCAATTACCATAAGGGATCAAAGCAGTGCACAAAGGCAGCAGGGAAGGCCAGTGGCATGCTGGGGTACATAGGCAGGGGTATCACTAGCAGGAAGTGGAATAGTCTGCTACAGGAGGTAGTGGGGGCAAGCACAGTGGAAGGGTTTAAGCTTGCCTGGGACAGGCACAAGAGAAGCTTGAGAGGGGAGAGAGAGTGATGAAAAGCCATTGATCACATAGGCCCAGTGGCCATATACAATGTATAAGGCCTACGGGCAGACTGGATGGGCCGAGCAGTCCTTTTCTGCTGCCAATTTCTATGTTTCTATTTTTGAATTCTGGGCAGTTAGATGCAACTCTATGAGTGACAGCACTACAATGTTGGGCTCAAGGAGCTGATGTAAACTCCTCAGGGATGGTTAGAGAAATTGTTTATACACGTGCTTGTTGTCCATCGGGAATATTATTACATGTTGTATTTCTAAAATTGCCTTTTAGCTTGCACACTATTTGAAGAAAGTCCGATTTAAGAACAAGGCTGGTGAAGAGGTGTCCTTTGATGATCGAGGAGGATCACCTGCAGTTTATGATGTAATTAACTGGCAGACATACCCTAATGGGACGGGAAAGTATGTGCACGTTGGGACATTTGACAGCCGAGCCCCTGCAGGCCAAGAATATCGAATGAATGATGATGCAATACTGTGGGGTGAAAGCTTTAATCAGGTCAGTAATATAACTGAATAATTTACATTAAAAGGGATTTCCTGCTAGTTCCGGGTCATTGAACATTGGGGGATTACTGTGGAATTCTGGTGACCCGAGTTCATGCCCCAACCCTGGGATGTCAGGAGTGGAAACCAGCAGGGGGAGCTCTGAGCTTTCATCTCAAATGCTATCCTTCCAGGGTGGGTGGATGTACAGTGCTGCATATGGAATAACACCTGGTGGAGGCGTACGGCAGCCAACTTGGTGATGTGGATGGCCAAGCAGTGGCAGGGTACCCCCAGAGCCATTGCATGCATGTGCACTGAGATGAAGGTGGGGGGTACTATCAAAAGGGGAAAATCCTTCCTGGTTAGTGGTGGCATGGTGGGGCAGGTCCAGCCACTGCCCACACCCTAAGTAATGTTGCTTAGATAGTATCCTAGAAACAAGGATACCAACAGATACCTGCCATTTGGCCAGACTGTTACTGTGATAGGATAGCAGTACTATCTGACCATGGATCCTGCCCTCTAGGATCTAGTGCATGGATCCTACAAACATTGTGGATCCTGTGGATCCTAGCAGCAGATCCTGCTCAGATCCTAACTATCTGACCTAGGATCCCTGGATCTGACCAAGGATCCATCGCTATCTGACCCCGGATCCTAACTATCTGACCTAGGATCCCTGGGTTTGACCTAGGATACATCACTCTCTGACCCTGGATCCTAACTATCTGACCTAGGATCCCTGGATTTGACCAACGATCCATCACTTCCTGACCCTGGATCCTAACTATCTGACCTAGGATCCCTGGATACTAACTAGGATCCATTGCTGTTTGGCCCTGGATCCTACATCTGTCTTTGGTAGGATTTCTGGTAGGATACTAGGTAGGATACCAGCACTATCTGACAGATAGTGGTAGGATCCACAAAAGCACAATCTGAGCAACACTAATGCTAAGTAAATGTCAAAAATGACTGCGCCCTCCCCCACTATGGATGATTGAACTCAAGGTGATCCAGATGAGTGTAGCTCAGATAGTGCTTTTGTAAATTCTACCACTATCTGTCAGACAGTGCTAGTATCCTACCAAAAATCTTACCAAAGACAGATGTAGGATCCAGGGTCAGATAGCGATTGATCCTAGTTAGGATCCAGGGATCCTAGGTCAGATAGTTAGGATCCAGGGTCAGATAGTGATAGGTCTTAGGTCAGATCCAGGGATCCTAGGTCAGATAGTTAGGATCTGAGTTGGATCTGTTGCTAAAATCCACAGGACCACAACATTTGTAGGATCCATGCAATGGATCCAAGGGGGTAGGATCTAAGCTGAAATAGCACTGCTATCCTACCACAGCAACTATCTGGCTAAATGGGAGGTATCTGTTGATATCCTAGATTCTCGGATACTATCTGAGCAACACTAATCCAGATTCATCTCCAGCTCACCGTATCTGGGCTTGACTAGTGGGATCATCGCCTTGGGGTGTAAGCCGTGGACTGTATGGGTCAACGGAAGGTGGTGGTGCCTGTGTCCAAGAAGGTTCCATTTCAGTACTGGGAATCAGCAGAGAGACACCCTAGCACTGTATATTGAATATTTAATATTCTGAGGGATGATGCAATTCAGTGGGGGCAATTGCTTCACTCGTGTTATTACTATATGATGAAATTACTTTGACATAAAGTTGATTATATACTTACAGGGATGTGGGTTTTTGGGGGGGCAAGGGGGGCTCCATCTTTATATTGTGACTTCTTTCTTTTAAGTAAATGTCAGTGTTTTATGAATATTGGGGATTTATGCTAGCTGTAATTTTGCTAACATTCTGTAAGGTACCTCTATTTATACAGTTGCAACTCTTAAAACCCATAATTAAAGAAACAGCATCCAAGAAAAGCAACCCGTTAGATTAAGGTGGTCCCCAAGAGTCTGTGGGCACGCTGGCCTTAAAATGCCACCAGGTTAATGTAGATGTTTCAGTGGTAACTTCTGCCTTGTGAGCTCCACAAGGTCGAGAGGACTGGGTCCTTTTTGAGAGGAAGGGGCCTGGTATTGAGGCAAGAAAACAGTATGGTGCCCTAGAAAAGAGGAGGAAGAGGTAGGACGTGATAGAGACCTATGAGTAACTCACAGGGTGAACAAGATACATGGGGTGGGGGTGGTATTTTAAAGGAGAAGGTGCACCAGAACAAGAAGGCATGCTATGAAGCTGGAAGGGGGGGAGTTTAGGAGGGATGTGAGGAAGTACTCCTTCACTAAACAAGTGGTGAATACCAGGAACAGTCTACCAGTGAAAGTGGTGGGGGCAAGAAGAGTGGTGGGCTTCAAGCATGCATGAGAAAGATACAAACGAATCTTAGTAGAAAAGGAGGGGGGAGTAGCTGGAGATCAGGGGTAGGGTCTGCGGTGACAATATAGGCAGGGAACAGTTGGCAGACTTGGTAGGCCAAGTGGTCCTTATCTGACAACAAATTCTGTGCATCTATGTATCTATGTGCTTCCACTCAGGGAAAAGTTGAAGTTGTGCTGGTGATAGTACTGTACGAACCCCTTTGATGTAGTACCTCACCACCTCCCCACTAGGTTACCCCACCCCTGAACTAACCCAGTGCAGTGACAGCCTCCAAAGTGCATGCCCTTAATGTTACAACACAGCAAGGACACAAACCAAACATTTCCACAGAACATAACAGCTGCTCACTATGAATGAACAGTGAAATGGATGAATGATACTGTTTACTCAATATTTACACGTGATTGGTTGACATGCTGACAAATCAGGTGTTACTACAGGGTAAACAGCATCATTCATTCATTCAGGCTATGACTTTAGGCTGAGAAAGAGTGAGCCACTCTTGTTCCTGTGAGAAACAGCTTTTGTTATTTACAGGATAAAAAAAAATTTATTTTGGGGACATGGGAGGAGGGGAGAAGTAGGTGCTAGAGGGTGGGTGTTAGGGTGAGGGGGTTACAAAAATATACTGATTTAGCTTGTGGGGGACACTGGAATGTGGTGGGGAGGTGGGTGGTAGAACTGCGAATGCCACATGGGTGGGGGAAGAATATTTAATGATTCAAACCACTTACAATTAAAACTTTGTCAGGGCAGAGGGGGTGGAGGACTGTAGAGAGGGATCTGGGAGGTGGAACTGCATTCTAAAACCATCTTGGAGGTGGGTGGGGTGTGGGAACTTACTGCAAGGTGGGTGGGGGCCATAATTATCAGACATTTGGGGCTTTTAAGCAATTTTTAGAAATGGGCCAGAGAAGTTGGCGCTGTCATCGAGAACTTCATCAAGCTTCACGAAGTGCCAGGTTCATGACTTCGTACCAGCTTCGGCAGTGAATTAAAACTTCACTACATCTCTACTCTTAAATGAGTTCTCCTTGCAGGTGATCCTAGCCCTAGCATCAACCCCCCCATATTTTAAATGCCGCAAATTGTACACCTCAAACCTTTGCCTCAATTCCTTAGTCCCCTCCCTATTAGGATGAATGGTGTGCACTTTAAATAGATCTCTATCCTACCACAAACCACCCCCCATCTCCCAGGAAGTGAAACCCCTCCTCTGCACACCACTCCTTAAACCAAGTGTTAAATTGTGCAATTGTTTGCTTCCGTGTCCTTATGAACATATGAAATTGCCAGCAGATACAGGCCATATGGTCTATCTAGTCTGCTCGAGTGTGTAGCACTTCAGTCCATTAGACTGCAGCGGCCCCCCTCCCATTTACTCTTCCCTCCGTCAACTGGCCCCCCCTGGTATGTATTCTCTCCTTGAATTTGTCCCACCCCCTTTTAAAGCACCCCACAGTCTGCACTGATACGAGCTGCTCAGGCAGTGCATTCCACCCTATTACGACTCTTTCAGTGAAGTAGTGCCTCCTCCTTTCTCTCCTGAATCTGCCCGCTTTAACTTCAGAGAGTGCCCTCTAGTATCTCTTCTGTTCTGGAGAGTGAACCCACCATGGAAGCCTAATCTGTTCATCCCCTTCAGGTACTTGAAGGTCTTGATCATGTCTCCTCTCTCTCTTCTATCCTCCAGGGTATACATGTTGAGCTCTTTCAGTCTTTCCTTGTAAGTTCTATCTCCCAACCCCTGGATCATCTTTGTCACTCTTCACTGCACTGCCTCCAGTAGTTTGATATCCCTTTTCAAGTATGGGCATCAGAACTGCATGCAGTACTCCAAGTGCGGCCTCACCAGGGACTTGTACAGGGGCAACATGACTTTGCTACATCTGGATGTAATCCCCCTTGCTATGCACCTTAGCATCCTGTTAGCCTTAGCCACTGCCTTCCTACACTGGGCTGAATGGTTTAATTCCCTGGTCACCAGCACCCCCAGATCCTTCTCCTCGTTGGATGTGGACAGTTTGATACCATCCATCCAGTAGCTGTATCCCGGGTTTTTGGCTCCAAAATGCATCACCTTGCACTTCTTGGCATTGAACCCAAGCTGCCAGGTGTGCGACCACTCCTCGAGTCTTACCATGTCCTCCTGCAGTAATTTGCCACCCTCCTCCCCATCCACCTTGGCACAGATCTTGGTGTCATTGGCGAACAGGCTGATCTTATTCTTGATCCCAGCCGCTATGTTTGTGATGAAAATGTTAAACAAGACTAGTCCCAGTACTGATCCCTGTGGGACACCACTTGTCACTGCCCTGGGCTCCAATGCTTCTCCCCCCACAACTACCCTCTGTTGCCTGTCCCTCAGCCAGTTTTCTACCCATCGGGCTAGCTTCTACCCTATACCAAGACTTTTCAACTTGCAGGTCAACCTTTCACATGGCACTGAATCGAAGGCCTTGCTGAAATCCAGGTAGACTACATCTACCACATGGCCCTTGTCCAGTGCTCACATGACCCAGTAAAAAAAAAACAACCAAGTTAGTCTGACAGGATCTGCCAGCGATGAACTCATGCTGTCTGTCTGTCATCTTGCAGATCATTATCCACAAGAAACTGCACCAGCCTTTCTTTGAGGATAGATTCCATCAGTTTCCTCACAATTGTGGTAAGGCTCACCGGTCTGTAGTTCCCGGGTTCATCCTGTTCATCCCTCCCACCTGTGCACTGTGAAGACTTCCGAGAAGGTCGCAGTACCAGCCATCCCCTTAAGCCTGGAACCCAAAGTCCTGAAGCTCACCTTCACTACTCCCAATGGCTTTACAGTCAGATCATTTGTGCCCCTAAGGAAAATAACATCTGGAATCCCTCTCACTTCCCAAACTAACCCATTTGCTCTGGGAGTACCCTAGATACATAGATACATAGACAGTGTCGGCAGATAAGGGCCTATGGCCCACCTAGTCTGCCCATTTGAGTTTGTAACTTCAGTTTATGTTACCCTGTGTGCTGTTGCCCCTCTGAGCACCCCAGAGTACTACATTCCTCACCCAATCTAAGGCACAGACCACAGTCTCAGTACCCCTAAGTATATTACATATATAGAAAAAGTTTTAATGAAACCCCATGACATTTTGGCAGAGCCCCAGATAAACAAATTACATCTGTGATAAAAAGAAGTTTACACAGCTCTAAGGGCCCAGAAACTGTTACAAAGCCCTGTGCAAGTGAGGAGGGACTTGTGTATCCACAGGATAACCCCCCGCCGCATGTACAGGGCACCCAACAGCATTTTGAATGGGTGGTGCACCCACTCTGCATCTGAGCTAAACAGAGATCTCCACACATGACTAGAATAGGAGGCAGGCACATTGGGAGGGGCATGCTAACACTCCAGTCACAAAACTGTCTTCACCACATGGCGGGCTGCGTGGAGAAGGCAGCCGGAATTTAGGGCGTTGTTTCATTTCTCATCAGTCTTCGGTGGATTACTATTCTTCTTCTAAAACCTTACTAAATTTCATGTGCACCAGAAGACATATGATGAAAGATTAAAAGACCTCAGTATGTACACACTGGAAGAGAGGCAGGAACAGGAGGATATGATAGAAACCTTCAAGTATCTTAAGGGCACAAACAAAGTGCAAGTGGGTGATATCTTACATAGAGAATACTGGATGGGCAACTATGCACAACCAGTGCGTTCTGCCACAGAGGGATTCTGATTCCCTCTGACCTCGAGAGTGAAGCTTGAGAGGCCTGTGGGAATCAGAGCCCTGAGGTGGCAGAACACACTGGTTGTGCATAAAGTTGCTCATCCTGTATTTTTCACAGTGTCTAGTATTATGTAAAATGTGTGCATTGTGTGTTTGTTTTCTCTTTCATAATGAAACTGACTTGTGAAGTCTCTAGAGGTTCTAGAATACTGTTCTATCACAGAATTGGATAGGATAAAGCAAAAATGTGCCTGCATTCCAAGTTGTTCTGCTGCAACACAGCGAGCATATTCCAGGCATGGAATTCCATGCATAACAGCATTCCGCTATACACTATAGTATAGGAGATGTACAAGGATGAAGGGGCATGATATGAGATTGGAGGGGGGCAGGATAAAGGGGACTGTGACAGATCTTTTCTTCATGGAAAGGCTGGTGGATGCACAGTATAGCCTAACCCAGGAGGTGGTTGGGGGCAAGCACAGTGCAGGGGTTCAGACATGCATGGGATAGGCATAACGGAACCCTAGAGGTGGGAAGCAGAGGCTGAAGTCGATGACAAAGTAGCATCAACGGCTGCTGATGCAGGTAGGGAATTTGGGCAGACTGGATGGGCCTAGCGGTCCTTATCTGCCATCAGTTTCTATGTTTCTGTGCTTCTGTAAGATCCATGGAATGCTGCCAAATGAAGGGTGATTTTATTTTTACAGTAAACCACGGGTTGTTAATCTAAACCCCATTTTTCTTTCTTAAATTGTGGAAATGTGTTCTGTGGAAAAACGGTTGAAAATGCAGACCTTTGATATACCTCTGTGAATTTTCACATGGCCAGATTCACATTTTATCATGATTTATCACAGTTTAAATGTTCTATTCTGCCTTAGGTAGAATTCCAAGGTATTTTCAAAATTTTGTGGAATTCCAAGGCAAGTGAAATTGTTTCAGTTACGCACAGTGATATTTCACCATGTTAGTCTCAAGTGTTGCTGTAGACATTATAAACTGAGACACAGTATAGGAATACACATTGAAAATGACGCAGTCCTCATTCAGCTATGGTGCTGTACGGAATTCTCCAATTCCAGTGGAATGGAATTCTGCAGAATTTCAGAAAATTCCTATTCATTTCACAGAATTCTGTTGGAAGCAGCATGGAAGAATTCTGCAAGCATAATGCGAAACATTAATCTGCAGTTTACATAAACCACAAATTAGTTTTTTTTTTTACATAAACCATAGATTAGTGTTCTGCAGTTTATGTAAATCACGGATTCCTTTCCTGCAGGCTGCAGAAAACATAATCTGTGGTTTGTTCAAGTACAGAATACTGTTCTGTGGTATACATTCATACACCACCAGAATTCCATGGAATTTTTCAGAAAATTTCAAAAAGCATTTCAGAAGCGGAATTGCCATGCCACTGGAATCCCACCAGCAGAATTCTGCATTCTGCATTGCTCTATTCTTCTGTTAGACTTGACCTTCTCAGCGAGCTGCTGTCAAGGACGTTTGCCAGCTTGGGAAATCCTATGGTATTTTTATTCTCAGTATGTCATTCCATACAGACTCCCCGCTCTATCTGCAGTGAGAACTGCTCTCCTGGATATAGAAAAGTGATTCGGCAGGGACAGCCTAGCTGCTGCTTTGACTGCACTCCGTGTCCTGAAGGACAGATGTCCAACCAATCAGGTGAGGTGTGTGGGCTATATAGGATCACAATTTTCAGGTCAGATCTGAACCTGAGTTATAGGCCTGGTTCACTTGTAATGGAAGTAATATTCAATTTTAATGTTGTTCTGATTCTGCTACAAGCAAGCTGTTATTTCTGTAGGTTGGAATGGCATAATGGAAGTAATATTTAATTTTAATGTTGTTCTGATTCTGCTACAATCAAGCTGTTATTTCTGTAGGTTGGAATGGCTGTGTAGTAATGTACTGTGTATAAATATGACCGACTGACAGTGTTGGAGCTAACAGAAAAGGAAATTACAGTAAGTGTGAAGCTAATTTCTTCTTTCTGTAGTGTTCTATGTTGTCAATGGGTAATCATCACACATGTTTTTTTCCTGTCTCAGTTTTCCAGTTGTAGAGCAACTATCTTAAAGACAATTTAAAATTAAGGTTTTTCTGTCACAGTTTGTTCTGTTTTGGCACAATGACTTTCAGGAGACTGTACATTATGAAATGATGTAATATCTGCAGAAGGGCGATGAGGCTCTCTCCCATGGGTACAGATTGCTCTCATTGTGTTGCCCAGCATAATATTTCTCTCACCGTCTCCCCCCCCCAGCTGGTCCTCTGAGCTGGGTGGTGGGGGACCTGGTCCGTTGCATGGCAGTGGCAAAGCAGAATCATGTAAAAATCTCTGCTTGCTCCTCGGTGAGCTTTTGAGACCCGATGTGCCACAGGACAGCCCAGCAAATACACCCAACCCCAAACCGTGCATCTCAGGTCAGGGTAGCCAGACAGACATGTCCAGGTGTGACCCAGCAGGAGCAGGCTGTGGAATCAGATATGCAGGAAGATCCCAACCCTGACCCATTGAAAGGCCAGGATAATGATTGCGGGGATCTTGGAGAAATGCCTGACCTTAGACAATTACTTTCAGATGAGGAGGACGTCCTCTCTGAGGAGGAATTAGATGAAGGAGAATGGACAGAGCTCAAGACCAGGATGCCAATTCCACCCCTCTAATAATACATCCTTGCCCTTTTTGATAGGCCGAGCTGTTTTTCTTCACCTGTTTTTTCGATTGCCATCTTCATGGGTTACCTATGGTACCTAATGGTATCCCTACTGTGAACTGAACTATGTCTTTATATCTCAACATTCTGTAACTCCCTGTTTTAACCAGGTATGCTGTCCTACCCAGGACCTCCTTGTAAATGAGCTTGCTCAACAGAACCTTTTCATGGTGAAATAACTAAAATCAAATGAAATATGGGGCCGAAAGGGTTGAACACAAAAGCATGTGTTCTTGAGTTCAGAAAGATGTATTCTGCATGTAAGGAGCATTATTGGATGCTGGCCCGGTGGCACTGAGGGTTGAGGTGCTGGACACCACACCTCACGCCACGCCGGCAACCCGGATTCGGGAACAGACTTGGGCCCCTGGGGGGTGGCTTGGGAGGGAGAGGTTTGAGGGTTCAGAGGACTGCTCTCCTCTCCTGGGGTGGGTAGTGGGCCTTGCATCATACCACAGTGACTCCTGATGGAGATTGGGAGCACTGCAAGGAGTGATGCCATATCAAGGGGTGGAGCAGCAGTGGACAACAGTATGTTGCTGCACAGATGTCATTGCACGTCCACACTCCAGGGGGAACCCATACAACATGGAAAAGCCCTGTTTCTTGGATAGGCGATGGCAACCTCCCATGCCCCACCACCACACACCCGATGCTGGGCTCAACTTACTGGCTCTCCCGATCCCCCGCCCTGCCTTGGCTCTGGCGAGTGGGGTGAGACTCGATGAGGTAAGGTAGGTGGGGAGTGACTGTCGCTGATTTCCCAGTGAGGCAGGCTTCAGGTGGATGGCAGTGCAATAAATGGTGAACGAGATCTGCCTGAAAGGGGGCAGAGATAAACAGATTTGGGAAAAAAAAGGAGCATTATTGGGAGGGCGCCTGAAGGTGTTCAGAGTGAACATGGGAGTGGAAGAAAGGTGCTCCTTGATCATGGAGGGATCCAGGCAGTCACTGCAGCCTGCCTTAAACAGAAGGGAAAAAAGAACAAGCAGAGAACGCCACAGTGGTTTATGGAAGAGGAGGGTAGAGCAGTGAGGGATAAAAGGACTTCATATAGGAAGTATAGAAAGACCAAGAGGGAAGAGGATGGGGTTGAATACCTAGAGAAGGAGAAGTCGACTAAAAGGGTGGTAAGGCAGGTCAAGGCAGGGGAGGAGCTACACATAGCCAAAGGCATCAAGGAAGGAGCTAGGATCTTCTTTCAGTACATGTGGGAGAAAAGATCAACAAAGAAAGGCACAGTGAAGCTGAAAGGGGGGTCAAGTGGGTGAAGGACAACAGAGAGAAGGCAGAGGTGTTAAATGAATACTTTTACTGAGTACTTCTGTTCAGTCTTCACAAAAGGGATGGACAGACCTATTCCACAAGGGAAGAGAGGGATGGATGGTGGTGAGGTTAAGGGGGGCAGTGAACATGAAGGACAGAGTTGTCAAGGGCTGAGACCCTCAAGGTGGACAGTCCCCAGGACCAGATGGTATGCACCCAAGGGTGCTTGGAGATCTGGTGACGGTTCTTGCAGTGCTCCTGACTGACCCATTCAACTGCTCTCTGTATACAAGTGCAATGCCACATGAGAGGAGGGCATCTGTGGGAGGGTGGACACAGAAGAGGGCGTCAGGACCTGAGGGAGGACCTGGTGAGATTGAAGAGGTGGTCTAGAATCTGGCAACTGTGGTTTACTAAAAGTGCAAGGTAATGCACAAAGGGAGTAAGAACTCCAGAGCTGAGTAAAGACTTGGGGGAGTGACCATCACAGTCTCAGAGTAGAAGGATTTGGGAATTGTGATCACAAGCAGCCTGAAACCTTCCAGTCAATACAAACAGGTGGCAGCAAATGTGAACAGGACGCTAAGTTGTATATCAAGGGGGGTTCACCAGCAGGAGAAAGGAGATCATTCAGCCCCTGTACAGATTCATGGGGTACTAGGTTTGAATCATGCACATCACAACAGCGTGCCCCAGAAGAGCACTGTATAAACACTGCTAACAAGAACAGTGCCCGCTCAAAACACTGACCACAAGAACAGCGCCTGCTCAAAACACTGACTGCAAGAACAGCAGCAATGGTAGCAGTCCCTGAAAACATGGATTGCTACCATACAACAACAAACAGGTTTCTGTTTTTGTGGGGGGCTCTGTCACCCACACCCCCATTACTAGAATGACTAACTTCAAGTGGGGGGGTCAAGCACAGCCAATGAACCATACTGTATACAGTACTTGCTCTATGAGGGCTTGGTCAGCGTCCAGCCACAGTGGTGGTGGTGTGAGAAGGGCTGTGCTAGTTGCCAATCATGGACTGGGATGGGGGAAATGAGGTGGTGGATCACACTGGATGGGGTGCAGGGTGGAGGAGGGACCCTAGAGTACCAGGGAAGAGGGTTTTCAGCATTTGGGATGGCAACTGATAACTGGGGAGGGGCAGGGACCACTACACTACGGAAACATGCTATTGGATATAGAGTCAGTGATCGGGGTGGGGAAGAGCACCACTACACTACGTAAAATTCATATAGCATATGGGGTCAGCGATCGGGGTGGGGGACGGTGCCACTTTACTATAGAAAACTCATATAGGATATGAGGATGGAGATCAGTGACTGGGGAAGGGGAGGGACCACTACACTATGGAAAGAGAAGTTTTCTTATGGGTGCAGTGATCATGGGGGGTGGACCCTAGATTACGGGGCACAATTATTTCTTTGTGGACGGTGATCAGAGAACAGGTAAGGGGCCACAGTACCTCTGTCAACCACTAGGGTTGTGCTGATTACCGCCAGGTTTTTGACTTCTGTAATTTCTTCATGCAAGGGCCTTCACAAGCGGCCCTTGTGTGGAGCACAATCTTTGAGAATTGAACTGTCTTCAGGGATATGCAGGCCCCCTTCATTTGCATTACAGACCCCCTCATACCTTTGCCTTGGTTGAAACCCAGTTGGCATGGGCAAACTGGGCTTTGTGAATACCAACTGCAGGCAAAACCCATATTGTGCGGGCAAACTGGGTTTGCACCTGGGCAAGGTTTTGTGAATCTGGCCCCTGAAAAGTAAATATAATTTGTGCAGATTTCAGTTTGCCAGATACCTGCAAATTAGCAAAGCATGGATGGATTCTATTGGATCAATGACAGCCGGTCGACAATTTCATTGCCGACTGACATTACAGTGACTCCTTAATGTCGACCGCATTTGGCATAAAGGGGGTCACTTCAGGCTGCGTCTTCTTTGGGGAGCTTTTCCACCTGAACACCCCATGCGTGGGGCTCTGCCTCCAACATCCTTAATTACTGAATTAATCAACTCCTAGTCAGAGCTGCTTCAAGGAGGGGTGCAGTACCCTGAGAAAGCAGTGCTGGGGTCCCCGCTAACACTGCAGCAACCTGGCACTGTTGCAGCTGTAGTGTCAGTTACGGTAAACTTGTCACCATAGCAACAGCATACCGATTCTATTCTAGATGAAAAAAATGAAATTCAAGAAAGTGTCAAATGGCAACAAGTAATTAAATTAGGTTTGATGAAAAAGGGGGTCAGTTTGCCATACAGATACGTAAATGAAAAATGGAAATTCAATCCCAACCACTATTCAGACTAAGGAGAAGTAGGAGAAATAGATTGGTGAACCTATCGCCAATCAGGAATGGTTGATGAGATGGTCCAATGCTTATCACAGCTGTAGAGAAATTCAGGGGGAAATTATCCAGTACAAAATTCTACATCACTGTTGCTGTTCCCCAAACAGACTAGATAGAATGGGGTATCTACACTTAGGAAAATGTTGGAAATGCCAGGAATCCCATGCCATTTTACAACATGTGGAATTGCCCACATACAAGATCATTATGGAAGGAAAATCACAAAGCATGCAAAACTGTTATTCAAAATAATATATAATGTATCCTCAAGGTACTAATTCTGTGCATAACGTCCCAAATCAAGCTTCTGAACCAGACTCAGTCTAACTGGTCATTTGCTGCATCGCTGGCCCGCAAAAGGATTCTACTAGCCAAATGGAAAACACCATCTGTACCATCATATAAAGAGTGGTATCACAACTTAAGTCCAGTAGCACATAATGAAAGTATTTCGTACACTTATACTAATAAAATGGACCTATATAATTCTATTTGTCTACCTTTCCTGAATCTATATTCTGTATAACATAAGACGTTATTACATGATTTGATCACAAAGTTATGCAATATTGAGATTACTACTACAATGAACTACTTTACTGATTTGCATATATTGAATAGTTCTGCCCTTTGTTATTGATTCTGGTATGTATTCTGATATGATAAAATCTGTAATTGGAAAAAAATAAGGATAATAATTACCGTAAGATGTTGAGAATGAAGGATATAAGGGAATTATTGTATTGTTATACATTTTGTATCTCCACAGATGCAACTAACTGCCTGACGTGTTCAGACGACCACTGGCCCAACGCAAAGAGAGATATGTGTATTCCACGAGTCCTGGAGTTCCTCCGCTATGAAGAGCTGCTGGGCACTGCATTGACTGTTCTCTCCATCTCTTTTGCCGCAGTCATAACCTTCATACTCTGCGTATTCTTCTGTTACCGACACACCCCTCTTGTTAAAGCTAATAATCGGGAACTGAGCTACGTTCTCCTCCTCTCCCTCAAGCTGTGCAGCCTCTGCTCAGTCATTTTCATTGGCCAGCCCAATAAACTGAGCTGCAGGTCCCGCCAAACTACATTCGGCATAAGGTTCTCAATTTCGGTTTCCACTTTGCTCGCAAAAACCATCACTGTGATCATTGCATTCAGTGCCACAAGGCCAGGCAGTAAGGCCAGACACTGGTTGGGTCCAACTGTACCAAACTGCATAGTAATATGCTGCTGTCTTCTCCAATTCATTATCTGCCTTGTGTGGCTTTCTGCTTCCCCTCCCTTCCCTGAAGCCAACACAATAAATGCCAAGGAGAAGATTTATATGGAATGTAACGAAGGATCAGTAGTTGCATTCTATGCCATGTTGGGCTACCTGGGTCTATTGGCAAGTGTGTGCTTCGTGCTCGCCTTCCTAGCAAGGAATTTACCGGACAGCTTTAACGAGGCCAAATTCATCACTTTCAGTATGGTTGTCTTTGCCAGTGTCTGGATGGCTTTTTTCCCCGCCTACCTGAGCACTCGGGGAAAGTATATGGTAGCGGTGGAGATATTTGCCATCTTGTCTTCCAGTGCCGGATTACTTAGCTGTATATTCTTTCCTAAATGTTACATTATCTTGCTGAGACCTGATCTGAATAGTCGGGACCACATTACGGCAAAGCCCAATCATGAGAGACATACATAAATCAATTTATGTTAAAGAGATTAAAGCTGAGCTCAGGAAATTGTTAAAGGTGTTTAACGCTGAACTCAGGAATTATTTTTTTTAAATGTTCATTTGTGTTTTTTTTAATTTCCACCCGCCTAATTTGAGAGATGGGGCATGTTCCTAGAATGGTGCCCAGCCCACTCCACCTGCTGCCACCAACACTGAAATGTATCCTATTATTTTGCTAATTGATAGCAGATTGTGAATTTTAATTTAACTTTGTATTGTGTGCTCAGTTGATTTAATTCATAAATGTTGCGTTGCTTTTTTTTAAACAGGTCTGTATGTGTCCCTGTCACTTTCAGCAACAAATGTCCTCAAACGTCTTTACAATGATATGTGTCATGGTTTTCAACACACGTGCTGCTTTTAATGTCTGCAAATTTCACCTCCAAATGAGTGCCACCCATTTAACTCAATATTTGAAGAACGTATTTTGCTTTTGTAAGGCTATGTTATAAAAAGACAGATGGTGTCAGTAGAGGATCCTGACATGAAAAATTCCAACCCTCGGAAGCCTGACACTGAAATCCTGACAGACAGAAGCCACACGATGGAAAAATCCAGATGTACGGTGATTTGTGTGGTTTCAGGGGAAGTTTATATTATGGGGGGTGGGCGCAGGAGGCAAAGCCCCCCACGAACCCTTCTTCCAAATTTCACTTCCCTTATCTGCCATCGTCAGGATTTCGGTGTTGGGCTTCCTAGGGTAGGGATTCTGCATGTCAAGGTCCAGTACTATATCCAACATCCATACATAGAAAGTGACAGCAGAAAAAGTCCCATCCAGTCTGCCTGCCCAACCTAGCTACCCTGTGAGGGCCCTAGTGGCCATCCCTCCCTCTTACTTCCATACTCTTCCCTCTTAAAGGAGATAGGACATGATTTTTACACAGGTAACTGCCCTCCCAGTTCCCTTCCCGTGGCAGTTATGTATTCTGATAAGCGTTGACCAATTTGTGATAGATAAAAAGCTTAGCTTTGAAGTGCCCTCAGGTCTACACAGAGCTCCACTCTCTGCAGTGGCTACTGCTCCTTCTTTTCCTCTCTCCCAGACATTCCGTGACATCAGTTACGCCATTCCATGCTGTTCAGCTGAATGGCCGGGACTGGTGTTACTGATGTCACAGAATGTTCAGGCTGTATGAAAAAGAAAACGACTGCTGAGCAGAAAGAGATTCAGAGTAGTTACAAAGATGAAAAAAAGTAGATAATCAATTCAACAAAAACTAGTCAAAGCAGATCGGGGATAGGGAGGAGGGACCGCTAGACCACCAGGGACAGTACTTTATTTTAACACAAGAGAAGATTGGGGGATAGGGAGGAGGGACCGCTAAACCACCAGGGAAAGTACTTTATTGTAACACAAGAGCAGACCAGGGACAGGTAGGGGGAAGCACTAGACCAACAGGGTTAGTACTTTATTTTAACACATGGGCAGATTGGGGATAAGCAGGGGGCCATTAAACCACCAGGGACAGTGCTTTATTTTAACACAAGGGCAGATCAGGGATAGGCAGAGGGACCACTAAACCACCAGGGACAGTACTGTATTTTAACACAAGGGCAGATCAGGGATAGGGAGGGGGGAATGCTAAACCACCAGGGACAGAGTTTTATTTTAACACAACAGCAGATCTGGGATAGGGAGGGTGGGACCGCTAAACCACCAGAGATGGTGGTTTATTTTAAGACAAGGGCAGATCGGGGATAGGGAGGAGGAATCACTGGGCACCAGAGAGTTCTTTTCTTTTGGCATAACGCAGGCACGATAGCCACCAGGGACATGTACTGTTACTACACAGGAGATCAGAGCTGGGAGGGTCCACTGGACACTAGGGAAAACACAGCCCTTAATGGTGCATGGATGGGGTGTGTGGCACACAACCTATCTGTGTACAGGTACCTGTAAGGGGCTGGGTTTCAGCAATGTTAAACTGCACCATGCAAGTGGCTGTTTAGCACTTCTGAACTCTGAATTTTGTGCTGCTTCTCATATGTATGAGGGCTTCCTAATTTGCATGGGCAGAGCGCAAACTTCTGTGCACTGACGCTATCGGGGTTGTGCCTCGCAAAGGTTCCCTTTGAATATGGGCACCGCCCTGACACTTGGCGCTATTCTAGCTTAGTGTGCTGCAAACCCAGTTTGTGCCATGCTAACCTTTTGAATATGGGGCCCCTAGAGAAAGGTGCTGACACTCCCAGATGCAGACTGCCAGTGCGTCACATATAGCAAACAGCATGTAGAAATTCCAGCCAAAAGTCATAAGGACAAAGGAGGCATCCAGGCAAATTATTGCTGCTCACTGGTGTTTAAAAGCCTCTACTTATGCTTTAGAGGTTATATGATATTTATGGAATAATACATGGGGTGGTGAGTTGAAGGAGACTTTACACACATCCGAAGTGTTGAATGCCACATAAACCTCGAGAGTGAGGCTTGAGGGGTTTATTTAAGCACCCAACAACCAGGGTGTATGTAAAACCTCAAGTTAAAACACACCACCCATGTTTTATTTCATATAATTGCTGGGGATCCTTTTTTCGCCACAGCAACTATATAAACTAAAAAGACAACCCCAGGAAGCCCTAGATAAAAGGAGTTGCAATAGTCCAGACATGAGGACACAAAAGGCACAAAATCTTGGTGTACTTTAGGGGACAAGTGACTCCAGAAAGATGACACTGGAGCAGTAGTCAGGCTTTTCATGGGATTAGTGGCTGTGCTACAGTTAGAAACCCATTATAATAGCATTAAAGCAGCAGTGCGACAAAACTGGTCAAACGACTCTGGCCCTACCTTTTTACAGTATAAAAGATCTTAGGCATCTTCCAGTTTTATTTGGTGGTTACATTTTCTACTTCCATAAAAAGCTGAGGATCTTATAAATGTTTCCATGCAGTTTTTTCTCAAGGAAAAAAGTTGGCCATCACATTTGTCTTATAGATGGAAATGTAGAACTGGCAAACCTAGACAGGTAGATTTGACAGGTATGCTAATATTTTCATGAATTGTAGCTGAAAATATATTTTTGGAAAACACAAATTTTCATTGCACTGCTGCTTTAAGTGTAGGCTTCTCATCACAGTTTTGAGTTTCCGCCAGGTTCCTTGATTCTCTGAATCCCAACAACCATGTCTTATTGCATGAAATGTCTAGCAAGGCTGTCATCCCCACTTGCAGTCACCACATGGCTCACCCAACTCAGGTGATACCAGAGTGGTGGGAGGTCCTCCCCACTCACGCTGCCAGTGATCACATGGTTAGCCCAACACAGGTTATGCAGTAGTGGAGAGAGGCCATGCCCACCCACACTGTCAGTGATCCCATGGTGAGTCCAGCTCGAGGGATGCAGCAGTGGAGGGAGGTCATGCCCACCCACACTATTAGTGATCCCATGGAGAGCCCAACACAGGTGATGCAGGAGTGAAGGGAAGCTGTCCCCACTCACACTGTGAGTGATTCCATGGGTAGCCTAACACAGGTGATACAAGAGTTGAGGGAGGCCATATCTACCCACACTGTCAGTGATCCCATGGAGAGCCCAACACAGGTGATGCAGGAGTGGAGGGAGGCTATCTCCACCCACACTGTCAGTGATCCCATGGAGAGCCCAACACAGGTGATACAGGAGTGGAGGGAGGCCATCCCTTCCCACACTATCTTGATGCTGTACCACCCCCTTCCTGTGTACCTAATTACTGTCCTTCCTGCCAGACTCCCTCTATGTATTCTAGTCTAGAAATGTTAATAACTCTTGATGGTTGTAATCCTGTGCTGTCTGTCTATATTCTGTTAAGCTATTACCTGATTTATGTATCCTGTTTGTTTTACATAAGTTCCCACTCCCCTTCCCCAGGACATACTGTGAGACGAGCATTTGTTGCTCAGTGTAACTTTCCTGGTGAAATATTTTAATAAATATAACTAAATAAATAAATTAATTAATAAATGCTCTGATCCATCCAAGCAGGCCACTGCTAATGACATTGTGGGCTCTGGACACAAGTCATACTGAGCAACATGAAGCCAACATATATGTGGATTTCAACTTATTCCCATCTGTATTGCTAAGGACCATTGCAGAAAGTTTTTTTTTCACACTTGTGTAACAGTTCCTGTTGAAATGACACTTTGTTGAAGTCATAATTTCCTTCTCCTGGTAGAATAATTACTTACTTTGGAAATGTATTTTACATAAGATTAAAAGGCTAGTAAGCTAAGATGGATAATGATGGCATAATATGCTGTAAGGGGCTACTGTTTGTTCCCAGGCAGTGGGAATAATTTACCCGTACTTCAGCAAAGCCTTTGATTCTGTGCCACATAAGAAGCTAACCAGGAAGCTGGTGGTTCTTGGCATTGGGGAGAAAATGGCAAGGTGAGTAGAAAACTGGCTAAGGGGCAGAATCCTGAGTGTGGTGGTGGGGGGAAGAGTTATCCAACACTAGGGAGGTCACCAGCGAGGTTCTGCAGGGACTGATGATGGGTCTGGTGTTGTTCAATGTCTTCATAAATGACATTAGGGAAAGCATAAAGGGCAAAATGTTCCAGTTTGTAGATGACACCAAACTTCGTTTGAGGGTAGACACATTATAAGTGATAAAGAACCTGTGGTAAGACCTCAGTAAACCTGAGAGCTGGTCATGTATCTGGCAACTTGGCTTCAATGACAAGAAATGCAAAGTGATGAACACTGAGGTCAGAAATCCTAGGACAGAGTATTACTGCGGGTTGGGGGGTGGATAGCAGCAACAGAGGAAGAAAGGAAGGGAAGGGAACATTGTTTAAGCTGGAGTAGCACACTAAACCGAAGCTTGTTTCCAGATGCTACCTGGGAGCACAAGGAACTTAAGTGACTTGCTCAGCATCACACAGTATGCACCTAGGCGCCTGTGGGATTCAAACTCAGGTCTCCAGATCTGTAGCTCAGAGCCTTAACCCACTGTGCTATACTGTCTTCTTAAGGATCTGGGTGTGGTGATTACTAGCAACCTGAAACACTCCTTACAGTGCAAAAAAGCAGCAGCGAAGGCTAACAGGATGTTAGGGTATACAGCCAGGGGATTCAGCAGTAGGCAAAGCAAGGTCATACTACCCTTGGGGTAAGGTACTGACATCCATACCATAAAAATGACATCAGCTTGCTAGACAGGGTTCAAAGGAAGGCAACCAAAATGATCTCAGGTCAGCAAGGGAAGTCCTACGAGGACAGGCTGAGAGCCCTGAAGATGTACTCCCTGAAAAGGGGGGAGGGGGGAATATGATTGAGATCTTCAAGTACTTGAAGGGAATAAATAGACTGGATACAGAAAGTCTCTTCATTCGAGTTGAGTAACAGCAAAACCAGAAGGAGGCACAGTATGAAGTTGGGGGGGGGGGAGGTTTAAGAAGGATGTTAGAAAACATTTATTTTATAGAAAGAGGGGTGGCTCCTTGAAATGCACTGCCAGAAGAAGTGGTCTCAGACAAGGTGGTGGGCATCTTTAAAAGGGCCTGGGACAGACATAAGGGGACTCCTTGGGACAGTGTGGGATAGTCAGGGAGGAAGGCATGAAGCAGGAGAAGGGCGGGGTCAATGGCATAAACCAAGAACCATGCAACAGTACCGAGCAGACTCACAAGACCAAATGGCCATCTTCTGCTGGCTCTTTGGTATGTTCATATGATCTGCTGGTCTTTGGGCTGGGTTTGGTTTTTGGAGGGGGTTCATAGGAAGTGGGACAATGTTCCAGCTCATCACATCACAGGAAGCCAACTCTTGTCAGGTGTTAGAAGTCACATTGATGTTACCCTTAGAATCCCAGCTCTACCAGTGCTGCAGTGTGGAGGCAAGGAAATTGCATCTTGAATGATTACACAATGTCTTTTAGGTTTGACAAACTGAAATGGAACAAAAATATTACATTGTGTGAGTTAATCACTCCATAACTATGAAGATAAAGTTGCTTGTTTGATCTATTTTACTTCTTTTACATGACCAATGGTAACCCACACTTTCAGGTCTTGCAACAGCCTAGTATACCCACCAGACTCAACATGGTGCCCCATAAAGAGAGCATGGAGAAAGTGGCAGCGACAATTTCAGCCCGGCAATATGAGTACTGAGCAAAACAGCAACTGAAAACTTGAGCTAGTGGTCCAAACAGAGATACCATCCTGTGGTGTATAGTGCATCTTTAAGTATGTATATTTAAGTAAGGGAGTACAGGGAGGTCAAGCCCCTGCTTGTAAACTTTTGTGTGGTCTTCCCTTGATTTTTACTGTTCTGACCCCCCGCCCAAGCTTCCAGTCACCGTTTTACCCGGTGCTCATACTGCTGGGCAGAAATTATCATTGCAACTTTTGCCACGCTGTCAATCAATCAATCAATCAATCAATCAATCACTTTATTTAACCAGGCATAAACACCATTGAGCAAGCTCATTTTCAAGGTGGTCCTGGGCATAAATACAATACAGCACACTTCATAAGATTACAATTACGGTGGACAACGGTGCAAAAAAAAAAAAAAGAAAAACATTGTGAAGGTGCCGGTCAATATGGGCCTATACATACCGGTCAACATAATTAACATGCAAAGGTACATAATGATAAGCTTTACTGAAATGAGACGAGACAACAATCCCATATAGTCATATGGTCATATGTCATATGCCACAGCTGTCATGACACGGAACCACTCATCACCCCCTCATTACCAATGGAGACACCAGTAAGACCTCCCAGTTTCCCTCACAGCACCCTGGGACCAGTATGTCTCTGTTGGGGACCTTTCGTTACCTTATGGGAGGTAAAATGCTCTCCCAATTTTTCACTACTGCCAGCTTTCTCTCCTCCAGGGGCTTCCCTAAGGAGAGGCTGGGAGAGCTGAACATGTATTCCCTAGAGGAGAGGAGGGATAAGGTGGATATGATCAAAACCTGTAAATACTTAAAGGGAATAAAGAAGACAAATACAGAAAGGATACTTCAGAACAAAAGGGGGAGGGACATGCGAGGACATTGGCTGAGAATGGGGGGATTCAGGAGGAAAATCAGGAGACACTTTTTCATGGAAAGGGTGGTAGACAAGTGGAATACACTGCCCAAGGAAGTGGTATTGTGTAGAATGGTGGGAGGATTTAAGAGGGGGTGTGACAGATTGGGGGGTTGTTATAAGGAGGGGAAGGAAGGGTGGGGCAGCTGCAAGTTGAGGGGCTAGCTACACAATCGAGCAGACTTGATAGACTGTGAGACCTGTTTCTGCTGGCATTTTGTAAGTTCCCCTGGCTTAGATGAAATAACTGCATGCCAGCCATATGATGGGGGCAGGAGAAATTTTTCTGATGGTGTGTTGTGGGGGTAAATGCCATGCTGAGACCAAGCAGGCCTTCATCCAGTTTACCGGGGCAGCCTTTCTACCATTTTCACTCCGCCTCTTTACCAGTCTCACACACACTTGTGACAGGCCTGGGTTGGTGCCAGACATCATGCGGACACCCACACCATCAAGGCACCCCCACAAAGCCACCATGAGGAGCCACTTTAACAGTGGTGCACTGAGCACCCTCTCCCTTGAGTGCAGCATACATCAGACATTCTGAGTCCTCACTGTCGGCCTCCACTTCTGATGTCCCGGGCTCAGAGCATGAAACTTGGTTGCCAGTCTATCAGAGTGATCCAACATCATGCAGCACCATGGAGTCAGCTTAGTGAAGTTACTTTAATGGCTAAAATGATCAAGTCATTTGGTGTTCCTGGAGAAGGCACTTTCGTAATGCATAAACTTGTTCTTGTTACCCACTTTGGGTGAATTCAGTTGCCAACTGAGGAAGAGAATTTTTGCAATCTGATTGGTTAAGAACCTCTGCAAGCTGTGGCTATATCTCATGATAATACCACAGACTGGAAAATGTGTCTGACATTGGGTTTTCTATGTACCCTTAATCCATCTGCCTGCAACCTTACCACCTTGGACCCTGTTCCCATCGGATCTTAGTAGTTAAGCAGTGTAGATTTCAGTCAGTAGTAGGAGGGGAGATCTGAAGTGAACACCAGGTACAGTATAGCACTGCAGTTTAGGGCTCTGAGCTGTAAACCTGGAAACATGGGTTTGAGTCACACAGCCCCCACCTGCATACTGTGTGATCCTGAGCAAGTCACTTAACTTCCTTTTGCTCCCAGGTCACACTTGGAAACAAGCTTTGATTTAGTGTGCCTTTTCTGGTTAAACAGTTTCCCCTTTACCCTACTACAGGAAGTGGTGTCGATAGCTTTACAGGGGGCACTCTCTGTTTGATTAAAAGTAACCATACCATCGCCATGTGTCGGCCGTAGTCCGCAATGTATTTTTCCAGCTGTGAAATATCTCCTGGATTAAACCGTATCTGATGCAAGAGGATGAGACAGCCCTGGTCCATGCCTTCATTGCCTCAGGACTGGATTACTGCCACGCTCTGCACCTGGGGCTATTGGAGGGTTGGTGTGTTGCTTACAGCTGGTACTATTTATTTATTTAGTTTTTGTTAACCAGGTGAATGCACTAGCCAAAAAAATGACTATTTTCAGGCACGATCTGGGAGATTACAGAACATTTTAACATACATGACATTTCACAAGTACTTAACAGCTTAAAGTATCAACTTTGTACATGACAGCAATAGGTATAACTTAGTTCAGACCAGAAGAACATAAATACAAGCCATTTCAGAGTACTTAACCACATTACATATTGTTTAGTTTAAACCACCTCACATAGAATGCAACAACATATAGAGAAAAATATTCAAGAAAACAGGAGCATTTTAACTGGAGAGTAATAAGAGAAAGACATGGAGGACCTAGTAGAGATCAACTCGGATCAAAGCAAGTGCATGGGTCTGACTGGGATAGATAACTCCGTAATTTAATTTTAAAGTGACAGTGAGATGCAGATTGCTTTAGATCTAGGGGAAGAGTATTCCAAAGCAGAGGAGCCATAAGCATAAACGCACCAGCACCCTTGGAAGTGTGACACCTAGGAACATTTAGTAGTGCTTTGTCAGCAGATCGTAGCCCATGGGAGGGGGTGGAGGGAATAAGTAGTGTTGCAAGGGATGCAGGGGTGTTAAGCCTGATAATTGAGTCACACAAGGAGCCAAGATAGTATTGCCTAGATGCAGAGGGGGAGAGCCACCCCAGATCACTGTAGAGCTGACAGCGGTGCTTCAGTCGAGGGGATGATGAGGCATAACAACAGATATTATTGTATGTGACATCCCATTTTAGTAGTGAGGTTTTATGTGCTGCAGTA
The DNA here is from genome assembly GCA_016271365.2 of Neoceratodus forsteri. NCBI lineage: Eukaryota > Metazoa > Chordata > Ceratodontiformes > Ceratodontidae > Neoceratodus > Neoceratodus forsteri. Next base: position 33,154,545 of record JADMNL010000033.1, read on the forward strand.
AGGATAGGTGAGCAGTAAGTTAGTGCAGGAAGTAATACCCCTCTGGCAATAGCCAACTTTGCCGATGGAGTTAGCATGTAGCTAGTCCTGTAGGCAACACCCAGTCTACTATTAACTGTTTTACAGGTGGATTGAATGTGAATGTTTAGATCCAGTGATTGATCAAGCATAACACCAAGGTAGTTAAAAGACATGACAGTCTCAAGTTTAGACCCTTCTTGGTCATAGATCATTAGGGGCGACGTGCAAGTTCTGAGTTTCAGGGCTGATCCTAGGAGCATAACTTTCATTTTTTTAGCATTAAGTACTAGTTTGTTGTCCTGTAGCCAATTTTGAATGTTCCCAAAATCAGTAGAAAGAGATGAGTCAGGTTATCAATTGAGGCTGAGCTGGTGCAGATGACAAGATCGTCTGCATATAAAAGAGAAGAGCAGGTTTGTAGGACATCAGGAACATTGTTTATGAACAATGAGAAAAGGAGTGGACCCAGGATTGACCATTGTGGAACGCCAATGTTGATAGTAGTACTGTCTGATATAGCGGAGTTGAATTTCACTGTTTGGGTCCTATTCGATAAGTAGCTCCTATACCAGTTTACAACAGGAGTTGAGAAACCCAGGCATCGAAGGGTAGACAGAAGCAGTGGATGATCCACAAGATCGAAGGCCTTGGTTAGGTCAATAAAAACAGTCCTGGTAAGACAGCCAGAGTCCATGTTGAAGAATATATCCAAGGTGAGTTTTAGTACTGCAGTAGTTGTACTATGATGTTTCCTGAAGCCATGTTGGGAGTCTGAGAGAAGATTGGAATTTGCTAGGAAGTCAAGTGTTTGGGCAGCTATGAGCTTCTCGAGTATCTTGCTCAGGACAGACAGAATAGCAATTGATCTGTAATTATTTATATCCTTCCTATCACCTTTTTTGAAGACATGCGTTATCCTAGCAATTTTCCAAAGGTCTGGGACAACACTGCAGCAAAGGGATAACGTGTATATTTTCGCTAGAGTAGAGGCAATGAGTGGAGCAGCCAGCTTCAGCAGACGAGGTTCTAGGGAATCAGACCCTGAGCTTGTATTGTCCGAGATGGCATTCAGTTGTTTAAATGCCATGGCTGGGCTGATTATGAAGACTCTGTATTTAGAACATATTATGCCTGCTCTGCAGGACATACACAGTCTACCCATCAGGTGGAGTGCCACCTTCAAGACTGCACTGTTAACCTACAAAGCCCTGCATGATTTGGGCTGCAGCTAAAGATTGTTTGGTCTGGTATGCTCCTAGTAGCACAGGCTGTTCCACCGAGGTGCTGCTGTTAACTGCCACGAGATCAAATTTAAAGCAGTCAGGTGACAGGGTTTTCTTGGTGGTAGCTCCTATTTGGAACTCCCTTCTGTTCCGTCTCAGAAGTTTTGCATTGGTGGAGGCATTTAAGAAGAGGCTTAAGTATTTTCTGTTTAAATGTCCTTATGACGCTATTTATTTATTATGCCTTATAAACGGGATTTAAAAATCAAAGAACTTTAATTGGTTAAAGCCAGTCAGGTGACCATGCATTATTAGAGCTTAGAATATGGGTCTCGATTTTTCTGCATCCTGATTGGCTGACAGGTACCTCTGGCTGTGTCCTTATCATGACTTTTGTGCCAACTGGTACCTCTTCAGCCAGTCAGGATGCTTTACAACAGAAATTACTCTGCCTCAGTATGTTTATGAAAAACAAGGGCTACAACTTACAGAAATCAGGGCTGAAAAGTGGAACTGGGACACTAGCCATGCGCCTCTGCATAAACACATGCCCAGTGTCATCGCTCCGCTTTTTGGCAGCAATTTTTCTAAGTTGTAGTCCTCGTTTGTAATTAACAAAAAGTTTCTTAAGCTCAGCATTTGGCAGACACTTAAAATATGTCACCAGATGAATGGGAGCACAGGGGTGAGAATGAGCCTCCCAGGGTTTTGGGAAGTCACCCATTACCGTAATTAATATGGCTGCATTTTCCTTTTTAATTTTGGAGTTGGATTGAGTTTTGGGTACATGCAGCTGACTGGTACCATTTCACGTGAGTTAAACTAGGATTTCCTCATGTTTCACAGTACAGTCAGCCAATCAGATTGCTTAATTTTCCTTAGCCATTGTTGAGGCTCTAGAAGATGCCGTGTGTGTGTGTGTGTGTGTGTGCGCACGTGTTTGTGTGTGTGTGTACAGTAATTTAGGAGAGGAACATTCTGCCAGTGGAACAGAGCAGAATTTTGAATCCCTGTATTCCATGGTGAACATTCCATGTCTTGAATGTGGGGAATGTCAGAGAAAAAAAAAAACAGGATGAAGAAAGTAGGGAATAATGCTTCATAACAAAGAGAAAATGTGGGAAACACAGTAACATGGGCAGAAGCAGCCCCAAACTGCTCAAATACATTCCTGACATTTATAAAAGCATGTACATTTGAATAATACCGTATATGGGTATTTTCAGGTGAAATCTATCACCTGCCCTTGACTTTGAAAGGCACTGTATAAATAAAGATTTGCTTGCCACCCCCCCAACCACCACCAAAAAAGGAAGCCTGCCAGGTTTAAAGTTTTGAACCCATTTCCATTAAAAAACAGTACTTGTTTGATTTGAAATGCAAGGTGACATTTTTTTCTTTTAAAAATGTGTGCCACACAGTTTACATTATGTTTAATGATTTTACTGTAGCTAACCCCTCCAGTTACCAGAATAGGGACTATTTTTTGTATTCAGAGTTAAAATAGAAGCATATTTCAATGAAAGGTCCAGTTTTTATCTTTTTAAAATACTTTCTTCTTATTTTCATTCATTTTAAATCATGTATTTAAAAGCCATTTTATACCAGAAATAAGACCCTCCAGGAAGTACATTATGGTCAAATAGTCACACTTCTCATGTGCATTTAACGGCACTCAGCTGCATCTTGTGCCTAACAAGGTACCTGAAATGTGCAGTTATTTCACCATAATGCATACCCTGTCATGTCTTCTTGCTTACTTATTTACTTTTGTACTGTCTTCATTCTGTGCTTTGTTTTCTGTGTTTTTGCTAATATTTATTTATTAATTGTTTTATTGTATGGTTCTCTGTGCCTCTGGCATAGGACACTTTAAAAATAAAATTGCCTTTGTCTTACCAATACTCCAGCATGGTGTTGTGGGGGACACTGTGCTATCAAGAGTTGCTGTCTTTCAAGGAGACATTAAACTCGGGTCCCATCTGCTTGTTTACTTGGTTGTTCAGGTGCTTGTTAAAGATCCTATGGCACTTCTTGAAAACAGAAAGGGAATTTACCCGGTGTCCTGGCTAAATACCCCCCCCTTCACTAATCCACCAACAGATAAACCTGGTTTAATGTAAGTCAGTTGACATCTGTATACCACCCACCACCCACCCCGGGAACAGGCTGAAAATGAAAAATATTTCCTAGCCCTCCTTTCCCTGTCAAGAAGAATGCAATGAAAAAATTATGAACGCAACACTGCATTTCAGAATGTGTGTTACTATTTGGAATAACACCACTGTCTGGGTAATTGAAATCACTTCTGCTTTATAATGCACCTAAGGAATGGAATTATCACATGATAACACACACCCTATCATGCATTATTATGAAATACCTTATGATTACACATAAAAGGGTTGATTGTCTATGCTTGCTGTATTTGTTTTCCTTTATGCTGCCTTGAATCTGTTCCAGAATAGGGCTGCTAGCTACAAAACCAAGCAGACTCGATAGACCAAATGGCTTTTCTCTAGTGGAAATTTCGTATGTTCGTATGTTTGTAGTCATGTTGGCGTATTATGTTTGCAGTGAATAATTAAGCAATATACCATGACAGGGAGTGGGTATATTGGTGGATTTACCATGCCTGGTGTGGTTCGGTCACGAGGTGCAGCCGAGTGACTTAACCACACCAGAAGTGGTAAACCCACCCATATACCCACTCCCTGTCTTGGTATATTGCTATTATACAATGTTCAACTTGTTTTGTTGTCTTTATAGTGATATAAAACTTTTACAGTGGGTATACTGGAGGATTTATCACTGTCATGTGATGTGTTTTGACCAATGAGGTTACTGGATTTTCATACCCCATTGTACTGTATAATATAAATGTTACTGTTCCTTTCCTGATTTTCATATTGGTAGAGAATGTTGCACTGGTGACTGCAATATGCATATGTATGCTTATATTTAGAGAACAGTTTACTACGTGTCTCCTTATGGTTAAAAGGGAGTATTTTATATGTTCATTTGGAAAACAATCAGTGAAAAAAAACAGACATTTTAAACATTTCATGGACCAGTGAGGATATGATACCTGTACTGATAACCACAGACATCTATTAGAACAGAGATTGCATTTCCAGTCCAAATGTCTTTTATTTTGCACAGCGCAGGCAATAATGCACTTATTAGGCAAAATCAAGCCTCCCATGTGATTTGAGAACTGTGGAGCATTTGATATTCTTACCCTATCACAACTGGAGAAAAACACTGAGCGATAAGCGGCATTGATGGATCAAATTTGCACACTCTGTTGTAGATTTTTATGAAATGCACCAAATATTAAAGAAAATGTGCACTTTTAGTGACAAGAGGACTATTTTTTTAAAAAGCTGTTTTAATTTGAAACATATTTCCATATCATATACTACATTATGTAATTCAGTAACCAGTTATTTCCTAGAATACCCCATGCAATACGGGTGTTACAGCATGTGAGGATAACGCTATGCAATAACACTGTGAACAGCTAATGATTACAACAGTAACAAATGCTTACCCATGCATGTACATTACTGCAACAGCACCTAACAGGTTACTGAGATCATTTGGCACACAGTATCATGATATAGCTTGCAGAGAGCAAACTGTACTAGAAATGTAATATAGCCGCTGAGCCAGTCTGAAGTTAAGTGTGATTCTGTGATAGTTCACCAACCATGATCACAGAAGTCAGGTGCCAGTCCCAACTTGTAGGAGATAAATGCTTCCCATGCAGATAATGAGCCTCTTCTATTTTTGTGCTGACACAGCATTGGCATTTCTGTCACTCTGATCTACAGATTTGCTGCACACGATGTTCCTGATAAAGCATTGTTATCAGAGATATGACATTATAAATCCATGTCTTATAATGTGTTTGTCCACTTAACATACATATTTCTAAGATATTCAGAAACAGAATATCATATTTTCACTGAGGTTCAGAGGCAGAAACCGTAATGTATTATTAACGTTTCAAGGTCTGTCTTTTAAATGGAACATACTCCTGGATTTTTTCATTTTTATTTATAATCAGAAAACTGGGCATGTTGACATTTGGGTAATAACCATACACAGTTTCATGTGTTTGTTTTGAGATAATCTATTTTTTGCAGACCCATTGTTAATGCTGCCTTTCCCTGCCCAATATTTCATCTTTAATTACTAATAAGTTTTGGAAATAAGTGACATCAGTGCAACAGTAGCTGAGGATAACACTTTTCATGCATGGCTTCCACACACCTGGTGTTACAGAAGATTCCCGAACAGATTACCAGATTCTGGAATGGAAAAGGAATTAAACAAGATGTGACAGTGCCACTTATGTTTGATTGCATGTGTTTTACATCTGTACAGCTGGGTTGACTAGAGTAGTGTTTGACAAGGTCATAACAGAGTATGTCAGTGAATGTACTACTGTACATTACCTTGCAGTATAAAATGGATAGGGAAGATACTGCATCATGATTTACTAGGACCTGTGCATTGTGAGAATACAACGCATGGGTAAGTAAAGCGCTGGCAATCATCACGTAGCACAATAACAATATCAATGCCTTTTCTAAAATTCCTGATTTCCATTACAAACATGGCTGCCACCTTTACTCACTTAATAAATCACCAAGGCCCTAACAACAAAACTTCCTCAAAATAAAAAGAACAAACAAATTGATTCAATGCTTTTTTTATTTTATAGTCCACTCCTTACACACATACACAAATTAAATGAAATATTGGTCACAGTTTTATTTTCTGAAACTCCTTTTCAGACCATAAAAGCCCCCCATCTTTACCTACCTACCAGGGAAATCTCAGCTGCTTTCTCTGCACAAGACAAAATTGAATCCCTAGATTTACTGAGACCTGTTGCATGTTTGTGTAGGAAGAGGAGAACATTCAGCCAACAGAATTCTGCAGAACTTTGAATTCCTGCATTCCACGATGAACACATATTTCATCTATAGAATGTATGGATGGATGGATGGATGCTTGAAGCTGGGGAGGTACTATTCTTTACTAGTTGCACACCCAAGGTCAGAAGGCACTCTTCCCGTGACATCATGCCTAATATGCCCTTGGGTATCAGTTGTGATGGCACAACACAGACACAGTCATGTCTTTCTGCCTATTTCCCTACCTGATGGATAAGCTGCAGATTCTAGTTAAACAGCTTACTTCCTTTAACCCCCCACTAGAATTGCCTTATGCCTGTCCCATGCATTCTTGAATTCTTCCACTGTTCCTGACTCCACAACCTCCTCAGGAAGGCTGTTCCATGTATCCACAACCCTCTCTGTGAAAAAATACTTTCTAACATTACCTCTGAGCTGTCCCCCTCTATCTTCAAATTGTATCCCCTTGTTCTTGCACATCTCTTCTTCTGAAAGATGCTACCCTCTTGTACTTTGTTAATTCCCTTGAGATACCTGAACGTTTCTATCATGTCCCCCCTTGCCCTCCTTTCCTCAAGGGAATACATATTAAGCTGCTTTAGTCTCTCCTCGTATGTGTGAGTAGTAGTATTGTAGTGAGGACAAGAAGACACCCTGGGCCGAAATGGCATCATAAATAATTTCTAATTCTGTTATTTAAACATATTTGATCGTATTCTGTACAGCACTTTGACTTTGAAAGGCGCTATATAAATAAAGTTGCCCCATTGACCCTCTCTCTCCACAGCCACTGTTTCTGCAGCCTGGAAACTGGCCAAGATCATCCCTCTGCACAAAGGTGGAGATCCCTCATTAGCAGGAAACTAAGGGCCCATTCGCTCCTCCCCTCCCTTGCAAAGGTGCAGGAATCCCTCATACTGTCCAAACTGTCAGACTTTCTCTCCTCCAACAACTCCCTCTCACTCATGCAGTCAGGATTCAGAAAACACCACTCTACCATCACTCTCTGCTGTGCATTACCAACTCCATCCTCTTGGCCATGGATCATAGCCAAACTTCTGTCACCATCTTTATTGACTTGGCAAAAGCCTTCGACTCCATCTCCCACCCACTGCTACTCTGTAAACTCAGCTCCTTTGGCACCACCCAACCTGATGTTGACTGGTTCTGCTCGTGCCTCCAAAACAGGCTACAGTCAGTTCAAATAGGTGACACCCTGTCCTCTCATATCCTATCAGGTGTCCCCCAAGGCTCTATCCTTGGCCCCATCCTCGTCTTTCTTTCAATAAATGACCTTCCCTCTGCCTGCCTCTCCTCCAATGTGCATCTCTACGCAGATGACACTATCATCTTTGCCTCTGGCCACTCCTACGATAGCATCATTCCCAGTCTCCAGACCGACTTCAACCAAATCCAGTCCTGGTTCCTGGAAAACCACCTAAATACCAATAAAACTGTCATCATGGTTTTTGGATCAAGACAGGAGCTTGCCTCACTCCCTGCCCCCCCCATGATCACCACCCTGGATGGCTCTGCCCTTGAATTGGTCCCAGTCTTCAAATACCTGGGTGTCTGCTTGGACAGCCACCTCAGGTTCTCTACTCACATTGAGTCTATCTGTGCCAAACTGCAGCCAAAACTTGCCATCCTCTATCGGCAGAAAGCCAGCCTACCCCTTCCCACCCAGTGTGAGTCTGCATGTAAATCAATCTTGCCAGTGTTGGACTACACTGATATTGTTTATGGAACAGCCCCAACCTCACCTCTCTCCAAACTGGACATTCTACTCAACTCTTCCTACCGCTTTGCCACTTCCTCCCCCCTACGCACTCACCACCCTCTCTCCCTTGCCCTGCTCTCCCACAGAAGAACCATCCACAGAATCTCCCTCATAGCAAAATTCTGGTTTGGTTTCTTCCCCCCATCTCACTTCCTGCCTGACCCCAGCAAACTCCCTTGATTACCCTCTCTGACACAGGGACCTGTGCCCTTTTCACATCCCTCGCCCACAAAATGTTACCAGCCATGCTGCCTTTTTGCACCATCTTCCCCTTCTCTGGAACAGCCTTTTCTCCAACCTGCACCAGGACTTCTCTCTCTCATCCATAAAAAAGCTCTTCGGGCTCCTCCCTACCCCCCTCTGCCCCAAATGCCCCAATATTTCCCAGAACGCCCCCCCCAAGCCCTACCACCTGAAAATAGAAATCTTGCAGCAGTCCAGTACATATTTCCATGTACTGGTGTACTTTATAGTGAATGTAAAATTGTGTGTACTGTAAGAAAAATGTTGTGTATATTGTGTCTTTTTGGAATTACTTTGTGTAACTCCTCTCATATCTGTGTATGCTCTGTACCCGGGTCGCACCTGGAAACACGCTTTGGCTCAATGTGTCTTTTCCGGTTATCAATTTTTAATAAATAAATGTGCATCTCATCTGTAGGAACCTTTTGGATCTCCTTGTGTTGTCAAAATTTGCTGCAAATATTTTCTACTATTGTATTCACTACTGTACGGCACTTGTCAGCTACTGTGCAACTATTGTTGCATTGTGTTATCCTTGTGTTGTCAAACCTTGCTGCACAAATCCTACAATTGTATTTACTAATGTGCTGTTACTTACTGCTCCTGTGTAAATATTGGATGCATTACACATCTCCTTCTGCCCCCGGATGCATCTGGAAATGAGCAGTTGTTTGCTCAGTATGCCTTCCTGGTGAAACTTTTAAATAAATAAACAAATAACTACTGTACACTGCTGAAAATGGTTCTCTGATTGTTTGAACAGTAAAACATGTTTAGATACAAACTTACAAATCCTAGATACATTGTTGCATAGCTTTTTTCTTCTCACACAGAACTGATCGCTACAATGTACATTATTACCTTTCTGTGCCTGGTCACTTGTGTTTTATCTTTGTTCTTTTTACGCTTACTCAGTAGACAGCCTGTAGGGTGATTTGGGGGAAGGGATGTACTAATTCCTTCACACACCCATTGTTCTGTCTTAATAGCATTAAGTGGGGGGAGGGGGGAGGTTGTGGTTGGCAGTTAGCACCAACTTTCCTTCAACCCCCTTCCTCCCAGAACCCACAGAAATAAAGGTTGTCCCATTCTGGACTAAGGTCCCATGGACTCAGTAGCTTGCTCTTCTTTAACCAACAGCCACTGAGCTGAATCATCCAAACACTTTCTTCCTCTGTAATTTCAAAACCCACCACAACCTCTGCACTCAATGTAAACTACACATGTTTCTTAATGTATCATCATCCAGCTAATAACAAATTAAATTCCCTCATGACCCTATCCCCTACTGTTAAACGCTTCCTGCTCCAGTGTTGGACAAGCTACTTTTTGTGTTACTTTTCATTACTTTTGGAAACTTGTTACTGGAAGCTCTGTGCAGTCCCTAGCAAGGATGGAGAAGTACTAGAAAAAGCAATGCACCTTACAGTTACTTATTTATTTTTATACAAAAGTAATATGTAATTGTAAGTGATTAAATTTATTTGAAAGTAACTTGTAACTAACCTATTGCTCTCAAATAAATGTTATCTGTTATAGTTTCTTATTACTTTTGGTATTGTTTTTGTATAAAAATAAATAAGTAACTATAACAGTATGGTGTATTAATTTTTCTAGTACTTCTCCATCGTCCACCACTAGATCCATAACCTTTTACAAATCGCTCCAAAAATGTCCCAGAAGAATACCTACACCGATGAGTCGAAACATTCTGAAGCCTAAGTTAAACCTCTGCACTCCATACTGATGGCACACCATCCAAGTGAAGCTCTTTCCCTTGGGATGGCCAGTTGATCTCCTTGACCCCTAGGAGCTGCCCATTCATGGCCTCTTCTGACAAAGGAATGGCCGATCACAAAGGTCTACTGCATCTTGACAATTTCCAGCTGCCCAGCCTATTGTTACCAGTGAAACCTTTGTGTGTGACTTCCTGTTCCTTCTCCCGGTGTGACACAACCTGTAACACAATCAGACATGTTAGGGCATTAAGTGGTGTTTTTCAGGACCATAGACTTCTCTGTCAGAAATCTAAACTGCTTAAAAGCCTGCGGCCAGCACCTGCTGACCTAAGGCAAATGACTGTGATTCATCAATTTCGTAGTTGTAGAAATCCTGTTCCGACTGTGGGCAGTTGCCCACCCAGGGCATTAGTTGTCTTTTTATTTATTTAATGGTTTAGTTATTTATTTTATTTGGTCCCCCCCCCATTTAAAGGGGACAGGGAGATGCCTCCATAAGCATTCAAGAAGACTGGCACCCAGATCCTGCGAAAAGGTAACCTGGCATTGTCTGCCATAGTTTTCAATGATGGAGGGTGCACTCTAGTGGAGGCATGCACTATTGGGTGATATATATATATATATATATATATATATATATGTATATGCAGAGCGAGAGAGAGAGAGAGAGAGAGAGAGAGAGAGATGTGCATATAAACACACACATACACACACACACACACACATATATACTGTACATATATGCATACAGATCAGAAGTACATCTGAGAGGCAAAATAGAAACTGCCATTTGATGACTTGGTGTGACCCGCGATTGCAATAGGCTGAACCATTGAAGCATGTATGCCGTAATCATTAAGAGGAGATGTAAGAAGTCCACTCCTTCTCCTTTTTTTTTTTTTTTAAACTGGGGAAGCACTGTGCTCCCTCAACAACAACCTGATTTGATGTTTCCCTTGGGAAATAAACTGGAAAGTGTTATGGTGTGGTTTGGGGTGCTGAATGCTTGCTTGTGCATGCTCACTGAGTGTCCTACCCGGTGGTCGGCCTGCACTGCTGCCCTCATAATGTTCTACTGAACCCTCTAAGTCAACTATAAATTACCTAGGATTCCTTGCTGCTGTATGACTTGGTAAAGGAAATTTGAGGTAGTGGTGTTAGAGGCATCTTGAGAGTGCAGCTAGTATAATTGCCCCACATCAGCTGCCTGCAAGTGGCAATACCTCAGGAATTTACTATCGTTCATCCCCAAGCCCTGATGAGCAGCCTGTGGCTGTGGTAAGCGAGTGCCACTGCATGCAGTCAAGCTCTCTTCAGCACCAGTGGGCACAGGATTGATGCAAATTGTGTTGAACTGCTCAGCAATTGGTAGTCTTCCCCACTCCAAAACCTGGGAGTTGTAGTGGCCATGCTTCCTACAAGTTGCATTAGGGACTGTGCCCCAGTGCAATAGTCCCCCTGTAATTACTCTTCCGTCATGCTGAGGGTAGATACCCATTGGCCCGCCTGCATAACCATTCAGAAGAGGCACAATGTCTCATGCGTGGTAATGAAAAACTCTGCCCCCCCAACAATTCCAGGTTCTGCTGGATTCATACATATTCATTTCCTAAGAGTCAATGGTTTATGTGCTGCTAAGGACAGGATTCTTTTTTGGAGATTTGTTCAAAAAGGCCATTCTGTTGAGTGGATGGATCTGGATGGAGCAGTGGGCCTCACAACACACTTTAGATGGAATCCCTGGTCTAATACTGAGTCCCTATAATTTGTGAAGGGTGAGAATGACTTTGGGAGCAGGAATGAGAGCAAACAGGTAAAGTGTTATGACTATCATAGCAACTTGCAGTGATATAGCTGACCCACATGTGAATTCTTCTTACAATATGTGTCGTGGATCTCAGCTGCAGAACTCCGACCCTGGAGATGCAGGGAAGGTGTGTGTGTGGATGGGGGTGGTCCCATACTACTGTTTAGGAGTACAAACATGGACCTATCACCATATATGGAATCTGGACTAGTGATACTCAGGTTCCCTGGAATTTGACCATTCTGCTTTTGATGAATGCTGGAGTAGGGTCCAGGTGATTTACCATAAGTCGCCTAAAGTGCCACATGCCCCAGGCCTGTACAGCTAACTACCTATCCCATACAGGACACGGTATCCCAACGCTGATCCTGCTGAGAGGAATTCACTTATGCAACACCGGCAAAGTCCAGGAAATTACCTAGTGGAATGATCAGGCCATATCCGTATCTAGGGCACCCTTACCACAACTGTAGTGTGCGTTTTTTGTTTCTTTTTGCAGCCACAGCAGCACAACTTGTCTGACCCATCTAGTGCTCAGCCAGGGACTGGCCAAACCCATGTGTGGTATGTTTGGGACCAAATTGGCTGTGTTAGTTCCAGACCTAGCCTTAAAACCTCCCCCTTTTTCTATTTTTGAGGAAAATGCCCTAGTGTATGCAAACTTTTATCCCAACTGTCTGGTATATTTTTATTTGTTTATTTTGTGTTTTGTTTAATTCCCCCTGTGACCTATTGAGGGACCTACAGACTGTCTGTGGGACATAATGACCTAATTCACCTCTGCCAACGGGCATCTGCAGCTGTCCCAGAGTCCATGGGTTAAGCACAGAGTGCAGTAGCTGTAGGTGTAACCTATCACCTAGCAACCATTCCCCAGTGCCCCAAATAGTGGGTTGGACCAGATTTTACAATCAGTTACACAATCATAAACCCAAGCTCCTGACACTGTAACCCCATTGCCCAGTGACTAGCTGTATCCTGGTAGTGGAAAGTAAGTCTCGCCCTCCCGGGTCAGGACCCTGACAAGGAAACCTTGTACCATAGGAACTGACATATTATGTGCACAGTGCGGCAACTGTATGGTACCACTTAGCCCAGCGGCCCTCATGACTTCCTGTTCTTCACTCGCTACCTGGACCCTGCACTGCTGGAATTTCAGTTACCTGTGCTTGACACTTTGTATGAGAGTCTCACTGTACTAGCTGAGTAGTCTGGCTGAGGAACCATATGGCAGGTGCGGTGACCAATGACAAAAGGCAGTGACAGAAGAACTGAGGAACTGGAGTCTACTTGTTTTCGCTAGGGGATATAAAGCATAAACACTGAGAAATGCAGGGATTGAGCCGACTAATTGGGCATAGCCACTGTAAGCCCTATGGGAGTGTATATATGCCACCATGCTCCTGAATCCAGGGCATGTTATATGGTATCTGCCGGTAAAGGGCAACTAGCTGCACAGATTCACAAAAAAATATTATCAGTGGGGGGGGGGCACTATTTCCAGAGTGAATAAAGATGATACTTTGATTCATTTCCTTGTTTTCCTTCTTAAAAGTTTAATGAGGCCATACACTCAACATTTCACATATTGAACATGTAAAATCAGGAGAGTGCCTTCAATCCTATAAATGTAATAAATAACACTTAATTATCCACTCATATAATTCATGATTTGCAACTATTTCAATCAAAGACTAACAGGAAAACTCACTTTTACAATGATGTGCTCAAACAAACCACTATTGTGTATTGTTTTATTTTTCTATTTATCTGGAAAAATACCTGTGTATGTAAAAAAACATTTCTTTAGGAAAAATGTTTTATATATTTTATCATATTTCACACCAGCCATACTTATATTTTCTCTCCTTACTGCATCCTTATGTTTAGACACAGAAAATAACCACATTTAATTCTTAACAACCATAGTTTATACATTTTGTCCTTGTTCTCAACACCATATGCATATGGCTACGATATTTAATTTATAATATTAAAAAGAGTTTTCCTAATTTTCAAATTATGTTGCTTAATTCAATATGTACAGACAACATGCACATTTTAATGCTTAACACTCATAATTTATACATTTTATCCTTGTTCTCAAAACCATAAATATATGACTGCAGTATTTAATTTGTAATGTTAAGAATGTTCTTCCTAATGTTCAAATTATATTGCTTAATTTAATAACTATTTCCCTCAAATCCCAATAAATTCAGAAACGTGATTATCATGTTTATCATCAATACGCTGTATAAACATGATCTACATGTAGTTATGTGCTCCAACACATTTGGCTGCTTATTCTGTGAAAAATACAAATGTCATCAGAATTAAGGCATGTCCCTTTAAATGTTTCATCACAAAAAAATGAATCCTTGTGTGTAAAAATTTTCGTTATGCTGCATTTCCTTTTAATTTCCCTCGGTTTTAACTGATGTGTCCCAACAATACATTTTTTCTCTCAAGTATTATTTAGCACTCACTTCTATGCTATTCATGCATAAAAGTAGCCTTTTCTGAAGGTTTATGCAACATTTTCTTTTAAGCAGCATTGATATATATATATATATATATATATATATATATATATATATATATATATTTTAGACATGTCACCTCAATATCTCTTCAAATCACTATTCTTCTCCATATCTTTACTATTTTGCTTAAAAACTTCTCTGTAAACTCCTACTTTCTTTAAGCCATAAATTCAATCCCTCAAATTCAAACTCCCCTATCCTTTTCCTTAAATTTTCTTTCAATAAAGACATCAGTGCTCCATGCATTTCACTTCAGGCTGTGGTTCTAAATGTTAAAACATCTGAGTCCTTGCATTTATACAGGTCTCTAACTAGTTATTTTCTAATTATTCCCCATAAGGGAATAATTGAAAAAATCTGTAGTTACCATAGCTTCTAATTGCAGCTCATTTCTTTCCTTGCATTTTTTTATTACTAAATTATCCTCCTTGCTTGCTAGATTAGACATATTCATCTTAATTGATGTTTCCATATTAGCTTGCTGGTGGAACATGTATCGCCCTTATCTCCTCATCGTCGTTAGATGATTTCAGCATGATTACTAATTGTCTTCTTAATTTTCACCATTATCTCCCTATAATCTTTACACAATTCCAGCATGAATTCTACTTGCTTTCTTAAATAGACCATCACCTTTCAAGGTTTTCTAATTAGTTCCTGGAATACTAATCCACACTCACAGACAGTCCATAAGAGTACCTTGCTTTCTTTAGATAATTTCTAGTATATTTCTTCCTCAATCTCTCGATTAGTTTCACAAGCATTATAAACCAACCACCAGAAATTATGCTTTAATTCTGCTGTCACTACAATTTTTCTTTCTTCAATCTCCTTAATTAACTTACAAAAACATCAGAGGGAGACTACTAAAAATTTTTTTTAATTCTGCTATCTCTGCTGCAATCACAACTCCTTGTTACTTTTGATATTCATTTCATCATATTTTTTAAGCAACTGTATATGCCTTGCATATTCTTCTTTTTTTATTCATAATTTGTCACCATTAATTAACTTTGTTTTTAAACTCTAGCCCTAAGTTCATTCATGATGCCATCATTCACTATAAAACCAAATGCATATTTTAGATATTCCTTAGTATGTTTCTTTATATTAGTAACTTCATATTATTTTTTATAAATAAGTATATACTTCAGCTGTACCTGAGGCGATCTCTATGTTATACAAAGAAGAAACAGAGATCTATTTGTGGTAATTTTTGTTGTCATTTTATTTATATTTTCATGTTTTTATTTGTTTTTATTTTTTGGATTTATTTCGTTTGTATAAAATGAATTAGTACAGTCCTCACCATCCAGGCAGGTTACCACAGGAAAGGTTTTCCTCTCCAATTTGCCTTTACATTTGGGCACAGAGGTGGAAGCACCCTTGTTCCCCGACACCCGGTGGACGTGGACATGGACACCCCCCCAGTTCAAGTGGGTAAATGAAATCAGTCAGTTGCCCTGTAAATGGGGCGATCAACTCCCAGTCCCCTATCTGAATGATGTATCTCCCTACCCACCCTTCTCCAGGGTATTGACAAGGACCATGTGCTTCCTGTAGCCTATAATAGGCTGGTATGCCCTTCCTTCCCCCATCACTCCTGCCACTGGAAAACCCGCCTTGTGAGCAGATGGTACTGGAGGGCCTGACCCCTCCATGAAGGAGTGTATGACTGCCCAGCCAGTGGCGGGTAGAGGTAAAAGGTACATGTTCCTCCGCAATGACTGCTCACATCTTGTTTTGTGGGAGTCACCACCAGCCCAGAGGAGTGCATCATACTGGTTTGAAAGAGGGGGAAACCCTGCTTCCTGTGGCCCCCACTCTGCCAGGTTGCCTGAATTACGTAGCGTGTAGCATGAGGCTAGAAATCCTGAAGCCCATGTAGTGACGATGTGAGTAATGGGGACTGTAGTGGCGTGCAGCCCATCACCCTGCAGGGCCATGGTGTGAGCAGTAGTGATTTGTGGTGCAGATAATCCACTTCCAGGTAAGCAAATTTCTGTGTAACTCCTTGTAAGGCTGAATAGCAGAGGTCTGCACTGGATATTGTGTAGCCCATGTCCTAATGCCTTCATAAGGCTGCTGCTACATTCATTCTGGGAAACAATCCTCCCTTTTTTATTTATAGATTTTTGGAAGCAAAATAGGGCTGCCAGCTGGCTTTCTTACATTCTACCCTTTCCATAGTATACTCTATTATTGCTCTATATCACACTACAACTAAGCTGTGGTGTAACAGTGGCTTGCCCTGTTTCACCTTTGGGCGTCCCAGTCAAGTGACTCTACCGAGATGCCCATCGTAAGTAACTGTTCATGGTGCGGTTGTAGAATGTATGAGACAATAGAGAACTTGAAGTAGCGGCCCTCCACCCCCGCCAAGCTGGGTAGGGGAGCATGAGTGGGGGGGGTGCCATTGTGAGGTGTGCTGAAGCAGGAGAAGCCCAGTCATCTGCTGGCACATGCTGTTCCTGCAACTCTTATTGGGTAGTACCCCATGGCCCCCAGTGAGTTAGTATTCCTCCAGAAGGATTAACCGCCTTTTGCCTACTGTAAGACCTATACTGCTTCCGGCATGTTACATAAAGCCCACTGATGCATGGGCAACATGGCAAAACTATTCATAAATCAGGCCACTGATGGCTATGCCAGGAGTTGGGGCAGCACTATGGAACCCGGGGGATAAGCCGGCAATGAATGTCTGTAAAACGAGAGGGCCCACAGGACTCAAAACCTGCATCCTTATCCTGACCTCAGAACTTCTTGATAGAGGCCAACAGCTGTGTGGTAGCCTGCCAGTAACTGAGCAGTTGGTTACCCAGGATGAGGGTGGATAGGTTAGAGGGGGATTCCTCTTCCCCGGTGGTGGCTAGTGGCCTACCTAAAATGGATACCCAGTGACCTGCCACCATCCATCCTGCAATGTACCCTGTGGCTTATGCACCCGTGTAACATGGGCTGCTTGACCCATTCAACAGAACCACTATCCCAATTTTTATTTTTTAACCGCATGCATCCAGGTGGCCATTTGAAGTATGCTGTAGCTGCGCAGCTATGAGCTACCCCAGTTGGTGCATGGGGGTTTCCTGCCTTATAGCCAGCTCTCCCAGTAGTTTGCTCCTGTGGGCGTTTTGAAGCTTGCAATGATGCGGCTGCGATTCACTCCCCACAGTCTGTGAGCAACATGTGCCGTGCCAATCCCATGAATGGACTGGCGAAGGGCTTGCTCTTTGTGGTTCCAGACTGCATGGAGTTCCCCGGTGGCACATTTTTCCAGTTAATGTATGGGGCCAAGGAGGGGTTGTCCCATGAAGTGGAGTTGACAAACAAAAAAAAGGAGTCACAGCCTGGGTAAGGGATTCTAGGAGGGGGTGTGCAACTGATTCAGGAATGAGTGCGTGGGCAATCTCAGACAGGGGAGAGGGGGGTGGGATGGCGAACTGCTAAGAGTATCCTAGTGCAATAGTAATAGAAGTCAAGTGACCTGCCCGCACTGCAGTGCTTCTTTCTGATGATTTTATTTGTGTTTTTTTTTAATGGACTTCCAAACTGGAGGTGCCTGCTTTTGAGCTTGGAGTGGTCAGAGTCAGAATGAAGTTCTGCAGCTCATTCACACACTAGGCATGGTACGCTACGCAGGGGGAGGGGCTGCTGGTTGCCCTGCAAGAGGACCAACAGTTGCCTGGAGGGGCAGCGGTGCACTCCCCCGTGAGCCTTGTAGGCACTGTACTGCAAATGAAGAATAAAGATTCCCATTGCACGTCTGGGTTGGGGGGGGCAGCTGAACAATATCAGACTGCAGGGAATGAGGGATACTGTAACCTAGCCATAGCTACTAGAAACAGGAAAAGGGTTGCAGCCTGAAGCAATAGCCTTCCTGATCTGATGTCTACATGGCCCTGGCTAGCCAGAGGTATAGTTCAGGGCAGTTAGCATGCAGCAGAAAAGTTAGCTGGAATAGGGATAGGCACACAGAAAGCCTGCCTATTCCGAGCCCTGCTGGAAGAGGTTCTTATCTTTGTAATGTGACTTGTTAACTCTCCGGAGGTCTGAGCAGGAAGAGGAAGCTCTTCTACTGACCAGCTCCTAAAGACTCTAGCCTATGCCCCTCCCTGCTTCAGGCTACTCCCAGCCTCCAGCAGCTCAGGGCATAGGCTAGATGGCCACTGCCTTCCTGGTTATTTTGACCTCTGAAGGTAGTGCCCCAGGATAGGTCCCCTGGTCACTGGGCAAGTGACCTCCCAGAAACTCTGGGAGGAGCCATTCTCTCACAAACCCAAACTAATTTACAACAACTGTGAATGCATAAGCTGGATACAGTACATTTACTGCATAGATGAGACGCTGCATGAATCTAAATGCATCAAACTGAATTCTATATTTGGCAGTTTAGGTACTGTTGTACAGTTTACTGTCAGTCTTGGTTTTGCCCCATACTGACAGACTGGGTCAGCACCTTCACTGCCAAATATAGAGTTCAACTGGATTCATACAGCAGTCACATCTATACAATACTGTATATGCACTGTAGGCAGCCAACTGATTCACACTTCTTGTAAATGATCATATTTACTGGCAGTATAGCTTAGAGGTTGGAGTAACAAGCTTGGTACATCCAGTAGTCCAGATCTGGGTTTGATTCGGACAACCTCCACTTGCATACTGTGTGACTCTGAGCAAGACACTTAACTGCCCAGTGCTTCTAGGTCGCCCCTGAAAACAGGCACGTGGGTCTTACCTAGTTACCAAAAACTAACAAAAAAAAAAAAAGATCAACAATGAAGTCTAAAACAAAGTGAGTTACGGTTACTGTATTATGAATCTATGCTTTTTGCCCTCCCCATTCCCTCCCATTCCTCATTTATTAAACTTATGATGTTGGTGTCATTTTTGTTTATTTTATTGCCTGACTTGTAGTACAGTACTACTGTGTCTAGACATGCAAGGCACTCATTACATGAACTAATCAATAAGAACTGAGCCTGGTAATGTTTCTCTTGTTTTGTGACTGACTTCTTTTAAGCCGTGCATTGCATGTCCAGACACAGGAGTACTGAAAGTCAGCCAGTAAGATAAACAGTAACAGCCCCAACTCACATGGATTTTTTGCATTTGTTGTTGACTTAGTCAATCACCCCCTCACCAAAAAGTGATTTCATGTCACAGGTTAAGCTTTATGAGTGGGCAGTATAGCCTAGAGGTTAGAGTGATGGGCTGTGAATGAGCTTGGTGAACAGGACTGGGTAAGGAATAATATACTGTAAAAATGTCTTTGTATAAGGCAGGCTGAGACAGACACCAAATAGTTCACATGGGAGAGATCGCCTTACTTGTAATAAATGGAACCAACTATCCCCCCCCAAAAAATAAAAAAAAATAATGACATCAATCAATCAATCAAATCTTTATTTATCCAGGCGAACATCGTTGAGCAAGGCTCATTTGCAAGATGGACCTGGTAAGGTCAAGGTTCAATTTACAAGAAATATAGCATTCAGAACATTTACAATTTTAAGAATACAAAAATGAGAGTTATACAACAAATCCCAGTAATATAACAATCAGAATATACACCAATTTGAGAAGACAGAAATAAAACAATATATCAAATACAGAACACATAATTTGACATTTTAGAAAAACAAGGATATAATACATATGTACACAATTCATGAGGTAGCCAGCTCGCTAATATAGGTTATAGGGGACAAAGGAGGGTTTGTGGCTGACGGAGTTGGCAGGATGGATACCTGCAGTAATGGTCAGGGGTAGGGAACAGGGTGGGGGGGGAGGAATCATAAGAGTTGGTGCAATAAGAGGATCCAGAGTAGGTCTAGGAGGAATAGGAGAGGGTTAGGCAAGAGAGGTAGGAGCTGGGAGTGTTAAGGAGATTAAAGTATTAAGGGTATAGGGAAATGAAAAAGGCACTGGTTAGTGAACTATAGGGTAATTTCACAGTGGGTGCTGGTAAGCTTGTCCTGTCTATCTAAGAATGGAAGGTTAATCTAGTGTTGATGGAAGCAGTTACATTTTTCTTTGAAAATCCTATTGTATAGATATTTGAAGGCTGAAATAGATATAAGCTTCTTCACTTTCAATGTCTTCTGCATTGTGTTCCATAGAGTGGATAACACATAGCTTACTGCATATCTACCATGTCGAGAGTGGAATTTAGGCACCTTGAGGGTAATAAGGTTCAGACTTCTTAATGCATAACTATTTGATGTGGCTTGTAGAAAACAGTCAGAGATATATTTTGGAAGCTGCTGCGATATTGCTCTGTAGGTCCATAGTATTGCATTTCTATCTCTTCTGGCTTGAAGCGACGTCCATCCCACTGCAGAGTAGAGCAGACAATGGTGAGTGCTGTAGGGTAGGTCTGTGATGAACCTCAAGGCTCTGTGATATAGTGTATCTATTTTGTTCAGACATACAGTAGGGCAGCGACTGTATAAGAAGTCAGCATAATCTAGTACTGGGAGGAAAGTGGCCTGGACCATCTTCTTTTTTGAATCACTTGTAAGGAAGTGCCTTATTCTGTAGTAAAGACCAAGTCTTTGTCTAAGTTTTTTTAACAATTCTTCCAAATGCTCTAGGTAGTCTAACCTATTATCTAGCCACACCCCCAGGTATTTGAATTTTGTGACATAGTCTAGGTTTTCACCAAGGGCAGTGGATAATTTAGGAAGGTCGAAAGGGATAGTGTATCCTGACTGCACCTGAGGAGGGAAAAACATTGCCTTGGTTTTTTTTGCATTCAATAGTAGTTTCTTTCCCAGCAGTTGATGTTGCAGCAGGTTGAATTCTGCTTGTAGTTCTTTGCAGGCTGTAATAGGTGAAGAGTGACTGACATACAGTACTGTATCATCAGCAAACAGGTGTACAGTGGCTTTGGAAAGATTTAACTCGATGTTGTTGATATATATTGCAAATAGGATAGGGCCAAGGATAGATCCTTGTGGTACTCCTCTTTGAAGTGGTCTGAGTGGGATATATCTCCTTGGCCTTTACCTGCTGAGTTCTTCCTGAAAGATAATTATAAAACCATCTAGTGGATTTGGTGTCAAGCCCAACTGACCTCAGTGATGAAAGGAGCAGGTCGTGGTCAACCGTATCAAAGGCCTTACTTAGATCTAAGAAAACAGCACAAACACAATTTTTTTTGTCCAATCCAAGTTGCCAGTCGTTGGTGACTTTTGCAAGAGCTGTGATGGTACTGTGTTTTGTTCTGAAACCAGATTATGCTGAGTTTAGAAGATTGTTAGCTTCTAGGTGCTCCCTTAACTGGGTGCTCACAATTTTTTCAAGTAGTTTGGACAGTACCGGAAGAATGGAGATTGGTCTGTAGTTATTGAGGTCTGTGGGATCCCCGGTTTTCAGTAGTTGAATAACTTGAGTGGTTTTCCAGATTGTTGGGATACCTCCTGACTGTAAGAGAGGTTGAACAGATGTGTCACGGTACTGCTAAAACATGTATGGCAATTTTATGAAGTAGGGGGTCAAGGAGTCAGCACCTGCACTTTTGTATCCAACTGTAATATTAGTTCTTCAACTTGCTTCAGCGTGGTTGGTGTGAAGGAGAAAGTGGAGTCAGTCACTCTTGCATCTGAGTTCTTAATCCCTAGTTGCAATCTCAGTAGGTTGGCTGGAAAGGAGTCAAATGCTAGCCCAGCAGTAGTAAAGTGATTATTAAAGGCTTCCAGGACTTCTATTCTGCCAATGATGGTTCTATTTCCACTATGTAATTTTTCTGGGAGTAGGTTGCTTGTGACATTGCCAGTTATATCTTTTATGGTATTCCAAAATTTGGCAGGGTTGTGGTATGATGAGTCTAGTTCAGCCATATAATATGCAGCCTTTGTGTCTCGCACTTTCTTGGTGCAGAGATTCCTAGCTTTTCTGAACTGCTCCCAGTCAGTGGCTAACTTAGTTTTTCGAGCCTTCTTCCAAAGCTTATCCCTGTTGAGCAGGTTGGACTTAAGATCTGAATTGAACCAATGACAAGTTTTATTTTTGATATGAAGTTTAGAAACTGGTGCATGTGTGTTTAGAGCACTTATGATGATATCATTTAGAATACCATGTGCAATCTCCGTAGTGGTCGCTAAACAGAACTCTTGCCATCTTGTGGAGTGTTTGATATCATCCAGGTATGCATTGATGTTGAATTTCTTTTCGATCTCCTCAGCATGAATTTTGTAGGGATGAAGGCACATGCTGTTCTAATTGCTGCAATAGTACAATGGTCACTGATGTCATTGAACAGTACTCCAATATGTGAGAAGAGGTGAGGTTTACTCACTAATAGTACGTCCAATAGTGTATTGTTTTTAGGGTTCTTTTTGTTTACTCTAGTAGGTTCATTTATAAGTTGTGTAAGCCCATGCATGTCACAGAATGATGTTAGTGGTGCAGCTGCCTTAGAAAGCCAGTTTAGGTTAAGGTCGCCTATGATTATGGTTTCTTCATTCCCTGCTGAGATCAAGTCCCCCAAATGGGATAGAATCTTATGGCCAGCTGAGGGAGGCCTGTAACAGCCAATCAATTGTAGCGAGGTAGTGTTGGAGAGAGCTATTCTGAGGGATAGGTACTCGAATTCTTTTGTCATGGAAGACGAGTCAAGACAAGTTGCAGGTAGGTTGGCCTTTACATAGATTACTACCCCACCTCCTCTTGTATGTCTATCAGCTCTGAATGTTTGATAGTTAAGTAAGTTAATGTCTCTGTCAGCTGTATCAGGCCTAAGCCATGACTCAGACACTACCAAAATGTCAGGTAGTGTGTGGCTAACCCAGGCTTGGAGCAATGTGATTTTTTTTAGTTGACTACATACATTAATATGTAGAAGGCTTAGCCCTTTAATCTTTACTAAATCTGATGGTGCAGAGATATTCCCAGGTGGCCCAGGGTTAAGTTCCACGTTCCCTGAACAAATTAGTAATAGCAGTAGTAATTTCATAGTTGCCGCCAAAGATCATAAACATAAACATGCACTGAACTTTAGTTTGACAGCCAGTGCTCAGTGAGGATTTACAGTGTTTCAGTACCTGCTGGGAACAGGTGAGTACCATTTGTAACCTGTCATAGTACATATGGCTGTGGGGCATTTCTGTGCAAAAATAAACATAAAGTACTTAAATGGATTTACAAGATTTAAAATCTTTGTCACCCTAATACAGCAGCCTGAGCTTTCAGTTTCAGAAAATCAGCCATTCTCATTGGTGCCATTTCAAACTGTCAAAATCTGAGAAGCTTGTTTGGTATTTTTATTTACTGATAACTGAATATAAGGAACTATTGTTTTAGCAGTTTGTCTTATTGGCATTTTCAGATATTTTATTTGTATTTATTTTTAAATTTGTTAACCAGGTGAAGAAAATTGGGCAATGCCCTTTATCTGGTACAACACAGATAATCAACAGCAAAGACAAAAACAGACAATTTACAAACAATTACATACATCAACAGATAATAAATCATTTTTAAATTTAACCTTAAAGCCAGCTAAGGAACTAATAGACATGAGAGGTGAAGGTAAGTCATTCCACAAATGAGCAGCAGACTATACGAATGAACGATATCCAGAATTACTCTTATTGCGATTTGCTTTCAAAACAATTCCAAAGTTAGAACGCAGATTAACCTGAAGGTCCCTAAATTCAAGTAAATCAGATAGTGGAGAAAAACTCATTGTGTAAACAGCTTGCTGAATCAAGTTACCAAGAGCATAGGTAAACTTTAATTTGGGACATAGTCAAGCCAGAGAAGCATACAAAACACAGTGATGTGTTAGGGGCACCAAGAACAAAACAACAGATATTATTGTAAGCCACACTCAAAACCCTACCCTCCCTGATTCCCAAATTATAATATAATGGGGAGACATAATCAAAGTGTGGCAGTAAAGTACCCATCACAATCAGGGTTCCCTTGGGCAATCTGAGTTTTGCAGCAGAATGATATACAGTATTCAACCATTTGCACTGTGCCGGTTAGAAGTCCTAGAGCCAGACTACAAAACGCTACTGTATATTCAACATTTTTCTGCCCAACCCGCAACTCACCCGACCCTGTCCATTTTCCCCCTGTTCCTCCACACTCACCCCCATACCACTTCACTGAGTCTTCATCCCACCCTACTAACCCATTCCCAGGGCCACTAGTGCTCTGCGGTAGAATTTTCTGATTTCTGTGGCATGATTTTTTCATTTCTCTGGCAGAACGCAGTCCTGCCATTGGCTAAATATTATGTGATGCCATCAATTATATCATATGATTATCATAGAGGAGGGGCTTCAGGTAAACAAGATGGGAAAGAAATCCTGCCACTATGAAAAACAGTATATTTGAATGGAAATTCACCAAAAACAATGAATTCTGTGGCATATATATATATATATATATATATATATATATATATATATATATATTTTCTGCAGCATGATGCAAATTCTGCAGAAAATTCTGCAACCACAGAATCACAGAATTCCAGAGGTCTTGCCCATTCCTCACCTTTCTGCCTCTTCCTCCCACCCTCCACCAATCCCCTATAACAAAGTGACCCGGAGCCCAGTGTTACTGCCATCCTTTTACATCCCCCACCTTCCTCTATCTATTGCCTCTCTCCTCTAATCAAGGTGCACTGTGCTGCTAAATTAAACTTTTCCACCTCTATATACAGTATTTTCTGTATCTCCAAGATCAAGTACAGTAGCTGTAACAATTGTTCTACTCAATGTGATTTGTTTCCCTACAGCTTTTCTCTGCGTTTTCCCATTCTAGTATTGTACTGTGTATTTTGATGTCCTTTTTGCCTGACGTGGAACCTTTGTAAATGAGCTTGTAGCTCAAGGGTTTTAATCCAAGATTTCAATAAATAAATAAACTTTGTAGTGCTGTGCTTGTGTTATTCTGCCTGATTTAGTACAGAACAAAATGAAGTGCATAAAAAGCATGTCTTAAACTGTGAAAAAACCCAGAGGGAGGGAGATGAGGCACTGCAGTTCATAGACACCCAAATCATTTTGCTGTCTGCAGTCTGCAGCATCTGGTGGTGTGTTACCGCCTTGCTCTTTAATATGGAATAAAATAAGACATTATATTAGTTAAGAAATTGATAGCAAGAGGCACAGCATTTAAAACCAGTTGGTGGGACAATCGGGCTGCACTTATTGCCCACATCCCACCCACATTTAACCCTGTTCATTTTTGACAGCCCTGCAGTCTCTTACAATGTTTGCCCTTATTTTAGTCAGAAGGTGAACTATTTAGTTTTACAGTACCCCTAGAATATTAATTATGGTTTACTTTTACCGTTAATGTTTTAATTGAGCAAATAAACAGGAACCATGTGTAGAATGCTCTTTTATTGTTTCACTGTACCAACGACAAGTTATAATATATTTACACAAGAAAACAGAGATGCTGTGTCTCATTTTCAGTGGAGTCCTGCTTTTATACACTTTTTATTTTAATAGGACTGAAGCAGTGAGAGATTAAATGACCTGCTCGAGGTCACACAGTGTTAGTGGCTGCAGTAGTATTGGAAACTGGATCTCATATCGGAGACAATATAACGCAGTGGGTTAATGTTCTGAGCTACAGATCTGGAGACCTGAATTTGAATCCCACAGCTACCTAGGTGCATACTATGTGATCCTAAGCAAGTCACTTAACTACCTCATGCTCCCAGGTCGCATCTGGAAAGAAGGCAATACAGCGCAATGGTTTAAGGCTCTGAGCTGCAAATCTGGAGACCTGGGTTTGAATCCCACAGCCCCCACTTGCATACTGTCTGACCCTGAGCAAGTCAATTAACTTCCCTGAGCTCCCAGGTTGCACCTGTAAACAAGCTTTAAGCTTAGTCTGTCTCACCTGGTTAAACAACTATTAAACAAAACAAAAAAAAAAAGAAGCTTTGGCTTAGTGTGCTATTTCTGGATAAACAATGTTCCCTTTCATGGGGTTCTATATAGTGCTCTTAGTCACTTGGCAGCACTGCCTCTTAAAAGTAATGGCCAACTTCTTAGCACAGTATATTGATTTTAGCATTTCAGTCCCTCATTAAACAGAAGGGCCAGCATTTACAGATTTTTGTTTTCATACTGTAGCTTCCCCTTTAACCTAACCTTGTCCCTCTCTCCAGCTTTGCCCTGCCTTATTACCAGTCACCAAGTCACTCTCTCCTTCCTCACCCCCTTCTCTCTGTCTCTCTCTCTCCTCTGATTTTCCTGTCTGGACCTGCACTTCTGGCAGGGTTTCCATACATAGAAACATAGAAACATAGACTTTGACGGTAGATAAGGACCGCTAGGCCCATCTAGTCTGCCCATTTCCCTACCTACAAGATAGTCCGCAGATCCTAGTTAACCAACAGCCTATATCTTCCTGCCCCCCACAAGAATTGCCTTATGTCTGTCCCATGCATTCTTGAATTCTCCCACAGTTTTAGACCCCACAACTTCCTCAGGAAGGCTGTTCCATGCATCCACTACCCTCTCTGTGAAATAATACTTCCTCACATTGCCCCTGAACCGCCCTCCTTCTATCTTTAAATTGTGTCCCCTTGTTCTTGCAAGTCTCTTTTCTGAAAGATGCTACCCTTGGACTTTGTTGATTCCCTTGAGGTACTTGAAAGTTTCTATCATGTCCCCCCTCTCCCTTCTTTCCTCAAGGGTATACATGTTAAGCTCCTTTAGTCTCTCCTCATATGGCTTCTCTTGCAGACCCTGCACCATTTTAGTTGCCCTCCTCTGGACTGCCTCTATCCTGTCTATGTCCTTGCGGAGATGGGGTCTCCAGAACTGGACATCCTGAAGGGGGTTCCCTGGACCAGGCTTTCTCTCACCCCTCTGCTCCCTCTTCCCTGCCCCTCGCTCTTTCCCTGTGTTTTCAAAAACACTAACTAAGCCTTGCTTCCAACCCTCTTAGCATGTCTGTGTATTTTTGCATCCTCTGGTCTCATGGTCTTTGGCCCTGAGTGGTACCATGTAAGTTCTCCTGGTGGCTATACACCAAAGTCCCCTACTCTTCATGAAAATATTTTTCCTGTATTGTGTCATCATGTAATACTGTACTCGTTTAAATTATGTGTACTTGCTCTGCCAGCCTCTGTAACCCCTCTCTCAGGACACTTCTGGAAACAAGCAGTGCCTCAACTCATGTTGTCTTTCCTGGTGAAACATTTTGTAAATAAATAAAAATAAATCATATAAGACAGAAGCAGTGTTCTGCCCCACAGTGTCTGAAGGGATTTGTGACAGACTTATGTGCAGACAACACCCACCCCCCACCGACCTAAATAAATACTTTCATTCGAACGGCTCATCGGAAAAGGATTAAAGGAAACAAGAATTCACACACCCCACCCCACCCACCAGGCCAGCCAGAGCCAAAATGAAGAAAAATTGGTTCTCGGTGTGGAAAGGGATGCAAGGAATATAATGAAAGCACAAAACCAAACTCTGTTTTTTCTGTTTTTGTAGAAATACAGACTTTGGTGCCTGACCCTTCTGACAATGGGTGGAAGATGTAATCCCTACAAAAATGCCTAGGAAAAATAAACAGGACTACACACACTTTAAGTAAGCAATAAAACATGACAGGGTGTGCATGAATAGATTTTACCGCATGGCCAGGGGCATAATAGGGCACAAGGCCTTGGTCGAGTGCCTCAACCCCTGGTGTGCGGTAAAATCTGTTCCATGCACACACCTGGAGTATCTTATTGTACTTATAAAATGGGATCATAGCTTTATTTTACTGTTTGCAGTTAAACAAATCTTGCTTGTACGCAGAAAATTTTTTAGTGCTGCTAATGTATGATAAAACAGTCCCTCCAAAGACATTGTGTTAATATTGATGCGGTCATTTGCATAATATTCATGAGGTAATTTGCATATATCACTTTACTAACCTGGGAGGACTGCCAGAAGGGCAACGAACAGGTACACAAACTGCCAGTGTTCACAGTTACACAGCAGGAACAAAACTTCAACCAGACCGCTTGCCAAATGAATGACAGTGATCGGCAACTGGGGAGATTAACGGGAGACCGGTTTCCATAGTGACTGGTTTGAGTAGCCAGAACCTATCACCTGGAAATGAAAACGTCTGATCTATATACCAGAAGAAGAAGCTTTGTCTGTCGGTCAGGTATCTCGTTGGAGTTGCCTCTTTCCATACAGTGCGGTGTGTGGTGTGTCACCATGTAGCACCAGTTCAGACACATTATAGTCTGCAGCAGTTTTCATGGTTGCTGCATGTTCCAGTGACAATGGTGCAGGGCTGAAGAAATGGAGTCCAAGCCTGTGGCGGAGGCTCAGGGAGTGGTTGTTCCCTGCTGCTGACGGGCAGCCTGGTATAATTATGACACTAAATAATATAACGATACTTCTTATTTACCGCAGTTGTTCAGTATTACAAAATGGGAAGGCTGAACGCTCTTGCATTGGGTAAAAAAAGATGGCTGCCAGTGAAAATGACAATGTTCTATGGTACCAGAATCTTGGCCTTTTCACTGCCAGCTCTTTTTTTTTACCCATGCATGGAATATATTTCATGCATGGACAGCTTGACTTCTGATTGGCTGGTTTAGCCTACCCATTTTATAACCTTAATTAACACTTAAGCTCTTTACTCTTACGCACCTGTTTCTAGGATGATCTAGTCTTTTCCTGATATTCCTGTCATTTTTTGCCATTGCTAAGTGACAGGAATATCAAGAAAGGAATCCAGTAAAGTGATGTTCGGGGGGGAAGGGTCATAAGAGTAAAACAAACATATTCAACATGTTGTCACATAATTTGTTTAAAAACAACACCATGAAATTAAATTTAAATTTTTTATATTAAATGTTACTCTGTGACGGAGGTTGTCAGGCTGCTAATGGATCGACTCTGACATGATTGAATAAATGAATAAGACTTATTTGCTATGACTCAGAATTGTTTTCTTTTAAAAATAAAAACAAATGTTCTTCCAAGCCATGGATTCAATTCAGCATTTGGCTTCTCAAACAGGAGTCCTACGAGCCAAATGACTGACCCCAGGTCAGTAGCACTTTCAAGTATGCGTTCAGTGTCTGAAGCTAAATAATTCATAATAGCTAGGAGCTAGACTGAGCCACAGTCAGAGGAGTGTGGTGTTGAAATGTAATAAAAGATGGTGCCCTGGCTCACTAATATAACAAATAAAGAAAACAAAAACAGGAAGGGGAAGTTAAAAGAATAACCAGATCCCCTCTGCATTGGCAGTGCCACCATCCCTGGATGCTGGGAACTGAGAGTGTGCATTTCATTATGTTGGTTTAAATGAACTCCTGGCTGGCCCAGTGGCACAGAGGA
This sequence comes from Neoceratodus forsteri, assembly GCA_016271365.2. Lineage (NCBI taxonomy): Eukaryota > Metazoa > Chordata > Ceratodontiformes > Ceratodontidae > Neoceratodus > Neoceratodus forsteri. The sequence goes on from JADMNL010000033.1 coordinate 33,184,176, forward strand.
CTGAGGCACTGGATGCCACACCTCACACTACGCCAGTGACCCGGGTTCGGGAACAAGCTCAGGTGAAATTCTTTTTCACAGAAAGGGTGGTAGATGCATGGAATGGCTTACCACAAGAAGTAGTGGCTATGAATACAGTGCAGGGCTTCAAACAGGCATGGGATAGGCATAAGGGAGCAATACAAATGACTATGAATAGATAGGTCACTGACATAGCAAAGGCCGATGGCACATTTATAAGGTAGAAAAAGAAATGGGCAGACTGGATGGGCCTTGCGGTCCTTATCTGCCGTCAACTTCTATGTTTCTATGTATGTTTCTTTCCAAATGTACTGTATATTGTGACCATAAGAGCCTGTGACAAAATAACTGGAGAAGACCTGTGAAGGTTCCAGACTCGAAGGGGGCTCCAACCATGCAAGTGGCTATAAAGCTATTGCTCTCTTGGATTGAACTATTTTAAAAAGAGGACTGCCCTCCTGGCAAGCCAGACAACTGCAAGAGGTCATCAGTTAACTGGATGCAAGAACCTTCCTGGTTCTATGGGCTTGGTTCAGTGTTTTTTTCAGTGGGGGGGGTGAACAGGTATGAGAACAGAAGGGACACAGGTCTGAGAGTAGAATATTTGCCCACAGTATTGCAGCTCTGAAAGAAAAAAACATTTTTGCATTCTCAGAAACCTGAATAGACTGTTGTCTATTGATTTCATTAGGACACAAGAAATGGTCTTAATCAGGGGTACTCAAAGCTGGGGGAGTATACTTTGCCATTAATTAACAGCCAGCAACAGAACAGCAACAGAAGGTGGATGAGTGCAACAATGCCTCTCCCCCACAACCAATCAGTATCCCAATTGCTGGTAAACCAAAATGCTTCACCATGTCACCAAGGAGCTTAAATTGATCGTCATAATGGAGTCATGAATAGAGTGCATGCCTGCCATGGAGTTCTAGGAGAGAACCAGTACAGGGAGGTATAGTGTCTTATGAAGCCAAAAAAACATTGCAAAGCTAGCGTTTTTGGATCGCACATGCGTCAATGTCGAATGTTGATTGCGTGAGTCCATTGAACTCGCTCACTGCCCCGTGTCACTTGCTTGTTCTGTTTCTCCCAGTGCTGCAGGCTGCTCTTTTGTACTGCCCACAAAGAAATCTGCAGCAGTCCTGACACAGATCCGTCGAGCTAGCTCACTCCTCCTCTCTTGCTCATTCCATTTCTGCCAGCGCTGCAGGCTGGCCTTTTGTACTGGGCTCCTGCCTGCATTGCTGCATTTTTCTGCCCACAAAGCAATCCACAGCAGTCATGACAGGTCTGTTGAGCTCACTCACTCACTCCCCCTCTCTCACTCGCTCGTTGTGTTTCTCCTGGCACTGATGGCTGCCCTTTTGTACTGGGCTTCTGCCTGTGTTGGCAGCTTTTTCTGCCCACAATGAAATCTGCAGCTGTCCTGACAGAGCTCCGTTGAGGTCGCTCTCTCCGCCTGTCTCACTCACACATTCTGTTTCTCCTGGTGTTGCAGGCTGCTCTGTTGTACTGGGCTTCTGTCTGCATTGGCATGTTTTGCTGCCCGCAAAGAAATCTGCAGCTGTCCTGACAGAGCTCCATTGAGGTGGGTCACTCTCCCTCTCTCACTCACTCATTCTGTTTCTGCTAGCACTGCAGGCTGCCCTTTTGTACTGAGCTCCTGCCTCTGTTGGCGGCTTTTTCTGCCCACAAAGCAATCTGCAGCAGTCCTGACACAGGTCCATTGAGCTAGCTCACTCCTCGTCTCTCCCTCGCTCCGTTTCTGCCGGCGCTGCAGGCTGCCTTTCTGTACTGGGCTCCTGCCTGCATTGCCACCCTTTTCTGCCCACAAAGAAATCTGCAGCAGTCATGATAGAGCCCCTTTGAGCTTGCTCACTCCCCCTCTCTCACTTGCTGATTCTGTTTCTCCCACCACTGCAAGCTGCCCCTTTGTACTCAGCCCCTGCATGCATTGCTGTCTTTTCCTGCCCACAAATAAATCCACAGTAGTCCCAACAGAGCTCCATTGAGCTCACTCACTCACTCTCCCTCCCTCACTTGCTCATTCTGTGTCTTCCGGCACTACAGGCTGCCCTTCTGTACTGGGCTCCTGCCTGCATTGTCGCCTTTTCTGCCTACAAAGAAATCCGCAGCAGTCCCGACAGAGCTCAGTTGAGCTCGGTCACTCCCCCCCCCAGTCCCTCGATCCTAATATGTCCCAAACACTGATTTCCAACAGCGACTGTGGTATTCTGCGTCGGAAGCACGGAAACACATTTCGGACAGGATGTGAAAAATGTCAGCTGTACTATTTATAAGGAGGTGTGAACAAATACCAGTGTTGAAAATCTGGTGTGAAAATATTACTAATTTGCAAACTTACAAGGGTGCGTGGCCCCTGCACAACACTCGCTCGTAACAGTCATTTTATGGAGTTTCATCACAAAATTTGCAACATAGGCATTTTAGGATCTCTGCTCATGAACAGTGTCAGTGTGATTTTCTTAATATGTCCCAAACACTGATTTCCCACAGCGACCATGCTATTATGCACCGGAAGAGGGAAAACACATTTGTGAACAATGACAGCTGCAGTGTTCATAAGGAGGTGTGGCAAAATGGCAATGCTGAAAATCTGGAGTGAAAATATTGCAAAGTTGCGAAGGTACGAGCGTGCATGGAAACTGAGCAATGCACATTTATAACATACTTATTTTATGGACTTTCATCATCAAATTTTCAACATAGACATTTTAGGATCTCTGCTATTGAACAGTGTTGCTGTCATTTTAATAATGTGTCCTGAACATGGATTTCCCACAGCGACCACGCTATTTTGCGTTGGAACTACAAAAACACACTTTGGCCAGGGTGTGAAAAATGACAGCTGTACTATTCATAAGGAGGTGCAGAAGAATGGCAATGTTGAAAATCTGGAGTGAAAATATTATTAATTCATGAAGTTACGAGCATGTGTGCAAACTGCACAACGCACGCTCATAACACAGTCACTTTATGGAGTATCATCACCAAATTTTCAACATAGGCATTTTAGGACCTCTGCTCACAAACAGTGCCACTGTCATTTTCTTACTCTGTCTTGAACACTGATTTCCCACAGTGACCGCGCTATGCTGCGCCGGAAGTGTGAAAACAATTTCGGTCAGGATGTGAAAAATAACAGCTGTACTGTTCACAAGGAGGTCTGAAGAAATGCCAATGTTGAAAATCTGGCATGAAAATATTGCAAATTCGCAAAATTATGAGCTTGCGTAGCAACTGCACAACGCACGCTCGTAAAACAGTAATTTTTTTGATTTGTCCCACCAAATTTGCAGTATAGGCTTTTTGAGAGCCCACCTCATGAACACTGGCACTGTCATTTCATTAATTGGTCCCAAAAGGATGTCCACACAGTGACCAGGAAATCAACTTTTGGGGCAGAGTAAAGCCATGACAGTGCCATAATTCATGAGGAGGGGTTCCAAAAACCCCACATTGAAAATTTGGTGCCAAAATTCCAAAAAATGTCTGAGATATGCATCAAAGTTGAAAAAACCCTATTAATTCCATTATACAGCTTACCGGCATTTCCTAAGTTCTCGGTCGGCTTTGAGACTGCAGACGTGTTCCCGGTCCACCGAAGATCGTCGCCCCGGACTCTGTAAGTAAGTATGGGGTGAGAGGGGTGTGGGGAGGCAGGGTGCATAGTGGGTGGGCACAGACTGTGGGGGGGCAGGGAGACAGCCGAGGGACCATTTCCTTTTTTACAGGTTAAAAAAAAAAAAAGACATCACGGGGCCGTTTTTGATTTTACGAGGGCATGTGGCTCTCTGTGGTGGGCTCCCAGCATGTGAATGGAGTCTTTTTTTGGGGGGGGCAGCTGTAGCCGATGAGGGATCGGGCACCCCTGTTGGCACACAACAAAAGGGGGGTGTTACATTATGCTGACGGGGATTGGGCACCCCTTCAGCAGGCAACAAAATGGGGGGTTATATAATGCTGATGGGGAGTGGGCTCCCCCATTGGCAACATAAACCTTAGGGCACTGAAGCCGATGGGGATTGGGGTCCCCGTTGGCAAACAAACACGGTGGGGGGGCACATGCTGCCGAGGGGGATTGGGCACCCCCTTGGGAGGGGGATTAATATTGTTTGTGGACATGGTGGCAAGCTGCCTCTATGTTCACAAACAATGTCAGTGTTTTAGGGTTCCGCCCTCATTGCAGGGAATGGCTGATGCTGCAATGACGAGGTGGCCCCTGATTGCAGTGGCTAAAATTTTACAAGTTGGTGGCATGTTGGCTGAACTAGTGTCAGCAGCAGTGTGCCAGGGCATTGGGAGAAGTGGGCCAAGCCTTTAAAGGCTGTGGGGGCACTGGCCACAACAGTGCCATGCCTCCACAACCTCCTTCTGGAGAAAGCTGCCGCAATATGTTTCTTGCACATGCGCGCAATCAACATAAAAAATTAGCACTGTCCCCTAATGGTAATATACTATAGGATACCTTGACATTGAATGGCAAACGCGAGTGGCGGACAGACTGGAAAGCGGACTCAACAGTGAAGGGCAATCAATATAAAATACTTTGGGTCATTCTGTAGCAATGCCTCAGTACATTTGCTGTACCGAGAACAGTGTTTCACCATATGTTGGGGCCTACAAACCAGAAAAGTAGAATGGTGGCCCCCCTAACTATATTGTATTTCATGCGCGGTAATGACACCGCACCATTATTTTGTCTTTGGTGTCTAGTGTCCCCTCAAGTGCTCGCCATTTTTTCTTTAGTGAAGTCCATGTAGATTTCATTTCACTTTGTTTCGTACTAATGAGAAATGCCATTTTTAATTCAGCTTGGCCAACTTTTTTTGTCAGTATTCTAACCGCAGCTATGACTGAAGGTACTGTAGGCAAAGGAGATCTGGCTCCCATGGATAGCCCAGCGACCGATAAAATGAGATATTGCATATGCAGTGTATCTTTTTAATACACATCCTGTATTATCATGAAATATTTTATCAGGAGGTTACAGTAATCATTTCCACAGCAACCTGTGATGTAAAATTCAGGCCGTCGTTACTTTGCTAGTTAGAAAATTAGCAGGAATGGGTGAATCTCAGGCACAGAAATTCCTCTTTTGCACAGACTTGTCTTCAGGAATGAAGGAAAAGAAGGGATAAATATAGAACTTTACCTAGCCTACATCTGAAGTGTGCCTGAATCTTGTGCAGTATTTTCAAAAGTTTCCTTGGACACTGTAAACATGTTTTTAGTGCACAGCAGTTTACTGTGGTTGTCTTCTTGCCAGAGATTGCCGTTATTGTGTGTTAGAAAATTGGCTTAAACATTACTGGGCTCTGATTGGCTGACAGCCCTGGCAAGGTGGGCATCTATCAGACAACAGAGCCCAGGTATTAAAAGTACCAGTCCCTAGCCAACCTCATTACTGTTATTTATGGACATTGGAATGTTCAAAACGTTAACCCTGCCATATTTTTTCCTTGCTTAGCGAGTGAGAGAACCCCCACCCTGATTTAAACTGGCAGTCTGAAAAGTGTACAAACCAGAAAACATTTAAGCTTTCTTTTTGCCATTAATATCACACACCATTAACTGCCCTCTGTTAAAGCAAATGAGAAAACACCTCTTTTTCCCTATGTTGTGCTCCCAATCATCCTATTACGCTTGCTTTGGCACCATTCTCGCTGCATTCTGCCCAAACTGGGACACCACAAACTGCCAAATGCAGTTTAGAAAAAGAGAAATAAACAAAAACTGCCACTGCCAAACCTAATTGAAAGAAAATCTGCTCAGTTCAGGGACTGCGCTAATAAGCAGCAAACTGAGCTGCCACCCAGCACTAAAAAATGACAACTAATTTTTAACTGATTCCGCGGCATGAGCAGTACTTCTCGTACATCTCACCCACCTCCCCCAAAGTAATCTCTATCCCTGTTAACCGACAGGGGATGTGTGTGTGTATGTGGGGACAGACAACAAACTGCTGTGTTTTTTTTCCCCTTCAAATTCTGGTCCCCTCAAAATTTGCATCTTTACATTGGCACACATGTACTTACTGAGTGCTACCTCAATGCAGGATGGAACAGCTGACATAAAAAACAAAATGGTAACTGCTTCGTTCCACATTCTGTTCAGTTGGGAATCAAGCTCCAGATGGGGGGGAAGAGGATAAAACGGGCAATATAAAGCAAAAGCACATAAATCTACCTGCTTTAGTCTGGCTTAGTTTTACCTCCCAGCTCAGTCGACATCCCCTCGATCTTCATGCACAGATCATCCATCCCTCATCATCTCCATAGTATGATTCCTGCTTAGTATTACAGCTGAAAAAATGTAATACACAAATCAAGGCAGAAAAGCACAGAAATGTACCTGTTGTTTCTGCAGTCTTACTGTTTTTCTTTCTTCCCATCAGCAAACTTTTGTTTTTCATGATGTCATGATTACAGAGCCTCAAGCAGGACAAAACTCCATAACTAGAAAATAAAACTCCATTCTACTACAAGCGGAGGAACTATTTTATTGCAAAATAAATGAAACTCTTCAGAATTTTAACATTCAAATATAATTTATTTTTCATACATGCAAAATACAGTGACTCATTTTCTAAGTGCAATAATACCCTCTGGGGTGGGTGGTATTGGGAAATACCAGACCTTCCAGGGGCTATAAGGCCCTCCGCCTGTGGTGTCAGGCGTCATTACACCCCTGGGCAGTCCGGTATTGCCCAATACTGCCCACCCAGTTGGGTATTATTGCTTATTTGTCCTACTGCAGAACATGAATTATTGAGGTGGCAAGGGGCATGTTAGCACTGTGCAAAAAATAATCTGGTGCTTTACTATAATGTGTGCTCACATATTGTAGCTGGTTCATGTCGGGCAGGACTCGGTTTTTTCTAAGTGGCCTCATGATTCTCAGTTTTGAGCAGATCGCCTCTGCATGAGTGCCCTGATTTAAGCTACTGGAGCTAGTGGAGAGCATCGTGATCTGTTTGTTCCCTCAATTGGGAGAAATAGACACTGACACAGTCACACCAAGCAATCACTAGTGAGCGCTTTATGTAATACATTGAAGATGGCTTCTCATTTTTCTGTTTTTATGTGCTGTAACATCTCGTAATTCTGTAAAAAAAAACAAACAGAATGAGACAACCCATTCTATTTAACTTGTTTGTCTGGCTGGTGAAACAAACACTGATTGGTAATATTGCAGCTGACTGAAATACCTAAATGCACTTGAGTACTGTGGTGACATTGGCAGCGTGAGTGAGGACTTGGTCTGGGCACTTGGTGTTCAAATGAGTATATTATTTTTTTTTTCTGAAATCTATTCTGTGGTGTGCACGGGAGAACAAAGCCAAAAACTGTGGTACGCTGATTATGGCAGTGTCCTGTCTTGATAGATGAAGCTACAAATAAAAACAAATAGGCAGATGGGCGAATTTCAGTACTTGTTTTATTTTTATAACCAATACATAAACAAATTGGCCATGAGTTCTTAGTTAAATTCTACTTTAAAAAATCAAAACTTGCTGCACATATAAGGAGATGAGATATTCAGTCGACAGTGTCCTACGGACTATAGTAAGTCTGACTTTGTATCTTTGCACTGCAACCTGATGCTATCTGTTGGCAAATTTTTTTGGGGGCAATGTCTATTCACATTTTAGGCACAGAACAGTTAATTGTAGCCATCCAGTGTAAAAGTGAGGAAACGCATCTAACCATCTGTTGCACTCTGGCATTCCTCACTGCGGCAATGAGTTGCCACTTCCCCACCACTCAGCACAATGGCACTGGCTAGTATAAAATGGTACTAGACAACTTTTCTGTAGCCACCACTGTAGGGCTACCGGGGTTGATATTCACCATCTTCAGCTGGTACAGAATGTGGCAGCCAGGTTACTGACTGGGTTTCCTCAAATTAGCCATACTGCTCCTGTGCTGCGTGAGCCTCACTGGCTGCCAATTCAATGGTGGATCACCTTCAAGGTTGGCTTGCTGACCTATAAAGCCCTATATGGTCAGGGACTGGGTTACCTGCAAGAGCTTCTTCACCCCTACTGCCCCTTCTGACCACTCCACTCTGCCAATGAGGGATTGCTGGAGATTCCCAGGGTCTGACTGGACCCATCTGGGGCCCATGCATTTGCATTTGTATCTCCCACCCTGTGGAATTCTCTACCTCGCCAGATTCATGAGTGCCAGACCATGGAGAGTTTTAAATCTGCATTAAAGACCTATTTATTTAAGTTGGCTTTCTCCATTAACTGACTTTGTTTTGACCCTGTCATAATGTACTGCATTTTATTTTATGGTGGTTACATTTTTAAAAATTTTAATTATTGTAAAGCGCTTTGATTTTATGAATTGCACTCTATAAGTAAAGATTATTATTATTATTATAAAATGGGCAGCGAAGATACTGCATCCTGATTGGGTAGACCTGCGCATAGTGAGAATACAATGCATGGGTAAATAAAGTGCTGACAATCAGGACCCAGCACAATAACAATATCAATATCTATTTTTTAATTCCTGATTTCTATTACAAACATGGCTGCCACCTTTACTCACTAAAGAAATCATCTAAGCCCTAAAAACTAAACTCCCTCAAAATAAGAAGAACAAACTTATTAAATGCTGTGTTTCTTTACAGTCCCCTCCTTGCACACGTACACAAATTAAAATGTGGTACTGCTCAAACTTTGAGTTTTGGAGCTTATTTTCAGACAGTTTCATGTCATAATAGTGAATGCAAAACAGCGATTGCTATTATGGCGAGTGTATATCGTCGAAAAGCAAATGGGCAATATACACACTACGGTGACCCGACTTCCAGAACTAAATAAAGTATTTATTAGGATTCTCAACTCCAAGGGGGCACATGTCAAGGAGGGGGACAAAATCTGGATTAAAAGCTGCGGCAAAATGCAAACCCAGTGCCTGCTCTGCCAGAGGCAGCCTCCCACCATGCCATGCAGCTAGCTCAGAAGCAGCAGGTACTCCAGTCCATGAAAAACCTTTACCTGTCCCTCCACTTCCTCTCGCTATTCTGCCCTTTAGTTCACCTTTCCCCATATTCTCTTTTGCATACTCTCGCTATTCTGCTGGGCAGCCCACCATAAAATCACCCAAAATGAGTCGCTACATTTCTACTTGCTTGTTTTGGGTCGCGCTTATGACGTGCTACCTTTTCAGACTATCAATCCCCTCCTCCTCTTCTTTATCTGCCTACCAGGGAAATCTTTGCTGCATGCTCTGCACCAGATGCAACTGAATCCCAGGATTTACTGAGGTTGTCTGTTGTGTGTTTCTGTGGGGAGAGGAGAACATCCAGCCAGTAGAAATCTGTAGACGTTTGAATTCCTGCATTCCACGATAAACAAATATTTCATCTATTGAATGCGTGGATAGACAGATGCTTGACAGATGGTGAGGGACTACTTTTTATTAGTTGCACACCCAGGGTCAGAAGGCACTCCACCTGTGGCATCATGCCTAATATGCCCTGGATGTCAGTTGTGATGGCACAACGCACACCCTTGTCATGTCTTATTGCTTGGATATCCTAGAGATGGGGTTGGCAGTATAGCCTAGAGGTTAAAGTAACAAGCTGTGAATGAGTCTGGCACATCCAGCCAGCAGACCTGGGTTAGATTTCCACAACCTCCATTTGCATACTCTGAGCAAGGCATTTAACCTCCCCAGTGCTCCCAGGTCACCCCTGAAAACAGGCACCTGTGCCTAGTGGGTCTTACCCAGTTACCAAAAGAATAAAATAAATAAAGAGATGATATACCCATTTATACAGCTGGGTTGACTGGAGTAGTATTTGACAAGGTCATGAGAGTTTGTCAGTGAATGTACTACTGCACATTACCTAATTTATTTATTTGAATTTGTGTAACCGGGTAAGCCCACTGAGACTATGCAGTTCCTTTTTCAGGGGTGACATGGAGGAGGGTACATAGGACAGTAGTCTACATCATACAAAGGGACACAGTGCTATACATAGTCAAAAATGACAAAAGCAATATTATCACAGTGTAGAACAATAAACTGGACTATAATACATAGACAGAGTCACAGTTCTGAACAGAATGTACAGCAGTCGCAAGAGTAGTACAACGTTTTGCTTAGACAGGATAGAAAGAGGGTACAATCTTTTAGATGCCTTCACTGGTGTTTGAGTATTCACATTGCAGGACACTGATGAACCAAGTCATATTCTAGAGATGGTCTAGAGATGATATACCCATTCATACAGCTGGGTTGACTGGAGTAGTATTTGATAAGGTCATGACAGAGTTTGTCAGTGATTGTATCACTGCACTTGTTACCTAGCCATGTGCTAAGGATTATTTACCCATTTATACAGCTGGGTTGACTATAGTAGTGTTTGACAAGGTCAAGCTAGAGTTTGTCAGTGAATGTACTACTGCACATGTTTCCTAGCCATATCCTAGAGATGATATACTCATTTATACAGCTGGGTTGACCAGAGTGGACATTGACAAGGTCACGCTAGAGTTTGTCAGTCAATGTGCTACTGCACATGTTACCTAGCCATATCCTAGAGATGATATACTCATTTATACAGTCGGGACCAATGCTCCCACTCGACCACATCTATGCTTCAGGTGTTCACCTGGGGAAAGATGAGTCTCCTCGAGCAGGCCGACATCTCCACCCAGCCATTTCAACTCCACCAGTATGTTCAAATGCTTAACCAGGGTCTTTATTCCCTTTACATTAAAGAAAACTAACCTCAAACACTCACAAAACCGATGGGACCCCTGAGGCAGCAGCTGGTGACATTACTCCACCCCCCGGCATCCCTGGAGCCTTTTTCTCAGTTTCTTCTGTTCCCCCAACCTTTGACTCCTTAATTCAGGATTCACTGCTTTCTTAGTCCTCAGTCTGCTCTCTACTCAGTGCTGCACCGTGCAGTGTTCATCTTACAGTAATCGGTGCTATATTTCATGCTGTAAATAGGGTGGCTTCTAGGAGCCTCAGGGCCTCCTCTGTCCCTCCACTGATAGTCCCATGTACTACCACTGCTATGGGAAGTAAGGCCTTTTCTGTCTCCTCTCCATCCCTATGGAACAGACTACCATTGTCTGTTTACTTGTTCCCCTCCCACCTCTCCTTTAAATCTAACCTAAGATCCTGGCTCATGACTAAATCCACTTGCAACTGTTTCTCTGCACAGTCATAAGGTCAAAATCTGTCCCTGTCTTGCTTATCTCTGCTCTTCTATGTATCCTTGTTCCCTAGTACTGCTGCTCCCTTGTCTTGCCTTGCTTTGCTCTCTTATCAGTCCCTGATGCTCTCTCTCTCTCTCTCTCGCTTTCTGACTCTGTCTCTCTTGACCTCTGTTAGGCATGTTAGATTGTATGAGTTGTATTTTTTGCCACATTTAGCATGTATCTACTGGTGGCTATTTGTGTAATGACCTTGAATCCTTCTGTTTAGCGAATGTGTTCACTTTGTACTGCTCAATTGTTGCTTTGTATCTTTATTAGCTTAACTACATTGTATGTGGGACGTGATCATATCTTTGTATTCTCTGTATTTTACTACTCCTATAGAATGCTTGCTTCCACTTGTGTGGCCTGGGTCGTGACTGAAATCAGTCCTTTGGATCAGCTCACTCACCCGGTTACCAAAGACATAAATACATAAATAAATAAATGCTGATATATTACATATGCTCTTGGCCTGCCTCTCTATTAAAAACATCTGGCATGACATTCACAGATTATGTGAAGCTGTCTATAGAGTTAAACTCCCTTTTACCCCTAAATTTGTGATCCTGGGAATGAAACACATATACAAATACCAATGGATGGAGTATAGGCAGCTATCCTAATACTCAAAAGACTATTCCTCTCCCACTGGAGATCTGCCTTCTCCCCCTCCCTTAAAGACTAGAGTAACAACTTTGGTGAAACAATACATAATGAAAGGCTGGCTTTAAGCATAATGGGGAAAAATAACATATCTGCAAAAACCTGATCCCCCTTTTTTAGATTTTAGGAAATAATAGTGCCTCTCTACCTTGACTTTGTGGAATAAGGTTTAAAAAGAGTTGTAGTTCTTTTTATACATACTTAAAGCCTGAATAATAGCCTTCTAGGTATTATTATTCTCATGATTACATATTTCGGGTCAGTTCTGTTTCTTTCTTGATCAAATGTTTTTGCAACCTGAAATTCAAATAATTTTCTCATATATGAATTAGTCTATTAGCACATTTGTGTCCTTTTGTCGTAAAGTAGTAATGCATTGTGTAGTGATCCAAGCTATTTCAGTAGATGGTACTGTCTTGTTATGTCTAAATATTTTCTTTAGATGAAAATAAATAAAATGCTTAAAGAAAACAAAAGAAGTAGTGCTTTGATTTGAGTTTTGTGGGTTTCTATCTGCAGCCAGAAATGAGTGTGTAGGTCTTGCAGTGTGCATACCATAGATATAAATCCACAAAGTATTAGTGGTAATGAGGCCAGGGGGATCCTTCCAAATGAACTGAACCTGCACACAGGTAGGTCAGGTAAAAGCATTCCAGGCATAATTACAACCTTACAGCAATTCAAGCATAGCAGTAATCTTGAGCTGGCAATTTACATAATACCAGAAAAGCCACTTCCCACAGACCTGGAACAAACCAGGTGGAGCTAGCTGACAACGACCTGCATAAATCCAGGCCAGGCATGGTCAGTGGATAAACAGGCCATGATAACCAAACAAGGCCCCTAAATATTTTTGACTTCTACATATAGATAATACAGACAGGACCCCAGTTGAAGCAAACTAGCGGAATACCGTTGATAAATATTATTGTCCCTCAGCTTACCACATGTTTTCTTGCCTCCTTGTATTTAGATACAAGGAAGCTTACTAAGTATTTCTAATAAATACTGTTGGTTTTTAACTAACCACTCTTTCACACCCATGCAGTTCTAGAGCTAAGGAAATAGTACCCATCTATACTGCTCTGATTGATAGAAAAATAAAAACAGATCAGGCAACTACAACATCATTGCTGATGTTTGGAAAGACCCCTTCCAACTAGACTTTAAAATCCCAGGGGTTTCGCCCCCCCTCGAACAGACACTCTGAACTGAATATGCTTCTGGAAACTGGTTACTGAATGTCCCTCAGTGGGCATTGTGGCTAGGACTTGCTGACAAGTTCTAACAGAATGGTCAGAATGAATTGGCTCTTTCTGCCGTGAACAGTCAGCTGGGCAACATGCAAAATATTAATGGTTAGGACTACATGCCCAAATAAGACCACTGTCAGGAAAATGCTATACAACATGCATACATTGGTTAAATAACACATTTGTTAGGATATACGTTTGTTAGGTAATAGGCTTTTAGGATATTAGGATAGGATATATTTAGGATAAAATCACACATACCCCCACCATGGGATGTATTTGCAAATCACCATAACATTTTAGGCTGATTCATATTTAAGTAAGAATACATGGTGCCAAAGAGCCTCTCACGCAATCTTCAAAAGGTACAAACAGAAGACAAAGACATTCGTTTCATCCTATCCAGGACTCATTAGTGTTCTTCATCTGTATGACACCCTATGGGAAATGAACCAGCCCTAAGTTGGTCTTATGGGTTTGAGTCATAGTGAGACCCCCAAAATTTTAGGATATAGCTCTGAATAGTCGTTTTGGGTAGGAATACTAACTTTTCTATATAATTTAGTTAGAATGCCTAGTTCTGTGAGTCAGATTAGAAATTTTTATTGGAAGAGAATTGCTACACATATAAAATGGTTACATACTCTTTCCTTATGCTGAGTAAAAGAGAAATTAATTTGACATTACATTTTGAATAAACATTTCTGATATAAGAATTATCATATTTTTTCATGGAATTTACACTTCTGTAGCTTAGTGGATATGTAAATACTGTGACTTTAGTTATATTAGGTACAATAAACTGCCTGAGTCTTGTGAATGTACCTAGGATCTGTTTTGATATATACATAGAAACTGAACACTCAGAGAGTTGCCTTATATGGACTCTGGCGTGGGCATCAAGTTCTAGTATTGGTACTGGCACTGGTGTTGGTTCTATGTGACAGTACTGCATTTGTGCCATCTGGAAACAGTTGAATGTAACTTGTCTTACCAGATGATGGCTGTCTGTGGTTGCTTGAGTGGTCTTAAATAGATATATTCACAATTGCTGTAATTTGCTCCGTGAAAAAATCTGCACATTTGGGCAAATTTGCAGAACTGGGGACTGAAATTCACCTTGTTATTCACCAAGCAGATTGGTTAGAATTTGCCTGGTGAATTGCCAGTTCACCAGTGAATAACAAGGTGAATTTGGTGCTGCAAAGCATTACCCCTCAACCCCCTCCAGCATCCTCCTTCTCATCCTGGCAAACATCACATCTGCTACTGCAGCTATAAAAACAAACTCTGGTCAGAGCCACAATGGCTGCTAATGCATTAATGTGATAATCTTTTATTGCAAATGTTTTATGAGGAAATACATACTGAGCTAGTAACTGCTTGTTTTCAGATCTGTCCTGGGAGAAAGTAAATAGGGAAAGATAACAGATACAAAATTACAGAATATAAAGTTCATAGAAATGGAGTAAGTATAAAAGATAAGAGGACAAGTATGTCTATGAATAAATTGAAAAGAATAAATTAGCAGCAAAACAACAAATTCCAGCACCAGAAGAATTGACTGGATAAGGCTTTATTCCAAAATCAAAAAGTGTGTCATATAACTCGAGTAGTCAGGACCTCAACCAGTTTCACTCACAGAGAGCATTGTTATATGGCATTAAATGCTATTTTGTATGGCCATATGAAAAAAGAAAACCATCTCATAAAAAAAAAAAAAAATTAAATATATTAAAAACACATTGCTGGGTAATTTTTTCAAAACCTAACTGCAGAATCCACCTGATGGGGCCCCGATTAGCAAGGTGCATGTGTTGGTGCATTTCCATGATATGATTTTTATGGGTTTTGTAATTTTTTTAATCAGATGGAAACAAGATGGAGGCCATATAAAAAATAATTTTCTCACAAAACAAGAATAGCCCTCATATAAAACAAAATCTTTTTTCATATGGTCCAAAATCATTTTTCATGTGAAATGGCTATCAAAAAGAGTGTACTGAGCATACTCAGAACCAAAATTTTAAATCTTTATCACCCTGGAATTTTATTTTTCACCAAACCAATGAAAGGCCCTACTCTGTACCATGCTCTTTCTACCCTGACAATTTCAGACTGAAATTCCAAACCATTTTGGTGCTAGGCAATGACAAAAAACAACAACAAAAAAATGAAAAAAAACCCAAAACCTCCTGAGTCCAGCCAACCTGCTCTCTCTGCCCCCCAGCAAACACTAGGCAGACATCAGGTACCCCTTCCCTATGTCCCATTTCATGACTTGCCCCAGCAATCAGTTTGTGTCATGCTCCTTTGGCACCTGCCACCCCTTCCCCTCCCCCAATTTGCAGTCCCATGAGTTTCCCAAACAGTCACTACTAATGCTGGCTGCCTGATCATGCCCCCCTCACACCCCACCATTTTAATCTAGCATGTTGTCTCCACTCAGCCTCCCCTCACCCCACCATTTCTCCCTATACCTTTTTGTCCCTCTTCCCCCACCCTCTAACCTCCACTGCAGTACTTACCTCTCTCGTACCTCCCTTCTTCACCCCTCTGCCAGCTAACCCTGTCCCTCTGAGCTACTGACAAGGCACTTTGTGGCTGCATATTCCCCCCGCCCCATAAAGTGTTTTTTCTTGTTATTTAACTTGTACCTATGTTTTTGAGTTATTCTGTAAGTTCTGAATCCAAGCTGTATCGTTCATTGTAATGTACCTTTGCTTTCTCCTACTGTACTTTGCTTTGCAATCTATGACGTGGAACCTTTGTAAAAGAGCTTGTGCTCAGAGTTTTTTCTGAATAACTAAATAAATAAAACAAATAAATAAATAAAAAAGTTTTACATATAAATTACGTAACCTTTTATGATTGTTCCAATCCACATTTTTCTGTTTTTTTTTTGTTTTTTGTTTTTTTTTTTTACTTTGGCTCAGACTTTATTTCTAACATGTTTTTGTTTCCTCAAATCATTAGAAAATCACATAGCATTTTTCTGTTTCAATTGTCTAGATTTAATAGGTGCATGATTATTGCATACTTGCAAAAATTCTTACTGGAAGTAGTCCAAACCATCCTCTACTGTAGGTATTAATAGTAATCGATCCTATCAGAGCTACTCACATTCTATATAAAGTCTACATAATCAAATGTTTTAAAACTATGCCAGGTTGATCATTTAACACACATTGACTTTTTTAGTTTTTCCCTGATACAGAAAATAATGGTCAGATCCTGAGTCGGGCAAAACCCCATTGGAAGATTTGTTATCCACAGAGTTAGCAAAAATTGAATCCAACATTGTGAAATAATCCAGAGTTACCATGTTTATTCTGGTGGGGTCACAAATTGGTTGGACCATACCTAGGTTTACCTGTAAATCAACTAATAGATGAGAGTCTTTAATACAACCCCAATTAATGTTAAAGTCACGAACCATGAGGATTTCAAATGTTTTATTAAACTCTTGAAGGAAATCCTGAAAATAATTAAAAACTGTATGATCAATTTTTGGGGGACTATAACCCCCCCAATTAACATTCTTTTGTAAAAGGAGATACTCAATTCTAGGGCCAAAACCTCTAAACCATTCAAGTCCCTATTAATTTCAACAGATGTTAATGGTAAGTCAGATTTCCCATATATCAAAATACCATCACCTTGCTTATTCCTATCCAACCTCCAATGATTATATCTAGAGTTACCTATGAAGGCATCCTCCTTTCTCTTATCTAACCAGGTTTCCGTAATGATAACTAACTCAGGGCTATTTTCTGTAATCCATAGATCAATTAAGTCTATTTTTGGCAGCGTGCTCCTGGTATTAAAATGAATCAGGGTAAAATCTGAGCTAGTATTATCTGTACGGAATGGACCCAAATCGCTCAAGTTTAGCCCATCCTAGAGCCCATTCCGCAATGATAACTCAGGAATTGTTGGGCCAGGATTTGGATGGATATCCCTCCACAACATGAGGAAGTCCATGATCATGCATTTCAAACCCCTAACATATTTAAATCTTATCCTACAGGTCCTCTGGCCAAATGAAAAATAATGATTTAAAGTCACTTCAATCAATCAATCAATCAAAGTCTTTATTTAACCAGGCAATCACCGTTGAGCAAGCTCATTTTCGAGGTGGACCCGGGTTTTGTTAACAAGGAACAAGGGACAATATATATGGGATGCAACACACAAGAAAATAGTAATAATACAAATAAAGGGAGATACAATAATACAGTGTATACAAAATATCAGCAGGTAGCATTGACAGCAGTGTATGTTTGGAACAGAAGATACAGCTAGTTTTGGATAGGACACAATTTTTCATAAAAGTAAAGAAATATATATAGCAGGTGCACCGAACACAAATAAAACCTAATATAAAAAGATATATAGTGATACGGTATGGAGAATTTAGAGCTGGAACCAGGGTCAAAGGAATGTGGAAGGGACAGATATGGGGGTAGAAAAAGGGGAGAGAGAAGAGTAGATTATAAATGTGATCAGTCTTTTAACAGTAGTAATTAGAGTGTGCTTGGACTTATAGGAGTCACTATTTAGGGTAGACAGGCACAGGAGCCCAACCTTATGAAAACTTGTCAGTTTTACAAAGCAACAAGACCTAAACAGTACATTATATAGCATTTTGAGATTATACCAGCTGTAATAGAAACAGTACTAGATGCATTGAATCTGTTAACAACAGAAGTACAGTGCCTAAAATATCCCTGCTCCCACATTGCATCCTGCGTCCCCTGATCCTGACCAAGTTCCTCTAATGAATATATGTCTCATAAAATGATAGAGAAACACCATAGGATGCAAATATATTTTAAACCCATTTCCAAGTCACTCTAGAGGAAATGTGTCCCAGTTAAACACTAGAATTTATCTCTTATTCAGATAAATGCCTAAACCCTCCCTTTTTGTTTGTTTAATTTTTGTGTATGAGTGGCACTCCCCTCTGACTCACTCCTGTGTGGTCCACTGCTGGACCACCTGCAGCATGGAGCAATACACAGCCAAGGTCCCAACTGCAAGGGAGGTGCAGATGTAACAAGCACTCCTCTGGCCGAGTACACTCAATAATGCAAAAACAGCGGCAGCGTGGGAGCAACATTCAGTCACACAAATATGCAGTACTTTCAGTTTAGGACAGCAGCAATGTTAGAAGCAGCAAGTGCTGGTTTCCAGTAGCTTTCCTATGATCGGTGTAAGGCTGAGCAGTCTATAGTTACCGGTATCATCGCTGTTCCCACTCTTGTGACGTGACACCATATTAACTACTCTCCAATCTAGTGGAACAATCTCTATCTCTAGGGAACGGTTAAAACGATTCACCACTGACACTTCCAGAAACTACCCAATCTCCTTTAGCACTGTAGGAAGTAATTGGTTGGGCACAGGTGAAATCTCCACCTTCAGAATCCTGAAATCTTTGAGCGCCCTTTCATCTGAAACTACCCCATCTCCAGCCCTTTTAGCCCCCCCATCTGTGGCCTTTAACCCACATTCTTTTTTTTCTTCTTTTTTTATGAGGTTCAGTGGAGGAAACTCGGTCTTGAGACATGGGTTGTCTGACATCTTCCATCAGAACTGTCATCCTCACCACCATTTCTCATCATCATCACCTCCTACACTACACTACTCTGATCCAGGACTATAAAATAATTGTTTATTAAATATTTAATTTGACCTATTTATTTAATGCCTTTCTGTATTTGAAGACTAAAGGGGCTCCAGATCCTTTCAAAAGCAGCTTCATCACCTTTTTTAAGTAATACATTCTTTCTAATTTCATGGCATCAACCATAAAATGGACCCATGTCTCATACATTGGCGTATTTGAGTCTTTCCTTTTTTTTTAATTCAAGTTTATTGACACACAATTGGCACACAAGTATGAGAACCAAACATAACATGAACTGATCTGTGACCACACCGTGCCACTTACATGTACCATTAGAACATAACCAATACTTTTTCGACCAAATAAAACCCCCCTCTCCCCAATCACCCCCCTAACTTCCCTATCTCCCCCTCCCCGGGTTGCAAAAACTAAGACAGATCTGCCCGTGAGGGAACAAGCCAGGGTCTGCTAACCCCACAATGGCTAGCTATGAATGCAGTAAGTAAAGGGTCTGGAGGGGGCCCTACACTCGATCAAATTTCGAAAGACAGCCCCTCTTGATAGCCCCAAATTTTTCCATACTCAGATTGAAAAGCAATTCCTATAACCATTCCACATAACCGGGTGGGGAATCCTCCAGCCAGTGCCTTAACACAATTTTCTTAACCGAGGACAAAATCAGAGCCATGTAGTATCTATGGGACTTAACCGGAATATCATCATAGTCCCCTATGAGACAAATTGCAGGAGTAAAGCAAAGCTCAATACATAATGTTGAGTCTGCCTTTTGCTTAATTTGATCCCACAAGTCTTTTACCGGTGGACAATCCCAAAAGATGTGCTTAAGATCACCCGCCTCTTGATGACACCGGAAACATAGGGCATCCGGGGCCTGCCCAATCCTACATAGCTTGGCAGGGGTCCAGAACAAGTTATTTAAAAAGTGGAATTGCATAATACGCAACCTGTCCTGGGTAATATACTGGTATGTGTGGCGCCAGATACGGTCCCAGTTCCGGCCCTGATCCCCTAAGCAGTTCACCCAGAACCACGGTTTATTACCAATGTCTGTGTAAACCTGCTCAAAGAGTACTTTGTAAACCTTGGAGAGGATTTGAGTCTTTCCATTTTACCAAAATACACCTTTTTTCCCTGAGCCATAGCCATCACCAAGAATGTCTTCTGATATTGATCAAGGTTATCTTTTTCTTCACCTTGTACTAATAGTGTTATTAAAGATACGAATGTTATATATTGCCCCATTGAGATTTTAATAGTTTGAAAAATTTTATACCAAAAATTTGTGAGATAAGGACATTGATGTATCATATAAATAAGTGTACCAGTTGCATATGGGCATCTTGGACATTTCTCTGAGTCTGTTGGATTAATTTTATGAAGTTTATAAGGTGTATAGTATACTCTATGCAAAATATTATATTTGCTGCATTTTACTTGTATTAATTTATTGCTTTGGGATAGATATAATTGAGCTGCATAATTCATCAGTCATAGTTATGCCTAAATCTTTAGCCCATTTAATCTTAAGGTTTTGCACATTCTTTAGCTCTGGCCTGGATACTACCTCATATAGTTTTGAGATTGGATTCTTTTTCTCATTTTGTAATGTAAGAATTTCTAGTAAAGGAGTTGTTTGCTAATTCAAAACTCCATTTGTTTTACAGATATAACTTTTAATTTGTAGATATTTGAAATTGTGATGTTCTGGAATATTAAATTGTAATTTAATTTCTTCAAACGTTTTGAAGCTATTATCAAATAACTGTCCGCATTCCTTTAGACCAAATCTTTGCCACTCTTTATAAACCTTTTCATTAGTTGAAGCGCTAAAATTATAATTATTACATATCAGAGTACTGTATATTGTGTGACACCTATCCTGAGCTTCAAACACTTGCCTTTAACCCACATTCTGTAGTGGCCCTCACTCCTTTACTGTACACACCAAACCCAGGCATTCATTCATTATATAAGCTGTATGACCAGCTATGTCCACCTATGCCACTACCCTCTTCAATCTGATTTGAAAAAGACACTGTCAACCCCCTTAGCCCTCAAAGTGTCCGTAGTTCAAAAAAACACACTTTATGATTGTTCTAATTCTGTAGTGATTGTTGATGTACCTGTCAGTTTGATTCAGATTCCTTGTTTTCTTTTTAAAAGTGGAAAATGGACTGCCTACCACACTGGTGTTATCATACCAAAATGTGCTTGTTTACAGCCCTTGATAAATTTCCAGTACATCTTTTCTGGATTTGAGAAAAAAGCCCAACACATTCTAGGCACACATGATGGAAGGGGATGAGAGTAAACAACTGCATCATGAGTGGTTTTACTTTAAGGGGTGCTCCTGATGGTCATGAATAAGACTAGTCATATGAGGATGGAGAACACTCCAGAGGATACCACTAGTGTGAACAGCTAGGTAATTAACATATGTTGTTAAACTGTTTTTGCCTGAACTCACTGTTATGTTCTTATGTAGATCATTGATCTGAAACAAACAACAACAAAAAAATGGATACAATTACCCCATTAGCGGTCATTTCAGTTCTACCAACAAAGGAAGTATATAAAACAACCAGCAACATCAATAAGTTTTACAGAAGGTAAGCAACCTTAAAATGTGGGTTTTCAACTAAAAACAGTATGGTACAAAAAGGGTTGACAGTTGCCCTTTAATTGATGTATGCATTATAAATAATGAAGCCATGTGTACAGTTGCAAGTTAAAAACAATCAATAGTATCTAAGTTTAATTACTCTCATTTTTCTGATAATTTTTTTTACATGTAATTGATAAGCAGCTGGGCAGTATTTCTTAAAAATGTGCTCTATTAAAGAATTACTTCCAATAATGTTTACATTTTCTTCTCTTTTGATGTAATTCCATAAATGGAATCCATAGGCACCAGTGAACATCGGTATTTGCTCTGTCTTGTTATAATATTTTATCCAGGCTGGATATGAAATAGGGTAGAACCGTAAGGGATGCAGTAAAGTAATGTCCTTATTCTGACACGTTATATCTTGAAGTTTCTCAGAAGCTGGAAGATCACACTCTGCTTCTAACATCTGTGTAAGCAAAGAAGGAATTTGGTGTCCCCACACAGCACCAGGATAATATTTTACAAAGGCCTCCATACAGTCCCAAATAAAATAGTTGTGATCAGGGAATCCAAACACACTGCTGCTGATATATTTTGAGGAGTCTGCAAGCACAAAAGTTCCAGAAGGTACTTGCTTTATAGATAGAACATCAGTGTCAAAGTAGATTCCTCCGTAATTCCAAAGCAGTGCTAATCTGAAAGCAAGTGAACTGAATAAAATCCAGTCTTGTCCTTTTTCCTGGCTTACCTGTGAATTGAATGGCAGTGCGTTAATGTCTGAACTTTAAAATAGAGGCTATTAAGGTGAAAACAAAAAATATCGGGCTGATAATAACTGATACTGTTATAGCACAAAACTGTTTTTTTTCTATATGTTAATACCTCCACTGAGACCATGCTTATGGTTTAAGAGTGGTTTCAGGCACATTCTCTGGGTATGAGAACTGTGAACCACAGGGCAGGTGCCCATGAGACACTCTTTACAGAATAAGATTGTCACAGGCTTAGAAGAAAGGAATCAAACATCATGTGAAATGGTGCTCGTTTGTTTTTCTCACAGAGAGCACAGTGTACTTTCCCTTTATGTAATGAGGAATCCAGAGTTACAAATCGCCCATGTCACTGCATGGATTCAGAATTCTGAACATAAGCTTTTCGCCCTAGTATATCACAACAGTTTTTTTTTGTTTTTTTTTGCAATATAAACCTGTTTAAAATATGATGTCTGTTCTGGTAAAGAATTGTCAGCCTAACTCATTAGTTCTCAGACTTTGTCATACTGAGCCTCCTCAAGCCATGAAAAACAAATATCTTGTCCATGCCCCAAATACTAAAATGATCTTGGGTGTCCCATACAAAAATAACGTACTTTGCACACCAGGATAAAGTCAAACTCCTTCGAGTAATTGGCTCTCATTTTATTCAGATCATGTAACCCCCCCCACACACACATGCACATTTGTAACCTCCCCTGGCCAGACCATGTGTTCCAGTATTTTGACTTGCGGGACATCGATACCCCTTGCTGGAATAACTTCTTGGATCAGCTTTTTTTCTTTGTTTCCCCTCTCTCTGGAACAACCTTTCTACCTACCTCTGACTCTTTCTGTCTTACACTGCTCTTCAGCAACATTTCAGGGATCATTTTGCTACCTGCTGCTCTTCCTCCTAGCACCTCTCTGTTTAACCCTTGTATTTGCCCCGCACTGCCACCAGTCCAAGTGATCAGTTGTTACCACTCATTTCTTGTTTATTGTTCCTGTTTATACATACATAGATACATAGACAGTGTCAGCAGATAAGGGCCTATGGCCCACCTAGTCTGCCCATTTGAGCTTGTAAGTTCAGTTTGTTTTCCTAGAAGTCTATTTCCCCTTACCCCTGACCTCTAGAATTCCTTTATGTCTATCCCATGCATTCTTAAATCCCGTGATTGTTTCAGCCCCCACCACTTCCTCTGGCAGGGTGTTCCACTTGTCCACCACCCGTTCTGTGAAGAAATTCTTTCTCATGTTTCCTCTGAATCATCCTCCCTCCAACTTCACCCCATGCCCTCTAGTCCTGAAACATCTTTTTCGCTTAAAAATAGTGTTTTCCTGCACCCTGTTCCTCCCTGTAAGATACTTGTATGTCTCTATCATATCCCCTCTCTCCCTCCTCTCCTCCAGGGAGTACATGTTCAGTTCCTTCAACCTGTCTTCATAGGACTTGTGATGCAACCCATGCACCATCTTTGTTGCCCTCCTCTGAACCTTCTCTACCCTGTCTGTGTCCTTACGTAGTATGGTCTCCAGAACTGTACACTGTACTCCAGGTGGGGCCTCACTAGTGTCTTGTATAGCGGAATTATGACCTCCTTTTCCTGCTGGTGATGCCCTGCCTATACATCCCAGCATCCTATTTGCTTTACCTGATGCCTTGTCACACTGTTTCCTTACCTTGAGGTCATCAGAGATGACAACCCCAAGATCCCTTTCCTGCTTGGTGCATGCTATATCTTCACCCCAACTGATATATTGTGCCAGGGTTTTGTGCCCTATATGCATTATCTTGCACTTCTTTGCATTGAATTTCAACTGCCAAACCCTTGACCATTCTTCAAGTTTCTGCAGGTCCCTTCTCATTCTGTCTACACCCTCTGGTGTGTCTACTCTGTTACAGAGCTTTGTGTCATCAGCGAACAGTGAAACTCTGCCTTCTATATCCTGTGCAATGTCACTGATGAAAATGTTGAATAGGACCGGTCCCAGCACTGATCCCTGTGGTACCCCACTGGTCATTCTTCCCTCTGTGGAGTGACAGCCATTTACCACCACCCTCTGTGTCCTGCCACCCAGCCAGTTACCTACCCACCACACTACTGTCCTGCCCACACCCATATTCCCCAGTTTGTGTAATAGTCTTCTAGTGGCACAGTGTCAAAGGCCTTGCTGAAGTCCAGATAGGCCATGTCCACTGCCCTCCCCTGATCCACCTCCCTAGTCACCCAGTCAAAAATTCAATGAGGTTGGTCTGATGACCTCCCCTGGTGAAACCATGCTGCCTTGGGTCCTGTAGTCCATTGACAACCAGATGTTCCACCAATCTCTCCTTCAGTAGTGCTTCCATGATCTTTCCCACTACCGAGGTGAGGCTGACTGGTCTGTAGTTCCCTGCTTCCTCTTTGTTCCCACTTTTGTATAAGGGGACTACATCTGCTGTCCTCCAGTCTTTGGGTACTCCCTGTTTCCAGTGATTGGCTGAACAGGATAGCCAGAGGTTCAGCCACCACCTCTTAGTTCTTTAAGGACCCTGGGTGCACCCCATCTGGCCCCATTGCTTTATCAGCTCTTATTACTTCCAGTTCCTTCAGGACCCTTTCTCGTAAAGGGACTTGTGTCCATTTCTGCACCATTCTCACCCTTGTACTCCCTTCAGACCCATTACCCCCTCTTCCTTAGTAAAGACTGAGCAGAAATACCTGTTCAATATGTCAGCTTTACTGTTGTCATCCTCCACGCTCCCATCCTCCCCTTCAGTCTCACTATCCCTCCTTTGTCCTTCTTTTTCACTTATGTACCTGTAAAAGGTTTTGTCCCCTTTAACCACTGATTTTGCAATGTGTTCTTCTGTTTGAGCTTTGGCTTCCCTTACTGACTTCCCTGCCTCCCTTTGTTTCTCCTGGTACTTCTCCCTATCCCCTTCTGCCTGTGTCTGTTTGTTTGCACTAGTGCTCATTTTGTATTACCTTTTGAAATGTATTCACTCCCTACTCTTCCCTGCGTACACTTGGAAAGAACCTTGGCTCAGCGTGTCTTTCCTGGTCACTGATTTGTAAACAAATACATACATTCCCTTACTGTTATCCGCTTTCACTTTGCCTCAGCCCTTCACATTAAATATCTAAACTTCAAAATTTAAATACAGTGCTTTTTCAAGCATGCTTGAGTCACCCCTGTAACAGGTTGGGCCTTTCAGGGATGCTGGCCTCACCGTTTGAGAAACCCTAGCATAACTTGAACAAGGATGTGCGTACCCATAATGCCTTGCAGCAGGATTAAGGATTTAGAGTATGTATGCATTTTGGAAGTATGTTCACAACCCAAGTGATCTGGATAGTTCTTCTCTGCTCAAATATTTTTATAGATCCCATGTCCTGCTCTTCCTGCAAACTGCAACTTTGATGTATCCACGCCAAGTGTTCTAAACATCCATAACCTGCAGTGGTGCCCACCAGGGTGTAACACAATACTTCAGCATACTGCAGTACAGTTAAAGGGGACCAGGTTCAAGTGGTGGGCTGATCCCAATGTGCACTTTGTGTGCAAAAACATTTTGGATTACTTACTGTTTGCTGTAGTATTGTAGATGGTATCAGTCTACTTTTGTTTACTTTTAGGCCGACATCATCTGTTACCATAAATCCCAGAATCCCCTGCAGCTGACATCAGATCAGTAGGCAGCAGTGGGACATTCAATAGCCTGCAGTTCAGGTTAGAGCTTTTATAATCTCTGATCAGATGTTTTCCAGATTTGCTTTTCTCCAGGGGCTACATACGGTCCTCTGTGAGTGAACTTAGCCCAGAGAGGACAGTGGAACCAGCAAACAAACCAAAAAATAAATAAAAAATGAGAGCTTATATAAACTCTAACATGCACTGCAGGCTACTGAATCTCCCACTGCTGCCTACTGCTCGGATGTCAGCTGCAGGAGATTCTGGGATTTGTAGTAACAGAAGATATCAGCCTAGAACTAAACAAGATTAGTTGGATACAATCCACCATACTACAGTAAACAGGAAGTAAACCAAAATATTTTTGCACACAAAGTCTACACTGGGACCACCCCACACTTGAGTGTGGGACCCACGGTGATGACTGTTCCCCTTTAATGAAGTAAACAAGGCTATTTCAATGGCAGTGAATCCCTTTTATAATGCAGTAACTCTGGATACTGCATTGCATCCAGGCTAGTGCCACAGTACTTGTAGCAGTGCAGAGCTTTGGGTTCTGAATCAATGTAACAACCTTGTCCATGTTTCAAATACCTAGTCACATGACTGGAACTGAACAGAAACCTGCTCATGACCGCAGAAAAAAAAATCAAAAACAGTTTTTCACAAAAACATTTTTTGGGGGATCCAGTTTAAAATGGATTATTTTGTCATATGGTACATATATTAATTCAAAAATAGGACCAATGCTGTCAGCTGCAAATGCATACAAAAATATTTACTGTCCCCTTTAAATAACAAAACTTGCGCACAACAAGTAAAGGGTTCTATGTGACACAGGCGAAACAAAAACGGCAAGTCAAAAACAATGAGGAAGAAAAGAGTGACTAGGAATATATGGTCATGGCAGAAAGGGTGACAAGACTGTTTTTACATTTTAGCAGGAGACTTTGTCCCCTCACATACCTCTTTCTATAGATAATCAATTCTGGGGGCAAAACTTGGGAAGGGGAAGAAAGCCACTGGTTGCCTTTTCCGTTCGGTCACTGTTATTCCCAGTCTCTCTTTTGCACTCGATGTTTTTTCCATCACCTTAATTTCAGTCACTGTGTTTGTTTTGCCCATATTATGAGATACCCCAAGTAAAGATTTGTCTTGCTATAGTTATAAGAAATCTAAAATGAATAAAGTCATTTGCACCACAAGATAACCAGCAAACTTGCTGTGCTTCAACTGTAAATCCATTTGAGCAACTTGAGTTGAAGTCCACGGTTATGTTTACTCATGCTCTCAAGATAAAGAGGGAGATTGTTGTGTGAACACCAAGTTGGGGGAGGGGCAATAATACTTCCATAAAGATGCAAGTTATATCTAACCCGATAGGCCTTACATCCCTCTGCAGATGACAAATAAATGTTTACTTAATAGGGAGGGATTTCCTGAAATGGAGGTTTCTTTCTCTTTAACATTTCCTCTGAAATGTTCGATCAGCTGAAATGCTCACATGCACCTTTAATTTGATCCAGATCAACTGAAGATGTGTGTTCAAGTAAAAAAGTTGAAATGTTACTAAAACTGTATGAGAAAACTAAAAAAAATGAAGATGTATTTTCAAAAGGAAGCTTTGACAAAATGCTACACATAGAGACAGATGTAGTTGACATATTTGGACCTAAACCCACAGTGCACAGAGGAAGACTGTGAAATATTCATCTTTTTTTGTTTACTTGTATATTAATAACAATTCTATCATATCCTCATTATAACAATTATGAACATTTAGTATCTGCTTAGGCTTGTGATATCTGATAAGTTTAAATCCTTCTGTGGTTGATTATTTAACAGGATATAACACGTACATTTTTGAAATTTTTAATCTCCAGCCTTACATATTGTTGGCATTAAATGAAATCATACTTTGATTAGAATGATTATGAACATAATAATTTTATAACAACTGGCCAGCATTTTTTTCTCTTAAGGGAACCCACTTATAATTTGTCATTATAACCAGCTGGTTATAATGGCAAACATGCGCCGGGTTCCACTCGGACCACGCATGCACCAACCGCTGCTCTTCTCTCCTTCAGAGCAGCTCCTGGACAGTTAACCACCATGCAGAGTAGGTGGTAAGTAAATCTAAACAAAAAAACAACCTCCCTGTCATCACTGAACATTTAAGCTTTCAAGCTCACTAAGTGATAAAACTTAAAAAAAAATGGAGAGGTTTTAACAACTGTGCAGCCACAGACTGTGCTTCATTCTGACTGGATCACGGCTGAACATCACTGTATGTATTTTATATGATTGCTGTGGTGAGAAAATGCTGCCCAGCAATGATGTAAAATAAAGGCTGGGTAGGAGATTAAAACTCACATTTTACACCTCCCTTCGGTGTGGGATGCCTATATAAGCCCCCTTGAGCTTTACTCTCAGGGTTTATGTGGCATCCCACACCATGCAGTGTGTGTAAAATTCTCGTTATAACCCTTTTTACCCAGCCATTATTCCCTATACAGATCCTAAATTCATGTAAGTTATGATTTATGGAACCATGTATTTTTTCATTCATGAATTAATTTCATAAAATTAAATAAAGAGGTTTTAAAGTGGCCAGCCCAGTGGTGTGGAGGACTCAGGCTCTGATCACCTCATCTGCCACCAATCTGGGTTCGGAAACAGATGCGGTTTGTTCTGGGGCCAACCAGAGAGGGACAATTGAGCATTAATATGAATTCTTTTCTCCTGGGGGTTGCTGTGGAACATGACTTGTCTGCTACCTGGTGGTATCTGGATGGCATTGCAGGTGAAATCACATAAGAAGGGGAGGGACCCCATGCACACGGCACCTGGGGCATCTCTGCGGGGGGTGGAGCTTGCATATCAAGGCCATTGCATGTGACATGGGTCCAGGGCAGAAATCAGTAGAAGAAACACCCCAAGCTGCACAACAGCGACTGACCCCTCACAGGCCCCTCATTGATGATCAGCCACCCCACACAGTCCTGTGGCAGAGTGTGATGGAGGGAAGGTAAGTCCTGGAGAAGACAGATGACAGTACTGTGGGGTTTTGGTTAGAAGGGGCAGCCAGGGCAGATATGGTGAATAAAATGTATATGAAAAAAAAATATGTTTTAAAGAAAGTCTAGTCTTTGGCAGTGCATTATTGCAGAATACTGCAGTCTGTGTCCGCTATGCCATTCTGTAATATAATATGAGCTAAATAATCATGGATCCACATTATGCTTTACTAAGGCAGCTTCACGGTTCCACGGTTCCACGTGAAGGACATTGGTCTCCAATGCTTCTCCTATTGCCTTGTAATTGGCTAACCAGCGAAACAATAAAATTAGAATAGAAGAATTACCTGGAAACATCAGAACCAAGGATCCCTATTTACATGGACACTGGTTTATTGTACTTGGAGAAGTGACCACCCAGAAAAGGCTACATGTAGAAATGTCTCTATGACTAAGGATGATGAGAATGAAAGACAGTGTAGAGTAAGTGAAGATGAGGAGGAGGACAGAACTCAGGAGGAAGAGGTTATTAGCCTCAGTGGGGATAATGATTTGGACCCCCTAATGTGAGCCACCTATGGGAACCTAAGAAGAAAAAAAAATTAGGGTGATGTTGCAGAGCCTGTGGTGCTTTGCACAGCACAATTATACCACAGAATTACTAAATCCCCCCCCCAATACTACAACTGTTGTTCTTCTTGCCATAGCTGTGGTTAAATCCTCATTTTACCATCTGAGGAATATCACCTGGGTGAAACACCTGGTTCTGCCGGGTGACCTTCCAACATTGTTCCATTCCTTCATTACTTCCCATCTTGACTACTGCAATGCCCTCTACCTAGGGCTGTCTGGGGTTGATATCCACCACTTGCAGCTGGTGCAGAATGCTGCGGTCAGGCTGTTGACTGGTACCTCTAGGTCCAGTCACATAACACTGTGCTGCGTGGACTGCACTAGCTACTAGTTCAGTGGTGGATCACCTATAAGGTAGTCTTGTTTACTGTTAAAGCCCTACATGAACAGGGACCCAACTACCTGAAATATCTCCTGACTCTCTACTCCCCCAATCGCCCCCTCCAATCCACCGATGAGGGATTGCTAGAGATTCCCAGGGTTTGTCTTAAAACATCTGGAGCTCGTCCCTTTTCATTTGTAGCACCAACCCTGTGGAATTCTCTGCCTCATCAGTTAAGAGAATGCCTGACCATCAGTAGTTTTAAATCTTTGTTAAAAAAGTATTTCACTGGCTTTCCCAGACTGATTTTAAATTTATATTGCTGTTTACGTGTGTATTTATGGTGTATATTCTGTACAGCGCCTTGATATTGAAAGGCACTATATAAATAAAGATTTGCTAGCTTGCACTGATGAGCCCATTACACTGCATGAGTCACCCACTGTCGCAGTGCAGAAATCATAAAAAAATCCATTGCCTTCCTTCCCTGTCCCAGTCCCACCAGCATGTAAAATTAAGGGGTACAAAATCCCCAGTTGGGGATTTTTACATACTGGACTCACATGACAAAACAGTTGCTGTCAGCTGTGTTAAGCACAACAGTCATGGAATAAAGGAGATTATACAATGGGCAAAAACAAATACACAGAATCCTGCATTTTGATTGGCTGGCTGGCACCTTTTCAGTGTTGTAAATCCTCCAGTGTACCCACTGGAAAAGGTGCCAGTCACCAGTCAGCCGTAGCACGAACCCTCGCAAAAATCACTACAACTGTCAGAAACCAAACAGTGGCAAACACAGAACGATCCTGAGCTTACTCCCATAAGTGGTCATAGTACCAGCAGTTCCCACTCTTAACCCTCTAAAAAAATTCAAACTCTTATTTTTTTGAAACAGCTCCTCAGCAGCCATTCACAACAGCCTTACCTGATATCCATCACATTAGAATACCCACTGTGCTCGCTCCTTCACAGAAATATACCAGTCAGCCTTCCGCACTTCTCAAACGCCAACCCTTGAAACTTTCAGATGTCAGCACCCCACCATTATCAATAAATTTTCTCTGGACTGAACAGTGAACCAGAAGCATGAGGTCATACCCTGCAGCCCTTTACACTGCACAGCATGCGAACTTTGCGAACAACATAAAAACACAATTGTAAGTCCTGCCTATCACATTTCTAAAAAAACAAGTGTACCTCAGTTCTTGGCCATGACACACCACAATTAAAAAACTGAAGCCTCAGGGACATGGGGAGTATCTCTATCTAGCAACAAAGGACTATTTTTTTTTTGGTGGAGCAATAAAATGAACAAAAAAATAATTAACGAAAAACCAAAAAGAATTTCTAGATTTTTTCCAAACAGAAAAACGGGGCCATTGTATAATAGCAATATACCTCTCCAGGGAGTGGGTATACCGGCTGATTTACCACTTCTGGTGTGGTTAAGTCCCTCAGCTGTGCCTCGGGACTGAACCACACCAGCCGTGGTAAATCCACCAGTATACCCACACCCTGTTGGGGTATATTGCTTAAGTCACCTAGACACTGGTGGCTAACACACACCTCAAGTTCAGACATCTGTTACACTGGACTCCGCACCAACAGGAATCTAGTGTAGTCGGACTCTCTCCCTTATCAGCTTCATTTGCTAAGGTATCTCAAAGTGGCAAGGAAACAGTCCCAGTGGAGGCAGGGTTGACTGAGGAGGACTACTACAGAGATGAGAAAGAATCTGTGGGATTGCCTAGTAGTGGTCACAGTAGCAATGGTGGGTTGAGTACCCAGAAGCAACAAACCACAGACACCCCAGTTCAGAAAACACCCCAAATCACTGTTTTCTTTTAAGCAGCATCTGTGAATCCTCCTTAGTGAAATGTTACCACACTAGCAATGCCACCAGGCTGAGTCCAGCTGTTTGGTAGGTCAACGCCCAGAAAGGTCCAGCCTGCACTGCACAGCATGTTTGAGGATCATGCAAAATACCCACCGAATCATGCTATTGCATGAGAACTGAATGCAGCAACTTCTAAAATGCTGGCAATTCATCTACTGCCATTCTTTTTTATGGCGAATGTGGGATTTAGAAGATCAATGCCACGTCCCTGTCCCAAATAGCAGATTCCCTCACAAACATACTTCTTCACCTGTGCCATTCCTAAACTTC
Source organism: Neoceratodus forsteri (assembly GCA_016271365.2). Taxonomy (NCBI): domain Eukaryota; kingdom Metazoa; phylum Chordata; order Ceratodontiformes; family Ceratodontidae; genus Neoceratodus; species Neoceratodus forsteri. The sequence goes on from JADMNL010000033.1 coordinate 33,216,209, forward strand.
ATGGGACTTTGTCACACACAGTAATACTAGGGTTGCCAGATGTCCAGTTTTGACTGGACATGTCCTCTTTTTTACCCTGTGAAATTTCATCTGGGTGGATTTTTCATTAAGTGGTCTTTTGTCTGGATTTTTGGGCTTTGGCACTGATTCACTGAACTGTAGTTTACAAGTTGCCAAGCAATTGCAGTTCTGCAAATCCCATGCTGCATGTCTGAAGGCTCATGTGTGGACCCGCTTTGTCATCTGTGCAAGACATATATTTGGTTTTCACCCGCATGTGGGATTTACTGCAAAATGTGGTATAGTAGTAGTAGTAGTAGTAGTTGCCAATAGACCCACCAATACTAGTGAACCCCCCCCCGGCAGTAACATATTCCGATCCTGTTCTGATCTGTAGCAGGCAACCTTGTTATTTGTCACATTATGATTTGTATGAGTGCAAACAGTGTTCATTTTTTTGGTAAGTAAATTTGTCCATAAATTTCCATCTCGTAATGTACGTTTTCATGGGACAAATAAATGAAAGCGTGGGTTCTTAACTGAGGTGAATGAAACACTTAGCTCTTTTGCAAACAGGGTATTTGAATGTGTATCACTACTTTTCTGGTCTACAATGCTTCTTGTACAAACACTTTTTACAGAGTCCGCACCGAAAGTTTCCTCTTTTTGGTGTCCCAAAATCTGGTAACCCTAGCTGTATTCGGCAACTCCATACATACATACATACATCTCAGTATGGATATGTGGACCAGTGGACCAAAGTCTGATATCTCCCATCTGTGCATTAGAAAATGGGCTTGAAAAATACTGCATGCTGATTGGCTGAAAGCCCTTTCCAGGCATGCATTTATTTTTCAGTAGAACCTGGGTTAAAAAGAAGTGGCAGTGCCAACCATCCACATTGCCAAGATCAATGGGCACTGGCAAATTGTGAAAGTCGACCTGCTGCCATGTCTTGCATAACAGTGATGTCTCTCATCAGTGGGAGTTCCATTCTCAAACAGGTGGTGCTGAAACAGTGGGCATTTATTTTTAGTTATTCTTATTTAATGTGTTGAAGTTAAACTGAAACAGACTCAGAGGAGGGGGGTATTGGCCAGCTACCAATGAGCTCACTAACTGAGATTAAAAAATGGCAGCAGATCGACTTTCAAAACTTACCAGTGCCCATTGATATCGGTAATGCATTCAGTTGGCACTGGCACTCTTTTTTACCTGGGCTCTATCAAAAAATAAATGCATGCCTGGAAGGGGCTTTCAGCCAATCAGCATGCAGTATTTTTCAAGTCCATTTTCTAAGTAAGCAATAATACACAATACAGTGGGTGGTATTGGGCTATACTGGACCTTCCAGGGGCTATAGGGCTCTCTGTCTGTGACATCGTGCCTCATTACACCCCTGGGTGGTCCAGTATAGCCCAATACCACCCATACTGTTGGGTATTATTGCTTACTCACAGCACACTGGACACAGGTAGTTGCAGTAGTATTTGACTCTGGCTGGGGGAAAAATTCTACTAAGCCAAGCTGCAGTGGTAGAAATAATCTGGGTATTCACCAGCATGCCACACTGGCAATGAAAAGTGTAAGTGGATGACACATGGGTCAGAAAATGCTAGAATGACTCCTGACTAGGATTGATAAGTGGGTGCAGCCTGTGCTGGTAGTGCCATGGGGAGTGGCACAGGGGCTTTGGGCTGCTGTGGGGTGGGGGGAGGGGACTGCTGACCTTCAGACACTTGTTTATCAGTAGCCTCATTCTGACCAAACTTCGTCTTAGTGTAGCCAAGGGTGAAGTTACAGGTGATGGTGTCTAAGTTGAGTTTCCTGTTAAACAGGAAAAAAACCCAGCAAATTTATTCACAAAGGCAAATTTAATGAGTTTCACCTGTGGATCTCCGTCTCAGCAGGATTTACTGTTTTTCTTTTTCCTGCAATGCATTCTGTCCCACGTGACAGTGGTGTATCCATGACCACTGATTCAGCAAGTACTAGAGATAATAGCCTGATGGTCTAGCCTACATTAAATAGCTCGTATTTAATATTTTCTTTTCCTATGTGTGTCAGGTCTAGCCAGTAGGAGTGTTTCGCTTTTAAAACTTGTAATTTTATCCAACATACAGTCATTAAAAAGCACATAAACCATCCCAGATCATCAGTGCTATAATTAGTAAAGACTCTAGCTGTTTTCTTACAGAATAGTCCACTCAGTTAGCCCTCAACTATTTGCTAAACTGTAAATGTAGCCAGCCGTGCTCACTGGATAAGAAAAGTTATGCAGCTCTGCTTTTGTTAACTGACTCTCAAGCAGTGCTTGCTGAATCCATGGTCCTGGCTACAACACTGTCACATGAGACAGGAGGAATTGTAGGAACAAGAAGAGCAATAAACTTGCAGAGATGGTGATCACCAGGGGCCATAAAACTACCATAAAACTGGCAGACTAACTTAGAAAAACTCCTAATAGCAGACAAAGGGTAGGATACACTAGGACCACACACACAAATCAAAATACTCTACATATGTTTTTGCAGGTTCTGGGTGTACTACTTCTATAAAGAGTTTATGTAACCATATAGTTGCTTCGAGTTACCTTTTTTAGCCTGCTTTGCTAACTGCAGTTCAAACTTCTTTTTGGAGTTATTAATATAATTTTTACATTGTTTTAGTAGTGTTTTGTATTTGGCTCAATCAGTTTGTGACCTCAGTCTCAAGTATTTGTTTCATATATATACAGTATATATATATATATATACTGTATATATAAGGGATATGACATGGCCTGACTGAAGATATCATATTTATCTTCACGAGAGGCCAATGATATCATGATATCTCACGAGTGGCGAAGCCACGAGTGAGATATCTTGATATCATTGGCCTCGAGTGAAGATAAATATGATATCTTCAGTCAGGCCATGTCATGTTCAGTTTATACAATATGTGTTTTGGGATATAAAAAAATGTATATTTAAAAATGTAAGGTGACAGAGCATTAGTACTGGTTAGTGAGGTGTTGGCATGCATTTAAAAGCAGCTGAATTTGTGCAAATAGTGAGAAAATGTTTTATTTTTTAATATATTGAAAGGTATCTGGTTGATCCTGACATATTTATTCTGCCTCATTCACTGTCCCAAGTTTTGTCATTATGCCCCAAAACTAAAAGTTCCATTACCATAACTACTGTAGGTGACCGAACAGCTGTGACAGTGCTGATATCCTGACACAAATTGAAAATAAAATACAGCATGTCAGGTTTCTACAGTGTAAAAAGTCTGTGTCTTATCTTTTTAGCATATTCATCCTTAGTTTGCTTGTATGAAAAGAAGTGTGGGTGCAGTGTAGCGAGATAGCTAGTGAGCAGTTTCTGAAGAAAAGCCAGCTAGGCGAGTGTTGCTATAACAATCGCATACATGCTTGCTTCTTTGAGATGAACCACCACTGCTTCTGTGTGGATTTTCTGTTCTTTTGAGACAAGGAAAGTTAGGATACCCAAAAAGATAAGGGAGAGACTTTTACAATATACATGTAATGTGCTGCATTTTGCTTTGAATTTGTGTAAGGATGTGAGCGCTTGGTCACGCCGCAGTACCTATAGCAATGGAACGTTTCGGGCGCAATGACTGCATTCGGGACAGTGAATGTGGGAGCAAAATGAAGATGGCAGGATCAACCAGATAAGTTTTATTATACACAATAAATGTTCATATTATGTATACAGATTGTACATTCTTTTAAATGTGAGGCAGCACATGAGTAGTACTGATAGCGCTTGGTCACGCTACATTGGAAAACAAAAGTGAAAGTTGGCAGTGTGAGACTGGCAAGATCAGTTTCAATATGACGTACAGGAGTATGAAGATATCAAAATGACGTATAGGAACATGGAGATAACAATGATATCTTCACAGGGGAGCAGAGATATTACTTTTTATACAGTCATTTATCCCAAAACACGTATTGTATAAATATATATATATATATATATATATATATATATATATATATATATATATTCTTTTTTTTGCTTGGAAGAGACATTTTAATATTAAGCCATTTTGGCTTTAGACCTCTGTTATTATATTTCTTCACCTTAGATATATATTGGTTCTCAATATTAATATTTTACTTTACTTTATGCCAAATTTCCTTGACTGAGTAATTACTTAAGACCTCTGTCCAATTAATACTATTCATCTTTTCTTGTAGTATGTCATTCTTTGCAGTTTTGTAAAGAAAAACTTTGGTTTTTCCATTAGTTTTAGATGTAGTTATGTTAACTGAAAAATGCACCGCATTAAGATCACTGTCAAGAATTAGTTCCTGCACAACACTGGTTGAAACAGAAGTGTTATCCAATTTGAAAACTACAAGTATATTGTCTTCTCGTGTCCCTGCGTCAACCATCTATTTTAAGTTTAATGGCAAGCAGGTTTCCATAAACTCTCTGGCAGCCCCATTCAAAGCCTGGCTAGTTGCCCAATTGATATTCGGAAAATTTAAGTCACCCATGATAACTACCTCTCTTAGAAGGTTTATTGATGCTCCATATAATGTTAGAGTTATTTCTAGGCACACAGACTACAGAAACATTGAACAAACATGATAAAAACATTCCTTAACACTGAACATATTTGGCCCGGTTCCTTTTATTTATTTTATTTATTTATTACAACCTCGGGTTAACACCACTTGAACTCAGAGCTATTTACATATGTTCCACATCTGTATTACAGTACAAACAGAGGAGTACAGTATTACAGAGGAATGAAAATGGGAATTATATAAATGGAACAACAAAACTAGTCAGGATTTGGGGACTGCGGGCTACAACAAACTTATAGGTTAAGATGCCTGATGGCAATACCAGTCAGTTGTCTGCATCAACAAGGTTTACTAGAGAGTTGCTAAGTGAAAAGGTGGTGGTGGTGGGGTGGGGGAGAGCCCCAAGTGCCAAGGGAACAAGCAATACTGTGAGTGTTTATCTAGCAGAAGGGGAGGAGGGGAGGTGCGAGGGCAGCTGATGATGGAGATAGGAGAGGGGGTAGGAAGGGAGGAGCAGGCTCAAGAGAGGAGTTGAGGGTGAGGGTGGGAGGTGAGAGGGTAGGAAGGGAGGGGGGCACAAGAAAGGAGTAAGGGGATGAGGGTGAGAGGTGAGGGTGTGTGAAGGGAGGACAAGGCTCGAGAAAGGAGGGGGAAAAGAGATTGGGATGAGAGTCCTTGACATGTAATTCTCTAAAATAAGAAAGTGCTACACATTTTACACAGGATCATCTTGAGAACAGGTCCCTCGGACCTAATGATGTTGTACACCAACTTCCTGTATAAAATAAACCTTTTACTGCTATTACTACTACTATTCTGGCAATTTGCTCTACATTCTGAAGGCCATTGCTATGCATTTTAGTGCTGAGAGGTTGAGAGGTATACACAAGAGACACACACACACAAAAAAGATAATTTCAGCTTGTTTTCTCTTTTTGTAATTCACTTTATTTATTTATTGAATTTGGTAACTGGGTAGGCCCACTGAGACCAAATATCCCTTTTTTTCAGGGGCAACCAATGACTAATTACATGCAAATATTCAGACAAACACAAATTATACAGTCATTTACAGAGACTGGAATCATACAATACATACAATACATAGTGAAAATCAGAGACATCACCTCGTGACATAATTAAGACAAGTTGTGTGAGTACAACAACAGACAAGGGGAAAATTGTCTTTGGACAAAGCATAGAAAGTAAACTCATTGTCGACTCATATCACTGATAATAAGTACAGTGGCAGTGCTCCACAAGTAGGGTCTTCAGCCCTTTTGTAAATCCCTCAAGACAGGAGGAATTGTGTAGTACTGCTGGAAGACAGTTGCACTGGGACAGTGCGGAATAAACAAAGGACTTCTTGTCCATATTGGTCTGTACTCTGGGTCTTTTAGGCAGGTTACAATAAGATGACCAGAGCCACTGTCTCACAGATTGAGGAGCCAATACACCATTTAGGTTTGGTGGTGGTGTGGATGTAGACTTTGATCAATTTAAATGGAAGGCATAGGAGAGGTTGTTGAGCAAGGCCATTTTAAGGTGAAGATAACCTCACAGTGATGCTTCCTGGGAGGTTCCCCGAATGCAAAACAACTCATTTTGTTATACAGAACTTTGAGCCTGTAAATTTCTGAGCTCCATAGGGTTTGGTGTACCATGGTGCCAGACAGCAGCGTGGGGAGCAAGGTGATGTTTGCCATGGCAAAATGCAAGTCTATGGTAATAAAATCACCTAGACAGTATAGCAGACCAATTTGTTGGGTGTAGGAATTTTGTGATATGGTCAACGTGCAGTATAAAGCTGATTCCCTGGTTGACGTAGACTCCAAGATACTAAAGTGTATCCACCACCTAAATTTGTGAGCCTGCAGAAGTGATTAGGGTAAGCAGGTGTTGCCTGTTAGATGCAAGGTGTTTAGGGTTAGAGAGGACTGCCTTGGTTTTTCTTGTATTCACCACCAACTAGTCATCAGAGAACCACTTTTCAAGTATACAGAAATCAGCACTGAGCTCTCTCACATTGACATCAGCAGAAAGTCTGTACAGAACCACATCATCTGCATATAGTTGCAGGATCCCTCCACCACCATTTTTAGGTGTACCATTGACAAATATAGAAAATAGTATGGGACCCAGTATAGACCCCTGAGGGGCAACATCTATGATAATCCTTCATCCAGAGCGGACACCCTTCCATTCTTTCTCCTGAGATTTGTTTGTCAGATAATACGAGACCCAAAGGGGTTAGAGACAATTGAGGCCCAGGTTGTTTTAATTTATCAAGAAACAGGTTATGATTGACTGAATCAAATGCCTTAGAAAGAGCAACAAAGACAACACCAATCACTGCACCATGTGGGTGTAATTGAGTGATGGTTTCCTGTCTTGGCATATCATATATTTTCTTTAAATATATTTCCCATAGCCTCCTTTCCCATACCACCCGCACAGAGTGTAATGCCAAAAACCCAGTACAAAGCATCATGGGATTTCAAATTTTTCACACTAAAGGTAACATGAAACTTGATGAATGGCATAAAATAGCACACATGGTAAAAATTAATGCTACAAGTTTTTACTTTTTAGCATTAAAATAATTATTTTATTGTATTTTAAAGTAGCAGTATTTGTCAGCTACCAGTATATATATATATATATATATATATCTTTTGTTTTAGCAAAAATGTATTTCTGACATCCTAAGATTCATGCTCATTGTATTTTTATTTTTTTCGGATACTGTTAAAACAGTTTTTCCAATGTATTGTTTAATTAATGAGTCACGCATTTAAGGTGGCCACCACTTATAACTTTCAAAAAGTCCTTCTGCTGAGGGTACCTGTTGAAAGTACATGCTAGATTCATATTGTGGATGTATTAGGATGGTGCTGCTACATGTTTCTGAGGGTAAATGGTTACCTGTTGAATGTACAGGCTAGATTCATACTGTGGATGTATTAGGATGTTGCTGCCACATGTTTCTGAGGGTAAATGGTGCTGCCACATGTTTCTGAGGGTAAATGGTGCTGCCACATGTTTCTGAGGGTGAACGGTTACCTGTTGAATGTACATGCTAGATTCATACTGTGGATGTATTAGGATGTTGCTGCCACATGTTTCTGAGGGTAAATGGTGCTGCCACATGTTTCTGAGGGTAAATGGTTACCTGTTGAACGTACATGCGAGATTCATACTGTGGATGTATTAGGGTGGTGCTGCCACATGTTTCTGAGGGTAAATGGTTACCTGTTGAACGTACATGCGAGATTCATACTGTGGATGTATTAGGGTGGTGCTGCCACATGTTTCTAAGGGTAAACAGTTACCTGTTGAATGTGCATGCTAGATTCATACTGTGGATGTATTAGGGTGGTGCTGCCACATGTTTCTGAGGGTAAACGGTTACCTGTTGAACGTACATGCGAGATTCATACTGTGGATGTATTAGGATGGTGCTACCACATGTTTCAGAGGGTAAACAGTGCAACACTGTCCCAAGATAAAGTTTTTAGGGCGAGCATGGCAAGGAAATGGGAACATTTAAAACTCAAAAATCCTGTATCTTGGTTCAGGAATGAAAGCAAATGGAAAGAAAAGTATGTTATCTTGATATTTTGCCAGACAAATATTACTGCTGAAAAATAAATCTATATGGTTACTAACAAACACCCCTGCTTTAAATGAGGGGGATGCTGAATAAATTGTGAAATGTTTGATACCAGTGTTGCTTTTTGTGTGGGATGGGCTTTACTATGGCATTTTATCCATTATTTTGTGGTGTCCCACACATTCATTTATTGATTTGATTTTCAGACATACGCCTTTGAGCAGCAAGTGCTCTTTTCCAAAGGTTCAACAACAGTTACATTACAATCAATCAATCAATCAATCAAGTCTTTATTTAACCAGGCGTTCATCATTGAGCAGAAGCTCATTTGCAAGATGGACCTGGGTGGAGCATGAACAATTGTATATACAGGTCAACACAGGTATTTACAAGGCAATACAGATAATACTCTTTACAGAGAGGAAGAAAAGAAGTTCATATGTACATAGAATTATACAGATATTGTACAGATTACACGGTATTTACATACATAGAAGTGTCTATAGGAAGATAAAGCAGGTTATCTAAGGTTGCAGGAGGAAGTAACGGAAGAAAAAATTAAAAATATATACCAGGTAGAGGTGAAGGTAGGGGGGAAGAGAGGGAGGGAAGTAGGGGGAGAAAGGCTAGGAGGGCACGGTGCACAGAAAGGAGTTGGTAAAGGTGGATGGAGAAAAGGAGTATGTGTGAGCCCCGGGATTGAATGCTATAAAGTACGGGGCATGGTAGGATGTCACAGCCCAGGGTAGTGAGCTCCTATCCGAGGTTGGGAAAGGAAGAATAAGGGGATGGATGGGCCTAGTGTTGATAAGACAGGGGGATAAGAGAGAGAACAATTAGGCTGGTGAGGAGCAAGCTGGAGGGGTCAGTACTTAAAATTGGGTCTAGGCGTGGCTATATACCAGTGCAGACACCGGTACTGGGTCCAGTGGGTGAAGCAGTTACATACTTCTCTGATTGTAATGGAAATAAAGCATCTTGAAAGCACTTATACCGATTAGAGTGCTTAATTTGAGGTTTTTGTAGATCGTTCCATAAGGTAGGTAGCACGTGCTTATGGCTGCCCCTGCCGAAGCGGATTTTGCTTTGGGTACTTTTATGTAATAGCTGAGTAACTTCTTAACACGTATTTCCCAATTATACTCAGGGGAAGACAGCAGGAGATATAGTAAGGCAGCTTATTAGAGATGGCTCTATAGGTCCAGAGAGCAGCGTTTCTGTGGCGCCTGAACTTTAGTGATGTCCATCCCACTGCCGCATATAGGGTGCAGTGATGTGTGTCGAAGGGGATCCAGTTAAACCTCAGTGCTCGATGGTAGAGTGTGTCCAGTTTAGCCATGTAAGAGTTGGGGCATTGGCTGTAGAGAAGTCAGCGTAATCAACCAATGATAGGAAAATGGATTGGACCAGTTGTTTCTTGGCATCTCTGGTGAGAAATTGGCTGATTCTAAAAAACAGTCCAAGCCTTTGCCGAAGCCGTTTTAACAAGTCCTCGATATGTTCAATGAAGGAGAGTCTTTGGTCTATCCAAACTCCCAGATACTTGAATTTTGTAACAAATTCTAGTTTTTCACCTAGAACTGTGGTAATATGGGGAACTGTCCCACTGGACACAGGGTTAGCTGTCGGATAAAGGAGAGGACCATCGCTTTAGTTTTTTGGCATTAAGGAGTAGCTTTTTTGGAGGAGTTGGCTTTGCAAAGGTTGAATTCTGACTGTAGGTCATTGCAGGCAGCTTCAGGTGTTGGGCGACTCACGAGAGAACTGTATCATCTGCAAACAGATGGATGTTGGCTTTTTATACAGTAGTCGATGTTATTAATGTAGATTGCAAAAAGTAGGGCCCTAATATAGAACCTTGAGGTACCCTCTTTGCAGAGTTTTAAGGGGACAGGCCTCCTTCGGCTTTAACTTGTTGAAGGCGCCTGTAAGATAGTCAGTGAACCAACGCGAGAGGAGGGGTCCACACCTATGGTTTGAAGGGCGGAGAGGAGCAGACTATGGTCGACGGTGTCGAAAGCCTTGCTTAGATCAAGGAAAACAGCACAAATAAAGTTTTTGCTCTCAAGATTACGCTGCCAGTCGTTAGTAACTTTGGCGAGGGCTGAGATAGTGCTATGTTTAGCTCTGAATCCGGACTGCATATGATTTAGCCATTCCCTAGACTCAAGGTGAGTCCTCAGCTGTGCATTTACAATTTTCTCTAGGAGCTTGGACAGGACCGGAAGGAAGGAAATTGGCCTGTAGTTATTGAGATCGCCACGGTCACCTGATTTGAACAGTGGTATGACATGTGCTGTCTTCCATATAGGTGGTAAGGTGCCCTGAGACAGGGATAAGTTAAAAAGGTGGGTGACGGGTATTGCTAGTACGTGGTAGGCAATTTTTAGGAAGTAAGGGTCAAGGGAGTCGGTCCCAGCACTTTTTCTAGTATCCAGCTGAAGCAAGAGATCCTCTACCTCTTTCAGTGTGGCAGATTGAAGTGAGAAAGGTGGCGAAGCTATCGGAGTTTCAGGCAGTTGGCTGGCAGTCTGGGAGCGAAGTATGTTTGCAGGGGAGTTATCAAATGCCATGCCTGCAGTAGCAAAGTGGTTATTGAATGCATCAAGTATATCCATCTTTTCGGTTATAGTCAAGTTGCCAGAGGTAATCTTGGTCGGAGTGAATTTCCTGGGAGTGGCCTAGCAGATCACTGATTGTGTTCCAGAGCTTGATTGGGCTCTTTGTGGCAGAGTCGAGTTCGGATTTGAAGAAGGTGGCCTTGATTCTCTGATTGTTTTGGTACATAATTTGTAGTCTCCTGAACTGGTTCCAATCCTCTGCAGTGTTCAGTCTAGTGCTTTTTTCAGAGCTTATCTCTTTCTAGAAGCAAGGACTTGATCTGAGGGTGAACCATTTACAGGTTTTGGTCCTAGTTCGAACTTTAACAAGGGAGCATACTTATTAAGGGCCCTTGATAGAATGTTGTGGAAGATATTGTAAGCTGACATAATCGTTTTGGCCAGGTAGAAATCTTGCCACTCAGGGGAATACTTAAGCTCGTTTAGGTAGGCATGTTCATTGAAGTTGCGCCTGGATCTCTTCATAGAGAACTTGCTGATGGGTGCTGGGTTGTTGGTGGATCTTACTCCGCAATAAAACAATGGTCGCTGCAGGCCTGAGAAGAAGACATCAGCATGGGAGAAGAGATGAGGTTTGCTCACCATTAGCACATCCAAAAGTGTACTTTTACTGGGGTTCTTCACGTTTGGACGTGTTGGTTCAGTAATAAGTTGCGTCAGCCCATGTTCATCACAGAAGGATTCAAGGGGGGCAGCTGTGTTAGAGAGCCAGTCAAAGTTGAGGTCTCCTAAAATAATAGTTTCTGGCAGCCCCTGTCCCAACTTGTCACTTAGAGAAGACACAAGCTGTAGGCCAGCAGACGGTGGTCTGTAGCATCCTATTATGCAGAGTGCAGTAGTCTGTGTAATTTCCACTTTGAGAATCAGGCATTCGAATTCACTTGCGACAGATGCTGAGGATAAGCAGGAGGCAGAAAATTTGTCTTTAACGTAGATAGCTACCCCTCCTCCTCTGGGATGCCTATCAGCTCTGAACAAGGCATAGTTGGGTATGTTTACTTCTCTATCAGTGGTGCTGGGTCTAAGCCAAGTTTCGGAAATCACAAGTATGTCAGGAGAGGTATGATTTACCCAGGTTTGTATTAAGGTTATCTTTTAAGGAGGCTACATACGCTAATATGCAAGAAGCTTATTCCTTTTAAATTTGCTAGTTCTGCTGGCAAAGCAATAGCTTCTGGGGGCCAGGGTTGAGTTCCCACGCTGCCTGAACAAAGCAGGAGGATAAGTAGGATTTTTCTAAGAGCGCTAATTATAAGCTTGTAATTCCTGCCTTCTCCCTGCCTAGTAGATCTGATGTTTTAGGACTGAAAGTAGCCACCATAGAAGAGCTGATCTGTTGTAGCAAGAGCTAGTACCCCTACCACAATAGGCGGGGAGGAGATAGAAGTCTGCGTGGTGGGAGGTGGGCCTTGTGGTGGGGGAGTGTTATAAGTACTACTGGTATGTGTGGTCCAAGAGCAAGGTTCAAGGTACTGGTACTTGGAATCACGGAGGCAATTAAAGGATAAGTTGCCATGTGGTATACAGCACAAGGTGCCGTTGTAGACCAAACATCATGGTAGTTCAGGTGTCCAATGCTGGGCAGCTGGTATCAGCAGAAGAAGGGGCAGTAAAAGGAGCCATATAGGGCCCGACATGATGGTACCTCAAAAAGGAGCCACTCAATTAGCCCAAGGGCCAGTGGGGTTGCTGGATTAATGCAGCTTATCAGTAGCTTTCTGATCCAGGTCGACCCAAATTTGATAGCATTAAAGATATTTAGTGGTGAAGGCACAGCCAAGGAGAGCCTATGCGTTTTAGTAAGGCGAGGCCCTGAGAGTTGGATCCCGTAGACTGGATAGAGAAGAGGGTGATCACGAGCTAAGTCTCTATTGGTGGGGCACTGCGTCAGGGGACGTGGACTAATATTTTGGCAGGAGCTACTGTATTTAATAATCAGCGGAGGTGGGGGAAAGGGCGGTCGAAAAAGTTACGGCAGTTGCCATACCTTGTAGGGCCTTGGGTCCATGTCTGCGGTCTCGAGCATCGGCTAGAGGGGTGCCGACCACCCAGTAGCCGGGAATCCCACTGCTTAGGAGCTGGGAGCCTGGGCGACAGTTTCTCGGCTGAGGGAGAGAAGGAGAGTTAAGGTTAATAAAGTGGATTCACATAAAGGGTTAGACAGAACAGCGGGAGTCCAAAATTTGCAGAACAAAAGGACGTGTATGGTACCAGCAATGCCAAAAGAGGTAGTGACAAGTAGTAGTAGGTGGTTGCACCCCAAGGTAGTTTGTTTGGTGTTGCTGGCCTGCTTAACTGCAAGCTGGTTTATAGTTAAAAGGGTATATAGTCGAATTAGGGTGAGGTCCCTAACAATAGGGCAGGTAAAGCAGTAATTGAGAGGAGTTAGATGGAGTGGCTGGAGAAAAGGTTGAGAGGAAATGTGGGATCCTGTGGGTGGGACTGCTTTAAAAATGGCGGTAAGAAAGTGGGTCAAGTCAGGTATTGAAGACAGGGAGGCCAATAGCATGAAAATGTGCAGCAGTGGAGTGACCAATCTGCTGCTAGGCTGAGGAAGGGGTGGAGTAAGGGTCTATTTAATACTGTGAGGAGGGGAGGGGTGGGGTGAAAAAATTCAGTCCAGAACAAAGCACAGAAAGAGATTTCCCTGAGACCAGGAAGCACCAGGTGCTGGAAAATCAGCCAAGGAGTACAGCTGCCAGTCAGTGCCTGGTTCCTCCACTGGGCATCCAGTCAAAACAGTGGCATTCAAAACCACGAGTTTTGGAGGTCCGGTGCGTACCTGAATCTGTCCGGGGTCAGTCGGAGGTCTGTTAGCTGTGGCCTGCCTGGAGGGCCAAGGCCACAGGAGCAGCTTGGGAAGCCCACAGATGGGCTGTCTGAATCTGTCCAGGGGTCAGTCGGGTGGTCTGTTAGCTGTGACCTGCTCGGAGAGAGCCAAGGCCACAGGAGCAGCTTGGGAAGCCCACAGATGGGCTGTCTGTGGAACAAGGAGGGAAACACAGAGGATTAAATACAGCTAGAGTACAAAAGCAAGCTCAGTGGGGGGCAGGCAATGGGGAAAGACAAAGCATGAGGTAAAGAGGTGGTAAATGCAGGGCAATTATTTGAAGCTAGAAGAGGAGTTAATGGGGGGGGGTCATCTGTGCTTTGGCACCGGGACATCTGAGGAGGACAGCAGCAGCAGCAGGGGGGGTGTAAGGAAAGGGTTTGTAGGTAAGGCAGAGAAGAAAGTAAGGTGTTTAGAGAGACAGCATTACAAGTGGGGCAGAGAAATTAATAACTGGCAGAGTGACCAGTGTGGGGAAGGGGCAGAGTTCGTCAGTAGGGCAGAAATGGAAAACTGCAGCAGTCTGTCTTGCTCAGTAGCTAGGTCAAGCAGTCAAACATCGGCTACTGTACAATACAGTTTGTCAAGCATTAAGTAACACTGAGAGGCTAGACTAGTGGCTTGTAATAGACTAGCTAAGCTGGCAGGTAAAGTAAGACCAATTGATGCATAACATATGTAGATTACATTAACAAAAATTCAGTCCAGAACAAAGCACAGAAAGAGATTTCCCTGAGACCAGGAAGCACCAGGCGTTGGAAAATCAGCCAAGGAGTACAGCTGCCAGTCAGTGCCTGGTTCCTCCACTGGGCATCCAGTCAAAACAGTGGCATTCAAAACCGCGAGTTTCGGAGGTCCGGTGCGTACCTGGATCTGTCCGGGGGTCAGTCGGGTGGTCTGTTAGCTGTGGCCTGCTCGGAGAGAGTGAAGGCCACAGGAGCAGCTTGGGAAGCCCACAGATGGGCTGTCTGAATCTGTCCTGGGGTCAGTCGGGTGGTCTGTTAGCTGTGGCCTGCTTGGAGAGGGCCAAGGCCGCAGGAGCAGCTTGGGAAGCCCACAGATGGGCTGTCTGAATCTGTCCTGGGGTCAGTCGGGTGGTCTGTTAGCTGTGGCCTGCTCGGAGAGAGCCAAGGCCACAGGAGCAGCATGGGAAGCCCACATTACATTGCATTGCATTACATTACATTACATTACATTATTTAGATTAAATGGATGGCTAAAGTACTGGTGTGTTAGGGAAGGGCATGTATATATTGATCATTGGCAGGACTTCCAGGGTTTCCAACTGTATGCACGAAATGAACTGCATTTAAATAAACTGGGGAAATGCATATTGGCTCAAGCAACTAAAAAAACACAAAAGCTTGCCATTTAAATTCCATCAGCAGGGGGATGCAGGGGACTCAAAACCCAGGGCTTCAATCATCAGTAAGACCTTGCAACTAGACTGGAATTTTTTATTAATCAATGCTAGAAGCCTCACGAAAAAGCGTGCTGAGCTCCAATTAACATTACATGCTTCAAATATCTATGTTTGTGCTATTACATAAACCTGGTGGCAACAAGAGGATACCTGGGATAAACATATCCCAGGATATACACTCTATAATAAAGATAGGTCCCAATCCAAAGGTGGGGGTGTGGCTCTGTACATTTCAGATTGCATTTATTCAGAATGTATGGATACATCTAAATGGGCAGATATAGAAGTATTATGGATAAAGATCACCCCACCCCAGGCCGCTAAAATCAACCTAGGTGTAGTGTACAGGCCTCCCTCTATAAAGGCTCCAGAGGATAATATTTTATTGGATTTCATTAACCAGTTAACATTAGCAGGGAATGTTATACTGGTAGGTGACTTTAATCTTCCTGGAATAAATTGGGACATGCAAAAAAGCAAACACTATTATGAAGACTAATTATTTGGAAGCTTTTAACCTAGCAGGACTGGAACAACATGTATTAAATAATACCAGAGGTATCCATATTTTGGACCTGGTATTGAGCAATCTTAATAATAATATTCAAAATTGTATATTGAGACCACCATTAAGTTTCCGTGACCATTCTATGGTTAGTTTCCAGTACTCGGGATCCCTGGGGAAAACTATTGCTGAAATAACAATTTATAAATATGATTTAGCAGATTTTGACCAAATGAGACTCAAACTGGCCAAATGGAACTGGAAATCAGATTTTGAAAACCAAACAGTCTCTGGGATGTGGATAAGGCTAGCAAATAAGATCCACACCTTGGTCCATAAGTATGTACCAATAAAAAATAAATATAGCGGGGCTAAAAAATCCCTCCCGCCATGGATGACCCCCACTGTTAAACAATTAATTAACAATAAAAATAGAGCATACAACAAGGCAAGGCACAGTCAAGATGAAGAAGGTTGGGAGCATTACAAAAAATGCTTAAAAATTGCTAAAAAAGATATTGCTTTAGCTACAAGAAATTATGAGTATAAATTAGCTACCAGGGCCCAGGACAACCATAAAACCTTCTACTCATATATAAATAGTAAAAGGGGAGGAAATAACATGGTTGGTCCCCTAAAAGACCAGGATGGTACTCTCATAACAGAAAACTGTGAGATGGCAGAAAAATATAACAAGTACTTTTCCTCTATTTTTAATAAGGAGTCACAAAAAATAAGGGGACTTGGAGAAAAAGACGATTACTGAACCCAGTTTTGCAGTGGATGCCACCAATGTTGTTAAAAGACTAAAGAAAGTAGACCAAAATAAGGCACAAGGACTGGATGGTGTGCACCCTAGGGTAATTAAGGAACTGGCAGATTTATTGTCTGTTCCAGAAATATCTGGACGAGGGTGAGGTTCCCGAGGTATGGAGGTAGGCGGTGGTTGTCCCGATTCACAAGAAGGGACCCAGGCAGGAGGTTGAAAATTATAGGCCCATTAGCCTGACTTCAGTATTGGGGAAAATTCTAGAGGGCATCATCAAGGATTACATCATAAACTTCTTAACCACATCTGGAAACAATGATTATACACAGCATGGGTTTACCAGTGGGAGGTCATGTCAAACAAATCTTTTGGAGTTTTATAGCAAGGTTAGTAAAACCATGGATACAGGCAACTCCATAGATGTTATTTTCTTGGACTTTGCCAAAGCGCTTGACAAAGTCCCACATGAGGAGCTGGTTAAGACTTTAACCAAATTGGGACTCCTTGCTGTAATACCTCAGTGGGTGGAGTCATGGTTAAATGGAAGAAACCAGAGGGTATGCATAAGGGGTGAATATTCTGGATGGGTCAATGTGACTAGTGGGATACCACAGGGCTCTGTTTTGGGTCCTTGTCTCTTTAATTGATATATTTCATCAATGCATGTTCAGTCGGGGGTATGGCTTTCAAAATTGGCAGATGACACCCGACTTGGTTACCCTATCAATAACTCGGAAGATCAGGATATTTTACAAACAGCCCTGACTAACCTAGAGACATGGGCCATACAGAAGAAATCCATATTTAATATAGACAAGTGTACTGTTATGCATTTGGGAAAAGAAAATAAACAATTTAAATATACATTGGGAGGTGGTGCATGTAGATTTGTCCATGATAAAAAGATTTTGGTATAAGTATAAGCAATGACCTCAGTTTTAGAATGCAGTGCAGTCAGGTTGTTAAAAAGGCAAGTAGTATACAGCACTGCATTCATAAGCATATAAAAAGTAGGAATAAAGAGGACTTGATTCCCCTGTATACATCACTGGTGTGTCCCCATATGGAGTACTGTGCACAGTTCTGGGTTCCAAATAAGAAAGAGGATATTAAAGCATTGGAGAGGTTCCAGAGGAGGGTAACATGGAGGATAAAGGGTACCCAAGGCCAGAGCTATGAACAAAGGCTGCAATATTTGGATATGTATTCCTTGGAGATCCGCAGATTGAGGAGATATATGTGCCTGATTTATAGGGCACTGACTGAAGTACAATTGGGGAACAACTTGGTCTGGTGTCAAGGGATCAACCGATAACACCAGAGTGCATCCATTTCAATTAGTTAAAGATAGATTTAATACCAATAAAAGAAAACATTTGTTTAATGTAAGAGTAACTGAGATTTGGAACATCTTGCCCTGTGAGGTTGTGGATAGCAAGACTATGACTGAATTTAAAACCAAGCTCGATAACTACCTTATAAGCAAGGGTATTCGGGGTTATTCCTAATATATTATTGGTGAGCTAAATGGACTTATGTCTTTATATGCTCTGTAATACCTATGTAACCTATGTAACCTATTGCATTACATTGCATTGCACTGAACTGCATTACATTGCATAACATTACATTACATTGTATTGCATTACATTCCATTACATTGTATTGCATTACATTACATTGCATTACACTGCATTGCATTACATTATATTGCAGTACATTGCATTACATTATATTGCATTATGTTACATTGCATTACATTACATTGCATTGCATTACATTACATTGCATTACATTACGTTGCATTGCATTACATTGTATTGCATTACATTGCAGTGCATTGCATTATATTGCATTGCATTACATTGCAGTGCATTGCATTACATTGCATTGCATTACATTGCTTTGTATTGCATTACATTACAATACATTGCATTAAATTGCATTGCATTACATTACATTATACTGCATTGCATTACATTACATTGCATTGCATTACACTACATTACATTGCATTGCATTGCACTGTATTGCATTACATTACATTCATTGCATTAAATTGCATTACATTGCTTTGCATTACATTACACTACATTATATTGCATTGCATTACATTACATTGCATTACACTGCATTGCATTACATTGTATTGCATTACATTATATTGCATTGTATTACATTACATTTCATTGCATTACATTGTATTGCATCACATTGCATTGCATTACATTACATTGCATTGCATTACATTGTATTGCATTACATTGCAGTGCATTGCATTACATTACATTGCATTGCATTACGTTGCATTGCATTACATTACATTGCATTGCACTGCATTAAATTGCATTACATTGCATTGCATCACATTATATTACATTGCATTGCATCACATTACATTACATTGCATTGCATCACATTATGTTTAGGCACATAGTCTAGCTCAGGGGAGCTTGGTCAAACAATAACAATTCAAGAGACAAGGACAGTTTCAGTGATGGCCCAGATAGGGCCTGTGATGCTTTGACAGCTGGTTCTGATTAATCTATACTTTTTGTAATATAAAAATGTGTTATTGAGTGTCTCTCAAGAGACATGCTGTCTCAGCTAAAAGATAACAGCCAGGAGATAATTACAGGCTAGAAAAGACTTAAAGTAATGATCTCCTGTTTATCTAGCTTAATTGCAGCTGCCAGCTGCTAGGCTAGAAATCATAAACTTTTATGGTGTTTAGAGGAAGAATACAGGTTATTTATTTGTTTATTTATTGCATAAGATTGGAATTACAATCCTTTGAGTCACAGACTCTTTTGCAAAGGCTCCACATCAGTTACATGGCATTAAGGTGCTATGTCATAAAAGTCCTTTGATGTCCTTGAGAGAGGATGCTGCTCATGGATGAAAGAAAGGACTTGGAAAATTACAGACTTAATTGGGAAGTCATATGGGGAAACACGTTTTTTTCTGTTGATGTCACCTATTAATTTACCTCCTAACACAAGACATCCTGACTGTATAATTTTTAATAAACAGAGGAGGAGCTGGGTGACATCATGGAGAAGGCAGGGTCAAGACAGTGTTTTAATTATGCTGTAACAGACCTTTACAGACACAGATGTTTGGACTCTGAAAAAAGAAACATCTACAGCATTATAAGATGAGAGTACATTAGGCAGATTGGTCAAAGTGTATTATTGATAGGAATTTGCACTTTTTAAACCTTATTGTTTTATAAGATAGTATGTTTTGTGATATATGGTTCTGCATTTTACATTTTACATTTCTATCTATTTTAAGTAAACCTCTATTTTTAGAGACTACCTGGTGTGCCTTTGAAATTCTTTCTTTGACAAGGGAAGTATATATGGTTAAAGCTGTCACTGTACAAAGCTTACTGGTTTTACCAAACTGGGAAAAGGTAAGAGTTTATTCTGAGGTCTTTCATAGAGTTTTTAAGGGTTCATTTTGAACACCTGGTTAGGTGATCATAGGTGAAAGATATCTGGCCCCCCCCGAAGAGCAGAATTATCTGAGCCTGTACATTGGGTATGCTAGCAAGAGGTTCACAGTTTAAATCCCTCCAGAACTTGAGACCAAAGTTTGATTTGAACCCACAAAACAGACAGGAGGGTTGCCCTGTTCTGTTAACTATTCACAATACTGCGCTCGGAGGTTAACACTGTGGGAGCAGAGGGCCTGACCTGATGAGTGGGGTTGTGACAGAGCCTAGTCTGGTACATTTGCTATCACAGTTATTAGAAGCCCTAACAACTGATACATTATGGGGATACATTGTTAGTCTGAGTGGGACTTGGTCTATGGGGCAGCAGGGGTTTTAAGGCTTTACTGTTTTGAGATAGCCCTCTGCTGGTGGCAGTGAGCAGCAGGCAACTGGCAGTCACCATAGTTATCAAGTGTAGCAACAGCATGCTGCCATCTTACGAGTTATTTTTTTCAGGGATGACTTAAACTGCTTAGAGAAAGCACTGAAAGGGAAATACATTGAATGAAAATATATGATATGATATACCAAGACAGGAAACAGTTACATAAATACCCAGTTAGAAGGTACAGTGTGGTCCAGTTTCAAAAGAGGAGAAAATTACACACGTTTGGTAAAACCTGTGCACAAGGGCGGCTTCGTTTGCACATCCATAGGTTTTGCCACATGCTCTATATTTCCATAGACAGAGTCAGTTTGCGACTACAGTAGCTTTACAGTTTGCAGCAGCTTTTGATCCCTTTCCTTGCATAGCTGTGTCAGAATGTGATGCTTGATAGCACAAACCATAACATCCTCTGCAGCTGCACCCACTGTCCTTGCGCCCCATGGGCTGAACATTGGAATGTCAAATGGTGCAGTGATTTATTTCTGCACCGGCAGGCATTGACATGGGACTTAGTCACTGGACTGCCTTCAGTCCTTTGAAAATCTGGCCCCAAGCTGGGCTGGTGGTGCGAAGGGCTAATATATCCATGCCTCACCAGCCGCCATGCCAGCAACCCAGGTTCAAGAATGAGCCTGGGCCACTCAGAGGTCAGCCGGGAGGAGGAGGAGGAGGACTGAACATCCCAACGAATGCTCTCCTCATTGGGGGAGGGAGGGTAGCCTGTTCCACCATGACACCAGCACCTAGGTGACCATAGGTGGTGGTGCAGATTAGGAGCTGCAGTTCCAGGTGGGGGACACTCCTGGCTGAACACATTAGCATATCCATTGAGGTATGCATGTCAAGTTGCCATTCCCACAGAGTGTCCAAGGGTTGGGGATCAGAAAACCAGGGAAAAAGAAAACAGCCTGCAGGATGACGTTTCATCTTCTCACAGGCCCCCCCCTCCACTAGGCTCACCAATGCGCAACTGAGCTAAACTACTCCAAGACTTGGGAAACCAAGGGGTGGCTCACCCATGGCATGTAAACTGTGGGGTACTGCAAGGGTTGGCAAGGTAAATCCCAGAGATGGTAAGGTGATGGAGCTGGGGGACAGAAGGCAGATATGGGCAGGCTGGGTGACCAGGGAGTAAAGCATACTAAATAAATAAAAAAAGAAAGTCCTGCCCCAGGAGATCCCTGGTTTGAACCTCATTTGATCCAGCTATTTAGTTTGTGACATTATGCAGGTCTCCTGACCTCCCAGTGCTGCAGTCCACCCAGCTTCAATAAGAGGTAGAAGCAGGGCCCCACTGGAAATTTTGCATCTCAGCAGGACTAACCTGGGTAGTTTAATTGCAAAAAAAAAAAAAATATATAATTAAATAAAATATATAATCATCTCTATTACAATAAAACATAATCCAGGTACTGAAATTCACATGCAGCATCCAAAATGGTAATTGCTGCAGACTGACACTTTAATTGAAAATTCCTTGGCTGCTGATTTGGCAGTATACTCACAATGGGGCCTATGCAGTCTGCCTATGTGTCATGTATCCATGGAGTGCAGGCATCCAAAGGTGCCAGGGCCACACTGCAGATGTCCAACTAGACCCTGGTGGAATACAGGAAATGGGCATGTGCCTCTTATGCACACTGGCTCCCTGCCGCTGTTAGTGCAATGTGCCAGCCCATGGTGGGAGTGATTGGGAGCATGGCAGGACTCCAAATCATACATGATGGCACAGAGTGCCATGGGGGGTGCAGGCTACATAGGCAGGAACACTGCCACGGTGGTCAGCCACAGTGAGGCACATGACCCCCCTTCATGCTGCCCCAGCCCTAATCATGCAGTGAGGGCTGGTAGTAACCACTGAAGCAAATGCCCAGGCTGATGGCTCTTTAAGGGGGTTATGGGACCCACCATGTTCCACAATTCCCTGCTCCATGTGGAGTAGGGGGTCCAGTGTACTAGCATGTAGGGCATCCGATTGGATTCCTGCCAGTGTCCACATGTCCACCCATACCACGCTCTCTGTCACTACCATGCTGCTATGTGCATGTGTGGTGGGAACCAAGGTTCAGCACACAGCAGTAGTACATGGCATGTGCTGCACACCTGTTCAGAGGTGTGGGTAGGTGCGGACTGGGTGCATGCCATTAACGTATACTAGGCCCATTTGTATGCATAGAGTCCAATAAGTGAGTAACATACCTACTAACCTAGTCATTTAAGGGCAGGATAGTTTCTAGCTCCATCAAGTCTCCCTCTTTCATAATCAGACACCAACAAATGTGCTATGTAAACAAGAACTAATTTATAGTGATTTGCCACCCACCCTTCCTCTTACCCAGGGTATTCTGGGGTAATGAAGCATTTTATCAGGTTTACCTTGAAGGCCTGCACTGTCTTCTTATCAGCTGTCTACATTTCAAAGCTGATCCACACCTTCACCTCTCTTTCTCTTGCAGAAAACATGATTCCAAAAGTCATACTTCAAAAGGATATTGGCAGTGTGGAAGCAGCCCAGAGAATGGCAACCAAGATGGTGCAGGGTTTGCAGGGGATGCCCAATGAGGTGATGCCGAGGGACCTCAACAGGAAGGGTAGATAGTGACAAAGGGATCAAGGAGATGCAGCGGGATCGTTAATGGCTACAGAGGTGGTCTAAGGATTGACAGTTGAAATGGAATGCAAAAAAATGCAAGGGTATACACCTAGGGGGGAAAGAAATCAGGACAGAGTACTGAA
The DNA here is from genome assembly GCA_016271365.2 of Neoceratodus forsteri. Classification (NCBI taxonomy): domain Eukaryota; kingdom Metazoa; phylum Chordata; order Ceratodontiformes; family Ceratodontidae; genus Neoceratodus; species Neoceratodus forsteri. Next base: position 33,239,142 of record JADMNL010000033.1, read on the forward strand.
TGTAAGGGGTTAAATTAAATGCTGTGGCAGAAGAAAGAGATTTGGGAGTCATCATTAGCGATGCCCTCAAACAATCAAGCCAATGTAACAAAGCTTATAATAAGGCTAATAGAATGCCAGATGTATAGGAAGGGGTATTGACAGCAGGAAAAAGGAGGTACTACTGCCACCTGTATATAGGGCAATGGTGAGGCCTCATCTGGATCACTGTGTTGAGTTCTGAAGTCCTCACCTAAGGAAGGACAGGGACAGGCTGGAGACAATGTGGTGCAGGGTGACCAAGATGATTCAGAGCCAAACAGAACAAATCTTATGAAGATCATCTGAAGGCAGTGAATGTGTCCTCACTGGAGACCAGGCAAGAGAGGAGGGATATGATAGGGACATTCAATTTCCTGAAGGGAATAAACAAGGTGAACTGTGGGGAACTATTTACCAGGACTACTGAGTCAAGACCTGAGGTCATGAGTGGACTGCTTCAAAAAGGGATGGGATAGGGTAAGAGGGAGGGTTAGGGAAGGGGAGGGAGGGGCAGCTGCAGTATAAGGGTCGCTACCTGCACATTCAAGCAGACTCGATAGACCACAAGGCCTTTATCTGCTGACAAATTTGTGTGTCAGTATGAGTGGAACATGCTAAGGGAGTAGCTTAAGAGGAACATGAGGAAGATCTATTTTATGGAAAGGGTGGGGGAACTGTGAAACAGTCTGCCTGCGGAGGTGGAGGGCATCAAGACTATAAAGGATTCAAGCAAAGCTGGGAAAGAATGAAGGATCTGGTGGTTGCTCAGGTTGGAAGCAGCAGGAAGATGGGGCAGAGGGGTGGACCAGAAGGGATAAATCACCATATGGACAATAGGTCAAGGGGCAGATAGAGAAGTCTGAGCAGACTAGATGGATGTTTCATCTTTTTTTGCAATCATTATCTATGTTTCTATGTCCACTCCAATGGAAGACAGAAGAGTGAGAGGTGACATGCTTGAGACCTTCAAGTACCCCCACAGGCGTAAACAGACTGGAGGGGCAGCACCTCTTCTAAATGAGAACAAGCACCAGGACTAGAGGGCATGCAGTGACACCAGAAGGGGGCAGGTTCAAGAGGGACACAAGGAAATACATCTTCGTTCAAAGGGTGGTAGAAGTGTGGAATCAACTGCCAGTGGTAGTGGTGGAGACTAGCACAGTGGCAGGCTTCAAGCATGCATGGGATAGACATGTGGACAAAATAATACAAAACCAGGGACGGGGAGGGACCCCTAGGATCAGTTAGGGTCAGTGGAGGTGCAATAGGTAGAAAATCGTTTGGCAGACTGGGTGGGCCAAGTAGTCCTTTGTTGCCGACAGTTTCTATGTTTCTATAGGTACCCCAGAAATTAGAAGATTTGACCACGAGCGTGCATCTCTGCATTATGCTTGAGAACACCAGATAAAACAACTCCATCCATTTAACCTTGTCAGTACTCTTCATTATGCAAAAACTAGTGTCACGTCACCTAACTGGAAAAGAAAACAGAGAGCAAAGAACACTACAAGCTGTACAGAGTTACATGTAACCCATATGTCTCATTCAATTTATGTTATAATTTCATTGTAAAATAATTGCTTTTACTTGGCTGACTCTCAGATCATCAACTCCATTTTACTTCAGCTGATTCACTGCATTTAAAGCAGCAGTGCAATGAAAAATGTTTTCTTTCCAAAAAGCTAGTTTCAGCTACAACTAATAATAATAATATCAGTATACTTGTCAAATCTACTTTTCTAGGTACCTCCTGTGCGACACGCCATTATTTTTTTAAACCCTTGCCTTTGCCAGGTCTACAGTGTTATTTCAATGCCAAATGTGGTGGGTATCTTTTTTTTTCCTTGAGAAAAAAACTAAATTAAAATGTTTACAACATTCTCCCCTTTTGGTGGAACTAGAAATTGTTACCACCAAATAAAAGGGGAAGATGAATGGAATTTGTTATCGTGAAAAATTGTAGGGTCACATTTTTGGCCAATTTGTTTGCACTGCTGCTTTTTGTTACAATTTCGTGCTTTCCTGATCAAGATTCACAAAGGCTCCATATGTAGTTGGACAATATTTCTTATAAAGATTTTCTACTAAACTGTTACTTCCTGCAATCACGGGTATATTCCCTTTGCTCATGAAATTCCATAAATGTAGTCCGTAGGAGTCATTGAATCTTGGAGGTTGCTGCCAAACTTCATAATATTTTTTAAATTCCTGATAGGGAATGGGGTAGAATCGTGATGGGTGCAGTATGGTAATGTTCACATCACCGCACAGCACATCTTCAAATTTCTCAAAACCTGGAATTTCACATGATCTTTTGATCATACGTGTCACTAGATCAGGGCCTTGTTTGGCCCAAGCATTTCCATCATAATTCTCAACAAAGTCTACCATACAGTTCCAAACAAACTGTTTCCCTTTAGTCATCCCTAAAACAGCCCCATTCAGATATCCAGATGATTGGGCAGCAATGAAGTTTCTTTTTTGCACTGGCTTAAGTGATATAATGTCAGTGTCAAAATAAATTCCTCCGTATCTCCATACCAGTGCTAAGCGAAAAGCATCAGAACTGCACTGAATCCAATATCTTTGCTTTGCGGGGTCAACCTGCAAGTTAAAGAGCATGTGTTCACTTCTGATAAACAGACAACTGTTGGCTTTATTTATTGCATTTGATCTGTTGATAATTGCCTTCTACTTTAATATTAAATTGTTTGTGCAGTGAAACAAGTGGGTTTTCACCTTTGCTTTTCATACTGCCAGTAAAAAAAAATCACTAGAGTGCTGGTATTGTGATGTCAGAAACTGCAAACTACTTAGGAGCCCAATGTATTGCAATAACAAACTAAATACATTTTTCCCTGTTTTTCAAAAGAATAGATACTTCTTTCAAGAGTAAACTTTGCCTTTTATATGTTTGCACTATTGTGGTCCATCTGTATGATTTTACAATTTTTTAAACAGTAATTTGGTTATCTTTCCTTCTTCCCAAGTAAAATCTGTTCAGGAAGAAAATACCACCTGCTTACTCAAAACAAAGGATCACATGTCATGAAAAATCACATATTTCTTTTTTTTTATCTCCCCTCTATCAGCCAGGCAGTTGACCTTTCTCAGTGCCCTGTGAAGTCTGAAACCCATCACCATCTCCCAAGACTTACTTATTTCCTGGGGCGGTACCCTATGATATCCCTTCCCCACAGTGGAAGTCCTCTAGCTGGGCCAGGTCCTTTGAAAATGCTAGCGTTGGTACCCCAAGAGTGAGCCTAGGTCATCGGGGTGTGGGGTCTTTGAGCTGTACAAGGCCATCATAATACTTGACTATGTTTTTCCACATTTTCTCCCTCCCTCTTTTCAAGGATGCTGCCTTAGGCAGAGGTGCTCCATGCAACGGGTGAGCACCCATTCAGCAAATCGACAGTTGGGTGATGTCAGTGATTCTGTCCCTCCCTTGAGGAGAAGTGCATCTTGCAGGATGATCAGTCCTCCTCCCTGATCAGCCCTCTGATGATCTAGACTTGTTCTTGAACCCAGATCATCTGTCTTGCAAATGGTAGTGCTACCGCTGCACCAGCGGACTGACCAAAAATCACATATTTCTATTAAATCTATAATATTTTGGAGGAATAAAGTTTTACTTCTCTATAAAAATCTAAAATCAGGGGCCAGTTAAGTGGCATGAAGGGATGAGGCATCATGCCTTACCTTCTGTTATGCTGGTGACCTGTGTTCGCAGTGCGAGTGGATCACCGGGGGTTGGCCAGGGAGGGAGATGATCGCACATCCAGAGGGTAGCTCTCCTATCCTGGGGAGGGAGATTTGTCTGTCCCACCACATGACTGCCCCCAGGTGGAGGCCTAAAGGTAGGATGGGATGGGGACACCAACAATGAGTGGGTGCTGCGGGACTGGCACGGGGTCATTACCATGCACAGCAGAATGTCGTGCAGAAGAATTGCATTGCACGATTTACCAAAATCTTTTTCTGTGGGGGCTCCACCCCCACACCCACCATTAAGGGAGTTGCCCCCATGGCCCCCCACTAAGAATTCTAACTCCAGGGGGTCCAACATGGAGAGTGTACAGGTCCGAGGTTCGCTGTGCTATGCGGCACGCTTTAACATAATACATTATGTCCCGTAACGTGGGACTCGGTAGTGTGCATAAGTCTCCACATATGCATGCTGACATGTTGCACCCCAGCAATGGGGAGGAATGGGTGAAAATGGAGGAAAATACCCTCGCAGTGGCAGAATGACGATCGACCCCCTGCAGGTTCTGCACCGGTGGCCAGGCAATCTGTTCCTGTGGACAGGACGGCAAATGAATGTAGGATCCCTAGGGAGCTGGGTGAAGGGCTGGGGGGGGTTGATGGGATGGGAGCCACCAGGGGGAGAAGGAGGATAAAAGCATAAATAAAAAAAATCTAAAAACAGATTTGCGGTTTCCCTTCAAAATACACTGCCAGCCTTGCCAGTAAAGAACTTCTGACTTCATAACACAAGGATTCCATATGATTCTTTTTACTAGCAGCTGGTAAAAAGAAACTAAAAATGATGAAAGGTAAGTAAAGAAAGAAATAAAAACAAACAACATGATTTACTGAGGCTCCTCAAAGCCTCAAATCTTCATTCTTTAAGATAAACATCCTTACTAAGTACATGGGGAACTGATTTTCAAAGGGTTACGCCTGGCATAAATCGAGTTGCACCAAAAAAATGGTATAAGCAGCAATTTATGCCAGGAGTTGCGACACTCGGTATTCTGCAAAGCAGCCTGCAACAAGTCACTGGCTGCTTGCGCCAAAGTGGATGTATGCCACCAGATACACCATAAACCCCCTGCAACATTGCGCTAGGGGGTTTATGGCAGCAGTTGCACCCTATTCTGGAAGGGCAGCAACAAAGTCCTCAAGTGTGCTATTCTCAAACAACTCCCAGAGGACATCTGCCAAAGTACAGTGTACTTACAACCTCCAGGGGTTATACAGATCTGCCACTGGGTCAGCTCCCAAGACATGTGCCTCCACCCATGCTACAAGCCACAAATTGGTGGCATTAAAGCCCCACAGGGCTAATCATGCCCTCCCAATGCCCTGTCCCCCACAGGTACATAAATGTCCAGCAGGGCAAGCAGACCCCCCCCATATCCCATCCCCCAAATACATATTGAATGCCCCTGCAGGCTTGCATATCCCCTCCATGCCCCATCCCCCATGTGTATTGTACAAGCCCCACAGGATTAGCACCCCCACCATGCCCATTCCCCTGCATGAATTATAAAAAGCCCCATAGGGCTAGTGCCCCCTCTCCCCCACTCTCCAATCCCCAGAATTGCGTTATGCATGAAAAAATAGCCCCTGATCTCCCTGGTAGTCTAGTGGCCCCCTTCCCACCCACCTGGCAGTGCCACTCCACCCCGCACTCCCCCCATCCCGTATTCAGTAGGCGAGTGGCACAGCTCACCTCTCACCACCACAGTCAGCTACTGACTGAGCTCCATATGAGTGCATGCTACTGTAAATAGTACATGCTCAATGAATAAACTGTCATTCACTCATTGGGCGCATATTATTTACAGTAGTACGTGCTCATACGGAGCTCAGTTGGTGGCTGGCCATGGTGGTGAGAGGTGAGTTGTGCCACACGCCAACTGACTATGGGACAGGGGGTGTGGGGTTTACTGGTGCTGCTGGGTGGGGGGGGCACTAGACCACCAGGGAAATTGGGGGCTATTTTTCTTTGTGCATAATGCAGTTCTGGGGATTCGGAGAGTGGGAGAGAGGGGGCACTAGCCCTTCAGGGCTTGTACAATACATGCGGGGGATCGGGCATGGCAGGGGGGCACTAGCCCTGTGGGTTTTTTTATTGGGGGATCAGGGTGGAGAGGTTGGGGTCCACTAGCCATGCGGGGTTGTACAGTGTGTGTATGGAGGGGAACAGCACTTGCACCCTTCACTTGGGCACCATTCCTGTATGCCCTCCATTTGGTGTAATGGTACGGTTGGCACAAATCAAGGGACTTAGCTGCGGGGACCCTACCTGATAGAAAATCGGGTGCATGGTCCCTGGTGCAACCGTGTTTGGTGCAAGTCGCAATTGGTGGTGACTTGCGCCATCATTTTAAAATTGGGCCCATACTCTTTAAAAGTAAAGCCTTTACATCACAGTATGCAGCCTTCAGCAGGCGAATTCACATCATGTTATGGTAGTATTACAAACGTTTAGAAACATTTTCAGAAAAGGTTGTTACATTTGACAAAGATGTTTGAAAACTATGCCTAATGTTGGAATTAAAATAGAGATGGTGTACTATCATCTCGAACTTTGAAATATATAACACAGCCATACAGCATGTATGCCAATTTGAAAAAAATGAATTTGAAACTTATAAACCTTTGGTTGTTACTCCGAATCTTAAAGAAGCACTGCACTACAGCAGTGAAAGTCGTGATGTATACTTTTTAATTATACTTTAGATTTCCCTTTATCTCCTGACTTGTGTGATATCCTTCTTGCCCCATTTTGAGTCAGATTTAGGACTTTCCTTCACATTTAAAACAGTAAAAGTAGCACTCCCTTGATTCTGGCTTGAACCAGGTTTTCACCGGCATTCTCCGCTCTGTTTGTACACTGGTTGATCCATAAGGTCAGGAAGCGATGTCTGCTACATACTGGTTCTTTACAGTAACCAGAAAGGTAATCTTAAACAGCAGGATTTCAAAAACAACAGAGAATACCCTGAAACCCTGGTCTGAGTCATATTAATAGGAGTGCTCCTTTTTTTTATTTAAACTGAAAAATAAAGGTATAGCAGACTCAAAGTAGGGAACAGAAGAGGTTCATACAAGCCGGAAGACAAGGGGCAATCTAAAATAGAATGTATAAAAGCGCAGAATTGGCTGGCAGATGACCGCTTGGTCCACCTAAAGTAGTCTGCCTGTTTTCCCTGCCGATAGTATTACCACAGAATCTACCTGGTCTCCAGCCCTTTCACTCCCTTCCCTTCCCCTAGGATTCCATTATGCCAATCCCATGAATTTTTGAACACCACCGTTGTTTTTCCCCTACTACCACCACTGGAAGAATGTTCCAGAAATCCACTACTCTTCCTGTGAAGATGTACTTTCTCACATTTCTCATGAATCCACACCCCTCCAGCTTCTTATCCTGCCCCCTTGTCCTTGGGCACCTTTTTTTCTGAAAAATGCTTCCCTCTTGTACGGTTTTTACCCCTGTCAGGTATTTCAAGGTCTCTATCATATATCTCACTCTCCCTTCTTTCTTCCAGGGTGTACATATATAAGTCCTTTAGTCTCTACTTGTAGCACTTCTAATGCAGACCCGGCACCATTTTAGTTGCCCTCCTCTGGACCATCTCTACTCTATCTATGTCCATTCTGAGATGTGGTTTCCCGAACTGGACACAGTACTCTAGGTGGGGTCTTACCAGTGATCTATACCGAGGCAACACCACTTCCCTCTTTCTGCTGGTGATAACCCTCCCTATGCACCCCAGCATCCCTCCCTACTGTCTTGTCGCACTACATGGCCATTTTAGGTCATCCAATATGGTCACTCTCGGGTCACAATGTATAGGCAGAATTGTCACTGTTACCATGCACCACAGCAGCAAATTGGGATGATGATAGAAACAAAATTAAGTGTCTAGTCTAGAAAAAAGACTTGGAACAAGGACAATTGTGTTACATGACAGGGTGGTAACATACAAATACAGTAACAGTCATTTGAGGAGGTGCGCCTACCTCTCAACCGTCCCTGATAACAAGGGGTATCTCTCATTTTACCCCTCAAAATTACTCAGTCCTTCAGTTGTCCCTCATGAGAAAGGCACTACCCACACAAAGAAAGGGGGTGTAAATTCAGACTTTAAAGTAGAAATTCTTCTTATTATAAGATGCTAAGTCAAAAAAAATGTTATAAAGGTAAACAGAATAGTTTTCACAATGTTGTAAGCTTGTATCTCCACGTATAAGGTTGTGTACCTCATTATAAAGGTCAGTATTACTCATTTTCACTCATTTTGTATTACTTCATTCCTTTTCCAGTGACAAAAGATTGAAAGGTAAAGCAGCACGGGACTTTGAGTATATAGTTTTGGCCCCCCCCACACTAAAAGGGGAACAGTCAACACCAAGGGCCCCCACACTCAAGTGTGGGGCAGGTCCCAGTATGCACTTTGTGTGCCGAAACATTTTGCTTAACTTGCTGTTTACTGTACTGTGGTCAATTGTATCAGACTAGTTTTTCTTAGTTCAAGGCTGACATCTTCTGTTACTACAAATCCCAGAATCCCCTGCCACTGACATCAGAGCTTATTACTTATTACTTAGTATGAAAGAACAGAAGAAGGCCAGAGCCCATCGAGACTGTTCCCCACACTATGTGGGACATTATTTATCTATTATCCCTCAACCAAATATCTAATTTGTTTTTAAAGACAGTGGCACTAGTTGCCTCTACCAATTCTTGTGGCAAGGTGTTCCATACAATGGATGCTCTTATTGGAAAAAAGTTTCCCTTTTTGCTGGTTTTATAAGTTTTTACTTCAAGCTGTTTATTATGCTGTCTCGGAACATGCAGGCAGCAGTGAATGTTAGACCTCTTTTAATCTATGAACAGATGTTTTCTGGGTCTGCTTTTTTCCAGGGGCTCAGTACAGTTCTCTCTGACTGATTCAATAGCCTGCAGTGCATGTCTGATCTTTCGTTTGCTCGATCTGCTGTCCTCTTTGGTCAGAGAGGACTCAGTTTGGAGCTTATATCCCATGTGCATGTTTGGAGATGAAATACATTTTGTAATAAAATAATCTATTTTTGCATCTTTGAGTGTGCCAGAATTTTTATTCTCTTTAGGATTGTACATTTTGCTTGAAATCTTTTCCTTCCTTTCTTTCTTGTTTTCTAACATTTTGCCAGGAAAGACATACTGAGCTGATGACAGCTTGTTTCCATAAGTGTCCTGGAATATTTCTTTAAATACAGGGGGCTCAGTTTTCAAAGCCCATTTATGGTGCAAGGTGCCTGAGTCAAAGGGAATTGATAAAAGCGGCACCTTGCATCAAAAGTTCCAGCACGCCCACATTTTTAAGACAGACTGCACCAAAAATGGGAGGCCATGTGCCAAACTCACCCTCCACTACCCTTCTGCCAAAAGCGGTGGTGCACTGAGGTGGAGGGGGCATGTGCCACCGTGGGGTGGCAGCATCCCCTTGTTTGGGATTTTGAAAGTCCCACTGTGGCTGCAAGTCAGGGCTGTTAGACCAGCCATGAACTGGTTTAACAGCCCATGTGCTGCAGGTTGGGAGTGTGGCATGGGGCTGGTTTGGTGTTGGAAGTATGCCAACTCTGCCCACTAAGGGACCTCCCCCAGACCATCTTCCCTGCACCACCACCTCACAGACCCCCCCAACATCATAGGTCTGGATTAGCACTACACCATGCAGGAAGGGCTTGATAGGACCCTCCATCAAACCCCTCCATTGCACCAAATTTTTGCTGCAACACTCTGACTGCGTCAGCTCTCAGGACTTTGGCACAGGGGCCCCCTTTGTACTAAAATTAGCACAGGGTCTGTGATGCACCCAGTTTTCTGCAGCCGGGCATCAGCGTATCATGCGCCAATCTAGCAACTCTTTGAAAAATCAAGTCCAGGTAAATAAACTTTCAACAGTTCTTGATTTCATTCTATACCCCTATCCTGCATTTTTTCTCATTGGTGAGGCTGCATTTGGAATACTCCAAACAGCAATTCCGATCCAGACCACCAATGATGTGCCCAGCATAAATACAGAACAGGATGCAAAAGTAAAACACTGGCACTCTCAGTTTAAAGTGCAAAAAAGACTTTATTAAATTCAAAGGTCATAACAGCTCAGGTAGTGAACCCTCAACTCGTTTCATGGGTATCACAGCTTCATCAGGAGGAAGTGACACATCAGTTACTAGTCCGCATTAAAAAGAGTTAAATTAAAGTGATAGTGCATAACATTAGTATGTATATGTATGTATACATATATATATATATATATATACATACACACACCTATCTGATGATGCCAGCATTTAACTATTGCACCACATTTGGAATACTGCAGTCGGTTTTTGGCATTGTATACAAAGGAGGGAATTAAATGTTTGGAGGGGATACAGAGATGAGCAACACAGAGAAGAGCAGCAATTCAGGCATTGCGTTATGAAGATAGGAATTCAGGCATTGCGTTATGAAGATAGGAATTCAGGCATTGCGTTATGAAGAAAGGAATTCAGGCATTGCATTATGAAGATAGGAATTCAAGCATTGCATTATGAAGATAGGAATTCAGGCATTGCATTATGGAGATAGGAATTCAAGCATTGCATTATGAAGAAAGGAATTCAGGCATTGCGTAATGAAGATAGGAATTCAGGCATTGAATTATGAAGACAGGAATTCAGGCATTGCGTTATGGAGATAGGAATTAAGGCATTGCATTATGGAGATAGGAATTAAGGCATTGCATTATGAAGATAGGAATTCAGGCATTGCATTATGGAGATAGGAATTCAAGCATTGCATTATGAAGATAGGAATTAAGGCATTGCATTATGAAGATAGGAATTCAGGCATTGAGTTATGAAGATAGGAATTCAGGCATTGCGTTATGACGGTAGACTGGATACATTAGGACTTCACTCATTGGAGGACAGGCTGATGAGGGGGATTAATGCTTAGTATATGGGGCATTTAAGCAATAAGCCATGAAGGGGTGTGGGTTATCAAGGGATTTACCACAGCTGGAGTGGTTTGCCCATGAGGTGCAGCCAAGTGGTTAAATCCATGACAGCTGTGGTAAATCCCCTGATAACCCAATTCCCCCAAGTGGCTTATTGATGATATTACAAGTACTGCTTTTTTATTATTTTAAAAAAAGCAGTACTTGGTATAATGCTTAATAAGCCACTCAGTATTAAAGTAGTGTTTTTATTTTATTTTGTTTCCCCGATGTATGGAGCTGTTGTTTTATGGTCTCCACTTAACAGGGAAATAAGATGGCGGTTGCAGTTCTGTGATTTCGGAGTCAGATTTTTTTTTTTTAAGATGTGGCTGGCTAGCACCTTTTGCAGTGATTATCAGAGGATTTACAATGGAGATAAGGTGCCAGCCTGCCGTTCTCATTGGTTGGTGTCCGATGTCCATGGTATAATTGAGAATGATGACTTATGGGAGTGTATAGGTCTGGAAATGAAAGATGGGATGTTTGCAGCTAGATCTCACATTCTTAAACTGCATAATGAATCAACATGAAAAAGAGAGGAATGTGATTCTTACAGAGGGTTGTGAGTGTTTGGAATAATCCCCCTCTGGAAATTGTTGGAAGTGGTAATACAGCAGAGTTTAAGGCTAACCTAGATAAATATTGTCTAGGAAATAACAAGAAGGGTTACAATCACTGAGATGATGACAGCAGCAAAAGGGAAAATTGTCTATCCATGCTCAAGAACAAGCTATGAACCTATGAAATATATGAAACTTTGATTATGAACTTAAAACATATTTTTCTCATTTAGTATATTTTCACTCTACAGCATTTTTGATTTTTTATTATGTTCATTTTATGTGATATTCCATGGTTGTATAGTGAGTTTTCATTAAAGCTAATCAAAATGACTCGGCAATGTCGAAATAACGTTCATGACATACAGTGTATGTCAATAGGCATTACAGGGGTTACTTAGAACAGTTTGAAGGCTTGCATTAAAGGCATATCCTATCTTTAAGTACAGTACTGGCCATGAAGGTGCAGCTGGATGTATTTCATTATGAAACTTGAAGTTGTAAACCTTGGGCTAGATATTTAAAAGTGCGCCTGGAAATGGTGCAAGTGGTTGCTCGGTGCAACTGAGTTGTGCTGGAGCAACAAAGGGATATATTTAAAAGAGATGTGCCATGGCGCATCTCATCTGAATATATCAAAAAATGCCTGCAGCGCAAATACAGCGCACCAGCACATCCCCCAGACAGGTCTGAATACCAGGAATGGGAAATGCACCAGCACAGCAGAGATATGCCGGGCGCAAATTCCTGATATTCAGACCCAAATATGCAAATGGAGCCATAATGCATGCAAGGTGCAAATGGGGCCATTTGTATGTCATTATGGCCTCATTTGCATGAGTTGTGCAGGGCTGGCCAGCTAAATGTGCTCGGTGCCCTGCACAACAGGCGTTCCCTCTCCCAGGCACCACAGTAGTACCCTCTTTCCATCTCATACCTCTGATCACCTGTAATGAATAGAAATAACTGTCCTTGGTAGTCCAGTGGTACTCCCCTCCCTGCCCATAACCTCAATCACCAGTAATGTATAGAAATAAATGTTCCTGGTAGTCCAGTGGTACCCCCCTCCCCATCCCATACCTCAGTTTGCCTGACAAACGCATCCCTACATCCATGGCAGTCTAGTGGTTTCCCCAGCTCCCACCCACACAAAACCCCATCCCAACCCACTCCTCCACCCCATGTCATTGGAGTGGAGGATGACAAAATAGTGACTCATTTTGGGCACTATTATTCTGGGCTACCCTGCAGAATAGCGATTGTATGGGAAAGCAACCATTGGGAAGGGCAAACGGAAGGGGTGAGGAGTGAGGGAAAGGGGAGGGACAGGGAAGAGGTTTTAGAGGACTGGTGTACTTGCTGCTGCTGAGTTAGCCATGTGGCATGGTGGTGTGGGTGGCTAGCTCAGGCACAGCAGGTACTGGGTTCGGAACCGGGAGCGAGTACATTTTGCCACTGCCTGTGGCTGAGGGCTTTAAATTTTGCTGAAACCCAGATTTTGCCCCCTCCCTTACATGCACCCCCCCTGGAGTTGAGAATCTTAATTCAGGGGGGTGCAGGGGGCAAAGCCACTTTTTAAAAGTTCCGGATGTCGGGTCACTTTGAAGTATATATTGCTGATTTGATTTTCGGTGATATACACTCACCATAATAGCAATCACTATTTTGCAATCGCTACTATGATATGGAACCATCCCAAAGCATCTGTAGCACAAGGTCTACTTATCATTGTACTGAGACACCCAAATATACTGAATACAGTGTTCCTCCATTCTCTGTACCCTTTTGCTGACCAGGAACACCTCTTCATGAATCTTTTCAAAGGTCATCTGGTCGTATGCCAATGCCACAGCAAAAACTTTACAGTGATGTAGATGGTGAAAACAATGACAGATTGCTGTAAATTCCACTCAGGACCCTGGCACAGCTTCCCTGGGTCTTGCACCCCTTCCTCGAATCAGCTCCAACTCAGAGCTGATTATAATAAAATACAGGGGGAGTACGGGTGGACAGCCCCCGCAATAAACACATTACTTCTCTGACGGAACAATGCTGACCGCAACTGTGATCAGCACAGTGCTATCACTGTGATGGCAGTCGACAGATTTTCTGTTGAACTGGCATCATAGATCCCATCTGCGGCACTTGGACAAAATCTTCATCTGCAGTGTTCTGTGGCATGGACAGTGGCACCTAGTTGGGCCCTCTCTCTTCCTCCTCAATTGCTTTGTCATCACCTTGAGTGTGTTCTGGTTCATCAGCTGGAGTGAGTTCTGGTGTGGGCTCTTGTCTGCAAATGTTCCATGCGCTGTTGTTGTCTTTTGTTGGCACAAAGATCTTGATAAGTTTAAACCTGAATACAATAAAATGAAATTCCTTAATGATATATTCATACAGTATGCATTTTACAATACTGTGGTGAAAGCCTACAACCTCATAGCAAATGTTAACCCCTTGATTATAAGAAAAAAATGCTTTGCCTGTCCATAAACTCACTGCAGGGAAATATTGGGAATAGTAAATAATAAAGAATGCTTTTTCCAAAAAATGATGATTATCACAAAAATGTAATTACCCTTGGTGTTGGTTCTTTACTTTGTTCACAGCTTTTAAAGTAGTCTTCTTAGTAACCACCAAGCACCTTCAAACCATTATAACTTCATTCTTCCTTCTTATTTTGACCATATTCTCCTTACTGGGGTGTGATTAAACATTTCTAGACTTTTCTTGAAAAACTATGCCTGTAGTTCAATGGGGTGAGCAACCAGCCACACCCCCTTCCTGAGCTGTATAAGCAGTTCCTCCCAACCTCCTTCTGAAGAATTATTTCTTTGTCAACTGGAGGCGCTGTTAGTCTTTCTTCTCCCTTAGGGTCTGCTGGGGCTTTGCCCCCTCCTTGGTGTCTGCTGGACTTCTTTTTTTTGTGTGTTCTCCTGCTTTTGGTTTGCATTGCTTTGCTTCTGGCTGCTACGTGCTTCCTTGTGTGCGTGCTTCCTTCCTTCCTGCTCCTGTACTTGTGTTTGCTTTGTTTGTTTCTTTTGGACTTTTCTAGTTTACTAGTGCCCAGTCTATACATTGTTTATTTGTGCTTCAGGTTACATATTGTTGTTTTCTTACCATAGGTTGCTCTTTGTCTATGCGCTCAGGTTTCCATTTACTCACCAGATTTTTCAAGCCCTCAGTCAACTACATTGTTACTGTATGCTTTAGCTCCCACTGCTGTTTCCCTGCCTGATGTCTCTTGTGCTTTCTATCTTAATTATTTGCACCTGGTCCGGGCTTTACCCTGCTCAGCTAGCTACCACTCCCTTTTGTGCTATGTGTGTTCAGCAGCTCTGCTCTTAATTCACTCAGTGCTAGTTCATTTACTCCGTATTGGAGGTCCAGTGTGCTCTGCTCAATTTATTCAGTGTTTGCTCAACCAGCCAGCTACTACTCCCAAATTTCAATGTTGTGCTGCTCTAGTATAGCCATGTTGCTGTATTATTATACAACTGCAGACTTTTTACCAGTCCATTATGAAATTTCATTATTCTGTACCTTTCAGTCATTATTTTCTTTCATCTGTTCACATTACTCAGGCAACTTGCCACCCTATGGCTCTGTCCATAACTTGGAACTTGCCTGTACAGGTGCCTTTATTTTTGGGGTTCCTACTCTACTATCATCACAGTTGGTTTTGGTTTCATAGTGCTTAGCTTGTGGCTTCCCTGTTATTCCCATGGCCGGAGGACTGTGATGTCACAGAGGGGCATCGTGGCTCCAAGTAGCAAAAGCATGCTTTTATATGAGCTATATATCTGCCCTGCTTCTTTGCCTACATGGCTTTTCAGTCATCATGCTTCATACATTTACCTCACAGCCTGCATAGCTTTAAAATATTCATTGCATATCATTATTCTGTTGCAAATACTTACTGCCTATAAATGCTCCCTACTGTAATAACCTAACTGTGCCTTACTTGCATTTAAGGTATTCATGCCAATCAGATCAATTCACTACTCATGCTGAAACCATAGCAATCATCTGCTAAACCTCATCGATTCACTTACACTGAAAATCATTCATCACTGGCATCATAGCCTTTCACTGTCTAAACACCTACCTTCTATGTCATCATCAGTTTGGCTTCTGTAATGGAACTGGTTGGCTTGTTTATGTTGATTGCTTCTACTATCAAACCACCAAATGCTGGCTCACACTACAGCCTCCTACCTCACCCAGGACCCACCTTGGTAGTTTTCATTGTTGCAGAATTCACTTGCAACCTTTCAGTTCTTGTTTTTGCAGAGTTTGCTCACAATTTTCAAGGCTGGCCTCCTCATCAATATCTACAGCTACTGACTGTGCCCAGCCTCCTTGTCAATAATCTGCTACCTAATCTATGGCTGCTGGCTTTGCCCAGCCTCTTCCTATCTAGCACTCACAGTTGGTTCATGCTCTCATCATAAATTGTATTCATGCCAATCATGCCCATAACCGTTTCTGCTTAAGGGCTTACCCTGTAAGCTGATGGTCTCACTCTGCACTCACAAAGTCCTCATCTTGAGCATGTGAACCTCAGGTTGGAATCATTTTCATCTGGTCAATCCTTCTCATCTGGCCTATAAGTGGGAATGTCCTTACTCTGGGCAGAGTTTTTGCATGCAGTCATATGGTGAATCTCTTGATGCAGAATTTAAGACTTCAGCTGCCTAGGGGTGGTGACCTTACAGCCCAAGAGCGCTCCTTTGGCTATGACATTGCTGTGCCAAATTCAAAAGCTAGTCTCCCTATGACTGCCTCTGGTTCATCCGATTTGTTTTATTCGGTAGTCTGGCTGAGTGCCTCAGCAGTTGTCACTCTCCTCCTTCTGCCTTGGGAGTCTGCTCTCACTTTAGAGTACCCATTGTTGCAGAGGGCCTCTCATAACTTTTCACAGCATTCCCATTAGTGGGATCATGAGAGTTTTCCACCAAAATTTTTAATATTTCCTCTCCTTAGATTGGGTTCTAAATTACAGCAGCAGAGTCATCGCTAAGTAAACTACCTCGGCCTGGAGGGAATGCGACCTAGGCCTTGGCTATCCAGAGGTTTCCACCTTTAAAAGGATTTTTTTCCTCCTCTTCTCTGTGCCAGAGGTTATAATATGTCATTAGTTGTTTATAGTATATTCCCTAGTTTCCTTAGATAGGTTTCCACGGTTGGATGGAGATGGATGGTGTCCCTACTCACCATTCCCTCTCTCCTTAGGAAGCCCCCCAGATGTCATCAGTGCAATCCATTTTATTAGAGCAATGCTCAATCTGTGCATCTCATTTGTGTTTCCTCAAGCTGTCTCATTGCTGTCAGTCTCCTTCTCTACCTTGTAGCCAATGTTTACTGCTTAAGGTTCCTTTTGGGGCTCCTTTCAAAGATACCTTTAGCCAATGGAATCTTCCTGTGGCACCTCTAGGGGTGGAACTCTCTTCAAAGGTTCCTTGCCTTTGATACCCCTACAGGGTGGTAATTCCCAGTGGAAAAAGAGAGCGTGAATGATCAAACAATTATCACAGTAGCACAAGCATAACACTACTCTGGTTGTATAGGCCAACTGAACTATAGAATCTTGTCAATCTCCATGAAAGAGGCAATATACAGCACTTCTAAGTTACTTTAAAGCAAGATACAGTGGGTCAGGTAAACTTGATTTTCTATGCAGTGCTGATCTCAGGCGAGACGTGTTGTAGTTGTACATGATACATGACCAAGGTGAGGGGGAAGCCTCACTCAGGCAGCTTACTACCAACTCATATCATGCATTGCTTTAGCCACCAATTGTATAGGTCTTAACCGCTCATTAGGTTAATATTTTGATAGCTCTGCCCTGTTTTAGCTACCAAATGTATAGGCATTAACCAGTGCTCATAGTGCTTATACTCTGTATGATTGTTCATCCACATATATTCTATGTATGTACTGTGTGAGTGTCTATGTTTTATTCTGACGTGGAGCCTTTGGAAAAAGAGTCTATGACTCAAATGGTTGTAATTCCGATTTCCTAAATAAATAAATAAAAACACAATATTGATCTGATGTGATTGTCTTTGACATTTTATCTTACATTAGGGCCCTGATATTCAGACTGCGCCACAAAGTAGCGCAATAGCAGGAGCAGGTGCAAGTGCAGTGCGCCCATGCACAACATGTGCGATATTCAAACATAGCGCAGGCCAAGGTGCATTTGTGCAACACAACTGAATATTGTGCCAACTACTCCATGGCACAACCAGGGATGTGCAGTGGTGCAGGGCTGATGTGCAGTAGCACAACCAGGGATGTGCAGTGGAGCAGGGTAGTAGCACAGTAGCACAACCAGGGATGCACAGGGACAGGGACAGGATGCAGGGGTGCACCACCCATGGAAGCCATGGGCAGAGGAGCATGCAGAAGACCAGACAGCACCCCCACACTCCATGAACTGCACAACCTGTGGTGAGCTGGATGAACCACCAGCCCATGAACACCAGCACCAAATCCACAGCTGGGGCATGGTGCTCCAGCACACCCCCGGCAAGCAGTGACCGCAACACAAGGAGGGCCAGCCACCCAGTTCCACCCCATCTGACCAATACAGAGCACACCCTGCACAGCGATCCCCAGACACCCTGCCCAGGAGCAGTGCCCAACAGTGCATGGCACTGAATGCATACCACCACCCCCACTGTGACAAGGCAACCCTGTGCACCATGGAGCCATGAATGGCAGCCCCACTGTGAGCACCCTGCAGTGGGTGGCACCAGCCACTGACACAACAACTGCAGACACAGTTCTGCCCTGCACGGCCCCCCCATGGCACAGCAGAGAGGTTGACCCTGCGTTGGTACCTGAGGGACCCCATATGTGACAAAACCTGCCCTGGACCCCACCACCAGCAGGACAGCACCCTGCACACCCACCCAAGCACACACCCTGTCCCAGCACTGGCTCCAACAGCCAGCACAGCCACCCATAGTGGTGCATGGAGGCATGCACCACACAGGATGAGACACAGAGCACAGACAAACACCCACCCAGACCCAAGGGCACCCCAACACAGGGACACAATAATGGGGCAACAAATGCAGCTGGTGTGGGACCACTGATGCTGTGTACCCATGGCCTGCACCCCACCATGGCACAGGTGTACCAGCCATCCTGCCCATGCACCATGAAGCCATCCACCACCAGCATGCGGCTGGAGCACAAGTGACAGAACATAAGAACACAGACCCCGCAACAGACACCAGTGACAGCATAGAGGGGGACAACAACAGCATAGGCCACAGTGCCACCCGAGGCAGATGTGCACCATACTGGTGACAGGAGCAAGCCACCATTGTGCCATGGTCAGAGGGTGGCCAGCATGGACAGCCACCAATGACATGCCAGCAGACCATGCGTACCACAGACATGCAAGGGGGCCAGCTGCATGGGTCATGGACATACTGACAGGGGCACCAGGGACACAGCACATGCACCAGAGACCACTGCACACAGGCATCCAGTGCATAGGGAACAACACACATAACACAGACAGGGACTGAGTCCCCCACCCACACCATAGGCAGGTCCCTGCCAGCCACACACATGCCCAGGCCTGCACCACCCCCAATGCCATGCACACCACTGCAGCCAAGCACCATAAGCCTGCTGCAAATCAGAGACCACCACAGTTGTCATAACAAATAAGTCTGTATTACAGTAGTGAACAATATGCAAAACAGAAAAATAAACTATTTACAATGTGGGGGGGAAGGACCACATATCAGGTGGGGGTGGGCATGGGGCAAGGGTGTACAACTGGGAGTGGGATGAAGGAGTGTGAGGGTTAGTCTGGGGAGGGGAATATACATCAGGGGCATAGTGGGCCTAATGTCGATCCCTTTCCCCAATACGATCTCGGTGTCTCCTCCTGTGAAGCCGTCCTCCACCCTGTTCCATCCTTTGGAGCAGCTCAAGGGTGGCCCTCACCAGCTGCAGCAGCTCCTGGACACTCTGCTCCAGTGCAGTCCAGCATTGCCCACCTAGGACAAGGAAGCAGAGTCATTACGAGTGACTGGCCAGACCCCTGCAGCCCACCCAATGTGCATGGCATAAAGCCGTGGGCCATGCCCCTGTGATGGCATGCGACCACCCACAGTGTCCGTGCCCACATGACCTGCCTACCCAGGCACCCACAGCCATGCAGAATGCTGCACACACCCACTGCCCATGTCCTGCACAGTGCCACAGTGGCTGTACAGTGACATGGCTGTGTGGTGCGAAGACAGTGGCACAGCCATGTACCCAGTGCATGCATGGACCACCTGTGATGCCCACCCACACATGCAGTGGCACAGGACAGTGCTAAGTGCACCATGCAGTGTGCATGGCAGTGGGGCCAAGTGCTGGTGGCCATGCCCCACCACGACCCCTGCAACCCAGCATGCACAGTTGTAAGGGGAAACACAGCACTCACCTGCATCCAGGCCAGGAGGGTGCTGCTGGCCCACGGCCCCTCCACTGTGTCCCAGCTGCATCAGCAGCGCACCCACTTGGTCCTGCTTTACCTGTTCTTGGGCCTGCCTTGCCCTACGGTGCTCCTACAGGCCTAGGGTGCAAACATAGAGAAGGAAACATCAGTAGAAGCCAGTAGCAAAGCCCCCCTGGTGTGTGTGTGCCCACACAGCCCAGCCATGATGCACCCCAACCACCACCACCCCCACTAGATGGCCCACACCCCCCCGTGGGGTGGACCTATGCACACCGTGATACCCGGACAGACGGACACTACCAGTGTTTGGATGAAGCACCTACCTGGCTGTGGCAAGGCACCTCACCAGGTGCATGCCTGCAGATGCCCAAGTCGGTCAGGGTCCCTCCGCTCTAGGTCACCATACCGGTGGCGACACTGCTCCGCTGTCCTGGCGATCCCAGTCTCCTCCTCCAGGCCATCAGATACCTCCTGCCACACAGCAGTACGTGGCCTGTCTAGGGGATCCTGCTCAAATAGGGCACCAGCATGTGGCTCAACTAGGGCCACCAAGCTGGCCAGCTCAATTGCGCTCCACTCCTGTGCTCTCCTACGAGGCATCCTGCAGTTGGTATCACAATCAAAATGGCACTCTGTAGCGCATGTGCACTATATGCAGAGGCAGTGTGGCACTGCGCTGCCAGTCCTTATCGTGCTGTCATCGAACTGCATGATAGTGGTGCACCCATGCGGACGGATGGCACCTAGGGGTCAAAGGGTGACTGCAGGGTCAAGGGTCTGTCCATGCACGGAGTGCCACAGTGCTATTGGGATGCCCTGCATGTAGTGCAGTAGGGTGCTTGTGTGTGATGCCCTGCAGTGGCCTATCGTGCTGTGGCTCCATGGTGCCTATAGCACACCAAGGCACGAGCACCACACAGGCGAATGGTGCACTAGCACCACAGGCACAGTGGTGGCCGTGCCTGCACTGCCTCCCTTGCACAGCACGTCAGCAGTGCCACACACATCAGTGTCAGCACCCTGGGCATGCACCGTGCGGTGCCGATTGCGCACGTCACAGTGCTGCGCCATAGCCTGAGCACGCTCTCCAACATTGTGCAAGGTGCAACAGTGGGATATTCAGTCAGCAAATGCTAATCAGCTCATTAGCCATTCCATGGTGCAACCACTACATTAGCATCCACTCACAGTTGCGCGTCACCTTATTTGCATGCGTTGCGCTATATAAATGTGACATGGAGCTGCAGAGGACATAGTTAGGTATTGCAGTCTATTGTGGTGGGTTGCATGCTGTTGGGATGTGGGAACTGTGGTTTGTGAGTGCTGAATGGGACTGCACAGTCCAAGGTAACACCTGTCATTCTCACAGGCTCGATCATGACCGAACGTGAGGAACAGGAGGAACAGGGACGGGAAGAAGGAGGAGGCCCAACTTCACCTGGGCCGAATCAGATACCCTGTTTGAGGCATATCTTGACAGGAAACTGCTGCTCAGTGGACAGCAGGGAATGCTACAGGGCCATGCTGTGGTGTGGGGTGAGATGGCACGTGCCGTGAACCAGCATGGCAGCCACCGGTGGTCCGTGCAGGAGTGTAAGAAGAAGGTCAGCACGGACAGGAGGTGGATCAAAGACAAGGTGGCTGCCATCAGGGCTGCACATGCTGCCTCCGGTGGGGGCCAGCCAGATGTACCACGCCTGACGCCAAAGGAGGAGTGGTTGGCCAGCAGCATGTGATGTTGTGCCATTGAGGGCATTCCTGGTGGTGGCTTACAGTTGGGCGGCAGCCCATCACTGCATGGTAGGTCCTGTGCTGTCACTGTGTGGGTGGTGGAGAAAATGCCACAGGGCAGGCCGGAGCTACTAATGCTAATGTGTTCCCTTACAGCTCCTGAGTGTCTACATGGGTCAGCAGTGGTGGGTGTGTCCACCGAGGGGGTGCCCTGGACATGGAGGATTGCCCATCCACCTCCACAGGTGTCCAAGGGACCAGACAAGTGCATACCTGCATGTGTGTCCGGACTGATGAGGGTGGTGTGGGTGCGGACGAGGCCCTGCCTGTGTCCCAGTGTGACAGCGCCCATGGTCTACAGTGTGCTGTGACACAGATTGGTGCTGGATCCAGCACCGATGATGATGGACCACACGTCCCGGACAGTGATACTTGTGGGACACAGGATGGTCCCACAGCAGGCAACGGCACAGGCGTTGCCATGGGTAGTGCTGCCATGGTGGCCTGAGTAACAACACAGTCCCAGCCTGTGCCTGTATGCCCCAGTGGGGCAGCACTGGTGTGCATCCAGGGTGGTGGGGCTGTTGCGGCTGCTGCGGCAGTGCTGGTGAGCTCTGGCAATCGGCAGCTGGAGGGGCAGTGCCAGCAGTCAGCCAGTGGCGACAGGGGGACAGTGTCAGGGGGCAGTGGCAGTGCACTGTGTGTGGATGTGCCCTGGCATGGCTCTGGTGTGCAGCACCCATCATCAAGGGGTGCTGGCTAGCAGGGCCAGGAACAGCATGAGGGACAGCATACCGGACCGGCGGATGACCTCTTTGACAAGCACAGACATCTACTCCAGGCTTCAGTAGATCAGCAGATGCGGCTTGTGATGGTGGTTGATGCACTCAGTGCGGTTTGCGCCAGGCAGAGGAGCGGTGCAGCAGGGACCACGGTCTGCTCCTGGCAGAGATGGCCCGACAGTGGGCAGAAGTGACTGCTGCCATTGACAGGCAGACCAATGCAATGACAGCTGTCATGGCCACATTGGGCACCCTGTTCAGTGCCCAGCCACTGCAGACACTGCGCAGTGTCATGTCCACCCCCTGTTCCCAGCGCCGTGCGATGCCTGCTATGTCGACACCGGGTTCGGCTGTGGGTATACCAAGCACGCCTGGCGCGGGCATGTTTGGTGGGCTGCAGACCCCTGCGTGAACATGGTCATGTTCATGCAGCGTCACCCCTGGGGGACAATCGGTGCCACCCCATGAGGCCAGTTGTCAGCCTGGCATGGCTGGCAGGTCTCAGCGAGGCCACCCATGCATCCATGGTGGCCGTGGTACTGTGCCGCTTGACTGACCTGTCTTCCTCCATGGCCACTATCTACCACTGCCCTATGTGCAGTGTAGTGTGAATTGTGTGATGCATGGGTGGGGTGCCCATCCCTGCACACACACATGGTCCCTGTGCACACCCTTCCAGCTGCTGGCCACTGTGGTGTGTGCATGATGATGCCTGCATTGCGCTGTCTGCCAGTGTGCAGTGCAGCCCAATGTCTGAGGCATGCACAGTGATGGCCACTGGGCATGGTTGTGTGTGGTCCTGTGTGGGAGTGGGGGTGGCTGTTGGGGTTGGCATGCCGTCTACCCCTTGTGCATGTCTTGTGGTGTGCATGTGTGTGTGTGTGTGCACATGTCATGTTTGGCCCTGCCCATCCCTGATGCCATGTGCGGTGCCACACTCAGACCCATTCCCTTACCACCGTCCACCCCTGGTGTCCTGCACTGCCTGTCTGTGGGCTGTGCCCTTGCCCATGGTGGTTGTGCATGGCTCCGTGACCTACCTGTGTTGTCCAAAGTGCTCTTCTGTAATGGTGTCCCAGTGCAGCTGTGACATCCGGATCAGGCGGGGGTCTCTTTGCCCATGGGGTGGCTGCTCATCACCAGCTGGACCAGCATCCTCATCATCCCCACCGCTGTCCCCCTCTTCGACCTCTACAGCTATCCCACAGTCGGTGGTCATGTTGTGCAGGATACAGCAGGCCAGGAATAGCCTGCAGGCCTTGGAGGGGCTGTACTGTAGGGCACCGCCAGATGTGTCCTGACACTGGACCACGCCTTCACCTGGCAGTTTATGCTTGCATACCCCTTGCGATTGATGTATGCCACACCCTCCAGGCCAGGTGGCATGTGGATGGACACATGGGTGCAGTCAATGGCCCCGAGCACGCCAGGCAACCATGCTACCCTGTGGAACTCCTATATGTGTGCTGTGTGCTCGGCCTGTGTACTGGGGAAATGGATGTACTCCACAGCATGTGGCAGCAGTGCACTGAAGAATTGTGTGAGTAGGCGTGATGTGGCCGACTGGGTTATGCCTGTCGTGTCCTCTGTTGGTCTCTGGAAGGTGCCTGTAGTGAGCAGGCACATGACAGCTGTCACCTTCGTCTCCACTGACAGAGCATGGCTCTGTTGTGTGGGTGCCTACATCTCATCACTGCACAGCTCACAGAGCTGCCTCAGGATCACCCGGTTCAGGTGGTACCAGCCCACAATCTCTGTGTCAAAGTAGTGTTGGAAGCTGGTGCGGGCTCGGTACTGCCTATTCTGGGCGTACTGCCGATGGGCCCTTCCACGGCTGTGCCTCCCTGCTGCCTGCCTTTTCACACCCCTCATTACCGCCTCTATCTGGAAGGTGGCACTGGCCATGTCCCTGGCTGGTGTTCCCCCCATGGCTTTTGTCCCGTTCCCCCCACTGTCCGTTACTGATGCTCTCCCTGCACCGGGTCCACCTCCGACCTTTGGCTGTGGCTGTCTTGCCTCCTGCCACTGCCCTCAGTCCACTGTGGCACTCCACAGCCTTTGCTGCACAGTGGCACAGGCTCACCCACTCCTACCCTGTCTATGGCTCAGTTCTGGTGGGCTCTGTCCTGCTCCTGCCCTGTTCTGCACATTGCTTCCTTCTGTACCACCCTGGCTGTCTGTCACCAAGCTCCCACCTGTGGCTTCCCTTTTGCGTTCTTGCACCCTTCTCTTGCTCCCTTTTATTTTGGATCATTTCCGCTGTCGTGCAACTTCCGCTTGCTCCCCCATTGCACACGGCGCATGCTGTTAAATATCACACTACGCATATTATTCATGGTTCCGCCCCCTACGGTTGTGCATGCATTCATTACTATTGCGCTCTGGCACATTGCTTATTGTGCTGTGCAGCCACCTTCCGCTGAATATTGCACAATGGCGCATTTCCGTTCTTGCGCAGGTGTATCCCTGTTGTGCATGGTGCAACCCTTCTGAATATCCGGGCCTCTATGTTTTGGGCTCCTAAATAAGGTGTGACAAACTTTGCCACAACTGGAGAGAATTTGCATGAGTGTAGTTTCACTGAGTACAGTCTGAATACTGTACTATGGTTTTTGAAACAGCCTCTATACAGAATGCATTTTATTCAAATTGAGTTATTTTATCCTAGTTAGTTTGTTTGTGATTTTTATGTATAAAAATGGTGTAGAAGATCACTGATAAGAAAAGATTTCAAATTAGGAAAATGCATGTGGATGGACAAGTGTCATGTGGCTTAGTTACAGCGACATTTTGACATCGAAGTACATTACAGTGTCAGTTTGATGTTGGTGCTGTAATGTATCCATGGGACCCTGGCCCTGCTTCTTCAGGTCTTGTACCCCTCCCGAATCAATTAAGTTGGGGGTGGTGGGGACAGAGCCAAAAAACAAACAGTTCATTGAACAACTTTATGTCGATCGCCACTTGCAATTGACATAAAGCCATCATTGTATTGTTGGGTCAACATATGTTTGTCAAACTGGCATCGTAAATCTGACAAGCATAAGAAGGATACAAGATTTTCTCAAAACTAACAGTTTCACCTTCACGAATGGTGGCCTCTGTGCACAATTACAAAGAACAGAATCTGCTCAGTACTGTGTAATTTCCACTGTTTGGACAAGGTACTGTACATAACAGGCCAGTGTCATGTTGTTTGTGTATTTGTTAATACAAGTGTCACTGTATGGTATGCACCTTTTAAAATGCTGTATTTTTGCAGGGAAAACATTCATCTCGAGAATGGTATCCCGAGTGAGAAAGATGAACTTATCCAAAGAAAAGTGGTAGAGCTTCTGAGCAGTGCACATGATGTTACCACATCTGCTAGCTCAGTCAAGCAGAAGCACGGCACCTGTGTAAGTCATATGAGGTAGCACAGTATACATTAATCTGAAATTCCAGTTTTATTCATTTAATGCACCGTTCTACACCAAAGCAATTGACTTGTGTTTGTTGTTATGGCCGCTCACTCAGTTGTTGCCCAAAGATGCATTATATCAATAAGGAGAACAACTGGAACAAACCAGGTGATGGATTGAAGGAAAAGAGAAATTCCATGATGTCATATTTACAGATAAAACAATGCTATCTTTGGAATAGTTTTGGGTCAGTTGATTTAAGAATGAAGGGCAAGAACTCCCTAAAACTGAAACTGACGCATCCTCTAAAGGTTCACGTCTGGGGTTTAATTTCAAAGAAGGGCACAAACATGATATGCATTTTTTAGGGTGAGTCCAGAATCAGTAAAGGCACACTGCAGCTACAGTACTGAAAATATGTTGTTAAATTAGCATTTATCACTGTACTAATCATATGTACTTTACCTCCTCTAGGAACTGTGTAAGTCTCCTCTTCAGAGATAATATAATAGGGAAGGTGTCTGCAGATTTTGCCAGGGAAAGCTTCCCTGATGATCACTGCTTCTATCAGGATAATGACCCAAAGTACACAGCCTCTAGTGTGTATATTACTGAGTAGGGCATTACGTAGGTTGGAACAGCTCCTGAGTAAAGCTACAGCATTGTAACTTCCTGTTGATACCAGTGCTGCACACTAATGTGCATTAATGTTGAATCTGGATTCATTCACATGACCACATCCTCCTGATGCACGGAATGTTAGAGAACAAGTAAACTCAATGTTTGTGGGTAGGTTTGCTTTTCTCCTTTTCAATTTCAATTTACTTGGGGCTATTCTCATTCCTGACCATAATGGTTTATTTGTATGAAGTTCTTCATCACTTACTATCTTCCTTCCCCACTACATGTGGTAACATATCCTGAAGTACTGTAAATAAACTCTTACCATTGTATGATGTATTACCTTTATATTAATCTATTCCAGAAGTGAAGAAAAGTGAAAAACAAAAGTCGAATAACTAATGGTATTTTTTTATTGCTGGTCTCAAGGCAAGAACAATATAAAGATGGTCTGGCATGTCATGAAAACACACATGTATTTGAAAATGAAGCCATTGACAAAACAGAAACCTATCAATGAAATAGTACAGGTGTGGAGAACATAGAAACATTTATTCATTTATTTTTTATTTATATATGAAACAGACTCTGTCAGCAGATAAGGACCTGATGGCCCACCTAGTCTGCCCTTTTTCCCTACCTATAGTGTTGCCACAGACCCTACTCGGTCTCCGATCCCCCCACTACTAAGATCACTCTGTGCTTATCACATGCATTCTTGAACCCTGTCACTATTTCCACCCCCACCACCTCTGCTGGTAAGCTGTTCCATTCATCTACCACTCTCTCTGTAAAGAAGTACTTCCTCACATTTCCTCTGAGCCTCCCCTCTTCTAACTTCATAGCATGACCTCTTGTCCTTGAGTGACTTTTTCTGTTGAAAATACTTTCCTCCTGTACCTTGTTTTTGCCTGTGAGGTATTTGAATGTCTGTCATACCCCCTTTCCCTCCTTTCCTCCAGTGAGTACATATTAAGTTCATTGAACCTTAGTCCATATGGCTTTTGATGCAGGCCATGCACCATTTTTGGTTGCTCTCCTTTGTAATGCCTCCACCTTCTCTATGTCTTTATGGAGGTGAGGCCTCCAGAACTGTACATAGTACTCGAGGTGTGGCCTTACCAGTGGTCTGTATGGGGTATTATTACCTCCCTTCTTTTGCTGGTGATTCCTTTTCCTATGTAATCCAGCATCTTTCCAGCCTTTCCCACTGCTTTGTCACACTACTTCGCTACCTTCAGATCATCAGAAATGATCACCACAGGTCCCTTTTCTGCTTTGTAACTGTTAATGCCTCTCCTCCCAGTTAGTATATTGTCCTTGGGTTCTTGTGCTCAAAGTGCATGATTTTGCATGTATTTGCATTAAAACCCAGCTGCCAAGCCCTTAGCCACTCTTCCTATTATTCTAGATCACTTCTCATTTTTTCCACTCCACCCAGTGTGTCCACTCTCTTGCAGAGTTTTGTGTCATCTGTGAACAGGTATGCTTTCCCTTCTAGCCTTTCTGCAATGTTGTTGATGAAGACACTGAAGAGGACTGGCCTTAGTACTGAACCTTGTGATACTCCACTGGTCACTTTGCTACTCCAGAGTGACTGCCATTTATCACCACCCTCTGACTCCTGTTGCCCAGCCAATTTCAACCCCTTTTACTACCTTAGGACCCACTCATAGTCTTCTCAGCTTGCTTAACAGCTTTCTATGGGGAATGGTGTTGAAGGCCTTGCTGTAATCCAGGTAGGCTACATCCACTGCTTCCTCTTGATCCACTTTGCTAGTCCAGCAATCAAAAAACTTGATTAGGTTTGATTTAAAACCAAGTCACTATAGGCAACATATTACATATTTATAAAATATATTGTTAGTTGTGGTTTCCAAGGGAAGTCATGCAACAGGGATGTGATCTGTATTTTTTTTTTTTAGGAGGGTAAGGCCCATTAGGCACAAGCACCTGTTTGCAGGGGTGACCTGGGAGCACTGGGAGGTTAAGTGACTTGCTCAAAGTCACACATTATGCAAGTGGAGGTTGTAAGAATCAAACTCAGGTCTGGTCTGCTCGATGTACCAAGCTTGTTCACAGCTCTTTACTCTAACCACTAGGCTATACTGCCTGCCATTTTGTGTAGTGAAAACACTAACTGAAGTAAATGTAAACTGAACATTGAATGGGATGCTGGATACCAGACACTGTAGTCTTGAACAAGTGTTATTTGTATGATTTGTGAATTTTTGCCAATTCTGAAATGTATACAGACGGTATATATTTTGTTACTGTGAGATTCTGTGCTGCACTGTATACTGTGGAATCATGTACTGTTTTTCAAGAAAGTTACTATGTCCCCTCTCTTGATACACACACACACGCATACACACACACACACACACACACACACACACACACACACACAAACACACACACACACACACACACACATATGCACATACACACAAACACACACCCAAACCCAATTGGTAAAATCACACAAATCATATAAAGACCACTAGACACAGTACCATGAAAAAGATTGTCAGTCTCCATGTGTCTAAGTGAGGATAAGCAGAGCATTACATGCAATAAAGCTTAAAGCATAAACAAACAAGTAAATACATACTGTACATGCAGGCAGGCAGGAAGGAAGGAAGGAAGGGAGGGAGGGATGAAGGGAGGGAGGAAGGAAGGAAGGAAGGAAGGGAACGAATCACTCCTGAGAGGATCAAGTATTCATTCAGAGCATTGCTTTCCCAGAGATTTCTTTTTCTCTCTTCCACACCTGGCTGTTAGCATAAAGTATTGTAGTAAAAAAAAATCAACATGAAGTCCATTGACAGAAAAACTGGCTTGAAAACAGGACCACTGGATCAAAAGAAAATGGTTGTCTGGCTTTGGCCAAATTGTGCTCAAGTTAAGGTGCACTGGTTTCAACTACAGTACAGTACAGTTATTTATTTCAAATGTTTTACCAGGAAAAACATACTTAGCTGGTACCAGTTCATTTCCAGATGTGTCTGGTGATGGGTGGTGTAGTAAACAGTACATTGGTGCAATAGAAATAAAAAACACAATGTAGTAAGGTGCAACAGTGACAAAAATAAAATACATATAGAACAGTTGAGCAGTCACATAGGAGCAGGTAAAACACCCAGAATGTGCAGCGGTGCTGAGCCAAATGCCTTACTAAAATTCAGGTACATAGTGTCAATGGTCTAGCCCTTAACAGGTGGTATCAGTGAATTAAATTTAAAGCAATCCATCAAATTCATTTAACTTGGCCTGTCTCTCCAGAACCCATGTCGACTCCCATCTAAGAGCCCATTTACTTCCAGGAACTGAGCTAGCCGATCTTTCAGAAGTACCTCCAGCAGCATGCCAGCGGTAGACATTAGACTCACTGGCCTGTAATTTTTTAGGTTCTTCCTATCCCCGCTCTTGTACAGGGGAACCCTGTTTTCTCCTCTCCAGTCCCTCAGTACTTCACACATTTCCATTGACTTATTAACTAGATCTGTCAAGGGTTCTCGTCATGTCTCCATCAGCACAGCTGGTGGCATCTCATCTGGCTCTGGGACTGGTTTACCTTTAGGACATGCAGTGCTCTCAGTGTCTTCTCAACAGATATACTTAGGACTCATTTCTAATGCGTGGCTAGCTGTACCCTCAACATTCTTGTTCAGTCCTGATTCCCATACAGTAGTTCTACAAAGCTAAAGTGCTTCTTCTAAATGTTAAAAGTATCTGTAGTTCCCCAGTTGCCATCTTCACACTCTTCCATCTTTCGTTATCATTTCTATGCCACCCTTATTTATCGTTTTTTCCTTATACACTTTACTCTTCTGTGTCCTGGGGGGGCAGCTCATCAGCCCACTCTTCACCCCCTGCACTGGTCACCTTATCTGATTATGATGTTTCCCCATGAGCTTCTCCATATGGTAGGGATAAGAAGGGAGAGCTGGTCTCCCCCTTCAACAAATCCAAGGTGGACCACGTTCAGAGACAGAGCAGCAATGCGAGTGCAGGCGTGGCCATGCTAGGCTTCATTAAGCCCCTCTGACACGGTTTTTCTTACATGTTTCTCTACCGACCACAGAGTGCCATGCTCATGCATGGAGGTGCATCTGTCCAACATGTCTCCTCAGTTCCCTACCATGTGTGCCTCCCTAGCACTGCTCTACACCCAGGCCTCTACCTGGGGGCAGCCTAGGCTCAGGAAGACATTCCTCCCCTTCCCAGGAGAGGTGAGCAGTACCTCAGATGTTCGATACTCTCCATCCACAGCTGACCCCTGTCAGCCTGAGTCTCTTCCTAAACCTATGTCACTGGTGTGGGAAAAGGTAAGGTGTGAGGTGCCTCAACCCTCTTTATCACTGAGCTGGCCCTTCTTTATGTTTTTTACCTTATGTACGTAACATAGTATAGTATGCTCCTTGTACGGCAACACTATTACAGCGAACACATCGATGCTGACAACATCAGTGTTTTCATTGTAATAGTACACCAGAGACCCTGGCACTCTGTCTCCTGGTCCTGCACCCCTCCCAGATCCAGCTCTGACTCAAAGTTAGAATCCTATAGATTGGGGATGCGGGGGGCAGAGCCTACCATGTGCAGGAATGAGGCATGAAAAAACAGCCGGGGTCTCCAGTTGGATTTATGTCAACTGCAAGTTGCAGTCGACATAAATTCATTGCTGTGATAATGGATGACAACTTAGTTGTCAAACCGGCATTGTAGAGCCAAATAATATCATTGTATTCTGCGTTATTGTATGGCAAGGAAACGCTCTGCACTTTTCAGCAATTCTTTCTATATACTCCAACAAGAACTATGACATTTTGAATTAATACAGCTTAGTAAAGCAAGCAGACTTTGCATCAAGACTTTCTTAAGTCCTATTCTTAAGTATTTAGTAAATGGGAATACTACATTGCTACAACACAATTTTACTGTATAAATATCCGCCTTCAGTCACACGTACCTGAGTATACCAAGGTAGAAGAGGTGTGCTTTCAAGAAGTGACTCTGGATCCAGAGGAGATATTAAAATATTTTTAAAAGATGAAAGAAGCTGGAGTGTGGGATTTGCAGCTATTTCATCCTGAATGTTTTTATCTTTTAGGCCTTTTAGGAAAAAACGAACTGGTCTGTCGTTGTATATCCTTGCAGCAGATTCAATAGAACAAACAACTAATGATGATGGTTTTAACGAGTCTGTTGTTTCCACAAACAGAATTCCTGGCTCAGAAGGTGGTAAAGTCATGAACTGCCTGAATTTGGAAAACACAGTCTGATGGAGCTGGAAGATGTCAACTCTTCTCGAATAATGATGAAAACACAATGAGGCCATCATGATACAAAGCAAACCCAGTATCAGTTTCTTCTGGGCCATGTTCCTTGTTCAGCCTGTGCAAAGAAAGGTAAGATTCATGAATAATGTATTAAAACATTAAATTAAACTTCTTTTGATGTCAACAACAGTGCAACTGTGTCTTCTATTAGCACCCTTTGCAGACTGTGTGAGAGACCGTTTGGTACCATGCATTTCTGCTTAAAGTTGAACCAGCATAATATTCTGTGGTGATTTGCATATACAGCCCATGGTGCTTTGCATTATGGGGGTATGTGTGATTTTTGTATTTCTTTGAAGCTTGGCTTCCCAGCCAGTGCCCTTTGGGGTAAGCATTGTCTCAGTGCTTTCGCGCTGAGGTTCTTTGTCTTGTTGTTTAAACATAGAACATTGCCCGAGTTATGCATCTAATTTCATTCAAACAAGCTGAAAAAGAACACTATCACAACTCTGCTATACCAAACTGAAGGAGCTGCAGAGGACAACTAGACAGTCATGGAAAAAAGACAAATGGAGAGATAATATACTGGGATTCAGTTGGGGGCAAGAGATGTTGTTAGAACATCTGTGTTTTCATATTTTATTTCGCTAATCCCCTGCACACACAGACACAGGCACACACACACACACACACACACACACCGCACACACACACGCATGCACACGGACATGATCACGCACATGCATGCACACACCACATGCACATGCACACACACACGCACACATAGCGACACACATGCGCACAAACAGATCACATACACAAATGATCACACACACAGACGGTGTCGCACATCACATAAGCTCACACACACACATATGAACACACACACACACACATCTAGCTCTCAGGTTTTCACCTGTGACCTCATCTAGTGTTTTCCTGCTGTGGTGTACTCCTAAGATTTCCCTCTGCAAGTCCATATCTGGTGAGTAGATGGTGCTGAGCAAGACCTAAATATGCTAGGGTCACCATCATCCTTACAATGCATGGAGAGGTATTTTCCCTTATTATCCCTATAAAGTTGAGATGGTATGCATGTTCTACCCACTACCTCAGTGGTACCATGCACAGTCTTCTGTCGGCCTTCCCCAAGTGTGATTTTTTTTTTGCTCCCCTGCCCCTGGACATGCCACTCCTTTGGGCCTCCTATGCAATCCCACCGGACACCCTACCCCCCAGCCCCCACCTCACATTGCAGTCAACAACCCAGGGTAACCCAGCATAACCCTTTGTTGGATGGGTCTCTCTCCTCTGAGGGGGAAGGCACTGATAGGGCAGTCAGCACAGTCTCTATTTGGCCCTGGGTGCTGCTGCTGCTGAGGCTGGTATGGCTGGCTATGGGGCTTCCGGTGTTGGCAGGAGCTGGTAGCCATCATCTGGCCAGCCCAGGAGCTGTTTTTTCCTCCCTGTTTTTTCCCCGGGGCATGGCATGCCACAGAAGTCTAGGCGTATCCTGACATCCACCACGCCCCCCCAGTGACTCAAGCCCAGTGCGCTGCCATTCTCCCAGCCTCCACCAGGAGTCAGTAGGTGCCAGGCTGCATCCCTGCCTACTCCCAAGGGGAAGGAGAGCAGTCTTCCAACACTCGAGCCTTCTTCCCCCCGGACTGGCCCTCCAGCGCCCCAGGTCCATTTCTGAACCCGGGTTGCCAGCGTTGCAAGTGGACATCCAACCACTGCGCTGATGGACCGGCTCCCCATGTGTGATTTTCTTGGAATGATAACTCATTTTGAGCCTACTACTTTCCTGATACATCACAAGATGTTGCTATGATGACAAGTTGATTGCAATATCTTCCATTAGTAGTGTTCTCCCTAGTATGGGGCCACCAGGCTGTAGACATGTGAGTTCACTCCCAAAAATGGGTCGTCGTCATCATGAGAGCGTGATGCACTTCCCTTGGTTCAAAGAACAGCCATACTGGGGCTGGCCTGGCAGCATGGAGGGCTGAGGTGCTCAGAGCCTCACTTCCCTCCAAGCCGATGACCTGGGTTCAAAAACAGAGCAGGGTCACTTGAGAGCCAGCCAGGGGAAGGGGGATTGAGTAGCCATGAATGTCTCTCCCTAGGGGTGGGGGGGATAGCATGAGTCACTGCTGGCTTTAAGAGATAACGGTGAGTCTTCCAATGTGCCGACCACAAAGAGGGAACAAAAAGTACCTGACATAAAAAGGGCGGTCAACATTACACCGACTGTCACAGAGAGTGACGGTCACTTACTCACTCAATGGCAGCAAGCGAATAAACAAGCCCCATTACCCCAATTTAAAATAATAAACTCCGGGCGGACATAGAGAAATATAAAACCCAGAAAATGAAAAAAATCTCTTCCACACCAGGACTCAAACCCAGGTCCACCAGCTCAAGCCACAACACCAAACAACCAGCTCAGCAGGGCATGGCCAAACAAATGCACATATCCTGTTCAAGTGTGTGCAGCTCACTGCTGGACTCGCTATGAAGTACTTGTCAGTGTTTTTTGCCAGTTGCTCTTGCTAGGAGTATTTTTTTGAGCCGTTTAAATTGAGACAACCAATAAAACTCACTGACATCACTGCACACCATCACGGCACAGCCATCACTAGGGGAGGCTGGGTGACCTGGCAGCAACAGCCTTCTGTCTGGCCAGGCACAGACATTGAATACATAGGACATCTTTACATCTGATTCCCATGCTATCACACGTGTGCCAGCCTGAGGGAAGGGGACAGGAATGGGGGAAATCTAAGGTAGGTCCTCTGCTCATTTAACATGAA
Source organism: Neoceratodus forsteri (assembly GCA_016271365.2). Lineage (NCBI taxonomy): Eukaryota > Metazoa > Chordata > Ceratodontiformes > Ceratodontidae > Neoceratodus > Neoceratodus forsteri. Next base: position 33,273,604 of record JADMNL010000033.1, read on the forward strand.
GAAAAATGGTGGTTACCATGTTGAAGATGTTAATTCCATTTGGCTTGATCTTGAACTAGAAATGAGTGGGTGGTAGACGAGCAGGAAATGAAGAGTACTACATCACAGTGCAACAGGACAGACTTGGTGAAGTACTTAATTTTTCTGTCCATGTTGCTCTATGTTTTTTTATGGGTTAATGTAATATGGAAGTGCTGTTAAGACTGCAAGCTACTATATATGCCATCCTGTCTGCAGGGGTGCTGTGGGATGGCCACTGCTCTTGACAGGCATATTGCAAAATGCGAAAATGCAACTGGCATTGCATTGCGGCAAAGGGAGGAGGCTTGGCAGCTAATAGGGACAATGAGGGGTCAGAGGTCAGAATGAAGGATACCATCCAAGACACTGGGGGGAGCAGATATCATGCACTGTGATGGACACCATGCTCCCTGCAGTGGGCAGGGGACACATTTGCAGCCATTATGGGGTGCATTCCTCTGTCTATTTGTGATTTTTGACCAAGAAAACTTGATAATCTGTGATTGCTGGTTCCTAAGTACGTCCTGGGGGGTGTGGTATGTGGACCTGTTTTACTGATGGGCAAATGTTGGCCGTGACACTGAGGAAACTCCCAGACTCTTGATCAGGAATGAGATGGAACACCCGCATATTGTAGTTACAATACTGGAGGAACTTGTCCTGGATGGTTGAAATGGATTGATACATATTACTGTTACGTTTTCATTTAGTTTTATACTAAGGTTTTCATTGCAAAAGCAATTCAGTTGCCCAGCACTGCTTCCCTCAACTCAGTGGTACTGGTTCATATTTTCCCCTTCTTATATTAATTTATCAGTGTCATTTTTAAAGAGCAACTTTTTCGGTACCTCCCCCCAGAAGCATAAAAAAACCCTTGCTGGTCTCTGAGTTGACTGGTGATAGAATTTCAGCTTTTCTGCACCCCCATGTAGGAAGGGAAGTGATTGTAATTTTACTCCATGGAGCTGAGCCGCACTGATCCCTTCCACTTCCTGGTACCACTGTAGTCTGCAGTCCACCCTGATCCACCCCTGTACTACATTGCTTAGTTTGTAACATCACTATTTGTGGAACACACGGGGCTCACTCCATATACTTTATTGGAGCCGGTTTTTAAAGTTCAATTGTGTTACTTTAGCTTGCCAGTAGAAACTAATTGTGGACACCGCTTAACTTATAATGACTTTTTTTTTAATTTAGTTGTTTAACCAGGTATAGCACACTAAACTGAAAGCTTTTTTACAGGAGCGACCTGGGAGCACAAGGAGGTTAAGTGACTTACTCAGGGTCACACAGTATGCAAGTGGAAGCTGTGGGATTCAAACCCAGGTCTGGTCGATGTCACCAAATTTGCAGTTTAGAGCCTTAGACCACTGCGCTATACTGCCTCCTAAACTTGTTACTTAAGCAGTGGCCATGATTAGTTCCTACTGGCAATCTAAAGTACCAAAATTTAACTTTAAAAACTATCCCCATTAAACTGTATTCAGCATGCCCCCACACTCTACAAATAGTGATGTGTCAAAATGTTGTAGTGCGGGGTGGATTAGGGGCAGACAGCAGACTACAGTGGTACTAGAAAGTGGAAGGGATCAGTGCGTCTTTGCTCCATGGAGCCAAATTACGATCCCGTCCCTTCCTAAATGGGGGCACAGAAAAATTTAAATTCTATCACCAGTCAACTCTGAGCCCGGTAAGGGTTTTTTATGCTTCTGGGGGGAGGTACTGGAAAAAAGTGACATAGTTGGTCTTTAAACTTTAGTTTAGTTTTGACATCAACTACATACCATGGAAGACTGTTGCATATTCCAGTTAGTCTTTGCATGTAGAAATACTTCCTACTTGTAGATTTAAAATGGGTTAGCCTAAACTGCTTATTATGACAATGTAGTATATTAACCCCTGCCTTTGTTCTATGTTCATTCCCCTCAAAAGCTCCTCATCTCTGCTAATATCATCCATTACACTGGACAAGATCCAGCTTATCCAATCATAATGGCAGAGTTACTGTCTGGTTATTCTGTGATAACCAGACAGCAGACTGAATAATGGAACAGTGGATCTGCCACTCTGATTGGCTTCCAACCTACCGGACTTCGGTGACTGCAGTTGATAAAGTGCCTTCTCCCTTCCTGGTCTATTGCAGTGACCGCTCTATCCTCTTGTCCACCCCCCCACCCTTAAGTTACTTTCCATTATACTCCCATTCCCCCTTCTTCCTCTTCCCTTCCCCTCTCCATGTTACACTACCATCACCACACGATCTACCCCTAGTGTGTATCCCACACTATCGTCACTCAACAGTCCCTGCCCTTATCTACAGCTATCCTTTCTTTACCTTCTATCTCTACCTCCTCTCCCCGCCACCTCCATAATGCCCTTGCCCCAGCCAACATAGCCACCCTGTTAGATTCATCTTACCCACCCCCTCCACCTTGTTGTCTGCCCCCTCCTACCTCCATCCTATCATCCTCTTCCCCCCTTCCCTCTGACCTTATCCCTCCCTGCCTCTGTCACTATCTTTACTTTCCTTGCTGGCCATGTAATTCTACTTCCCTCATGAGGTACTGTCTTGTTACCCAGAGTTAACCATTTATTTAACTCCTAGCTTTAGTATGCCTATGTATATATGATGTAAATATTATTGTCCTATTTTCTTCTCGTGGATTATTCATGTGCTTAATGCATATTACTTTGTATATGCTTGTGTAATGTACCTGTTGTTAATCAGGACCTCCTTGTAAATGAGCCTGCTCAATGGAGTTTTTTTCCTGCCAATAAACTTGAACGTGAACCAATTCCTTCAGGAAAGAGAGCTGCCAAGTGGCCACTCAGTCCTCTCCCAGCTTTCCTTCAGCTGACCTAAGCTCATTCCCAAATTCAGGTCACCAGTATGACGAGAGGTAAGGCACACAGTGTCTCAGTCCTCTACACCCCTGGGCCACCCTACTCAGCCCACACTTAACCACCATACATTCAAACACCATGATCAAACCTATGTGGTATGTTGCTAGTGCAACAGTAAATTTAAAACAGATGGCCACCCCACTTCTTTGGGCTCCCGCCAAGGGAAATGTATCACAGAGTAACCCGGAGGAACAGATTCCTCCAGCACAGGGCCACAGTCACCCCTAACCAGGTCCTTATGATGGAGGCAAGCTGCGAAGGTAAGAAAAGGGATATTGCTGGCATCAACTGGGAGATGGAGCAGGGTAATGGAGCGGGGTACCGCTACATAGCAGTGGTACCCTACTGGCATGAAGTGGTACCCCACTACCTCATCCTGCCCCTCTCAGGGGTACCACTACAGGCCAGTAGGGTAACACTGGATGTAGTGGTACATGCCAGTGATTCATGGCTTGCTGTAGAGTTAGGAAGGGGATACAAACTGGACACCAGGGATTGATGGTGTGGGGCAATGTGAAAGGGAAGGGTACCAATGGATGCCAGGAATTTATGGTTGAGGGCAGAGTGAGAGAAGATGTACTGCACCATATGGAAGCCAGAGCAGGGTGAGAGAGTGAATACCACTGGACTCCAGGGGTTGATGGTTTAAGGTAGGGTGAAGGAGGAGTGTACTTTACCATGTGACTGCCAGGGATTGTTGATTTGGGGCTGGGTAAAGGAGGGGGTACCACAGAATGTCAGGTAATAATGGCTTTGGATAAGGTTAAGAGGAGGCACATTGTATCATGTGGCTGCCAGAGACTGATGCTTTCTGAAAAGATGAAGGAAAGTGAACCACTGGATGCCAAGGAGTGCTGGTTTGGGGTTGTAACTAACCACTGGGGAAGGATACATTGGGCAGGTTGATAAGGTGGGGAATGGGTGCTACTATACGCCAGTGATTGATAATTTTGGACAGGGTGAGGGAGATGGTACCACAGGATTCTAGATTGTGATGGTTTAGGACTGGGTGAGGGAGGGGAGTACCACTGAATTAGTCTGAGGAAGAGTGATAGAGGGAGGTTCTACTGACTTCTAGAGACTGATGGTTTGGAGCATGGTATGGGAGGGGTACCACTGGAGGGAGCATTGTATGGGAGGAGTATCACTGGGGGCCAAGCATTAACTAGATTTAGGCAGACTTATGGAGGGGGGTTACAACTGGACATCAGAGAGTGATGTTTTGGGTAAGCTGATAGCAGAGGATGCCACTGGATGCAAGAGAGGGATAGTTTGTGGTAGGGTAAAGATGTACTGTGCAATGTGGATGCCAGGGATAATTGTTTGGAGTAGGGTCAGGGAAGGGGTACTGTACCATGTGGCTGACACGGAAGGGTGAGGGAATGGTGATCGAGAGGATATCACTGCACCCCAGGGATTGATGGGTTGTGGTAGTATGAAGGAATAGTGTATGCTACAATACGGATGCCAGTGACTGATTGTATGGGATGGGGGTACTGTACCATGTGGCTGCTAGGGCAGAGTGTAGTAGGGGTGAAGAGGTGGTAAGGGAGGGGGTACAATTGGACCCAATGAATTGATGGTTTGATGGAGGGTGAAGGAGTGGTATACTACACCATATAAATACCATGGGTTGATACTTTGGGACTTGGTGAAGGAGTACTACAGGATGCCAGGCTGTGACGATTTGGGGCAGCATGAGACAGGGGTACCGATTTGAAGATAGAAGGGGGGTGGCTCAGAGGTAATTTAAGGAAGTATTTTTTCACAGAGAGGGTTGTGGATGCATGGAACGGCCTTCCGGAGGAGGTTGTGGAGTCAAAAACAGTGGTGGAATTCAAGCATGCATGGGACAGTCATAAGGCAATTCTAGGGGTTGGGGGTAGGAAGAAGTAGGCTGCTGGTTAACTAGGATCTGCAGCTTATCTATTAGGTAGGGAAATGGGCAGACTGGGTGGGCCAAGCGGTCCTTATCTGCCATCAAATCTATGTTTCTATGTTTCTGTGGTTTGGGTTTGTTAACAGAAAAGGGTGCCACAGTGTGCCAGTTATTGATGGTTGTTGTCAGGGTAAAGGAGGGGGTACCATTGGATACCAAGGATTAATGGTTTGGGGCATGGTGAAGGAGAAGGTATTGCTGGATCCCAGATTGTGATGGTTTGAGCCGGGTGATGGAGTAGACTAGCACTGGATTCCAGGGTGTGATGGTTTGGGGTAGGTTGACAGAGGGTGATGACACTGGATGTCAGAAACTGATGACGAGGAGCATGGTAACGGAGGGATACCACTAGATGCATTTGTGACTGCACTCAGCCCTTTTGAACTCCCTCATTGTGTTTATTCCTATAATGTTGTCTTTCATCATACTGTTTTGACACCTTAACAAACAAAAGTTACCATACAAGCAGCACCATAAAAGGTGTCTCCATAATTAATTGTGGGAATAATCATGGCCAGAACTATTTTATGTCTAAATTCAATGACTCAGCAACTGTCCGCTTCTATCTAATGCCCCACTGTCAGGCCCCAGTTTCTGCAGCAAGACTTCTAGATGGGTATTCCCTGTACATAATAAGTCCATCCAGTATCATAGATACTTGAACCTTGAAATTAGCTCAGAGTTCATCCCATCTTTTTTGTAGACATATTTTATTTAGAAGCTTTAGTCATGCATAGATATGCAGACAGAGGATTGTATTCTAACACTAGTTTGACAGTTCGATGGTGAATGACATTACAGTGACAATTCAATGTTGCTGCTGTAATGTTGCCTTGGGACCCAGCACTGCTTTATTGGGGGGTTGCACCCCCTTTCTGAATCAACTCTGACTTCTATCATTTCTTTACTGAAGACGGCATAGCTTAGAGAAAACATCTCGTTTTCAGTGGAGTCCTGTCCTGTCCTGTACCCATTTTTACATTTGGAAATGCCACACTGATGCACCATAGGTTAGATAGGTTTCAGGGAGGCCCAAGCCAGCACATGACTATAGTGGGATTTGAACCTGCTTCCCAATTTTCATCTCCGGATGTAACAACGGGTACAAGCAATTATTCAGTTTTTAAAGGATAGGCTTTCTCTCAGATCTGCTGTTTTTGGTAAAGAAAATGTAGCAAAAAATGGCACCAGTATGCTGGTGGTATGTTTTTTTTATTAAGCTTAAGTTTAAATTAGGAGGCAGTATAGTGTAGTGGTTAAGGGTACTGAGCTACAAACCTGGAGACCTGGGTTTGAATCCTACAGCCCCCACTTGCATACTGTGTGACCGTAAGCAAGTCACTTAACTTCCTTGTGCTCCCAGATTGCACCTGTAAACAAGCTTCAGCTTAGTGTGCCTTTCTTGGTTAAACAATGTCCTCTAAATTAATGCCTTATAATTTTAACCTATGCCTTTCTAAGAAAAACACCTAGCATTGTTTCTTTCAAGGGAACATAAACACTCTAGTATTGTTGGTATTTTGCGATTAATATTTACACACTGTTAACGTACTTGACGGTTTAAGAAAACACTTACTGTAACTGAGGTATTTACTTCAGACAATCATTACCAAGACTTGAAAGTCCCTGATCCAGCATCTCTGTGTGTGCTCACTTTGTGAATGGAGCACAATCTGTAAACAAGCATTTGTCAATGCCGAAAGTTCACCACGTTACTTAAGGAACAGAATGAGGAGGTGCTTCATAGAGTTTAATGAGGGCAATTTGTAAAAGCTTAGTTTTATGCTTTCCAGTGATGATTTTGTCAAAGAAAGGCAGTTGCTCAACTAACAAGGACCTTCTCAGGTAAGTGACGCATTTATTTGACAAAATTGTCACTGGAAAGTATAACAAGCATTTGTCAATGCTGAATGTTTGCTTGCTGGCATCAGCATTGATGGTGCAGGAGTTAGAGAAATGCATAATAGGAATGGAAGCGAAGTATTGAACTGATGCCAATCCAACCCACACCCTGCAGAGAATGACAGGCATTGGGGGTGTGCCTTTGAGTGGTTGGCCATAACATTCTTGCCATTTCACCTCACCCTACCCTGCAGACACTGACAGGCGTTGCGTTGTGCCTTGAGGTCTTCGGGCCTTGCGTTTACCCCATTCCATAAGAAAATACATTGAGATAGGTACAGTATAGGAGAATGGGGTGAACCTTGGGGCCAAAGAGCCCAAGGTACACCTCGATGCCTGTCACTGGCTGCAGGGTGGGGGTGGAATGGCATGAGCATTATGGCTGTTGATCCCAAGTCACACCCCTGACATCTGTCAGTCTCTACAGGGTAGGGTGTTACAGTTGGAAAACGAGATGCCCTAGGTGTTTGATGGTATTTTCACTCCAAATTTTCAATATGGGCTTTTTGTGCCCCACCTCATGAACAGTGGCACCATCATTTCGTTACTCAATCCCAAAAGGTGATTTTTCACAGCAACTGTTCCACTTGGCACCACAGATGCAAAACCACATTTCGGGCAGGATGTGAAAAATGGTAGCTGTACTGTTCATGAGGTGGTGTGAAAAAATGGCACTGCAGAAAATCTGGAGTAAAAATATTAAAAAATTGGCGAAGTTATGAGCATGCATAGAAACTACACAATGCACACCTGTAACTCAATCATTCTTTAGAATGTTTTCACCAAATTTTCAACATGGTCATTTTTGGATCTCTCCTCATAAACAGTTGCACTGTGATTTTGTTAATCTGTCCTGAAAGTTGATTTCCCACAGCAACAGTGCCATTCTGTGCTACAGGTGTGAAAACACATTTTGGGCTGGATGAAAAAAATGGCAGCTGTACTGTTCATAAAGAGGTGTGTAAAAATGGCAAAGTTGAAAATCTGGAGTGAAAATATAAAAAATTGGCAGAGTTATGAGTGTGCATAGAAACTGTGCAATGCATGCGCATAAAGCAGTCATTTTTGGGAATTTTTTCACCAAATTTGCAACATGAGCTTTTTCGGATGTCTCCTCATGAACAGTGACACTGTCATTTTGTTAACCAGTCCCAAAAGGTGATTCCATGCAGCGACTGTGAACTCTCCTTTCGAGACCAAGAAATGAAATGATAACGCCAGTGTTCATGAGGTGGGGTCCCAAGAACCCCATGTTGAAAATTTTGGGCCAAAAGTCCTAAACATGGCTGAGATATCAGCCTAAATTGAAACCCTACACTGATTCTCATTATACAGTGCTTACCCGATTCCTCAGTTCACAGTACAACTTTACAGAGTGCAGATGCATCCTGGTCCACAGAAAATCACTGATCCCAACCTCCAGAGGTAAGTATGGGGTGAGGGGGTGTGGGGAGGTGGGTACGCAGAGGGATGGTCTGGATGGGGGAGGAAGATGGGTGAAATGACAAAGGACCCTTTTGTTTTTCGCAGGTTAAATAAAAAAGACTGCAGGGGACCATTTTCTTTATTTACAGGTTCAAAATAAATAATACTTTTGGCACACTGGGGTGGGCTCCCAGTGTGCCACATGAGTTTGGGGGGGACATGATGCTGATGGGGACTGGGCACCCCCATTGGCAAAACAATTGAGCTCGGGGGTGAGAGACATGCGACATTGGGAGTGGGCATCCCAGTGTCAGGAAAATAAATTACAAAAACTGTCTCAGCACACTGGGGTGGACTCCCAGTGTACCACTATGTGAGGGGGGGATACATGGCAACGTGAGGATTGGGCACCCCAATGCTGGCTTTTCCGGGGACTGTGTGGCAGCTGGAAAGCTGCACCAGCTGGTGTATTTATTTATTTAAATGTTTCACCAGGAAAGGCACACTGAGCAAACAAGCTGTTCATGGAGCAAGGGCTGAGGACAGAGTGCTGTGCAGGTGCCAACAAGATTGTGAGTGAGGGGGAGGCGCCACTGCAATGACGAAGCTATTCATGATTACAGCGGCAGAATTGTTTTAACTGTTTGTCTGTCTTTGAAGCTGACACACCTCCAAAATGTGCAATTACCACAAAATGTTTCTTGCATGCAAGCAAACATAAAAGCAACCTTTTAAAAATTGCCCCCATTAAAATCCATGGAATGCATCCCCTGCACTGTTCATTTCCACACGTGCACAGAAGCAGTGGTGCTACTGTGTATGTGTGGAATCAGCTGCATTCCACACATATTTGTTCCATGACTGAACAGCAATCAGCTGTTCTGCAGCTCATTATTTTGAAGTTTTCACTTAAAAACTTGAAAAGCAGCATGATTAGGAATTCTGTCTTGTAGTCCATGCATATGTTCTGTACGACTTTTACAATTGCACACTTGTCTGTCAGCACTGGAAGTAGTTTTGCACCAGATAGATACTGAGTCACCTTGCTCACAAAACTGATCCATTTTTTTGTTCTTTATTTTTATTTATCTAAGTAAATTGGATGTATACATATCAGCAAGAAAGCTCATTTACAAAGACTCCTTGTTGGTTACAAAGAGGTACAAACAGTTTAGGGTAAATACAGTAGATAGGCACAGCAGTATTGGACTATATAAGAAGTTTAATCTGCAACAGGCAGGGTTAAAGATTATTTGTAGAGTTTCTTCACTGATTAAATGGAGGCTACAGAGCAGGGTACAGTATATACATGTGATAATTAACAGTAGGGAACAAGCAAGAGCGAAGCAGCCTAAGTAGGCACTGTCAGAGAACACAAAAATTGTGAGTACACATAATGATTGACTCTGATGTATTCATTTTTATGTTGGCTCATGCACCAGCCAACATATTGCATTAGTAGCAGATTTGGAGGCCTGGTCACTGTTGGGCGAATGCAGGGCACGCATCACTAGATGCGTCCCTCATTCCCCAATGAGCCAGCATGCAGGCGCCACACCAGGAATACATAATGCGGTGATCGCATATAAGAAAGATCCCCTGCAATGACAGCAAAGCTCGTCATACACAGCGGCACCTCCCAATGTGCCTTCCCTGGTGAAACATTAGAGTAAACATGGCGGCAAACTGCTTGCCACAATGCTGACTTTGGGGTGCCCAATCCCCTGTCAACATGCCCTGATTTAGTTTATGTGCAGATGGGGGAGCCCACTCCCCATCGGCATAATGCACCCCCCATTTGTTATGTGCTGAGGGGGGGTGCCCAATCCCCCTCGGCTCTTGCCACACCTTTGGTATGTGCTGACGGGAGTGCCCAATCCTTCTTCAGCTAGCTCCTCTCCAAACACTCAGGTGGCACGCTGTAAAACCTGTAAAAGAAGAAAACGGTTCCTCGTGGTCTGTCCAGCTCCCTGCTCCAACCCGCACCCACCATCTGCGCACCCTGCCTCCCCAGCCCCCTCACCCCATACTCACCTCTGGAATCTGGCGTGATGATCTTTGACGGACCGGGAACATGTCTGCACTCTTCAAAGCCGACTGCGAACTGAAGAAGTGCCGGTAAACTGTATAATGGCATAAATAGGGTTTTTTTCAACTTTGGTACATATCTCAGGCATGTTTTGGAATTTGTGCACCAAATTTTCAACATGGGGTTATTGGGGCCCCTCCTCATGAATTCAGTCACTGTCAAAGTGTTATTCGGTCCTGAAAGGCGATTTGCAGTCACTGCGTGGAATCACCTTCCGGGACTGAGTAACGAAACAACAGTGCCACTGTTCATGAGGGGTCTCTCAAAAAGCCTATGTTGCAAATTTGGGGAAAAAAATCCAACAAATGATTGTTTTACATGTGTGCATTGCGCTGCTTCCATGCATGCTCATAACTTCCTGAATTTGTAATAGTTTCACTCCAGATTTTCAAAATTGCCATTTTTCCACACTTCCTTATGAACAGCACAGCTGTCATTTTACATATCCTGTCCGAAATGTGTTTTCACACATCCAGCACAGAAATCAGTTTTTGGGACAGATTAAGAAACTCACAGTGACACTGTTCATGAGCAGAGGTCCTAACATGCCTATGTTGAAAATTTGGTGACAAAAGTCCATAAAATGACTATGTTAGGGACGTACGTTGCGCCGTTTCCAGGCACACTCGTAACTTGGAGAATTTGTAATATTTTCACTCAAAATCGGTCACACAATTTCATGTAACACTGATTGGTTGTATCTTGTATCTTTTATGTTATGTTTGAATTTGTTTGATCTCTCAACAATAAACTCTGAATTATAAAAAAAAGATATCTGCTTTTGTGAGGATATGGAATTTATTGGAGTGCTGCTTTCAGCCAGCTTCTCCCACATATTGCATGCATTCCAGGCTCTGTTGCTGGTATCCTGTCACTGACCCAATTCTGAGACACGCCCCCCTCCCCGACTGGTGGAGGCAGCCTTGTCGGGTTGGTTTGAGGGCTTTAAATTTTGTACTGCTCAGATGCGGCAGTGTCTGTAGCAGTGGCTCAGTGATGGAAAAGTGTGCATGAGTGCAATTGGAGTCGGTGGAGTCCGTGGAAGATGTGGAAGGCCGGTGCAGACAATACCGTTCAGACTGAAGGTTAATAGGTTGTATGGTCATAAGAAGGTATCTGCAGTACTGTAAAATGGCTGTTGTATATTCTATGGTGGGCTGGGGCCTAACCCTGTGGTTTTGTTGCCTAATATGTAATGCTCTCAGTCCTACAGTTGACAGTGATCTTCATTCCTTCACCATTTCTGGGTCATCATTATGGAATGGGTTACCCTTTTATTTATGTTCTGTAACCTCATTGTCCAGTTTTACAGTACATTTTAGAGCTTATCTGTTATGCGGTGGCAGTGGCTCAGTAGGTAGCTCACTCGCCTCTGAGGCCTGGAGATCAGAGAGTTGAGGGTTCAGTTCCCACATCTGGAACTTGGGTTAATATCCCACTACAGACACTGTAGTGCAGCATGAGAGGGGTGCTGCACTTCTGAGGTGCCATCTTTCAGATGAGACATTAAACCGAGGTCCCATCTGCCTGGATAGGTGGATGTTAAAGATCCCATGGCTCTTATCGAAAAGAGTAGGGGAACATTTTATTGAAAAAAAAACTGAACCATGTTTTACAATTTCTTGTCATACATTTAGAATACATACACATAGAAAATAACAATTTATCCTATCTTATCTTTCATAAATGGAACTTTAGTCCACCTAATTTCCCACACATTGTAATTCATAGACTGTTGTTCAAACCTACATTGCTTAGTAATTTCTGCTTCAAGAATACAAATTACTGTCTCCAGATCTTGAAAGAACTGTTGCAAGACAAGCTTACATCTTACTTGCCATAACACAAATTTGCTATATGAAAGGAGTAGTCAAACCATTGCTTTCGGAAACCCAAACTCAATCAAACTATATCCCCCACCACTTCTGCATAAGTGAGTTGTCCCCACTGGAGGTGTTTCCATCTCTTTGCTAACAGTCCCCATATCTCTTTCACAAATGGACATTCAACAAGAAAGTGAGTCATAGTTTCTTCCTGTGCCGTACACCCCATTCTCGGACACAACCTCTCTTCCCACTTTTTATGCTTAGCATTACCCTTCACAAAAAGTCACCCATGAACACTCAACCAAGTAATGTCCCATAATCTGGGATGTATACACAGGTCCTTCAAGAATTATAAAATTGCAGAATAAAATTGTGTGGCAACCTCTATAAATTGGACCTGAGATAGGCCAATTTGAGCTTGTATCTTATTATATAGGGCTTTATTTGAGGAGGCTGTTAATATATCCATACTAAGGTGCCATTGTTTTAGTTTTCCCAGAACCAGTCTAAAGAACACACACTTAGTTTTAACCTGAGATGACAGATATTCCTGAGTGCCCCATGTTTGATAGAGAGGCCTAAGCCAGCATTCAGCAAAGGGAATCCATAGTACAGTACTCAGTTTAGTCAAATCAGGCAAATTGTTATGAAAAAATACCATAAAGAAAAACACTACAGGATTTAGCAAATTTAAGCAACACTTTTCTATTGGCAAATATAGTATTTCTCTCTTAATAGGATTTAAATGGCATCCCCATCTTACTTAGAACACTAAACTCAAAAGGTATGTTTCTAAGGTACTGGGTAAAGGATATACTGCACTTATGAACAAAAATATCGGGAGCAAAAATGTCTTAACTACTGCCACTTTTTTCTTTTTTGTTTGGCTCCTAGCTTTCCAAATGTTAACTTTAGCAGAAGCCTGTTCTAATTTAGCAGTCCAATTCAGTATACTATTAGCTCTTCTTCCAAACCACACTCCTAGATATTGAAACGAGTCATACTCTACCTTAATACCATGCCAGGGCTCCTGTGGTAAAATTAATCCATTTAAGGGATAAACTAGACTCTTACATTTATTCAACTTAGCCCCTGTTGGCAACGAATATTTTTCAATTAAATGTAAAACCCTATCTTCCGACTGTAATGACACACACTTCATCTGCGTATGCAGTTACTTTCGTCTCAATCTCCCCCCTTTGGCTGAATGCCCCTAATCCCGGAGTCCTGCTGTATCATCCATAGCATTGGGTCTAAACAAAACACATAGAGTAAGGGGCTTAGTGGACATCTCTGCCTTACTCCCTGAGATATATCTATATAATTACCTAAATGCCCATTAATCAATAGGATTGCTTTGGCATTACTATATAGTAATGAAATCCAGTGTACAAAGGAGTGTGAGATACCATAATGCATAAGGACCTGCATGATAAAGGAATGTGAGACTTTATCAAAGGCCTTTTCTTGGTCTAATAACATAATGTACCCTCTGAGCTGCTCCTCTTTCCTCAATTCGACCCCTTCCTGAATCAATAATAAATTATGTTGCGTGGAGCGGCCAGGTACCATTCAAGTCTGAGCTGAAGAAATTAAGTATGGTGATAATTTAAGTAATCTATAGTGTAGTATTTTCATCAGAATCTTATCATCTAAATTCAATAAACGTATGGACCTCCAATTATCTAGTTTAGTTTTATCTCCATGTTTATAAACTAATATTTGTATGGCTATATGGAAATGGAAGTCTATCACTAAAGTTTGTAATACCCAGTTATAGACAAGCATCAAAATCTGTGATACCAAATCTTTAAATGTTTCATAAAATTCAGTTGGGAGCCCATCAAGTCCTGGGGCAGAATTTTTTCTGAGGCTACCTATTGTCACCTCAATTTCTTGTATGGATATAGGTTTAGTTAGATCTTGAAGAGTCTCTGAGGGTATATCAGTGTGCACAGCTTTTGAAAGCCTCCCCAAACCCTGATGTACCTGGGGAGCATATTTTGTGCTCATGTAACAAAGCTGTAGCTCTAGAGTATTGTATGGCCGACATTGCCTCTTTAATATGAGTCACCTGTACTGTTAAACTAATGTGCTTTTCATTGATAACTGAATAGATTTTACTCAGCTGCGAGCGTAGTTTAAGGTAATCTTTATACTGATTCTGTCGACAGGTACTGAAGTATGTTTGAAACACCTTCCTAATCCCTGTTTTGGTGGTCTCCCACCAAGTGTTTAAATTATCATAAAGGACTACCACTGACATCTGTGCCTTAAGAAATTCAGTAATTTTAATCTGCAATTGATATTCTGACAATACTGTGGTATTTAATTTCCAGTACCCATAACCACACGTAGGACCATTGATGTCTCCCAAGGTTACTGATAGTATTGCATGGTCTGAAGTTTCTAATGGGATGGTCAAAGCCTTAATTACATTAATATTAGATTTTGTAAAGATAAAACTCTATCCTAGTTGATATCGTCCACCTATAATACGTATGCCCTCCCCTTGTATGAAGAGATCTATATGAATCATGTAAATGACTCTGAGCTAAAATGTTAAGAAGACAATTAGAGTCACAGCGTATTTTTTGTCTTTGCACCCCATCTCTTCTTCCCACAACGCAGTTAAAATCCCCCCGATTACATTTTTTGTTGTGATTAAGAAAGGTTTAGCAATATTGAACAGTATTGTCCTGTCTTTTTTTGTAAGGGGGGCATACATATTTATCAATCTCCACCCCACTGACTTAAATGTAAAATCTACCATTAATGCCCAACTCAGTGAAATTTCCACAAGCTTCAATACTTTAAAGCTGTCTCCCTTAGATAAAATACCCACCTCCTCACAAGACTCAGTTCCAAAGGAAAAGAAAGAAGGGCCCCTGCACCATAATTGTTGGGCCGCCCTCACTAAGGAAACAGTATTTAACCTGGTATCTTGTAAAAGACAGATATCACTGACTAAGTCTTTTAAGATATTTAAGGCAATCAGTCTCCTTTTAGCATTTTTTATACTATTAACATTAATAGTAGCTATATTAAGTAGAGGTATAAGGAGTGAAAAAAAGGGGAAATATTGCAGCTTCACGGTGGTTTCCTTAACCTTGTACTTCTCCTGACTCTAGACCCTGTCGGTGTTCTCCTATCTTTAATCTCTCTTTGTTCCTGTGTCTCCCTATCAGAGTCAAAAGAGTGAGGGGCCAATGAAGATGTCTCTGAATCACCACACTGTTCTGACTCTTGGGTCTTATTTGACAGGTGTTCCAATTTATTAGTTAATGCAATGTCCTCATCCTCTGGAAAATTAGCCTTAGCTACCTTGGATCTGGGTTTGGTCTGTTTTAGACTACGTTTCTTGGCAGCACTTTTAACAAACTGAGGGGGGCATATCCATAGTGTCCCTTCTGAAGCAATAGGTAAAGTATCATTTTATGGCTGGGGGGGTGGCTCTGAAATACTCTCTGGTTCTTCTGGAACAACTACTGGGACCTTCTCAGTTTCTTCGATAACTACTATGGGGGGGAGCCCACTGGGTATCAGGAGGAGGTTCTGAAGGAGTCTTTTTCCTTTTATTCATCTCTCTCTCTCTCTCTCTCTTTTTGGAGCTTCTTGAATTATAATATCCTGGTTTCTCTGGTCCGAACGATTATGAGCGGCCCATGAACATGTTCTATAAGTGTGTCCTGATTCAAAACACAAATTACATTTCAAATCCGCTTGACATTCAGAGCTATGGTGTCCAAATTCTAAACATAGGTTACATCTTAATCTGTCACATGCTGAGCCTAAATGTGTGTATGCCACGCACTTAAAACATACCCTAGGCTGTCCTGGATAGAACAAATGACCTCTTTCATTCCCCAAAAATACAATATTTGGTAAATGAACTGGGCCCAAACTGTTATTCCACAAATGAACCTTAAATATCCACCCCCCATTCCATATACATTCGTCATCAAATATAGGGGTAGGAGTTTCTAACACCTCACATTTCTTCTGTAACGAATAGGTAACATTATGAACAGATACTGATTAATTGTGGAATAGAATTGTAGCATTTTTGACTGAAGGTTTAGTCAAGGGTAAGATTTTAAAAGGTAACCAAAGTTCAGTATATTTCGAAGAGTCCAGTTTAGACCAAAAGCGATCCAGGCCCTGTGGAGTAGAAAAACTCACGTCATACAATACTGATCCTGATACACGAATTAGCGCATGAATTTCGTTAGAAAAGAACCCCATCAAACTTTTCAATAATGTTTTCCCCACATATAATCAGTCTGGTGCAAAGTCTAATCCCCTAGATATTCTAGGTGAACTGCATTACGTCGTTGTAAAGGGGGGGGATCCTGAAAATGGATCTTCACATTGAAAGTTTTCCCAAGCTGATTGAGATTGCTTCTGAAAGTTGGCTATTTGTTTAGCCTTCTGTAATTCAGCCTCCACAATATCTCCCCACTCTGTAGGAATATTTTCTGCAACCTCCAACTCCGAAGAGGAGGATACTGAATGTTGTGAAGTCATTTGTTCAGTAATGTTACTTTTATCAGTTTCTTGCATCACAGGCCGTGCAGCTGCCATTTTAACCTGTGGATTCGTAGGTACCCTCTAGTTAGTAGTTTTGACCGAGGGATTGGGCTGTGATCTGGATCTGGGACCCAGATACCTTGTTCTCCACGTTTCTAAGCTGCATTCATTAAAGAATGCTCTAATGAGGTTAACGAGTGTTCGCAGGCAGGAGGAGGAGGATGAATTTCCTTAACTCTTCCCTTCCGCAAACCTATTACCTGCGTTTCTTCAACAATATTTTTTAAATGTGTGGAAAGGGGAGTACTCACTGTCCCAGGGATCTTTGTTTGAGGAGGCACAGCAGTTTCCAACAAGACAGGCCCTGTTGTAGTTGTCAAACATTCCCTCGATGTTTCTGACTCAGCTTGACAGAGTTCCTTTGATGTTAATGCATCATCAGGCTGACTCAGCCGATGCTCAGCTGTCAGTTTACCGGCCTTTGTCTCAGCCAGCTCGTCTTGAATCATTTTCCCCACTGCAGTGACAAGTCCAGAATCTAACGATGCAAGTTAAGAGTCTGCAATAATCATATCTTTTAAAACTGGTAAGGATTTTCTTGTCTCTGCATTTGTAGTCAAACTTCTTATGGCTTTATTCTGTTGCAATATATTGTCAAGCCAAGCATCATCTGAAGCAAACAGCCCACATGGGCCGCTCACTGGGTTTGTATTGCCCGTAACTGCTGTATTTTCCATTTCCATAAACCATATTGTAGCATGTTTGGTCTCCTGAGCTGGATCTGAGGGCTGGGAGACCTGCTCACCCTCGGGTACACCAGCAGAATGATCAACCATCTCTCCTGCTGCATCAGCACTTCCTCCTCGGTCTGGCTTCAAACTGTGTTCCTCCATTCCTACACACAGGAAGAAGAGCCCCCTGGTGCAAGAGTAGTGGAAGTTCCCTGGTGTCCTGGACAAATTTCCCTCATTCACTAAAAATACCACCAACAGCTTAATCTGGTTCAAGGTCAGTTGGAATTCATCTCTATCCCCCTCCCCCGGGTCGTGCCTGAAAATAGGCAGGATTTGTCTAGTGCAAGAGTTCTCACACTTTGTCGTAGTGAGCCTCCCCCAAGCCTTGGAAAAGATCCTGAGCCTTCCCCTAATATAGAAATAATTTGGGGCCTCCCCATAGTTAGAACAACTATCATACTTTGCACATTACAGGAAGAATACAATGAAGTGCATGTGAGTAGTTGAGTTTATTCTCATTTTATTGAACTTATTATTCTCCCTCTCTAGAACCCCCCTCCCCAGTTCAGCCTACTCACTCCACACTTCTGACTTTTGGACTCTGTTTACCCCTCATTGCAATACCTCCATGAGTCAGATTGTTTTATTTGTCAGTTTTATCCTGCTCTCACCTTCTCAGGGACCATTTTTCTCCCTCCTGCTCTTGCTCCTAGTATCTCTCTGTTTAGCCTTTGTATTTGTGTTTTTCTTCAGCCAGTATAATGGGTCAGTTGTTACCTTGTTCCTATTCATTTGCATTGTTTTGCACAGTTTCCAAGAATTGTATTTCCCCCATGTCATACCAGGAAACAAGTATTTGTTGAGCGTTTCTTTCCTGGAAACCATTTTGTACATAAATTTGCATGCCATTATTCGCTTTCACTTTTCTGCATCCTTCACACAAAGCATCCAAAACTTGACATTTAAATATAGTACATTTTAAGGCTTGTTTGAGCCTCCCCTGGATCAGGTTGGGGCATCCCCTGGGAGGCTGGCCTCACCATTTGAGAAACCCTGATCTAGTGCACTTACCTAGTCAACAAAAATAAAATAAATATCCTTGAATGTATGTCACTGTAAAATCTTTTTTATCAGTTGTCTGTATTGTATTTTTTGTTCATTGTTGTGTGTCCCATAATTGTTCTGGTCGGTCCTGAAAAAAGGCTTTGTCCAGTGACCTAACCTGGTTAACAAATTTAAAAATAAAATAAAAAATAAACTGCTGCAGTTTTATTTATTTATTTATTTACTGTATTTATTTGTTCTAGAATTACAAATACCTTTGAGCTGAGGTTCTTTTACAAAGGTTCCACGTCATTGGTAGAATTGAGACAATCATAAGCAAAGACAACATTAAAAAGATTTAAAAAAAACACATAGGCCCAGATATTCAAACTGTGCTCAAAAGTAGCGCAACAGCAGGAGCAAGCACAAACCAGTTGCGCCGTCGCGGACAGGTGCGATATTCAAACGCGGAGCAGAGCAAATTGCGCAAGCAACTAAGCGCCTGAATATCGCACATACTGCGCCATCGCTGCAACCAGGAAGGAGAAGCTGAGTTGAATGTTGCGCTATGGCGCAACAGGGAAGCTCAGCTGAGCATCCCAGAGCTGCCATAGCGCAAGCACAGCCCCCTGAGCAATGGAACTGCACATCCAGGGAGGCAGGCTGGGGCCCACCGCCAGCCATGCCACACATGGGCACAGGAACACACTGCAGAACCCACACCACACCTGCACACCCCAAGCACAGCATCACTGGGGATGGGACGGATGATCCACATGCCCATGGGGACAAGCCAACAAAGCATAGCAGAGCCCTGACACCCCAGCACAACCACTGGCAGGCGGAGAGTGCCACACACAGGGGGATGACAACCACAGTGCACATCAGCCCCCCGTATGCACAGCACACCCTGCACTGTGACCCCAAGACACCACCCATGTGCAGTGACTGGCACTGCAGGAAACCATGCAGTCCCCCAGCACACGCCAGCCCCATGCAACACAGAAGCCTACATGCCAGACACACCCTGTACCCAGTGGTGGCAGCAGATGGCAAGACCAACCAAAGCCACTGCCATGCTGGAGATACCTCCCATGCACACACATGCACACACACACACACACACATATCCAGGACCATACCAGCCCAGATGGCATGCACACCACTGCAACTGAGCAACCATAGCCAGCTGCAAATCAGAGACCAACACAGTATTCATATCAAAATATAAATGTATTAGAAAATGTAATTACAAAATCCACAACAACATAACTATTTACAAGAGGGGAGGGTACAAGGTAGGGGTGGGCAAGGGTAGGGATGAAGAACTTGGAGAGGGAAGGCAGAGTGGGAGGGATGGGTGGAGAGAGAAGGGGGATCTGGCCTAAGGCCCAGCAGACTGGTCCACTGCTGTCTGGTGCGTCTTCTTGGCTGCCTCTTCCTTAGCCCATGGCGCTGTATGTCCTGGAGGATGTGCTGGTTCTCCTGGGACACCCGGGTCAGCTGATGCAGTGACTGCTCCATTCTGCAGAGCACAATGAGGCCTAGGAAAAGGGAACACAGTCAATGGCTGTGACTGACCACAACCCTGAACACCACCCAACCTGCAAGCCATATAGCCCAATGTCCCGCACCTGTGATGGCGTACACCCACCCACAGTGAACATGCACATGGCCATCACAAACAGGCGGCACCAGCTATGCACACCACCGCCCACACACACTGCCCACGTCAATCACAGTACAAACTAGGCTGGCAAGTGATGTGGCAACGTGGTGTGATGCCAGTTACACAGCTATGTGCCCAGTGCATGCCTGGACCACCAGTGACGCATACACAGACATGCTGTGATACTGCACAGTGATGCATGTCACCTGTGTCATGCCTACATACATGGATACATAGACAGTGTCGACAGATAAGGGCCTATGTGCCACCCAGTCTGCCCATTTGAGCTTGTAAGTTCAGTTTGTTTTCCTATAAGTCTGTTGCACCTTACCCCTGACCTCCAGAATTCCTTTATGGCTATCCCGTGCATTCTTAATTCCCGTGACCAAGTCAGCCCCCACCACTTCCTCTGGCAGGGTGTTCCACTTGTCCACCACCTGTTCTGTGAAGACATCCTTTCTCATGTTTCCTTTGAATTGTCCCCCCTCCAACTTCATCCCATGCCCTCTAGTCCTGGAACATCTTTTATGCTTAAAAATAGTGTTTTCCTGCACCCTGTTCCTCCCTGTAAGATACTTGTATGTCTCTATCATATCCCCTCTCTCCCTCCTCTCCTCCAGGGAGTACATGTTCAGTTCCTTCAACCTGTCTTCATAGGACTTGTGATGCAATCCATGCACCATCCGTGTTGACCTCCTCTGAACCCGCTCTACCCAGTCCATGTCCATACGTAGGTATGGTCTCCAGAACTGTACACTGTACTCCAGGTGGGCCTCACCAGTGTCTTGTATAGTGGAATTATGACCTCCCTTTCCTGCATGGTTGTGTTGTGCATGGCTGGTGGTCTTGCCCCCAGCATGCAATAGCATCCATGAAGTAATGATACTCACACTCCTCCAGCAGCTGGCTCTGCCATTGCTGCTGCTGATGCTGCTGCTGCTGCTGCTGGGGCACAACACCCCCGGCACCGGGGCCCTGGCATGGCCCACGTCACCGTCGCCCTGCGTCCTCAGATTCCGGCCTGTGGGAGACATATGTTGAGACAAACATCAGTGTGACTCAAAAGCAGAGTGCCCCCTGCCCCAGTGAGAGTGCCTGCCCACACAGCCATAACCATCCATCGCACAGCTGCACACACTGACACAGCCAACCGTGTCCGAGCCGGCACCTATGCACAGCCACCCAAGCACACACACACCCTACAGAGAATATAGGTGCATAGATGGTACACTCACCCGCCTAGGCACTATGCCCCCCTGGCATGCGACCGCAGCCGCGACAAAAGTTCTGGTTCTTCCGCGCGGAGGTCACTGTACCAGTGCCGCACTGCTCAGCAGACCGGCCCCGTCCCAGTGACCTCCACCAGGTCAGTAAGCACTTGCTGCCACAGCTGAGTCCTGGCACTGGTGAGGGCACCTCACCATACAGGCCATCATAGTGTGGCTCAACTAGGGCCACCAGGTTGGCCACTTCAATCTGGCTCCAGGACACCGCCCTCCTCCTAGCCATGGCACCAACTTTACAGCAGGCAATATGGTGCCCCGCTGCGCCGTAACCCGACGTGGAGTTGTTGTGCAATAGACCACCACAGGCTCCAATCGCGCTGTTCGAACAGCGCCGTCACTTCACATGGCGCTGTCAGCAGACAGCGCAATAGGGACGTACACATGGCATGCCAACAGCACCAGGGGTCAGAGGGCATACACAAGGTCACGGCAATGACACAAGGCTACGCACAGCGCCATCGGACGTATAGGCATCCTGCGCGACTGCCAAGCTGTGCACCAGTGCCACAGTGGACTATCGCGCAGTAGTGCCACAGCGCCATATAGTGCCCAGTGCTGTAGCACCACTGGCACAATGGTGGCCATGGCCTGAATCGCCTATCGTGCTCAGCAGGTCTGCAGCGCGATAGACACATGCGTAAGCTGTCTGGGCATGCGCAATGCAGTGTAGCACACAGCCACAAACCTGCGCCATTGGCTCAGCTGGACCTTCCGTATTGCACAAAGTGCAAATACGCGATATTCAGCCGACATATGCAAATCATTCGATCAGCCATTCATAGGCGCAGTGGCGCGATTAGCATGTCATTATAGTTGCGCCACACCTCATTTGCATGTGTTGCGCTATAAAATGCGACAGTGGGTTGTGCTGGCCAGATTTGGTTACTGCAGGTGAGAGGTGAGTTACATGCTGTGTGATGCTCAGGACAATGCTCATGGGCAGAGGATGATAAAGGCTGAGGGGGCTGAGCATGAAAAGGGCACTTAGAAAGGGACAAAGGGCACCCTTTCTATCAGTATCTGCCATGCGGAGAGGAATGAGGGCTTCCGCCCGGCCGGGCAGCTATGCTCATGGGGAAATGCTGTCGACTGCACAGTGACAGGTGTCCACTTCCACCCATACAGATCACCATGACTGACCAGAGCCAAGCTGAGGTGTGGGCGGCGGGGTGAGAAGAGGCTGAACTTCACCGTGGCAGAGACAGAGGCCCTCTTCCAGGCCTACCTGGAGGATGAGCCACTATTGAGTGGACGGAGGGGCACCCCTCAGGAACGTGCAGCTGCATGGGAGGGGGTAGCTCGGGCCGTCAACCTGCACAGAAGCCACCAGCGCTCCGTGCAGGAATGCAAGAAGAAGATGGGGACTGACCGCAGGAGGCTGAAGGAGACGGTGGCAGCCTTCAGGGCGGCACATGCTGGCACTGGTGGGGACCCACCAGTGGTGTTGCAGCTGACCCCTACAGAGGAGACACTGGTCATGGCCATGCAGCCGAGTGCCATTGCGGGCATACCAGGCGGAGGATTCCAGACAGGTGGAAGCCCATCACTGCACGGTATGACATGGTGGTGTTGTTGGGGGGGGCTGTTGTTCACATGCACTCACATGTACTCTCTTTCTGTTACAGATCCTGTTCGTCTTCAGGAGACGGTGGTGGTGGTGGGTCCAGACAGTGATGCAGACCTGCTGGACGTGGAGGAGGGACCATCCACCTCCACCACCAGCCTGCAGGCACTGCAGCAGCATGCACACTGGGCCAACAACTCCGGTGTCAGTGATACGGGTGCAGGGGTTGCACAGCCTGTGTCTCAGTAGTCTGGCATGCAGGTATGCCAGCATGCTATGCCTCTGGCAGTGGCACGCACCTGCACCATTGATGATAGCAGGCCTGCAATGGGCAGTGATAGGTGTGTGTCCCATGACGGACACATGGCAGGCTAGCACGTGCCCCTGGGCCTTCCTGGTTCACACCTGTGTACCAGCATGCTGGCACAGTCCCAGACTGTGCCTGTCAGCACCGGTGGGGCAGCACTGGTGGCTGTGCAGGTGTCTGGCACTGTTGTCAGCACGGAGGTGGAACAGCTGGACCTGGGGGCTCAGCAGTCGGAGGGGCAGCAGCAGCAGTCGCACACCAGGTCTGGGGGTACAGTGTCAAGCAGTGGCACATGTCCCCCGCCCTTTGATCCGGCCATACCTGGTCCTGGCGAACAGCGCCCACCCTCAAGGGGTGCTGTGCACCAGGACCGTCCACACCCTGGGGGTCACAATGCCATTGGGGCACAGTACCCATTGGATGCACACACCCGCCTGCTGCAGGACTCGGTACAGCTGCAGGGCCGGGTTGCAAGGTCCGTGGAGGCACTGTCTGTGTCCGTGGAGTGGCATAGCAGGGAGTGTGCTCGGGACCGAGCCGAGCTGGTCCTTATGCGGATGGATGTGACCGCTGCCATTGACAGGCTGACCCAGGCAGTGGTCTCTGTTGCGGATGCATTGGCCACACTGGGGAAATGGATGTACTCCGCAGCATGAGGCAGCAGTGCGCTGAGGAATTGGGTGAGGATGCGTGACGTGGCCAACTGTGTAATGCCTGTGGTGTCCCCTGTTGGCCTCTGGAAGGTGCCCGTGTGAGCAGGCACATGCAGGCTGTCACCTTGGTCTCCACGGACAGAGCGTGACTCTGTCGTGAGGGTGCCTGCATCACATCACTGCACAGCTCGCAGAGCCGTCTCAGTATTGCCCTGTTCAGGCGGTACCGGCCCACAATCTTGACGTCTGTGTACAGCTCGAAGCTGATGCAGGCACGATACCGCCTGTTGGGGGCATACCGCCGACGGGCCCCTCCGCGGCCATGTCCCCTGCAGCATGGTGTCTCACCTCATTACAGCTTCCATGTGGAAGCTGGCACTGTCCATCTCCCTGGCT
Organism: Neoceratodus forsteri; assembly: GCA_016271365.2. Classification (NCBI taxonomy): domain Eukaryota; kingdom Metazoa; phylum Chordata; order Ceratodontiformes; family Ceratodontidae; genus Neoceratodus; species Neoceratodus forsteri. Next base: position 33,297,896 of record JADMNL010000033.1, read on the forward strand.
TCTGCCCCCTGGCTGCTGTTTCTGTGTTACCCCGCTGCCCCCACTGCTGCTTCCACTGCACCGGCACCCCCACTGGCCTCTCTGTCCTCCTGGACCCACTGTCCCTCTCTGCCCTTCCAGCTCCTGTCTCTCTCTGTCTGTCTCCCCAGTTTGCGGCCTGCGTTAGGTTCTTGCGCCGCTTCCTTGAGCCTTTTATTTTGGCTCAATTCCGCTATTTCGCAACTTCGGTTGAGCCACTCTGGCGCATTGGCGCAAGTGTTCAATATCGCATTGTGCACTTTATGCATGGACCACTTCTCTCGCTGCACATGCCTTCATTTCCATTGGCGCTGTTGCTCAGCATGTTTTTGGTGGTGCAACTGGCCCCTTCTGAATATCGCAGAATGGCGAATTTTTGGAGTTGCGCATGGCGCAACCCTTTTGAATATCTGGGACATAGTCTTGTAGATAAAAAAAGAACAATAAGGTGAAACTTTGGGAAGGGGAAAGGAGGAGGGTGAAATCAGGGAGACTAAGTGGATGGGAGAAAAGGGGAGGTAGGTTGGGGGGGACAGAGAAAGGAGAGGTGGAAGGCTGATAAGAATAGAGGTAGTGCAGCCGGGTGGCATTTGTCATGGGCCAGCAGGGGAGATGAAGATAAGTGTGGGGGGGGATGCTGACAAAGTGTAGGAGTAGATGTGTATCCAAAAGGGCATCTTCAGCTATGGAACCAAAAGACATGTTTAGCCACAACAGTCACAGAGGTTGGAGGCAGTCAGTGTTAGGCGGAGATGAGTCTTAAAAGTGCTGAGCGATAGTGAAGATGAGATGTCACTGGGAAGACCGTTGTACCAACTAGTGGCCCGGTAAGCAAAGGATCTTTGGCCTTGCGTTGTGCGGCAATGCGGGACTTGCAGAAGCTGGGGTTTCGATCCCCTGGTATGTCGGGTGTGGATTCTCAGTTGTGTGAGGGCACAGACTCCAGGAGGGGGGCAAGGCCCAGCAAGATTTTCTTAGTAGTAATACAAGTTTGGTGTTTTATTCAATTGGCAAGATTCAACCACCCAGTTTGAGAATAGAGGTCACAGGTGTGAGTTAGGCGTTGGGAGCCAGTGACAAGTCGACATGCCTTGTTGAGGGCAGTGGATACATGTTTGAGTGCGGTGGTTGTAGCAGAGCCGTAAATGATAATGCCATAATCAATGATGGATATGATGGAGCTCTGGACAGCGACAGCGAGGGCTTCAGGTGTCAGGTGTTTCCTATGATGGAATAGCAGGCCTTGTTGAGGGCAGTGGATACATGTTTGAGTGCGGTGGTTGTAGCAGAGCCGTAAATGATAATGCCATAATCAATGATGGATATGATGGAGCTCTGGACAGTGACAGCGAGGGCTTCAGGTGTCAGGTGTTTCCTATGATGGAATAGCAGGCCTAGCCGGGAGTTAGCGGCTTTGGCGACATGGTCGATATGGGCAGTGTAGGAGAGGTGAGGGTCAAGGGTGATCCCGAGGTATTTAAAGTTTTTGACCTGTTCCAGTGTGGCACCTTGTCTGGTGATAACGGAGAGTTGGAAGTGCTTATGTTTATTATGGGAGCTGCTGAAGATCATGGCCTTTGTTTTTTTTTGATTAAGTATATATGTTCACAATGAAATGATTGTAGAGCTTCTTCAAGAGAGAAAATCTCTACAATCCAGTCAATATAGACTGTCATACATATACCTGTTGTTGAAGGAACCCTTTACGGTGCAGCATTTCAATTTGTTGGTGACATTTAGGGGCTGGGAAACAGTAGTCTATGTCCACCTTCAGGCATGGAGGAAAATAAAAAAAAGCCTTTAGTCTGAATCTCTGGAATCCCAAGGCTAAAGACTTGCCTGTTTCTTCCAGGTATACTGTTGTGTCTTATAGCATGCTGTGTATATGTCTTGTGTAGGAAGACACCAGTCCTACATTTTCCAGGAAGGTTAAGATATTCGTGTATAGAAACATAGACTTTGACGGCAGATAAGGACCGCTTGGCCCACCTAGTCTGCCATTTCCCTACCTACAGGATAGGCCACAGATCCTAGTTAACCAACAGCCTATTTCTTCCTACCCCCCACAAGAATTGCCTTATGTCTGTCCCATGCATTTTTGAATTCTTCCACAGTTTTAGACCCCACAACCTCCTCATCAAATTCTTACCTACATAATTTGGTATTCAGTTTTACCTTTGCCTGATGTCCTGCCTTGTAGGAAATTGTCTCCCTAATGTTCGAGTCACCTTTTAGCATTTTTATGTGCTTGAACTTATTGCTAGAGATGCAGAGAAGTTTAATTTAGCTGGGAAGGTGCCATCACAGTTGGGAATTTCACCCTGCAGAATATTTCACGGAATTTCCGCATTTTGTGAAATATTCTGTGGGTGCGAAATGCAAACAATTTGCCCGTGACATGCAGAATTTCACCTGTGAATGGTGGAATTTCACCCACAAATAGCAGAATTTTGCCCGCAAGTGGTGACATTCCACCATTTGTGGGTGAAATTCTGCAATTCGCAGGTGAAAGTCCACATTTTGTGGGTGAAATTTCATATCATGCTGGTGGAATTTCGCACTTCACACAAGCTGGATATTTTGTGTAGTGTGCAAATTTCATGAAATATTTTGTGGAGCAAAATTTGCAGACTTCACCCATCTCTGCTTATTACAAATACAAAATGTTGCTTCACTGAAGTGTCTCAAACTGTGACTGAAAATGAGCAACAAAAAAAAGTTATTAGTTACAAAAGCAAAGTGCTAATTTGTTTAAGTCCCAATCACCAACAGATCACTCAAACTATGGATTGAAATGAGTAACAAAAAGATGTTACTAAGAAGGCTAAAAAATTAAAATGTCATGCACTTTCAAGACAAGAAAAATGGCACGGCATCCATAACTAAGAAATGCATCAGTAGGAAAGACTGTCTTCATTTAATAAAAGGCAATAATAACTATTCAAATAAGCCAATACAGCTAATTCCTGTAAATCACACTGGCATGCCTTTAACAATACCCCAACTGCAGTATTCATGGGTGGCATATATGTAGAGTGCTTATGATTTGTTAATGCCCCCTACTGTATCTGGTGAAGATATTTTTTTTAGCTTTGGTAAGTTACTGTTTTGTAAATGCCATGACATGCGATCTTTATAGTTTATTGCTTAACTGTCTTTCTTAGTAACATCATTCTGTTGTTTTTTAGAGTCCCAGTTTGAGTGACTTTGAGGAGATGGGGCTTTAGCAATGCAGCAGTCTGTTTTTCATTCACAAGTTCAATGTTTCAGTAAACCAGCAGCTTGTTTTCATAATAGCTTTATGTTAAATTTGCAGAGGCTATGGCCTCGTGTCGTGGCATTTATGTGATAACCGTAACTAGCAGCTTTTGAGTTCTTTGTTAGTAATTGGCTGTATTGCCATCAACCGATGTTTCTGTGTATTACAACTGTGGTTTGAGATATTTAAGCTGGCTCTCCTCTTCTGACCCCACTGCCTGCCTTGACCACAGTAACTGCAGTAATTAGGAGAGAGAGAGAGAGAGAGAGAGAGAGAAAGAGAGAGAGAGAGAGAGAGAGAGAGAGAAAGACAGAGAGGGGGAGAGAGAGAGAAAGATGGAAGGGCAGCTGCCTGTCCTCCCCACCTGCTATCTGCAATGGGGACGGGATTGATCTCTCACTTTCTCTGCTCTCTCCCTGCCCCCCCCCTCCAGTCAGTGTTAGTCTGAACGCATAGATAAAATACTGTGGAAATATTTTTTTTTAATTCAAAATGTATCTTGTTTCACTTTTTTTTATCTCCAATGTGGTTTCTGTGAGAACCGGTACACCTTGTGAAAACCGTTATACTATACGGAAATAATGTTTTCATGTCAGTCCATAAAAATAATTTTTTTTCTCTGTGAAAGTCATCAACCATTTGGCCAGTCAAAACTGGTTGTTTATTAATACAGTTTTTTTTTAGATGAAACCCTCAAAAAGATTGGTTTTCAGAATTCTTTAACATAGATTTTTTTTGTAGTATAATTATCTGAAATATGTGTACTATCACTCATCCTCAACAGCTCATTGGCTTCTTAGGTGACTTCTTGTAATTTGAGCACCATGGGCAAATAAGTATTGAGATTTTGTGGGCACATACAGTATATCTTTATATTTTTGTGTTCATTGTAAATAATATAAATCTTATTATTTAGAATAATAAAATTACAAATTGCACTACATTTAATTTTGCTCTGACAAAATATCAGTTCCACCCTTAGAACGCACCAGCATTAGGGCACCATGTCACTAGGGTGCCAGATGGCAATGTTGCCATTGACTGTTTTTGCAGGGGACTGTGCTCCCACACACCCTAACTATAGATCATAACTCCGGGGGGCTTGGGAGGGGTGACAGTCAGAGTTTGGTGCGTAGTGACTTGGCACCCTAATGCCCAAAGGGTGCATTGCAAAATATCCATCTTATTTTTTTTTTTTATAATTTTTGATTGGTCTAGTTCAATTCACTTGTTGTATTTCTGTTTATTGTATTTTTGTGTAAATACTTCATAAAGCGTATTCAATTTGAAAAAATACAATATCTATCTCTAAGTCTACAAGCAGCACTGTTCAATTCGCAATGTTAATATAATGAAGCAGAAAAATAAAGCACATATTTATTTTGCACCCACCGTTGTGATGTTTATGAAGCTTGTTCACATCTTCCACAGCTCCTACTCACTTAGGAAGTCTGATTTTATCCTAGGTTCACTTACATCAGCCTTAACAAACTACCTAATCACCAACTGTGTGTGTGCAACTGACCCCCACTGTTACTGTCACTAGCTATTTTCACGACATTATTTGACCAATCTGGTTAGCAGAAACTATCCTTCCCTCATTACTGCCTGCACCTTCTAAGCACCTACAAACACTTACTGCCCCCTAGCACTATTGGTGCCTAAATGCCACCTTAGCCCACTTGGGCATTGTTTACATGTGGTAACCCCCAAAATTTATCATAACCCATTTGTTTTCCTGTTATTCGTACTAGTTCAGTACCCTGTCCTGTTGCTGTTACTCAAAACTCTGCAACTATTTTATCTGTATTAAGGTTCATGTTACTACTGTACACAGCTGTATTGTCCTTGAAGTTGCTTGCTCTGTATTTATGGCTAATGTAACTACTGTGTGACTCTGTACTGTTCTTGAAGTTGTATTTATTCTGTATTATCCCAACTACCACTTCCCCCAGGATATGCTGTGAGATGAGCAAATTATTGCTCGGTGTACTTTTCCTGGTGAAACTATTCGATAAATAAATAAAATAAAATCCTTCTAGATATGCCTAGGACTCGTACCTCCTTTGGTAAACATGCCATCTCTTATGTTCTTCTGGCTGCCTGGAACCCACTCCAGTCAGCACTGAAACTCTCCCACCTAGTCTCTGTCAATTTCTTTAAACCCTTTGTCATGACTAACTTGAAAGCTACTTGCAACTGTCACTAGTCTCTGCCTTGAAAATTGACTCTCCTTTCTATGAAATTTCTAGTATTGCCATATTACTATTGTGCATTGTATACCAAACGTCCCTTATGTCCAAAGTTACAATGTTATGTCCTTATTCTACTATGCATTGTGTTTTATGCATACTATGTGCCTTTCTTTGTATATAAGGGATGCATAAGAGGGACCTGTGCATTGTGCAATACATGATTTATTTTTTATAAAAGCTGTTTGACCTTGGGTAATCTCATGAGTGGCGTAAGCCATGAGTGCTGTGCCCAAGGTCAAACAACTCGAGTGAAAATAAATTATGTATTCCACAAGGTCCCTGTTGCGTATTTCGTTTATGCAATAAGGATTATTTAGGATTGTGTAAGGAGTTTTGTTTTAAATTGTTTATTTAATTTTTCATGTTAACATACATGGACTTTTTATAGTTTTTTGAGGATAGCTTGGCTTAGCATGGTGGTTGCTAAGCAGTTGCAATGGATGCTCCAACTTTTCATTATGGACAGTACATAATGAAAAAGTTTGATGCACAATTCTTTTGTTTTTACATTTTTTGGGGGGATTTGTTCATCAGAAAAAGTAAATAAAAACTGAATTATCTATCATATTTTGCTGATTACAAAAAAAATTAAAAGGCATCCATATATGAAACACCTCTCATTTTGTAGATAATTTTGTACTGAACAACTTTTGTGCTCAAGATACTCTTGCTATCAGTTTTCGTTTTAAAGTTATTTGTATTTATTTGTCAAAAAAGTGCAAAACATACTTAATTTTCTGCTGTTTTTTGCTAATTCTACAAAAAACTAAAAGGTATCTTTAAATAAAACATCACTCATTTTGTAGATATTTTTGTGCTGGACAACTTCTGTGCTCACAGTGCCATGCTATCATTTTCATTTTAAAGTTATTTGCATTTGAATATGATTAGTACTGCTACTGAGGCCAAACATTCTAAATCGGCTGATGACATAGCAACTGTGAATATAAATGAGTGATGACATAGTAACTATGTACGTAAGTGAGTGATATCATACCTACTATGCCCATAAATAAGGAATATACAATGGTGAGCTGTCAGATAAATGATTTATCTACACAAGTGCTGTTTAACTTTGGGTAACCTCACGAGTGGCATAAGTCATGAGTGAGATGTCCGAGGACAAACAGCACGAGTGTAGATAAATCATTTATCTGACAGCTCACCATTGTATATTTAATTTGTGCGATAGGGATGCTTTCTGTCAGTGCAGGGACATTTGCTTGTGATTGTTTATCTTTTTTTGCATATGTTTGTCAAAAACGTGAACACAAAATTGCATTTTCTGCTCTTTTTTGCTAATTATAAAAAAATCTATAAGGTATCGATAAATGAAATACCACTCATTTTGTAGATAATTTTGTGCTGCACAACTTTCATGCTCACAGCACTATGCTATCTTTTTTCATTTTAAAGTTATTTACATTTGAACATAGTACCGGTACTGAAGCTGAACATTCTAAATGAGCTCCAGAGTGACTGTGACATATCTACTATGGTCCAGATATTCAAACTGCGCCAGGCTGTGGCACAAGCTTGGGCACAGCTCAACTTGGCTGCGCACGGGTGTGGACTGGGTGACATTCAACGGAGCTGCACCATGGCTCAGCAGCATTGAATATCGCACTCTGGCCACCCGCAGTGTGCATGGTGCAGTGGCACTGCACCAGCGCAAGTGGCCAGAGTGGAGCATGGGGATGCGCTAGCGCAAGTTCCATTGTGTCATGCACAGCAACCATGATATTCAAAAGTTAACATGCAAATGGGCCATAATGTATGCAAGGCACACATGGGGCCATTTGCATGTCATTATGGCCCCATTTGCATACAGGTGCGCCAATCCCCGATGACTTGCACCTGGCACCCTGCCAGGCAACAGCCGTCAGTGACTGACACCCCCTGCAGCCGGCAATGTGCTCCACAGCCTGATCACGGGCATCTGTAAAAAATTAGAAATAAGTCCTATATCCCTGGTGGTCCAGTGGACCGTTATCTGCCCGATCGCGGGCATCTGTAAAAAAAAAAGAAATGTCCTTCAATATCCCTGGTGGTCAGTGGACCTCTATCTGCCGATCGCGGCATTTGTAAAAAAGAATGTCCTTCAATTCTGGTGGTCCAGTGGACTGGCTATCTGCCCGATCACATGGGCATTTGTAAAGAATAAGTCTCTATCCCTGGTGGTCCAGTGGACCACTATCTGTCGATCAAGGCATCTGTAAATAGAAATAAGTCCTATGTTCGGTGGTCTGGGTACCCTCACCGCCCCACTGAGCCCCACTGCCAGCTCCCCAGTTAGCTAGTGGGTGGCAGCACCACCCACCTGCTGCCCGCCGCCCGCCGACTGATACCCAGTAGGGCTGACACCATTGGTTCACAGCATGAGCCATGGGTGTAGCTCATACTGTAATTACACATTTCAGATATGTGAAAGAATCATTCACATATCTGGAATGTGTAGTACGCTATGGTCTGCACGCCCATTGGCTCACGCTATGAACCAATGGGCATACAGCCCTACCGATGGTGTCAGTCAGCAGGCAGCGGGGCAGCAGGTGGGTGGGGTGCTGCCGCCCACTGGCTGACCAGGGGAAGCAGGGAGGTGGGGCTCAGTGGACAGGTGGGGAGGGGGGAACCCTAGACCACCAGGGATATAGGACTTATTTCTATTTTTTTACAAATGCCTGTGATCGGGCAGATAGCAGTCCACTGGGCCACCAGGGATATAGGACTTATTTCATTTTTTTTTTTTTACAAATGCCCGCGATCGGGCAGATAGTGGTCCACTGGACCACCAGGGATATTGGAAGGACATTTCTTTTTTTTTTTACAAATGCCGTCGATCGAGCAGACAGCAGTCCGCTGGACCACCAGGGATATTGGACAGTTTTTTTTTTTTCACAAATGCCCACGATCAGGCATGGGGGGTGCTGCCAGGTGCAGCCGGAGCTCGGGTGGCCACCCACAGGTGGCATCTGCTGTGTTGCTCCCTGCAATGCGGCAGCTTACCTGTGGGTGGCCATCAGTTGTTCTTTTTTTTTTTGGATCAACTTTGAGCTGGCGCAGGTAGGGGTTGTGCATGCATGGCTCTGCACATCCAGGGCTGAATATCAGGCTGTGCAGGGTATGCATGGGTACACCCCCCACCTGCGCCTGAATACATTACTGATGCACTCCGGCGCATCGGGATTTGTGCAGTGCACTTTTCCCTTTTGAATATCGTGCCGGGGCGCATCAGTGGGTTGTGCATGGCACAACACTGTTGCACCATGCGCAACCCTTTTGAATATATGGGCCCATGTATATAAATCTGTGATGATGCATCTACTATGTGTATAAATGTAAAATTTTGAATTGATCTCATAGTAGCTCAGATTTATCACATAGAATTTATGTCCACGCCTAATGCATAAATGGTTTTATTTATACAGTAGGTACAATACACATTATTTATGTCATACATTTATTGTTCATACCTGTTGCATAAATGCTTGTATATGCTCCTGATATTTGTCCTCAGGACCTCCTTGTGAATGAGCTTGCTCAATGGAGTTATTCTTGCAATAAAGTTGAACTTGAAGTGGAAATATGTATTATGATTGCCAGAAACTCATGTAGAAGTCAGACACCTCACATTACTTTATATAATGCCTGAATGCCTATTAACTGTTTTGGGGTTCTCATAAAGTAGACCTCAAAAGGTAAAATAAATTGAACTAAAACTGTGTTTTTGCTGCCGGGCAGTTTCCTTCCATCTGTAGGTCTCACGTCATTATCACTTGCTTTATTTATTTAACTGGTAAGTTTACCTCTTCACGTGATTTATTGGGAAACACACATTCTATCATAATCCTCATTGATCAACCACAGTCAAGGAGAAGTACTGTGTAGAGTATGCGCTCCATGAGGACTCAGCCTGCCACCCACCGTGGTGGTGTGAGGAGGGCTGTGCTGGTCTCCGCTGAGGGTCGGGTTGGGAGGAGATGGGAGGGGTCTATGTCTGCCTGGGTGGGGGGTTAACTAGACTGTCAGGCATAAAATTATTTTCATAGAGGGATGGCAAAACCAGGAAAGGGGGAGGGACACAAGACTACCAGGGATAACATATATTTATTCAGATGGGGATGACGATCGAGACTGGGGAGGGGGGAGAGATGACTACACTATGGAAAACTTAGTTCATCATATCAGGTGGGAGAGCGAGGACCAGGGAAGGGGCCCTACACTAAGAATTTTTGTTTTTATTATCAGGTGGTAGATAGGGGCAAAGGGGAGGGACCCTACACTATGGAAAAATATTTATTATTGAGTGGGAGATCAGAAGATGGGGAGGGACCTTACATTATGGGAAGTGTATTGTGACATCTCTGATGGGTGATCGGGGGGGGGGGGGAGCGGGACCACCGCACCATGGAAAGTTTACTTTTATTGCTAGGATGAGCGATCAGGAAAGTAGGGGGCACAGTACCTCCTCTAACCACTAGGGTTGTGCAGATTACTGCCAGTGCTGGTGGCAATCTGCTCCACACAAGGGCCTTCACAAAGGCCCTTGCCTGGAGTGAATCCTTCGTGAATGGGATTATGAGGATATGCAGGTCCCCATACATTAATTTGCATTGCGGCCCCCCCCCTCACTACTTTGCCTGGGGGCAAACCCAGTCTGTGGTGTCAAACTGGGCTTTGTGAATACCAACTTTTCACAAAGCCCAGTTTGCCTTGGGCAAACTGGGCTTTGTGCTGGGGCAAAGTTTTGTAAATCTGGCCCCTGGAGTGGAGATACGCAAAGTAAAACAGATCCTGCTAATTCTAGCATGATGCCAGGTGTACTGCATCTGAAATAATGGTGTGCGTGTGCGTGTGTGTGTGTGCGTGCATGCGTGCGTGTGTATGTCTGCATGTGTCAATGATAATATGCATACATAAAAAACAAATTTTTCTTTTGAATGTCATATTCTTAACCAACGGTGAACAGCTTTAATAATGTGTGACGGTGTTGCAAATGCCCTGCTGCTTTCAAAGCTTTCAGTGGCTCAGGTCAGGCAAAAATAGGTAAAGCTTTATTTGTGTTAATTTAAAACATGCATTTTAGAATGTGATTGTAAAAACAGCATAAATAATGAGCTGTACTGTGATAATCACATTTAAACAACTGGGTGGGTATTAACAGAGGGACATAGATTCTATTATTTAGTTCTGTAGGTTGACATACATGAAAATAAACTAATACTATCAGGTATGTCCATTAATATTAATATGTTTTCTATGTAAGTCATCAACCATTTGGCCAATGCTAAAAGTTGACGTCTTACATAAAGGGCAGGCCTAGGCTTATTTGGGGGAGTTACAGTAGCCACTACAACAGCTGCCCAATTGCAGAGCTCATTAAAATGCAAATTACATTCAGACAGAAAGCAGACACACTGCAGAGTACTGGATTTTAGATTCCAGATCAAGCAGTGTGTTTTGTGGCAAACAGTGAAAGACAGCGCTTTCCATTTTACAATATTGAAAACTTACAAAAGTATGCAGTAATGCACAGGGGGCCCGATTCCGAGTCTGTACGCAAGTTGTGACATTCGCAGTTGCGCCAGGGACCCTACTGTGCATTCCAAGAGTGGCAGGGTCCCGGCACTTGTGACATGTGGGCTACACCATGCGGAGGCGTACGCCACAGGCATGACATAGAAGCCCTGCATGTCACAAGTAGCAGCCAGCTACCGGCAGCACCCCCAGAGCCTTTTGACTTGAAGTATGGGACTAAGCAGGTCTGCTATTTACTTTAGTACAGCATTTTGTGTCCCTTATTGTTGCGCTCAGATATCAGGGAAATGCGGAAGCAACTGACAAACATATTACCGTGCCAACAGTATGCATCACTGCTGTTTTTTATCAATAAAATCAGTTTCGAAAATAATATAACTGTGAAAGTGTGTGGGGGTGTGTGTATGTGTGTGTATGTGAAAGTTCTGTTTAACCCAATCTTGTTTAGACCTGCCTTCTAAAAAGAAATCAGATGCTTCATAATACCTGCATTGCTTACCAAGGAGGCAGCAAATAAACATTATTTTATGAAACTGACTGCACAGTTCTGAGTTGAGTTGAAAAAACTTGTAGAAATGTCCACACACAGCAAACAGTCAGTAGACTGGATATGTTTGTGAATCAAGCTCATATGATATATATATATATATATATATATATATATAATCTATGCAAAAACAAATGCATTAATCGTCAGTTAGGGTCGAGTGACAAAAGTCAGGAAAGTCAACATTAGGGGTGAGCACCCCCCACTCCCATCCTCCACAGACTGACAGATGCCGGGGTGTGGCATGGGGTTGTGAGACCCAACTGTCACCCCATTCCATATGTAACCAGGCTTACATGGTACAGTAAAGGGGAATGGGGTGACAGTTAGGCCTCATGACCTCATGCCACACCACAGCGTCTGTCAGTCAGTGGAGGATGGGAGTGTGGGGGGAGGGTGCTCACCCCTAACATTGAATTTCCTTACTTTCGTTGCTTCAACCCTAACTGATGCATTAACGCATTATTTTGCACAGAATGTCCTTCCTTTTTGAAAAAGTGTAATTTAAGTAGTAAAAAACATGTATTGGTGTATCTCATTAACCGTGTAACCTACAAAACAAATTCCACTGTAGGCTTTCTCTATGGTTTAAAATCTTTGGGCCCTGGACTCCCACCAACTTGTACATTTGTGCATAATATCACAAAATAAGTACTGAATCACATGTATTGTTGAGGGCCCCGTGCTCCCACCACATTGCCCAGCACTGCTTAACAATATACTTCTGCCATACCTTTTGAGCTGTCCTATACCTTGTAATGAGATCTTCCTGTGCACTCAAAAATGTGCTCACCATGGTTTTCACAATGCACATATATACTTCCCCATTAAGTATAACGAGCATGCACCGCAATTCACCAACCGTAACTGCCACCACCATGAAAATTATTACAATCGAACATCTATGATTAATCTTTCTACATTCCAAATTTCAGGCAAATCAGATGCACAGTTCAAATGTTATTAACATGGAACAAACCAAATTTTCATTCGCTGGAGCTGCATAATTCTGCACCTGTTTAAGCTGTACACACCACACCACTGAAATGCACTTCCATGGCACTAGGGCTACCTACTGTTTGCCACTGCTGGGAGGGAGGGAGTGGGGTGAGTGTGGATTCCAATGTGGGTGGGAGGGCCACTGGACCACCAGGAATTCTTTTGGATTCACTAGGCACATCTATCGGGTCAGGGCAGAGTAGGGGGTATCAGTATTCAACAGCAGATTGTACCTTACACGGCTCTATGCTATGGGCAGAGAGGAGGGTTTGATTAGGCTACCAGGGATTTATGCAGGGGCAGTATTTCCTGATCGGGAGTCCACTGGACCACCAGGGATACTTTTTACTGTATCTGGATGTTGCGATCTGGTCGGGGCAGTGAGGGGGTACCATTAGACTACCAGGGCTGCATGATGAGGAGTGGTCAGTTACATCAGGGATTTGGGCATGGAGGCGGGATCACTAGACTACCAGGCTGGGTTGTATTATTTCCTGTAACAATGGCAATATCAGGGATCGAGGTGGGGGGACCACTAGACTACCGGAGATGGTTGTTCCTTCCCTCTGGCAGTACTGCATTTGTAGGGTGCCCCGGCACCTTCTGCTGGGTGCATCCCTGCAAGCTTCATGCAAATGGTGCCATAATGATGTACCAATGGCCCCATTGCACCTTGCATGCCTAATGACCTCATTTGCATGTCTAGGGCTGTGAATACCAATGTGCGGCCCCATCAGTTTCTCAGCCTAACCAGGGAAATGCACCTGCACATCTTGGGGTTGGGCAAAACTGTATTATTCACAGAGGGGATGTGCTGGAAGCATCTTCGGGTGCAACTTCTGTGAATACCATAATTTGGTCTCGGCACATCTCATTTACGCTGGCGCATCGGAGATGTGCCGAGCACATTTCTTTGTGAATCCTGCCCTCCGTTCTCAAATAATAATCATGTATTTTGTAACTGAACAAAAGGTAGGTTGCCTCTATGCTCAGTCCTGTTGTCACAGCATAAAACAGTATAAAACACAAATCGTTTTGATAAATTGCAAAAAAAGCTGTTTGTTTCGTGAACCTGTAGTTTTCTTTATTCGTTTGCTACAATCAATCTACACTCATATCAGTTTATTTAATCAAAATTCTTACTGTTTCTGCAAAGTAATTTAGTCAATTAATTGTGGTGTGGATGTTATTTTGGGAAAAAATATTTCTGCCACTTTTGGGGGCACTATATTATAATAAAATATAAAATCAACATATATGTGCAGAATTTAAACCCTAACTTAAAGTATCTTGGACTCTCACCAACCTGGTGTGGCAGTTTGTTTTTGTTCCAAAGCAGCAAAACCCTAGAATCCCTTGCCTGAACCAATTGAAATGCATGTCTAACTTAAAACACCTTTATAACGTCCATGTAATATGTAACTGTGTAACGTAAAATTATTATACCTGTTAATGGGTGTTATACTGTACCAGCTACTGTACTTTGTCTTTCTGCATGTATATTAAGTCAGCCCTTCTGTAACTGTTTTTCTGTCTGAGTAATGCCTTATAATAGTTTGTTCAAGTTCAAGTATATTGTAAGAAAACTCTGTTGAGCAAGCTCATTCACAAGGAGGTCCTTTAACACAGACAGGTAGTTACAGATTGCATAATCAAAAAAACAGTACAAATTCAAGGGTTCAGCATGTTAGCCTAGAGCAGTAACAAAAAACTTAAATGAAACAAGTAAATTAATATTCTCATCTGATTGGTACACCCATTACTTAACATCACATTTTTTGTGACTAATGTAGACAAACTCTAAAAACCCTGAAGATACGGACAAAACCTCAATGATAACCATATTAAAATTAGTCCTCCTGTTACTATTTAAATGCAAAGCAAAAATACAAAAGGGCACCCAATATAGGGGATTATTCTACAAGACAGAAATTAAGTGGCAATCTAAAATAGTTAAAAAAGCCCATATCAAGCCTTCACCGTAACATACACAAACTTGTATAACTCACTTGCAAAAGTCACTGATGATGCCTAGATTCTCAGGGAGGGTTAGCATTCACTGCACAGTATGAAAAACAGTGTAAATCTGCTAGTTTATATAGCCCTGCCTTTTTAGAAGTGACATTTATGGCACCACCCTCCTGTTCAGCCTGATGAGTCCACAGCTTAGCTGTGCAACAGGTAGTGTAGCAATCAAGAGACAGATCACAAAGGTACCTTGATGTAAAGGTACCTATTATACAGAGACCATGCATTCAGCCTTTTGTTGTTTCTGGTCAGCTAGCAACAAGCTTTGGACAATACTGTATCATATGAACATACGAAGAAGCCAGCAGAAGAAGGCCATTTGATCTATCAAGTCTGCTTGTATTGCAGGGTCCACAGCGTGAGGTACTGCCCCTGCCCTCCCTCCCTCCCTCCCCACTCCTCTCATCCTCCCTATCCATGATCCTTACCTTCCCCCTATGCCTATCCCAGGCTCTCTTAAAGCTGCTCACTGCCTTCAAAGAGATGACCTCTTCTGGCAGCGCATTCCAAGTGTCCACCACCCTCTCTGTGAAGAAGTGCTTCCTGACCGCCCTCCTAAACCTCCCACCCTCCAGCTTAAGACTGTGCCCCCTCATGTTATGGCTGCCACTCAGCTTAAAGAGACTCTCCTTCTCAACCTTATTTATCCTTTTCAAGTACTTGCAGGTCCCAATCATGCCCCTCTCTCTCTCTCTCTCTCTCTCTCTCTCTCTCTCGCCTGTCTTTCAGGGAGCACATGTTCAGTGCCCTCAACCTCTCCTCATATGCTTGCCCTGCTGACCTGCTATCATCTTTGTAGCCCTCCTCTGTACCTTCTCCAGCAGGTTAATGTCCTTTTTGAGGTGTGGCACCAGTACTGAACTCCATACTCTAGATGTGGCCTTACCAGTGACCTGTACAAGGGCAGTGTAACCTCCTCTCTCCTACTACTGATCCCCCACATATGCATCCCAGCATCTTGTTTGCCTTTGCTGCTGCTTTCTTGCACTGCATGGAGTGCTTCAGGTCACTAGTGATCATCACTCCCAGGTCCTTCTCCTCCTCTGATGCAGATACTCGGACTCCACCCAGGTAGTACCCTGTCCTGGGATTCTTGGCTCCAATATGCATAACTTTGCATTTCTTGGTATTGAAGCCAAGCTGCCAGATCCTGGACCACCTCCCCAGCTTTTCCAGATCTTCCTGTAAGTCCTGTATCCCTTCAGCTGTGTCCACTCTCCCACAGAGCTTGGCGTCATCCATGAATAGGCACATTTTGCCCTTAATGCCATCCCCAGTGTCACTGATGAAGACATTGAACAACACCGGCCCCAGCACGAGCCCTGCGGGACCTCACTGGTTACCTCTCTGGTGCCCGATAACTCTCTCCCCACAACACCCTCTGGGTTCTGTCCCAGTGCAGCCCATAAAGCAGACCCATAGCAGTAGAGGTAGAGAAAACAGGGAAAGGCCCAAAGCAAGAAACAAACACAGGGAAGCACACAGCCACAGGAAAGATACAAACCAGAAGCAGGAAAAACAAACACTGAAGTCCAGCAGAGACGTACAGAAACAGCAGGTGGGGAGGGGGGTAGGCCCCAACCAGCTCAGCGGACAAACCAACAGAGGCTCTGGCTGCAAAGAAAAAATGTTTCACTGTGAGGCTTAGAGGAGCAGCTTATATAGCTCAGGAAGTGGTAGTGGCTGGCTGCTTGGTCACAGAACTACAGGCAAGCCTTTCATTTAATAAACGAGCAGGGACATATATCAGGAGCAGTTGCACGAGTGCGAAGGAAAGTCATGAAAAAGGAGGAGAGAGAGCCTCGGGATGGGGGAAACATCATTTTGTGAATTGTATTTATTTATAGAGGGAGAGGAGAACAAAAGTTACATGTTGTGAAAACAAAAAAATATGAAAGAAACACAACAAAAGTATTGCACATAACAGCTCCACTGCACATGAAAACACCCCTCGTTTACACAAAACACTGCAATTTGACATTGAAACACCTCTGCTGCACAATCAGTCCTTTGGTCCCATAAAAGGTATCACATATTCCCTAGTAGATAATCTGCAACTAATTTTATTTTTAGATTATCAAAGTGCAAGAGGAGGGTTTAATACAGGTGTACACATATCTCAGTAATCTAAATAATGTGTAACATAAGCTGATGTACTGTAGTAACCAAATGTCTGACAGTTTTTTCCCCTTTGTAATGCAAAAAAGTACTCTAAAACTAGCTATTTTCACACAAGATAATTTTAGTGAAAACCCAAATGCAACTATAAACGTACAGTGTCAGTGGCTCAGTAAGTAGCACACTCACCTCTGAGGCTGGGAGATCAGAGGGCTGTGGGTTCAGTTCCCACATCTGGCACTTGGGTTAATATCCCAGTACTGACACTGTAGTGCAGCATGAGAGGGGTGCTGCACTTCTGAGGTGCCGTCTTTTGGATGAGACGTTAAACTGAGGTCCTGTCTTCCTGGATAAGTGGTAGTTCAGGTGGATGTTAAAGATCCCATGGCACTTCTCGAAAACAGTAGGGGAATTTCCCTGGTGTCCTGGCCAAATTTCCCTCATTCACTAAAAATACCACTAACAGCTTAATCTGGTTCAAGATCAGTTGGCATTCATCTGTATCCCCCTCCCCCGGGTCATGCCTGAAAATAGGCAGGATTTGTCTAGTGCACTTACCCGGTCAACAAAAAATAAATAAATTGTGCAAATTAAATTTAGTACCAAGTCATTAGCATTGCATTTTTCTGTAATGGAAAAAACTGCTAGTTAGCCCAAATAAGTCGAAGCGCAAATAACTGCTTCAGTGAAAATAGTGACAATTATTTGGCAGTGAAAATTTCAAATTTTACAGGTAATGTGAAAGAGTCTTATTTTTTTTTGGAAAACAAAAATCTACATTAAAGAGATTAATAAAGAGAGGTTAACTTAAAACTGAAAATCATGGCAATCATATATATATATATATATATATATATATATATATTCATAGTAGCATACGTCTAATATGAACTTCATGAGCATCTAGTTCCTTTATTTGTGTTTTAATAGTAAATTAATTTACAGCAGTAGCACATTGTGTTATCAGTGAAAATTTTGATTTATACTTTTGTATCCCATTTTATTTCATTTCATCCTCCACTCTCCTGCCTCTTGCACAATACCATCAGCTTAATTAAGGCTCTGAGCTGCAGATCTGGAGACCTGGGTTTGAATCCCACAGCCACCTAGGTGCATACTGTGTGATCCTGAGCAAGTCACCTAACTTCCTTGTGCTCCCAGGTTGCATCTGGAAATGAGCTTCGGTTTAGTATGCTACTCCTGGTTAAACAATGTTCCCTTTCCCTTCCCTAATCTGGTTCAAAGTCAGTTGGCATCCATCTGTACCTCCCTGCTCCAGGACAAGGCTAAACAGGCAGAATTGTCTAGTCCTCCTTTCCTGGTCAACAAAAACTAAATACCCTGGCTTGCACATTTTAAATATTGGTTTAGCACTTTGTTATTTTTGAAATATTAAACGGAGCACTCCTACATGTCCATTCTTCGGGTTTCATAATTATTCTCTGTTGTTTATCAACATCCATTGTCAATCATCACTTTCCTTCGTGACTGTTGATGAAGCAGCATGCAGTAGACACTACTCACTGACCTTGTTTGGCAATACGTGTACAAAGCCACTGAGAATGCTGATGAAACCCCGAGGGAACAGAAGCACTCTTTTTATTATTTCAAATGTAAAAAAGTGCTAAGGCAGACTCACAACTGAAGGAAAGAGGGGTGTTACACAAGATAGAAGGGCGAGGGTCAATCTGAATTAGAATAAAAAAAACTATCATGGGTCCAAAGTTTCACAAACATGTCTGCACCACTGCTTTGAAATATTAAATAAACAATAAATATCCCATCCTAAAGGATAGTCCTTACCTTTACCTGGTGTCCGCTTGAAAAGAAAAAAAGACTTTCTGTTTGCCTTCCAGCTGAAGAGGGTGGTGGTGTTGGTTCAGGAGCAGTTGTAGTATAACATTGTCTTGTGAGAGGGTCTCATATTCCTGTTCAACAGCATTCCATGTGAGTCTGCCCTTCCACCAAACTGGATTTTGAAGGCAACAAAGAAAGCGAGTTGCCCTTGCCCTGCCCATCCACAATGGTGCAGCACAGCAACAGAGCAAAGCTGACTGCAGCAGTTGGTTAGTTATGTACAAATCTAAGGCTTAGCAATCACATCTGGTTGGCCAATTTGAAAAATAGTCAAATAAATAAATAAATTAAGAAAAAAGTGTTTCATTAGTTGGTGTACTGAGCATCTGTTTTAACACAATAAGGGAAAATGGGGGCTTGGGGGAGCAAGTTGCTCCAAGCCCCATTATTCAAACTAATTTGTTTGGTGCTTTGTGTATGGTTGCAATTTAGAACCAAAAGCCATACATTTAAGTCTTTTTTAATGTGCTCACAGTTGGATCACATTTTTTAAGATTGATTACCCTTGAGTGTATGTTACTATAAATATAGTACATTTTTTTCAGAGCTTTTGTTTGGGTGGGTGGCTAAAAAGCTGTAAAATAATTTGCCTAAAAGTAGAATATCAGATACAGACACCGGCAGGCATTCGTGATTTTAAAGAGCACCTGTCCCCATAATGGTATCAAAACAAATGTAGCCATATTACTTCAATTAATACTTTTTAATTTTCATTTTACATTTTCCAGCATCAGTAGTTACATCTGAAATGAAATGCACCTGACCTAGTTGTACCTAAGCATGAGCTCGGATTCTACTTTCCCAGCTGAAATTTCCAAGAAATGGATACATGTTAAATATCTTTATTTCATGAGCACGTTTTTTATTAGTCTTTGGTAAGCAGGTAAGGCCCACTGGGCACAAATGCCTGTTTTTAGAGGCAACCTGGGAGCACTGGGGAGGTTAAGTGACTTGCTCAGAGTCACATAGTATGCAAGTGGGGGTTGTAGGAATCAAACCCAGGGGTGCTGAATGTATCAAACTCATTTACAACTTGTTACTCTAACCTCTAGGCTGTACTGCCAGCCTCATTTAAGCTTACAAAATAAATTATCATGAAATGCTGAGGCCTCAGGCTGCACAGAAGCCTCAGACTACTATCCATTTAATTATGCAAGAGGATAAGGAAATTGCCCCCCAGCCCAAAGTGCTGCCCAGAAAATGTGTACTTATTTGCATAGTCAAGCCATTTTGTTTAGGTGGGGGAAGTTCAAATTCAGGGTTCTTGCAGGAAAACGGCATTGAGCAGGTGCATTCCCAAAGAGACCCTGTTTACATAAAGGGAGGTAGAAATGTGGGCAGAAAGCGTGTTTACAAAAGGGAGGTGGAAACGTAGTCAAAACAATGGGATTTGTGCACATCGATAAATAAAGTCATAACTAGATCCTGGCATGTACATAGTGCAAAAGTATAGCAAGGAAAAGTAAAATAAAAAAGGAAAAAAGATACAGTAAGAGTGAGTGAGGTACATACATAATCAAAATAATGGGATTCTTACAAACAGTACATAGAGTCATAAATGGATCCTGGCATACACATAGTGCAAAAGTATGGGAGAGTAAAGCAAACAATAACACAGTAAGAGGGAAAGGGGAGGAGAGGTGGTAGGTTTGCTTAAACAGTTAACAGAAGAGGGTAAGAAGGGAGGGTGGAAAATGAAGAGAGCTAAGTCCTCCGGCAGTTACAGAGGTCCGTGAAGTGTTTTGAGGCTAGTGTCTTAAAGAAGTTCATCGTGACCAGGCTGGACAGCTTGAGCACTGCCTGTTTGCAGTTCCAAGCCACAGGGAGGGCATGCAAAATAATGCCTTTACCAAGGGAGGTACGAGTTCTAGGGACCCCCAGAAGGTGGAAGGCTGACTTCCTTAGGGAGTAAGTGCTGCTAGAAATATGGATGAGAGAGGAAATATAGGCTGGGAGCTTGTTGTGCAGTACTTTAAGCGTCCATTTGCCAAAGTGGAGCAGTCTTCTGGTGGATAGGGACGTCCAACCAACAAGAGAATATAAGCCACAATGGTGGATCCTGGAGGTAATAAATCGAAGGGCATGGTGGAATAGGACATCGAGCCTGTGAAGGTTGGTTGCTGAAGTGCAATTATCTATTCTATTCCCATAATTCTAAAAGCCTGCCAGTCAGCTGCGCACTTGGTTCACCTAGTTTGAGCCCGTATAGCTTATCTTGGGTGGTGAGCACTGATTTGAGAGCCCGCATGAACCAGGGATGGGAGAATTTATGAACTTTGATTTTGACAAGGGGGGCGTACTTGCCAGTTAGTGTTAAAAGATGGTTGTTGAGGATTGTGACAGCCTCATCCACTGTTTTGGCCAGGTAGAGGCTTTTCCAATTTGTTCCCCTCAGGTCATTGAAGAAGAATAATCAGTATTTATATAGCACTTTTCATACACAGTGTATCCCAAAGCGCTTCACAAGCAATGCTAGACTGGTAGTGATAAACTGTGTAGTGGCGGCCATATCACACATCAACACCCACACAATTGCATGAAGCAGTTTTATGGGAAGGAGAATGTTGGCCAGGACACTGGGAACATCCCCTACTCTTTGCAAAGAATGCCCTGGGTTCTTTTACTTCCACCTGGACACCCACCAGGACAGGTAGAAGGGACCTTGGTTTAACATCTCATCCGAAGGGTGGCACACCCCAGCAGTACAGCATGCCCCTTTTATTGCAGTTGATCTCCAGTGTTCTAGGTTCAAGTCCAGTTCTCATGTGGGATGAGAACCCATGACCTTCCAGTCCAGAGGCAGATGTGCTACCAACTGAGCCACACTGCCACCAGTCAGTGAGGTAGTTGCATGCGTTGAATTTGTGGAAACTGCGCTGCATGTTTTATTTGGACGATGAGGGGCATTTCACCTGGGCCCTGGGACAAAAAACAGAAACAGTTTAAATGTGCACTGCACATCCTTTCTGGTTAAGTTCTGTTCTGGCATGTGCCATCACCCATTGTGGCATCATTCAAGTGTTCCGTAGGTCCCATTCTGATTGCCAAGCTAAGATGCAACATCTACAGAAGTGAAAGTTAAATGACTTGCCTAGAGTCACATAGTGAGTATTTTGCTGTCATATCAGTGCCTGCCTTATTTTCAGTTCTTGCTGGAATCCAGTTTGCAAAACAGGCTAGGGGATGCAACCAAATTAAGGCTGCAGCTGTTCTGGGTTGAGTCACATTGGGTGGTGGCTAGAAAATACAAACAGAAAGGTGCCCTCAAGACAGAGGTACAGTACTCTGAAAAAATTCCTACTTTTTTATCTTTTATATCTTGATCAGCTCCATAAATTCATGGCCACGTTGTTGAATCTAGACCATAATGGCATGGGGAAGGCAACGTGAGCCCCATCCAACTGAGTGGATAGCCTATTTTCCCAATTCAGACCTTCTTTGTGATGTGGAGGAAGGACATTCCTCTGAGGGTCAGGCACCTCTCTCTTCACCCCCCTCCTTCCACAGGTTCAGTGTCTCTGTGTTCTACCTATTACTACCAAGAGGGAGTAATGTAGTGGGACTAGTGACCCCCCTTTCCCAGATGCAGAAGCATGTAATATACATTCCTCCCCTGTGGAGCTACACTATTACTGTCCCAGGCTGGGGGTGGTCCCTACCTCTCGGCATCACGTAGCCTGCTGTCATTTTTTTGACTGTTTCATTATCCTCTCACAGTCCCTGGCCAGCATCTTTTCCAGTTCCCAGACTAGACAAGGTCCATGTACTTGATTTAATCGTACATTGTAAGGGCTGTTTTATAGCAGAACATTTTAGTTACTTCTGCATGTGCTAGTTGTCATATTACATTTTGCCTGGGCCTGTAACTTTTTCTTCGAGTTACTTGGCTGTGAATTTTATGGAACATATAAATAAACTGCAGAAATTGATTCAATTATTCCCTATCCTGGACCACCAGTAGAGGTCAAAGGTTCTGGCTTACATATGTGTGTGTGTGTGTGTGTGTGTGTGTCTGTGGGGGAGGGGGGCTGAACTGACTGAGCTACACAATGGAGAGAACACATAATTACATAGATACTGATGGCAGATAAGGGCATTTGCCCCACCTAGTCTCCCCAACTGCGCATGTCATTTTGCCTCTTTAAGCTTCTCTTGAACTGGATTGTCCCCTTCCCCCAACTGTTAGGATCCCCTGATGCCTATCCCATGCATTCTTTAATCCCGTAATCATTTCATCCCACCCACCACCTCCTCTGGCAGGGTATTCCACTTGTCCACCACCCTTTCTGTGAAGAAATACTTCCTCACTTTACCTCTGAGCCTCCTTCCCTCCAATGTCATCCCATGACCCCTAGTCCTAGAACATTGCTTCCTCTGAAAAATAGTGTTTTCCTGCACCCTATTCCTTCCCATAAGGTATTTGTATTCTCTGTCATATCCCCCCCTCCCTCCTCTCCTCCAGGGAGTACATATTCAAGTCCTTCAGCCTGTCCTTGCAGGACCTGTGATGCAATCCCTGTACCACCTTGGCTGCCTGCCTCTGAACTGTCTCCACCCTGTCTATATCCTTACATAGGTAAGGCCTCCAGAACTGGACACTGTACTCCAGGTGTGGTCTCACTGATGTCCTGTACAGTGAAATTATGAACTCTCTTTTACTGTTGGTAATGCCTAATACTAGTCACTCACCTTTGTCGGGGAAAGCCACACCAAACAAATGAGCCTTCAGATCCTTTTTAAAAGACTTGACTGTTGGGGCCTCCCTAACAGCAGCTGAGAAAGTGTTCCATAGGGCAGGCCCAGCGACACTAAAGGCACAGTCACCTGATGTTTTTAATCGGACCCTAGAAATAGCTAGGAGGCCCCTAGTTGAGGAGCGGTGAGAATGGGCTGAGGTGGCAGACGTGAGGAGATCAGCCAGATAGCCAGAGCCCAGCCCATATAGGGCCACATAGGTGAGCAAGCGTACCTTGAAGATGATCCTTCACCTGACAGGCAGCCAGTGCAGGGCCTGAAGGACTGGCATCGCGTGACTGGACCTAGCCAGGTCCGTCGGCAACCGAGCTGCTGTGTTCTGCACCAGCTGCAGCCGGCAGATGGTCCCTCCAGTGACCCCAAAGTGTAGACCATTTCAGTAATCATAGACACTGATACATAGATACATAGACACTGTCAGCAGATAAGGGCCCATGGCCCACCCAGTCTGCCCATTTGAGCTTGTAAGTTCCCTTTATGTTTTTCTGGAAGTCCCTTACTCCTGACCTCCAGAATTCCCTTATGTCTATCCCATGCATTCCTAAATCCTGTGATTGTTTCAGTCCCCACTATTTCCTCTGGCAAGGTGTTCCACTTGTCCACCACCCTTTCTGTGAAGAAATACTTCCTCACGTTTCCTCTGAATCACCCTCCCTCCAGCTTCATCCCGTGCCGTCTAGTCCTGGAACATCTTTTTTGCTGGGAAATAGTGTATTCTGCACCCTGTTCCTCCCTGTAAGGTACTTGTATGTCTCTATCATTTCCCCTCTCTCCTTCCTCTCCTCTCCTCCAGGGAGTACATATTCATGTCCTTTAGCCTGTCCTCATAGGACTTGTGATGCAATCCCTGTACCATCTGTGTTGCTCTCCTCTGAACCTTCTCTACCCTGTCTATGTCTTTACGTAGGTAAGGTGTCCAGAACTGTACACTGTACTCCAGGTGGGGCCTCACTAGTGTCTTGTAGTGGAATTATGACCTCCCTTTTCCTGCTGGTGATGCCCCAGCCTATGTATCCCAGCATCCTATTTGCTATACCTGCTGCATTGTCGCACTGTTTCCCTACCTTGAGGTCATCAGAGATGATAACCCCAGGGTTCCTTTCCTGCTTGGTATATGCTATATCCTCACCCCCCAACTGATATGTTGTTCCAGGGTTTTTGTGCCCCATATGCATTATCTTGCACTTCTTTGCATTGAATTTCAACTGCCAAACCTTTGACCATTCTTCAAGCTTCTGCAGGTTCCTCCTCATTCTGTCTACACCCTCTGGCGTGCCCACTCTGTTACAGAGCTTTGTGTCATCAGCGAACAGTGAAATTCTGCCTTCTAGGTCCTGCGCAATGTCACTGATGAAGATGTTGAACAGGACCGGTCCCAGCACTGATCCCTGTGGTACCCCACTGGTCACTCTTCCCTCTGTGGAGTGACAGCCATTTACCACCACCCTCTGTGTCCTGCTGCCCAGCCAATTACCTACCCACCCCACTACTGTCCTGCCCACTCCCATATTCCCCAGTTTGTTTAATAGCCTTCTGTGTGGCACAGTGTCAAATGCCTTGCTGAAGTCCAGACAGACCACGTCCACTGCCCTCTCTGATCCACCTCCCTTGTCACCCAGTGGAAAAATTAAATGAGGCTGGTCTGGCATGACCTCCCCCCCTGTGAAACCATGCTATCTTGGGTCCTGTAGTCCTTAGGCAACCAGATGTTCCACCAATCTCTCCTACAGTAGTGCTTCCATGATCTTCCCCACTACCGAGGTCAGGCTGACTGATCTGTAGTTCCCCTCTTCCTCTTTGTTCCCGCTTTTGTATAAGGGGACTACATCTGCTGTCCTCCAGTCTATGGATACCTCCCCTGTTTCTAGTGATCATCTTAACAGGATTGCCAGAGGTACAGCCACCACCTCTCTTAGTTCCTTAGGTACACCCCATCTGGCCCCATTGCTTTATTGATTCTTATTCCTTCCAGTTCCTTTAGGACCCATTCCTGTATAAAGGGACTTGTGTCCATATCTGCACCATTCCCACCCCTTATACTCCCTTCAGGCCCATTACCCTCCTCTTCCTCAGTAAATACTGGGCAGAAATATCTATTCAGTATGTCAGCTTTACTGTTGTCATCCTCTACATAGCCCCCGCTCTCCCCCTTCAGTCTCACTATCCCTCCCTTTGCCCTTTTTTTCACTTATGTACCTGTAAAAGGTTTTGTCCCCTCTACCTACTGATTTTGCGATGCCCTCTTCTGTCTGAGCTCTGGCTCTCCTGACTGGCCTCCCTGCCTCCCTTTGCTTCTCCTGGTACTTCTTCCTATCCCCTTCTGCCTCCATCTTTTTGTATTGCTTGAATGCAATCTTTTTGGCTTTTACTTTCTCTGCTACCTCATTGGAAAAACATAATGGCCTCCTCTTCCTTTCCCCCTTGCTAACCTGCTTAATGCATAATTCTCTTGCTCTTGTAATTCCCTGTTTTAAATATTGCATACTGTTCCTCCACCCCTGATTCCCTCCCCATTCCCATTAGTGCCTCTTTCAAGCATGCCCCCATTTTCCCAAAGTCTGCCCTCCTAAAATCCAGGATATGTGTTTTTGTGCAGTTTGGTTCTGCTCCTTCTGTGATTTCAAACCACAGTGACCGGTGGTCACTGTTCCCCAGGTGTTTCCCCACTGTTACCCCCATTACACTGTCCTCGTTTGTGAGCATGAGGTCTGATATTGCCTTCTGCCGAGTTGGTTCCATGACCAGTTGCTTAAGGAAGGCATCTTGAAGGGGGTCCAGGATAAATCTGCTCCTGGTTGATGCTGCTGCTGCTGTTGTTTGGAGGCTCCAGTCCACATCTGGAATATTGAAGTCTCCAACCAGCACCACCTCCCCCTTGTCTGCCATCCTTTGGATGACTAGCATCAGCTCTCTATCTGTTTCTTCCTCCTGGGGTAGTGGTCTGTAGACCACCCCTGTGCGGATGGCTGACCCCATTTTCCTTTCCAGCTTAACCCACAGTATCTCTCCCCCATTTTGTTCCCTCTGGATCTCTATGGCCTTTATGCCATCTTTCACATAAAGTTCCACTCCTCCCTTCCTGCCTGCCCTGTAACTTCTGAATATGATGTAGCTGGGTATGGCCATCTCCCAGTCGTGGTTATCATTACACCAGGTCTCTGTGATGGCCACAGTGTCTAGGTCCGACTGCACCATGGCAGCCACCAGATCCTCCAAACAAAGTAGGAAATTGCAGCGCTCCGCATAACTAATCAAAAAAACTCAGATTTAAACAACTATTGTAGCATTTAATTGTTCCACCCTGTCTGGACTTCAGCAAGGCCTTTAACACTGTCCCACCAGGTCCTCCACCTTGTTGCTAAGGCTCTTGGCATTGGCACACATGGCTTTCCATGATGGGAACTCCCTGGACTGTTTAGCTGTTCTACCCTCCCTGGTTGTCCTTTATCCCTGGTTCTCCTTGCTGTCTGCCCTTCTGTTGAATTTTGCCCCTTTCTGCCTATACCCCCTCTGGGTGCCAATCTACATCTTTTGCACACTGCTTTGTAGAGATATCCCCTCCTTCTGTTCACTGCTTCTACTGCTAGCTGTGGGGGTGGGCAATTAGGTACCCTCCCTGCTGGCCTGCCACACACCTTGGCTAGTTTAAATGCTTGTCCATGCAGCATTTAAACTTATCATTGAGTGCATGGATTTCCCTCCAGGATGGATGCAGGCCGTCAGGCTTGAACAAGCCCTCATTCCTCCAGGTTGGTCCCCAGTCACCAATGAATCCTAACCCTTCCTCTCAGCACCAGTTCTTCAACAATATGTTAAAGTTCCTGGTGGTGTGCCCCTACTCTCTTCCATGCCTCTCACAGGTAATACTTCCGAGAAGGTGACAAATGTAGCTACTTGCTTGAGACCCCTCCCCAATTTCCTAAACTCTTCCTGAACTTCCTTAGGCTCCCCATTTGCCAGGTCATTAGTACCTAGGTGGATAATGACATTCGGCTTACCCACCCGTGTTGCCTTCCCGGCAGTCCCCAGGATCTTCCTCCCATCCCTCCATGCCGTGGCACCTAGTCATCACCTCACCTCCCTGTCCTCCCCCCCTTGTGTGTTCTTAGCTAGATCCCTCTTATAATAGAGTCCCCCACCAGGATTTGCTTCCTCCTCCTCTGGGGTTCACTGCTCTCCCCACTAAGGTCACCTCCTTGATTGACCTCCGCATCCTTCCCTACCACTTCTCTGGGTACCTCTGTTTGGTTGTCCCCATTTGCCAGTGCAGTATATGAGTTCTGGAGTGGAATATAATTTGGGATGTGCCTCTGCCTTACCACCCTGACCCTCCCTGAGCCCACCGTCATCCAAGTGCTCCTCGTTCTTGGCATCCTTTGAGGCAGAAGCATTGGACTGGGTGGTCTCTGGATGGGGGCAAAGGTACTCCTGACCCAGTTTACTTTCACTCTGAGTCTGGCTACCTCATCCCGCAGTACAGAGAGATGCATGCAGATAGGGCAGCACCTCAGCATCCAGAAGATCTGCCTGAATAAGATGCCCTGCATCCACTGCATTACTCCATTCCTCACATTATACTGCACTGGGAGGTTAAGTGACTTGCTCAGGGTCAGACATACCTTTCAACTATCCCTTATTACAAGGCACAGTTCCTCCTTTTTCCGCACAAAAGGCCCCTGTTCCACACTGAGATGGTCTGCCCCACATTCAATGTTAAGATTTTAAAGCAAAAATAGATAGCAATGACTGTGAAAAAAATATTAACAGGAAACTTTGTGAACCTGAAGCCATACACTTCTACAGTGTTCTGAGCCTAAATGTTAAAAAAGTGATGGACTGTCTCACATTTTGTCTCTATGTTCCACATTCTTGAGAGAGTACATTCCACATTTGGGGGACAGAAGGATAAGAAGTATGGGGTCACACTGTGAGTATGTATGCAATAGGACACAACCAGATGTTTGCAGCTGTGCCACAAACACATACGCTGGGGCACAGTAATGCAAGAGACTGAGGGCCAACTGCCTTAAACCCCAAAAGTGCAGTTGTGGCACAACTACCAACACCCTGGAGTATCTTTTTCCACTTATAAAGTGAGTACCCAGCTAACTGTGCAGAGAAAATATTTGTAAGATTGAAAAAATAATAAATAAAACACATAGGTATACATTTTTTGGGGGGATGGGGGGACAATACCCCCAACTTTTTCCTAAATCTAGTTCACATGACTAGAGTTCCCCTCAACTTTAACTGCCACCTTAATAGTGTTGTAGAACCCACTGAAGTTCTGGGTTCTGGTTCTGGTCTAGAACTTTACAAACAGTTCTAGGGTTCTAATCTTTTGAACTCAACACTCTTGTATATATAACTGAAGAGAAAGAACAGATAAAGATAGTGAGAGGAGAAAAAAATCTTACAATGTATGGATGTGTTTATTAACCCCGGTTTTCAATCACTTTATAAGCTAATAATCCCATTGTTATGACATCAGTATGCTGTAAACCTTGCATAACTATGTCATAACGATGTCAAAGATTGTTCGCCTACAGAGCCCCTCTTTGGATGAATGCCCTCAACTGTAACATCTCCTCCGAATCCAAATTGGGCCCTTTCAAATCCAACCTACAGCGACTAATCTCTGCCACTTGTTCCTGTGACTGTTTCTGCTAAACTCTCTTTGGCAATCTAAAACTCTAGCACTTGATTACTGTTAAATCTCCTTAGCACCACCTCTGACATCCCCTTTCCCCTGCTACCCTACCCCCTTCACCTTTCCTCCCCTCTACCTAATGCCCCCTCCCCATTTGTCCTGACAAGATCTGTTGGCTGATTTCAACTTGCCTTATGATTTTACTAGTAACTGACATAGCTTTTACATGCTTTTTTTGGCTGATTTTCAATTTACTGTATGCATGACTGTGCATGAAACTGCTTAGTGTTACTCCTTTGTATTCTTTAATGCACTGTGAATGTCAACTATTACGTTCGTTTCTTATTTACAATTATTTTACTATACCCTGTTTAGTTTGTAAACCTGTTGATCTCCTTTCTCTATGTATACTGTTTTGCCATACTTTTTGTTCTGTTAACCTGTTGTATTATGCTGATGAAGTGGAACCTTTGTAAAACAGCTCTAAGCTCAAAGGTATTTGTTAATCTGAGATCTAAATAAATAAATCAATCAATAAATAATGATGGGATTACAGGATAGAATGTCACCACCTGTAAAAATTCTTGGAAAGGAAAGGTGATCGGCTGCTTGGACATTCTTTCAAAACATACACATTCCATTCAGGCAGTTACAGACTCGCTGCAGTATAGATCGCAATGGCTAATTTCAGCACTTTAGTTGCTCAACATTCAAAACAGGAGGAATTCAGAGCCAAGCAGGAAAACAAACGTGCATTGAAAAAAGCTGTATTTTTCCCACAGTGGCTAGTTGTTACATACACCATAAAATACAATGCTTGAGTAATGGCGGCCAGCCATGGATGTAATCACCCCTTACGGTTGCCATGACAACTGTGCACCCCTCGAGCTGCGCTCTTGAGGGTTTACTTGGTTGTCCTGTCAACTGCTTGAGGTGATTACATCGTGGTTAACCACTGTTACTCAGTCATCATCCTCTTTGCTCTCTTGGCACGGCAATACTATTGTTTCACTGCACGTGCAGAAAACAGAAGCATATTGTGCCTTTTAAAACGTAAAATGTAAAATGCAAGTGCCGAGTGTCAGAGTTCCATGTCGTTGATAAATCTGCATATAAGCAGTACATTCTTATACTACCTTTCTCAAAAATATTTTAGGATGTAATTTTCAACAATTATTTTGGTCTCCGTGCTAGCACCTGCTGTTTTTGAAATGTCTGAAAATTAAAAAAAATATATTTAGTATTCAGAACCCTTAATACTATGAACCAATTTGTGTTACTAGTTCTAAACTAGAACTCAGACTCCTGGGTTGTAAAAGGGTTATAATCTTTTTAGAATTAGTTCTGACAACCCTACACCTTACCCAGAACCCCCCCCAGGCCCAAAGAAGGTGTCTTGTGTTTTCCCATCTCCAATCTGACGGTCCTCTTGTTCCCCAGTTCCAGAACCTCAGTTGATAAGTGGTGCTACTTGCATGCTACATTACTCACATGGATGACTGGCAGTGTTGGCCAGTGTATTACATCACTGAATATTTTATTTTTTAATCTCCCTTCAGTGCCACATTAGACAGCCATGGGGCTCCTTGCTGCACACTCTGAGAATAGGCTGTCTAGTTGTACATGTCGTAATTAGTTCAGATTGTAAAATGAAGTCAGTACACCTGGGAACAGGAAGTACTGACTGCACAACCTGGACAACTGTCACATAATACAGGAACATTGTGTGTAACTTCTCATTTACCACTGTTTGTAGAATTATTAGAGAGCTGCAAAGTCTTCAATCCACATCAAAATGTCAAAGGAATCAAAAAAGTCCCAAGCTGTTGTCTTGCCAGCCTTCACACACTGCTCCCCCCAACATCGAGCCTCAGCTGCACTGGTCCTCCACGGCCATGAGGGAGAACAGATTTATTGCAATATAATCTCCTCTATGAGTTTGCAGTCTACAGTATAGGCCTGATTTTGAATGGGCAAACTTTGACACAAGGGTGCCTGCACCAAATTGTTTTGATGCAAGTGGCATCTGACGTCAAGGTTTGCGGCAATCCTGATTTTCAAACACAGGCTGCATCTAAATCAGGATGCCTTGTGCCAGAGCTGCACTGTGTCACCCTTGGATCAGAAGCTCCCTTGCACCAGGTTGCAAGGGGGCTTGCACCATGGCAGGGCTGCACCATCACCTTTTTCAGAATTTTAGAAGCCCCACCATGAACACAACAGGACGCTCAACTTAGACCAGGCAGGAGGTGGTCTAAGAGCTATGCACCACTGTCTGACAGGGCAGTGATTGGGTGGGCCCTGCAAATAGAAGACTGGGGGCAGAAGGAGCATGGGGAGTACCCTGGGGGGTTGGGGACATATCAGAAATGTCTGGGTGCGGAGGTGGCACTCAGCTGGGTTGATATGTATGATGGCAGTAAGTCAATTGGTCTGAATGCAGGGGGGTGACAGGGATGGACCATGACCTGAAACCAAGTGGGAACAGCCGTGGCACCTGCCCCATGGGTGCCACATTTCCTTCCTCTGAAGGTAGGAAGTAGTGACTGCAGGTTGCATGGTGCCAAAGGTGGAGGGGAACATTCCCTAGGCAGCACAACAGTGCTCTGGTGCTCAGCCCCTCATGTGGTGGCAGGCTGATTCCTGCCTACAGAGTAGTGGATTGTGGCACCTATGGGGCATGTGCCAAGGCTGTACCCACCTGGGAAAGGTCATGGTCTGTCCTTTCCAACACCATCTGTTTGCACTGATTGGCTCCCTGTCATTGCATGTCAAGCCTGCTGCATGTCACCTCAGCACCCAGATATTGGCAACATGTCCCTGCCCCCCCCCAGGGCACCCCCGTGTTCCTTCTGCCCCTACTCCCCTACTTGCTAGTGTAACCCCAGGGGCCACAAACTACCAGGTAGGAGTCTCCAGGGGTCAGGTTGATGGTATTTTTTGTGTTGTTAGTGCTGTGCAGTGCCTCCATTATGTAACCCCCTACCTGGGACCTGGGCTCAGGGAGAAAACTGTCACTTGGCTTGTTGGCCAGGTTTGTCTACTCTGCACAGGGTCACCCAAAGTAATCTGGACACAGGAAGCAATAACTGAATGTCCATACAAGGAGCTGGGATTCTAAAATGTGGCTTTTATTCACAACAAAAAGAACAATACACATAGATGGACCCCCACAGGGCTACACTCCTGGTAATGCAGATTCCTCCTGAACAGACAAACATCTTCTGTACACTTAAACCCTTGGATTTAGAAACACCAGGGCACTCTGCCCGGACTTGACTCTTCTCTGGTTTCCCTGGCTCAGCTCCCTTGCCAGCCCTTGGACTACTTTCTTTCTTTGGCTCGGCTCTCTTGCCAGCCCTTGGACTAATTTCCATTTATCATGGAGATTTATTTGCATCTCCCTATACCACACATGAGCACTTCTGTCTCCATCAGGGAATCTTCTTCAACAATCCCACGTCTGGGTACTTTCCTCAGGCACTGGCCAAGTACCTGAGAGAAAGCAACAGGTGTCCCAAGAGAACCTGTAGAGGAGATTCTGGTCATGCCAGATTGGGGTCTCCCAGCTCTTGCTCCCATAAATCATACCCAGCCATTCCTCTGGACTTTAAACCCCTCTTCTAGCAACACTTTACTGGGTAGATTCTCTTTAAATGTACATCACATTTAATCTACTGTTTCTTCCATCCCACTTGTGCTGAACTTGAAACATACTTAATGATTGGCTGTGTCCACTTCTCTTGACCCCCACAGAGTTAAGCAGTCCAATTCCCACAACTTTTAAAACTGTACTTGGCTGTCTTTTCCTGACCCCACAGTAGCAGTCACTTAAATTCACCTTGTCTCAGGTGAAAACACATTGGCCCTTTAGCAGATCAAACTCACCCCTTGGTTGCAAGTGCCCCACAGGCTTTTTCTTTTCTGAAACATAATCAAACTTCCAGGTGCCTCAGCACAAATCCTCACAGACAGCTTCTTTTTCCACTAGCTGGGCCAGGGGAATTGCCCCTGGAAGCAGGCTAATTCCTTTCCCCCCATCCCCGCAGGGATGGGGCCCTGAAACTTTGGAGAGCGGTCTCCACCACTTCAAACAGGCACTGTTGTGTTCTTCTTGAGGTGAGAACACACACCTAAACTAAAAATATAGCTGTTTGGCAGAGCTAAGGGCTCTGAGGACCTGCAGCTACAGCACACCTCCTCTCTCTAATGAGTCCACATACAGACTACTACTGACTTCTTCATAACTTCCCAACATTCTATCCTAACTTCCCTAGCTGCAACATTCCAAAGTGGCTTATGCAGCTGTGACAATTCTAAAATGATGTCATTCCTCAGTCTCAGCTGTGACTGAGAACAGAGTGAGACAGTGTGAAATCCATTTAACTGGAATTTCACAAGGTGCCTTCCCTGCCTGCCACTAGGTCTAGCTGGGATTGTTGTAACCCCGGGTAATGGGGAGGGGGGTTACACTAGCATAATAACTCGCCCTCACTTTCCCAGCCCCTTAGGGGTTGGGCCAGGCAGGGGGGGTTGACAGCTTCTTGTGTCAAACCCCACAGGTGAGCTAAATGTTTGGCACAACCCTATGGGTGTGGGAACTCCTGGGTCTTTGGTTTTATAAATTAGGGCACAGGGTCCCTGATGCACCAAGTTGATGTGGGTCGAAGACTTTGCTCTAGGGGGGCTTTTAAAATTGAGCCCTATATATTATCCATATTTTTAGGGTCAATTAATTCAGAAACAAATTTTATCAACACCCCCCAAAAACAAACAATTCAACACACAGGGGAATTATACATGTGCATCTCGAAACATTGTTTATTACATTTAGTGCAAGAAATGTCCACAAACAAGTTATATGGGGGAGCTTGGACGACCTCTTTGAACCCATATTAACTCACACAGACATGATATTAAAATGAGGAAGACTGAAAAACCGGTGGGACAGCATTTCTGTCAGTCCGATCACTCCATCACTGACTTCTCTGTTCTAGTTCTCAACGGATTTTTCAGAAATAAACTTGAAATATGTTTCTGCTTAATTTCTAATAGGCAAGAATAATTGTTAGTTGACTGTATATTCTTGTGGCCTAAAATTTGTGCCACTTTTACTAGGGCTACATCAATATCAATCAGTCTGTAGATGGCAGTTTCTCTCATGGAGTGACTGGATAACCTTTTCTCTGAAGGTAAACTTGCACCTTCTTTTAACAGCTTCATTAAGGTTCATATTTTGTTTTCTCCTATGACCATGGATCTCTACTGTATGGACAGGCCAGGCTTATAAGTGGTATTTGGATCAAGGTAAAAATGTGCTTCTGCATGAGGCAACTGAGGGGGTCTGTGGGACATGTACTTCACCTAGGCTGCTATTGGACATCTCTCTGGATTCTCACTGTTTTCATACATCCGTGGTTTTACATGTCTCATATCTCAAGTGTTGGTGCCAGTCCATGCCTGACAGGGATAAGATGTTGACAGTCTCTTACTTTCAGCTAGATAGATTGTAGTCAACTCTCTAATGATCAATTGTATTAACACTACAGGTTATAACTCCTGCTGTTGGAACAACACTGCACAACCTGATTGCCATAAGTAATATTTTGTAGTCGTAAGTACCAAATGAACAGTAGTGGGATTATAATTGCAAGGAGAAACAAGGGTACCCAGAATGACATTTACATACAAAACCCTGGTTCAAGAATTGTCACCCCCCAGAAAGAGCCAACACTGTCCAAAACTGGTTGACCTAAAGACAATCTAAATAAAAATGTTCCATTGTCTCCAAGCTATCGTCACAGCCCTGTCTGCTTTGGGCATTCTGAAATACTTTTGTGTTTGGAGTTTGCTTTTACAGTAAGACGTCCATGAATACTGAGCCACACTCTGCCCCACATTTTGTGTAGAATTCGTTTTTCTAGGAGGCAGTCCTCCACTATGCCATATTGAGTCATTGGGAGGCCTTTATACAAAACTGGGTCAGTGAAATTCTGGGCCAGTACATGTTGATAAAGTTGATCCCCGGTGGCTGTCCTAAGCTGTCCTAACTCCACCTTCTGATGATGGATTTTCTCCAAATAAGCATGCAGAAAACTAGGGGTTCATCCTTTTTTTATTTAAAATGTTTATTGATTTTAAAAAGCAAAATGCACAGAGTGTATTACATACAGTCAATAGTTATTTATAGTAGAAAGTCATTGCTAAGAAATACAACTAAGAAAAACATTTAACTTCAGATTTATATCATGAATTGATGTATGCAAGGCTTCAGAGTGCCAACAGATGTTATATATTGTAAGTCTACAGTTAAGATAATATATTTAAGTCTATGCAACAGTATGCTACCTGACCTACCACCTACTGAGTTTTAAGTGTCAAGAAGGGGCCCCATACCTGTTCAAACAGATCTAACTTTTCCTGAAGCATATAAAAGATTCTTTTGTTATTAGCTGCTGCACCCATATAGTGGTACCATGGTAATATTGAGGGAACTCTGTCTGATTTCCAATGAGTAAGGATTAAATGCTTAGCTCCCAGAAGGGCTGCCAATGGTCAAAGTTTTGAGTTTTTCCTTAAAATTAAATTATATGGGATGATACCTAGGATAAATAGAGATGGCATGAATTCGAGAGCAAACTTGACTACCTTTCAATATATACTATGTACAGTATTGAGCACCAGACATTTGAGAGCTTAGGACATTTCCTAAACATACTGTATGGGAAAGATCTAAATGCATGTGAGAACTTCTCCAGCATTTTTTTATCCTTGTGTGGAATCCCATGATTTCTAATTTGTACTGGGAGTAGTAGAAGTAATGCAAAATCTTATATTAGTTACGTAACTTCTCCCATGTGTCTCTCTGCTAGATACAATAGCTTGGCGTTTATCCATGCAGAGTCCCACTCTGATTTGGGGATGATAATGTTAAATTCTGTTTCCCATTTCTCTTTAGGGGAAATCGTCAACCCATCACTAGGCTGAGTTAAGAGTTTGTGTAAAATACTTGCTCCTTTTTTAACTGTTGCAAATTTCCTGAATTGTAACCATTCTGGGGACTTGGTGACCTGAGGTTTGTATCAAGAGCTTTATTTTATGTGTCTCTAAGCAATAAGCAAAAACAGAAGTGAAATCTATGTATTCCAAATTTCAGCTTTATGTCACCAAATGTACTTAAAGCTTGTGCATCTTTGCCTAAGACATTGAATAAATAGTGGATTCCCAGTCTACCCCAACCAGGGTCTTTCAGTGACCTACCTATATGAAATAGATGAGGATTGTTCCCTAAGGGAAATTCAGGATTTGGGGAGAATTTTGGGTAGTAGCGTGAATAGATTTTCTGAAGTACTGTGACGTAGCCAGCTATGGTAGGGTTATCTTTAACAGTGTTTAGGACTGGGATAAAAATGAAATCCAATAGGTGGCATGGTCTCAGTAGGTAGGACTCTACACTGAACCACAGTGGGTCACTAGATGTATACAAGGTTTGAGAGTATTGCAAGGATTGCTTGGCAAGGAATGTCCAGTGATAATTCTCCCACCAAGGCAATGCTAGGCCTTCACTTTCTAGAGGGGCTCTGAGTTTACAAAAAGAGAGGTGGGGTGATTTCTGGAGAGTATGTTAAGGTCAGCTATTGATTTTAAGTTGTTACTTAATGTAATGCCTAAATAATGAATTGTGTTTTTCAACATGTTGTTTTGGAACTGATTTCTCAAATTAATTACTATGATTTTTTGGACAGAGTGGCACCAGCTGAGTTTTATTTCTTTTGACTGTCAGTCCTGATAAGGTACCATAGTCTTGGAGAAGTGCTTCAGGTGCTGAATTAGAGTCTATCAACCTACTGAGGGTTACCAGGGCATCACCTGCATAGGCAAATACTGTCTGTGGGATCTTTACAATTTTAACTCCATGTATTTTAGAAGAGTGCATAATGGCCTGAATAAGAGTTTCAATAGACAGTATGAACAACTACGGGGAGACCGGGCAGCCTTGCCTTGTACTCTGCAGAAGACTGAAGGGAGAGGAGATTATCCCATTGGTGATAACTGCCACTTTGGGGTAATTATACAGGAGAACAACCCATTTCCTGAAGTTTTCACTAAAGCCAAACTTTGCTAATGCAGCATGCTTAAAATTCCAGCTGAGAGAGTCAAATGCCTTTGTCATGTCTAATGAGACGGAAACAGCAGGTACCTTATTCTTATTGGAGAAACAGATTGTGTTCATTAATCTCCTTACATTATGTGCACCTGACTTCTCATTTAAACATCCAACCTGCTCGTTTCCCAAAATTGTGCTTAAGATCAGTTGAAGCCTGCCTGCTAAGATTTTGGCCAGAATCTTATAGTCCTGGTTCAATAAGCAAATGGACCTATACTTTATACAATCTAGCAGGTCCTTTCCTTCTTTTGGAATCAGTGAGATGTGGGCCTCAGCCATAGAATTCGGCAGAGTTTGTTTGTCCCATGCCTCCTGGGAAACTTTGTGCAAAACTGGTGCTGTTTGAGGACACAGCAGCTTATAAATCTCTCCTGGGCAGCCATCTGGTCCAGGGGCTTTCTTATTGTGTAGTTCCTTAATTGTTGACATCACCTCATCAGGCTGGATTGATTTATTTGTTTCTCTGACCGCTTGTTCTGATACACCAGGCAATTTCAGACCAGACAGAAATGTGTTAATTTGGGGTTTGCAGCTACAGTAATAGTTTAGCAAAGTAGTCAGAGAAGACCTCACTAATTGTCCTATCAGTAAAGACGATCTGTCCTGTATTAGACCGGATTCTGGGGATTACATTGTTATTGCGTTGCTTCTTAAGACGGAACAGCAAAAGATTGCTAGCTTTTTCTCCGGATTCCTAATATGATTGGTGTGTATGAAATAATGCATATTCAGCTCATTTCATACTATAGAACTGTCATGTGTCTCAACAATTCAGGTCTACTTCCCATCATTTGTTTATAAAGTGTTTCCACAGAATTCACTTCAGCTTCTTGGTTAGCTATAGTAGTTTTTCCTTTTTTGGCGGGGTGGCTTTCTTTCTTTTTACTGGATGAATAACTAATTACTCTTCCTCTGAAGAATGCTTTGAATATCTCCCACAAGCATGTTTGTGAGACCTCAGAAGTGCTATTAAAACTTTAAAAACTCTTGTTATTTCCTTTGAGATCCAGGTCACAAATGTTGTATTATTAGCTAGTAAGGTGTTAAATCTCTGCCTGGGAGTTTTAGGTTTTAGTTCCTCAATCGTCAAATTTATGCTTATGAGTTCATGGTCATGTATAATGATGTTTGGGATGTCAGCAAAGAGGAGTGAGGTTTTTAAATAAAGGAGCAAGGGAAAAATAATCTAGCCTGCTGAATGGTCTGTGTCTGTTGGAGAAGAAAGAGTGCGCTTTACCGTATGGGTGAATGATTCACCATGCATCAGTGCGATCTCGATCACGAGTGAGTTTTAACAAAGTTTTCCTTGCTGGTGTGGGATCTATAGAATGCACTCATGTGGAAGGAAGTCTATCCATAATCGGACCATAATCGGTCCAGAACCTCATTGCAGTCCCTTCCCCAGATGATTTCATACCCAGTCAGGCCACCTAGCTGTATAGACAGAAAATCAAAGAATTGCTTTTGATCTTTATTGGATGCATATATATTACACAAGGTCACTGCATTCACCTCCCAGGTAATATCTGAAGCCTTCCTTCTGCATCAGAAAAGTGTTTATGTTTTACAAATTGTATTCATTTTTTAACCAGTATGGCCATTCTTCTCTGCTTGGAGTTAAAATAATTATGTTCAACCTGTGCCACCCTAAGCCAGTTCTACTTTTATAGGCACAGGATTTGACTGACAACAGGAACTTCCTGTTTAGGAGCAGGAAGTGAGTGATCACAGAGCCACAAAAGACTCACCATTCTAGAAGGAAAAGAGTAGCTCTCCATCCCCCCCTAGCTGTGGGAGGTCTGACTCTGAGCAAGTAAGGAGACTACTGAGAAATATAGGAACTTATAGTCTCAGAACAGGAAGATCAAAAGCTTAAAGGGTACAGAGACAGTAAGTAAGTAGGGAGAAAAAATAAATAAATAAACAGAGGAAAGAGTAAGTATTCCAAACAACAGTTAAGGAGCCACAAATAAGACATGATGGGAGTGGTGCAGTGCAGTGGCTGTGGAGCAGCTGTCTTCCGGGAGATGTTCTGGAGGATGCGGTGTTGTCCCATCTGCAGACACCTCTCTGGGCTGAGGGAGGAGGTTGCTCATCTCCAGGCTGAGTTGGCCAGGATTTGGGGACTTCCTCTTCCACCCAGGGGCCACTGCCATTGCCTCAGAGGTTGCCAAGAAAGAGGAGCAGTTGGACCACAGTGGGTTCAGGGAGTGTGAGGGTGGTGGAACAGAGGCACATCCCTCCAGTTGTACCTCTCCACAATTCATATGCCATTTTGGCAAAGTGTGGTTCCTCTATGGAGGCACCCACAGTGGAGACCAATGAGTATGCTGGGAACCTCCATAAAGGAGACCCACAGGAGGGTGGCATGGGACTCCACAGGGCAAGGAAACAACTTCTGGTGGGGGACTCCATTGTTAGGAGGGTAGGACGGGGGGAGGAAGGGGAGAGGGAGGTAAGGTGCCTGCCTGGTGCCATGGCTTGGCGGGACAGGGAGTGAATCCTCAGGATTGCCAGAGCAGCTGCATGGGGGAGGGAGCTGGATGTCATTGTTCACCTAGGGACAAATGACCTGGCTGAGAAAGGGATAAGAGCAGTGCAGGAAGAGTTTGTGGAGTTGGGTAGGGGACTTAGACAAGTAGCATGCACGGTAACCTTCTCGGAAGTGCTGCCTGTCTATGGCATGGGTGAGGCTGGGGTGCTCCACACCATGGGATTCAATCAACGGTTGAAAAACAGGTGCAGAGCTCAGGGATCTGACTTCATTGGGGACTGGGGGGTCCACCTGGAGTGATGCAGGCCTATACTAGCATGATGGTCTGCATCTGTCCAGGAGAGGAACCAGAATCCTAGGTGATAGGTTTAAATACTTCATTGGTAAGCATTTAAACTAGCCAAGGGGGGAGGTACTAGAAAGGAGCTGGGAAATCTGAGCCCTTCCCCCAAAAGTCAGGGTACTAAGTGAGGTAAACACCAACATGGAGGTGTCGATAGGGAGAAGGGCAGGGGTAAATGGAGAAAATGACAAAGGCAAGAAGGACAGGGATGGGGCAAAAAGGGGTAAGGCCATCAAGAAGTGGAGAGTAATGAGTACCAGTGCCTGTAGTCTGGGTAACAAGCTCCCTGAACTGGTGGCCTTGATGGAAGAGGGACACCTGGATATCGTAGCAGTCACAGAAACATGGTACACAGAGAACCATGACTGGGATGTTAACATACCAGGGTACACAACCTACAGAATAGACAGGGAGGGTAGAAGGGGGGAGGAGTAACTCTCTATGTAAGGGAAGGGATAAAAGCAACAGAACAGAAGAGTAAACAGGGAGGAGAGGAGGCACTGTGGGTCACCTTAGACACTGGAAATGGCACCACAATCTGCACAGGGGTGGTATACTGACCCCATCTCAGGGGGAGGGAGTGGAAAAGAATATGATAGAAGGCATCCTTAGGATGGCAGAGAAAGGGGAGATACTGTTGATGGGGGAACTAAATATGCCAGATGATACCCGGAGCACCTTTTCTGCAGCCACATCCAATAGCGGGGCCATTCTTGATGCCCTTCAGGTGGCATGCCTCAGACAGCTAGTTTTGAAACCCACTCATGAGGGAGCAATCTTAGACCTTGTACTCTCAAATGGGGACAGTGAGAGGATCTCAGATCTAGAAGTGGGTAGCCATCTGGGAACAAGTGACTGCCAAACAGTGTGGTTCATGATAAACTCAGCTACAGAGTCAAGCCATACAAAAGTGAGGTGTTGGACTTCAGGAGGGCTGACTTTGGCAAGATGGGAGAGTGCCTTAGAAAAGCATTAGCAAACAGGCTAGAAGGAGGGATGGAGCAACAATGGGGAAACATCAAAACTGCCATCACAGAGACAACAAGCCTTTGTGTGAAGCAAATAAATCAAAATTAAAGAAAAAGCCACTATGGTTCTCAAAAGAGGTGGCAGGGAAGGTTAGGGAAAAAAAGATAGCATTTAGAAAGTATAAGGAAACACAGAAGGAGCAGGACAAAGAACTGTACCAGTTAAGGCAGAAGGAAGCAGGGAGGGAAGTCAGAATAGCAAAGGCCCAAACTGAGGAAAAGATAGCCAACTTGGTTAAGAAGGGGGACAAAACTTTTTATAGGTACATAGAAAGACAAAGGGAGGGATAGTGAGGCTGAATAGAATGGATGGTGGGCAGGCAGAGAGGGACACTGAAAAGGCAGGGGTACTGAACGAATACTTCTGCTCAGTATTCACAAAAGAGGAGGAGGGGCAGGTGCCTAATCCAATTAACAGAAGCACTCTGGATATGGGGTTGATCCCAGTCCTTTCACAGAAGAAAGGGTTTTGAAAGAACTCCTAAAACTGAAGGTGGACTAAGCAATGGGGCCTGACAGAATTCACCCCAGAAGTCTAAAATAATTAAGGGGAGAACTAGTGACACCACTGACTACACTTTTTAACAAATCATGGGAGGATGGTGTGGAATCTGAGGACTGAAGGAAGGTGGATGTGATTCCCCTTCACAAAAGTGGGAGCAAGACAGAGGCAGGAAACTACAGACCTGTCAGTTTGACCACTGTGGCAGGGACAGTGATGGAATCACTTCTGAAGGAAAGAATTGTTGAGTGCCTAGAGGCCAGTGGGGCACAGGACCCAAGGCAGTATGGGTTCACAGTGGGAAGGTCATGTCAGATTAATCTAATTGATTTCTTTGACTGGGTGACCAAAGTAGTAGACCAGGTAGGGGCTGTGGACATGGCCTACCTGGACTTTAGCAAGGCATTTGACAAAGTCCCACACAAAAGATTAATAATCAAATTAACCAGCTTGGGAGTGGGTCCCAGGGTGGTAGCCTGGGTAAAACATTGGCTGGACAACAGGACACAGAAAGTAATAGTAAACAGAGTCCACTCTGAAAAAAGGAGGGTTACTAGCTGGGTACCGCGGGGTTCAGTACTGGGTCCAGTCCTTTTTAATGTCTTTATAAGTGACATTATAAGTGACATTGCAGAGTGACTGGAAGGAAAAGTATGCCTCTTTGCAGATGACACAAAGATCTGCAACAGGGTTGATACACAAGGAGGCATGGAAAGGAATAGAAGGGACTTGGCAAGGTTGGAGGAATGGTCAGAGGTATGGCAGCTTGGATTCAATGCAAAGAAGTGCAAAATAATGCACCTGGGAAACAAAAACCCAGGGGAAGATTACACAATGGAGGGGTAGGTAGTAACAACAACAAAAATGGAAAGGGACTGGGGGTAATCATATCAGATGACCTTAAGGTTGGCGAGCAATGTGAGAAGGCAGTAGGGAGGGCTGGGGGGATAATGGGATGTATAGGGAGAGGGATCACCAGCAGAAAACAGGAAGTTGTTATCCCCTCCACAGTTGGTGATACACCATCTGGAGTACTGCATCCAGTTCTGGAGACCCCATCTCTGCAAGGACATAGACAGGATAGAGGCAGTCCGGAAGAGGGTAACTAAAATGGTGCAGGGTCTGCAAGAGAAGCCATATGGGGAGAGACTAAAGGAGGGTAATATGTATACCCTTGAGGAAAGGAGGGAGAGGAGGGACATGCTAGAAACTTTTAAGTACCTCAGCGGAATCAACAAAGTCCAAGAGGGTAGCATCTTTCAGAAAAAGAGATGTGCAAGAACAAAAGGACACAATTTGAAGATGGGGGGAGGCTCAGGGGCACTGTGAGGAAGTATTTTTTCACAGAGAGGGTGGTGGACACATGGAACTGCCTTCCTGAGGAGGTTTTTTTTTTATTGATATTCATTGTATTTGCTGACTTTATATTTATTTGTTCAGTGCTTTGATTTTTGAAAGATGCTATATTAAATACATTTATTATTATTATTATTAAAGCTGTGGGAGAATTCAAGAACGCATGGGACAGACATAAGGCAATTCTAGGGGGTGGGGGTAGGAAGAAATAGGCTGTTGGTTAACTAGGATCTGCAGCTTATCCTGTAGGTAGGGAAATGGGCAGACTAGGTGGGCCAAGCGGTCCTTATCTGCTGTCAAAGTCTATGTTTCTATGAACTTTACATAATGTTGTGGCTTCTGTTGTAACTAAGTGAGTCTGTTGAAGAAAGGCAATATCAGCCTTCTGTTTATGTACATAACCCGACTTCTTCTTTTCCTTAATGTGTGTGCCCAAACCATGAGCACCTGCAAGAAACTATGTTGTACCTCTTGGCCGTAGTTTCAGAAAGTGTTTTGGTAACATAATTAGACCTATGCAACAGGTATAAGGTAGCAGGTAACACTATAAGGAGTATGCACTTACTAAGTAGTAAAGACACCAATTAACAAGGCTTCAAGCTTAATCTGACAATAAAGGATTAAAGAAAGTAATTTGACCTAAGTATAACCTTCTGTTTTAGACAATCTAAGTATACACACGATATATGTACAGTTTAAGATAACAAGCAATCAATATGAAAAGGGAAGAAGAAAAGGGGAGTAGGTTTGACACAATAGCCTCAAGATGCTATGGGCTACTAAACGCCGGGGTAGTAAAAACCAGCCTAAGGTGTTGCAGATCAGAAGTGGTGCATGGGTCAGATGGGGTTTGGGAGAGCTGATCAACGCTCCTTAGGTTATAGGGAAGCGCTGTTTCAATAGCACAATAAGCCAGGTTGAGGATGTATTAGAAATCTACTGCTGGAGGGGAAAAAAAACATTTCTCATAATAGCATTTCAGGGAGTGGGAGAACTGTTCCCATTTCACTGGGTTACAGACAGTCAATATCAACCTTCCTCAAGATGTCTTCAACCAATATACCCAAATCCTGGGCCCACTCTGGGCAGACCAGCGGCCTGATTGTGGTCTTGGGTATCTCTGATGACTGACTCTTAGCAATAGTCTTTAGTGCATAAGTGCATGTGAGTCTTAAGCATAGTAGCATAGTATTTGATGGCAGATAAGGACCGCTAGGCCCACCCAGTCTGCCCATATTCTCTGCCTGAATCAGTGGTCGCTCACCCTACTTGGTCATTGGCTTTAGCCTTTCCTACCCACCTGTAGGGTTCCCTTGTGCTATCACATGTATGCTTGAATCCCCTCACTGTGCTAGCTCCCAATACTTCCTGGGGTAGGCTATTCCATGCATCTACCATCCATTCTGTGAAGAAAAACTTCCTCACATTCCCCTTCATCCTGCCTCCCTCCAATCTCATAACATGTCCCCTCA
This sequence comes from Neoceratodus forsteri, assembly GCA_016271365.2. Taxonomy (NCBI): domain Eukaryota; kingdom Metazoa; phylum Chordata; order Ceratodontiformes; family Ceratodontidae; genus Neoceratodus; species Neoceratodus forsteri. The sequence continues at coordinate 33,342,282 of JADMNL010000033.1, forward strand.
TCCTTGTACGCCTCCTGAACTGAAAGATGTCACCCACTTGCACTTTGTTTATGCTCTTAAGAAACTTGAAAGTTTCTATCATATCTCCCTGTTCCCACTTCTCAGTGTATACACACTGAGGTCTCTTAATCTCACCTCATATGTCTCCTGGTGCAAACCCTGCACCGTCTTTGTTGCCCTTCTCTGAACTACCTCCACCCTATGTCTTTATGAAGATGCAGCCTCCAGAACTGTACACTGTACTCCAGATGAGGCCTCACCAGTGTTTTGTGCAGCGGCATCACCACCTCCCTTCTCCTGCTTGTGATACCCCTTCCTATGCACCACAACATGCTACTGGCCCTCCCCACAGCCTTGGTACACTGTTTGAACACCTTTAGCTCATCTGAGATGATTATTCCTAAATCCCTTTCTTCCCTGGTAACTGTCAGCAATTACCCCCTCATGTTGTAACTCTCAACAGGGTTTCTGCACCCCAGGTGCATGTTTTGGCATTTCTTTGCATTACATTTTAATTGCCATACATTGGGCCAATTTTCCAACTTTCCAAAGTCCCTCCTCATTTTCTTGACACGCCCCCCAGAGTGTCTACTTTGTTGCAGATCTGGGTGTCATCTGTAAATAGGCAAACCTTCCCCTCTAGCCCTTCAGCAATGCCACTAATATAGACATTAACAAGCATTTGTCAATGCTGAATGTTTGCTTGCTGGTATTGGCATTGGTACTGCAGGAGTTAGAGAGATGCATAATAGGAATGGCAGTGAAGTATTGAACTAATACCAACCCCAACCCCCACCCTGCAGAGACTTACAGGCATTGGGGTGTGCCTTTGGGTCATCAGCCATAACACTCATGCCATTCACCTCACCCACCCTGCAGACACTGACAGGTGTCACGGTGTGCCTTGGGTCTTTGGCCCTTATGTTCACCACATTCCATAAGGAAATAAGCTGAGATGGGTGCAGTATAGGAGAACGGGAGTGAATGTTAGGGCCGAAGACCCCAAGGCACACCTCAATATTGGTCAGTGGTTGCAGGGTGGGGGTGGGGGTGGAATGGCATGAGCATTAAGATCGACGACCCCAAGACACACCCCCGATGCCTGTCAGTCTGTACAGGGTGGGGTACTCCAGTTGGAAACCCTAACACCCCAGGCTTTTGTTGGTGTTTTTATTCCAAATTTTCAACATGGGCTTCTTGGGACCCCACCTCATGAACAGTTGCACTATCATTTCATTATTCAATCTCGAAAGGTGATTTTGCACAGCGAATGTGCCTTTTGGTGCAACAGGTGCAAAAAGACATTTTGGGCAGGATGTGAAAAATGACATCTGTACTGTTCATGAGGAGGTGTGAAAAAAATAGCAATGTTGAAAATCTGGAGTGAAAATATGAAAAATTGGAAAAGTTATGAGTATGCGTAGAAATTGCATAATGCGCACTCGTAACGCAGTCATTTTTTGGCATTTGTTTTACCAAATTATCAACAAGGTCATTTTTGGACCTCCACTCGTGAACAGTGATCCACTCATGAGTTCATGAATCTGTCCCAAAAGTTGATTTTGCACAGCTAATGCGCCATTCTGTGCCACAGGTGCGAAACCACATTTCAGGCAGGATGCAAAAAATGATAGCTGTACTGTTCATAAGGAGGTGTGAAGAAATGGCAATATTGGAAATTTGCAGTGAAAATATTAAAAATTGGAGAAGTTACAAGCATCATTTAAACTATAGCATAGCTAAACGCAGTCATTTTTTCACCAAACTTGCAACATGGGCTTTTGAGACCCTCACCAGAGCAGTGGCACTTTCATTTCTATACTCAGTCCTGAAAGGTGATTCCACACAGCAACCACAAAATCACATTTTGGGACTGAGAAACACAATGACAGTGCCAGTGTTCATGAGGTGGTGTCCCAAGAACCCTATGTTAAAAATTTTGGATCAAAACTCCCAAAAATGGTCCTAAGTCTTCCCTTACCAGGTTGGATACTCTCTTCAATGCTTTCTGTCGCTTTGATCTTGACTCCCCTTCCCGCATACATCACTGTACCATGTATCATTCTCTAGCTTTCCCCTCCCTTGAGTGCAGGCAGGTCAAAGAAGGGGAGATAGGGGAGCTAAATATGTGGCTCAAGGGTTGGTGTCAGGAAAAAGGACACAAATTTGTAGAGAACTGGCAACAGTTTTGGGAGCGAAAGTTCTTTAAATTTGATGGACTGCATCAGATTAAAGAAGGAGTCAGTGCATTGGGACAGAAGTTTGATGTCTTTGCAGAATATTTAAGCTAGCAAATGGGGAGAGGGGTGCAGCACCCGATACGTTGAATGGGAAGAACACCCTTCCCCCCTCAGCTAGTAGTCAAACAGGAGTTCAGCATGTTTGTAGTTCATTTGCATCACCAGGTAAAGAAAAAGGTCCGGCTCCCCATACGATGCACAGGGGTAACGCCGGACCTCACCGAACAACTAACACACCGAAATTTGACCAATGGAAAATCATGTACACAAATGCTAGCAGTCTGGGAAACAAGATCCCAGACCTGCAGACAATAATGAGAGAGGCTAAACTGGACATAGTAGCCATTAGGAAGACATGATTTACCAGTAAACCATGCTTGGGAGACTTCAGTACCTGGCTATGTACTGTTCAGAAGAGATCGAGGTGCAAAAAGGGGGTGGGGGGTGGAGTGGCCCTTTATGTCAATGAAAATATCAAAGCTACAGAAATGCAGAATACACATAAGGAGCCAGAAGAACTGTGGGTCACCCTGGAGACAGGAACTGGGACAGCCATACAAACTGGGGTTGTGTACAGGCCTCCAGACCAGGGGGAGGACATAGACATGTTACTGTTAGAAGATATACAAAACATGACAGTTAAAGGGGAGGTTCTGATAATGGAAGACTTCAACATGCCAGATACAGATTGGTCAATACCAGCAGGGACATCTGCCAGAACTAGACACATGGTGGATTCCCTGCAGGGGAGGGCCTCAAACAACTGGTAAAACAACCCACAAGAGACAGGGCTATCCTAGATCTAGTACTGACTAACAGGGAAAGGATCACAGATCTCCAGGTAGAAGGTCACCTGGGTGCCAATGACCATCACATGGTATGGTTCAATTTGGCCACTAGAACAAAATCATCCCATTCCAAGGCAAAAATATGGCACTTCAGAGGAGCTGACTTTGATAAGATGGCCAACAGAGTTAAGCTAGCCCTGGCAAAAAGAAATACAGGTGAGGGGGTACAGGCAAAGTGGGCAAGCATTAAAGATGCAATACTTGAAGCAACATCACGTTGTGTTAGTGAGAAAAGGAAGTGCAAAAGAAGAAGGAAACCACTTTGGTTCTCAAACACAGTAGCAGAAAAGGTCAGAGCCAAAAGGTTGGCCTTCAGGAAATATAAGAGAATGCAGCAGGATGAAGATAGGGAGGCATACCAAACTTCCCTAAGGGAAGCAGGGAAGGCAGTAAGGCAGGCAAAGGCCCAAACCAAGGAAAAACTAGCACAAACAGTAAAAGATGGTGACAAGACTTTCTATAGATATGTAACCAGGGGTTGGGTTGATGTTATTTTTTGTTTTATTGGTGCTGTGCGGTGCCACCATTATGTAACCCACTACATAGCTTCCCAGGTTCAAGGAGAAAACTGTTGCTTTGCATTTTGGCTAGGTTTGACTTCTAGTCAGGGGCACCCAAGTAACTCCGGACACAGGAAGCAATAACTGTATTGTCCAATCCAGGAGTGGGATTCTAGAGCGTGGCTTTTATTCACAACAACAGCAGAATAACAAAGCCTAGATAGACCCCCAAGGGGATACACTCCCTGGTAATGCAGATATACGGACACCAGAACACATCTTCTTACACTCTGTAACCCTCAGGTTCTGAAACACACTGGGCTCTCAGCCCAAACTTGTACTCTTCTCTGGATTTCCCTGCGTGACACATCCGGCCAGCACTTGGACACACTTCTCTGGGTTCCCTGGTGTGGCTCCCTCTATCACCCATGAGCACATACTGGCTCCATGAAGGGAAAATCTTCCACTAATCCCATGTCTGGGTATGTTCTATGAACACTAGCCAAGTGCCTGGGAGAAAGTTAAAGGTGCCCAAACTGAACTCGCAGAGGTAAATCTGGTTACTCCAGACAGGGGGTCTCCCACCTCTTGCTCCTAAATCTATACCCAGCCATTCATTTGGAATCAACACCTTTTCTGAACCACATTGTTGTTAGAATGCTGTCTCGAAATGTATATCACATTTAACAATCTAGAAAATCTGGAAAAATAGTGTCCTGATTTGAAATGTTCTTGAAGTGGCATTGTCCATCCCTGTAGACCCCCATTGAATAGATACATTTTTAGTCACACACAACTGTAGTACTATACTTGGCTATCCTTCCTTTACCCTACAATAACAGATACTAAACACACTGTCTGGTGAAAACATAGGCCAATGGCAGAGCTGACTCACCCTGGTTTGCAGGTGCCCACAGGCTTCTCACAGGAAACACAAACAGACTTGTGCCTCAGCACTTGAAACAACACACAACAGGCAGCTTTCCCTCTTCAGCAGGGTCAGGGGATTGCCCCTGAAGTTGCTAGCTTCTCTTCCTCCCATCCCTCCTGGGATGGGGCACTGGAACAAACTGGGGAACGGTCTCTACCACTAGACCAATTTCTTCTATGTCTCTATCTAGGGCGAGAACACACACCCTCTATCTCTAGGTAGCTCTATAGCAGAGCTTAGCCCTGAGGGGCTGCCAACTGCAGCACACCTCCTGATTCCACTGAGTCACCCTGCAGACTGATTCAAAACCTCCCAACGTTCTAACTCCCTGCTACAACATTCCAATGTGGCTTATGCTGCTGCGAGAATTCTATATGATGTCATCCCTCCAGCTCAGCTGAGACTGAGGACAGAGTGAGACAGTGTGAAATCCATTTAATTGGAGTTTCACAAGCTGCCTTCACTGCCTGTCACTAGATCTAAGTGGGATTCTTGTAACCACAGGTGACAGGTGGGTTACAGATACATTAGTGAAAGGAGAAAGTCCAGAGGGGGTATTGTTAAGATCAAAGGGGATAAGGGGGTGTGTCAGGAGGAGGACCATGTAAAAGCATCTATCCTAAATAGATACTTCTGCTCAGTATTTACTGAACAGAAGGTAGGGCAGGGTCCACAGCTCTGCACCATGGACACAGGGGGGAGGGAGGTGTGCACTAGTCCCTTCACAAAAGAAAGGGTCCTACAAGAGCTCGATAAGCTCAGGGTGGACAAGGCAATGGGACCTGATGGCATACATCCCAGGGTACTAAAGGAGCTAAGGGTGGAACTAGTAGAGCCATTATCAGAACTGTTTAGTGAGTCTCTGTGCACAGGAGAGGTCCCAGAAGACTGGAGAAGGGCTCATGTGATCCCGCTCCATAAGAGTGGCAGCAGGGAGGAGGCAGGGAACTACAGACCAGTCGGTCTTACCTAAGTAGTGGGCAAGATTATGGAGACACTCCTTAAGGAAAGGATAGTGCAACACCTGGAATCCATGGGCGCACAAGATCCAAGACAGCATGGGTTTACAAAAGGAAGGTCCTGTCAAACTAATCTCATAGATTTATTTGACTGGGTAACCAGAGTGGTGGACCAAGGGGGAGCAGTTGATGTTGCCTACCTTGACTTCAGCAAAGCTTTCGATACTTTTCCACATAGAAGATTGTTTAATAAGCTGGGTAGGCTCAGGGTGGGTCAGACGTTGGTCAATTGGGTGGCAAACTGGTCGAGGGGCAGAAAACAGAGAGTGGTGGTAAACGATATACAGTCAGAAGAGATGCAAGTCATAAGTGGGGTACCTCAGGGATCAGTCATGGGGCCAGTCCTCTTCAATATCTTCATCAGTGACATTGCAGTTGGACTAGAGGGTAGGTTTGTCTGTTTGCAGATAACACCAAGATCTGAAACAGAGTAGATGATCCAGATGGGGTGGGCAGAATGAGAAGAGATCTGGATAAACTAGCAAAATGGTGGGAAGAGTGGCAACTGGGGTTTTACGCAAAGATATGCAAGATCATGCACATAGGGAAGAGAAACCCTGAAGCCACCTACAGGCTGGGAGGGGAGTTGTTGGCAGTCACAAGGGAAGAAAGAGACTTGGGCATCATCATCAACGATGACCAGAAATCATCCAAGCAGACCTCTAAAGTAGTAGGTAAGGCTAGAGGGATGTTGGGGTATATTAATAGGGGTATCACAAGTCGTAGAAGGGAGGTAATAGTCCCTCTTTACAAAACACTGGTTAGACCCCATCTGGAGTACTGCATGCAGTACTGGAGGCCACACCTTCACAAGGACATTAACCAAATTGAGGCAGTTCAGAGAAGGGCAACCAAAATAGTGCGGGGACTGCATCAGAAAACATATGAGGACAGATTAACTGAGCTCAATATGTATGCCCTAGAGCAAAGGAGGGAAAGAGGTGATATGATTGAAATATTCAAACACTTTAAGGGCATTAACAAGGTGAAAGAGTCTAACATGTTTCAATATAAGAAAAATAGCAGGGCAAGAGGACACAGCATGAGATTAGAGCGAGGCTGATTAAGGAGTAATGTGAGGAAGTTCTTTTTCACAGAAAGGGTGGTGGATGCATGGAATGGCCTACCTCAGGAAGTGGTGGATATGAATACAGTGCAGGGCTTCAAACAGGCATAGGGTAGGCATAAGGGAGCAATACAGATGAGTATGAATAGATAGGCCATTGACAGAGGAAAGGCCTATGGCGCATTCATAAGGTAGAAAAAGAAATGGGCAGACTGGATGGGCCTTGCAGTCCTTATCTGCCGTCAACTTCTATGTTTCTAACTCACTCACTGTGCCAAGTTCACTTCTAAATTCTGGTTTGGGACTCTTCCCTCTTACCTCTCCTCCTTACAATCTGCTCCACCTCCCTCCTCCCGCCCTCTCAGATACACTGATGCACGCACTCTAGCTGTTCCTCGTCGCTCTACCTCCATAGTCCAGGAAGCTTTCTCCTACCACTTCCCAAGGCTTTGGAACTCACTGCCACCTCCTATCAGACTTTCCTCTTCCCCATCGTCAATCTCCTTAGCCCTTCAAAGTTTATATTCCCTAACTGCACTTGTTCTTAACCCCCATTCAGCCCTCCCAACCCTGGCAAATGATCCTTTAGCCCTACTTTACTTCTATTCTCCTAACTGTACTTGTTACTAGCCCCCTTCACAACCCTTCCCATCCTTGCGCTCAATCCCCTTCTCCTCTATCCCTGACTTACCTCCTGTCTTCTAACTGTTCCCTGCCTCTGATTACTTCCTCACATGCTACCACCATTATACCCCTGGGGGGTGTCATGCACTGAAAAATTCTGGAGGGTCACAAAATCCCAACCTCTCTAGGGGTGTCCGGGGGCATGCCTCCCCGGGAAAATTTTGAAAAATTGAAGTCAAATGGTGCATTTTGGTAATTTTTAGCAATCCAGAAAGCTGTCCCCCAACAAGTTAAATGCCATAATACTGCTCTAGGCTAGAGCAATGATACATCGTTCTTGTTCATTGTTCAGTCTACATATAGTGTTACCTTTTGTATTTTAAATAAATGTTTGAAGAATTAGTCAGAACGTGTGCATTTTGTAAGTCTTTTATCATATATAATCAAATCAGCTAACTACTTAGTCTCCTCCTAGCTGATCCAAGAAAGGGACCTGCAGTGTGTCTACATATTGTGTCTACACAGAGTGCAAAGGCTGCAGGAAGGGTCAGTGGCATGCTGTGGTGCATAAAGGCAGAGGTATCATTAGCAGATGATGGGACAAATCAACAGGTCTGCTAATCTGTTCTGCAGTGCCGTAAGAAGGCATTTTGGTGCCCTAGGCAACAGACAAATTTTGCGCCCCGAGAAAATAGCTGGGGATCTGGAGGCTGCAAGGCCCCCAGAAGCTCTGAGGTGTTTACATGCTCTATGGTGAGTTTTGGGGCTTTTCTTGAAGAAAAAAAACATACTTTTGTTACGTTCCCTACCCCTGATTTCAGGGAATATTTTGCTCCCATGGAATATGAGATGTGGGAGACACTGGCTGGCTGGCATTAGAGTATGCATCCACATTGTTGCGGACAAGTGGCTGACCAACAAGGATCATGTTAGTCAAGCGGTGTCTTTCATTAGTGTATTACTGGCCATTCTTGATGTTAAAATGAATGAAAACTCTAGCCCATTCATTTCAATTGGGTGCACTCTTTCCCTGGCCACACGTCATTACATGCTTGAGCTCGGGGGGCGGGAGGATGGGGCTCTGAAAATGCATCGGGCAGCCAATGCTGAAACTAATTTATGAGTAAAATATCTGGATTATTAGCTGCACACAGTATTTTTAACCTGGCTAGAATGACTGCCTCAGAGGGCAGCTACCACTCCATGTGAGTGGTAGCTGAAATAGGGTAAGTCAGGAATTCACTTTAAGGCAGGAGTTCTCACATTTTGTCATAGTGAGCTTCCCCCAAGCCTTGGAAAAGATCCTGAGCCTCCCCCTAACATAGAAATAATTTTGGGCCTCCCCATAGTTAGAACAACTATCATACTTTGCACATCACAGGAAGAATGCAATGAAGTGCATGTGAGTAGTTGAGTTTATTCTCATTTTATTGACGCTATTATTTTCCCTCTCTATAACTCCCCCTCCCCCAGGTCAGCCTACTCGCTCCTCACTTCTGAGTTTTGGCCCTATTTATCCCTCGTTGCAATACCTCCATGAGTCAGACTGTTTTCTTTGTCAGTTTTACCCTGCTCTTAAACACCTTCTCGGGGACCATTTTGCTCCCTCCTGGCCTTGCTCCTAGTATCTAGGGTTACCACCTGTCCCTATTTTTGCAGGACAGTCCTGATTTGGGCAGCTGTGTCCTGCAGAAAAACATGAAAAATACTAAATGTCCTGACATTATAGTAGAAAAAATATTTTCTGATTTTCCTCTAAATTTTGCAAAAAACTATAATACCTTAACTAAAATACCTTAAAATAATAGAAAACACAAGAAACAACTATAAAACTGCAACACTTAGTCTTAATTTTAATTATTTAGAGAAAACATGTCTGCTGCATTGGTCAAGATGACATATTGTCCTGCGAAAAATCCAGTTTCAGTAAGAAATGTCCCACTTTGGGCTTCTTAAAAGGTGGTAACCCTACTAGTATCTCTCTACTTGTTTGTTGAATTTTGTTGACCTGGTAAGCCCACTGGACCTAGAAGTCCCTTTTTCAGGGGCGACGGGGAGATACAGATGGTAAGCAACTGAAACTGAACCAGATTAAGCTGTTGGTGGTATTTTTTTAGTGAATGAGGGAAGTTTGGCCAGGACACCGGGGACATTCCCCTACTCTTTTCAATAAGTGCCATGGGATCTTTATCATCCACCTGAACTACCACCAATCCAGGCAGATGGGACCTTGGTTTAACGTCTCATCCGAAAGACAGCACCTCAGAAGTGCAGCACCCCTCTCATGCTGCACTACAGTGTGAGTATTGGGATATTAACCCAAGTGCCAGATGTGGAAACTGAACCCACAGCCCTCTGATCTCCCAGCCTCAGAGGCGAGTGTGCTACCTACTGAGCCACCGATAGCCTTTGTATTTGTGTTTTTCTGCTGCCAGTATAATGGGTCAATTGTTATCTTGTGCCTATTCATTTGTATTATTTTGCATTTTGTTTTGCACAGTTTACAAGAATTTTATTTCCTCCATTCAGATTTCTGCCATGTCATACCAGGAAACAAATGTTTGTTGAGCATGTTTTCCTGGTAACCATTTTGTACATAAATTCGCATGCCATTATTTACTTTCAGTTTGCTGCATTCTTTCACACAAAGCATCCAAACCTTGACATTTAAATATAGTACATTTTAAGGTTTGCTTGAGCCTCCCCTGGAACAGGTTGGGGCCTCCCTGGGATGGCTGGCCTCACCATTTGAGAAACCCTGCTTTAAGGGATAAAGATCTAGGGCCAGATATTCAAAGGGTTAGCCATGCGCAGCAGGGTTGCGCGTCAAACTCAAAAATCGCCATTCTCGCGATGTTGAGAAGGGCCAGTTGCGCTGACCGAAATCACGCTGAGCCACAGCGCAATGGAAATGAAGGCATGCGCAATCAAGGGGCGGTCCATGCAAAGTGCGAATGCGGATATTTGAACACTTTCTGCGCACGCAAGAGTGGCTCAGCTGGAAGTTGCGAGTACGGTTTGGAGCCAAAATAAAACGGCTCAAGGGAGCGGCGCAAGAACTCGAGCAGGCCGCAAACCGGGGAGAGAGACAGAGAGAGAGAGAGAGAGACAGAGACAGAGACAGGAAGGACAGAGAGGGACAGTGGGTCCTGGAGGACAGAGAGGCCAGTGGGGTGCCGGTGCAGTGGAAGCAGCAGTGGGGGCAGTGGGGGTAACACAGGAACAGCAGCTGGGGGGGCAGAAGCCAGGGAGATGGACAGTGTCAGCTTCCACATGGAAGCTGTAATGAGGGGGGTGAGACAGCATGCTGCAGGGGGACGTGGCCATGGAGGGGCCCGTCGGCGGTATGCCCCCGACAGGCGGTATCGTGCCCGCATCAGCTACGAGCTGTACAGTGATGTTGAGATCGTGGCCCGGTACCTCCTGAACAGGGCAATACTGAGACGGCTCAGTGAGCTGTGCAGTGATATGATGCAGGCACCCTCACGACGGAGTCACGCTCTGTCCGTGGAGACCAAGGTGACAGCCTGCATGTGCCTGCTCACCACGGGCACCTTCCAGAGGCTGACAGGGGACACCACAGGCATCATGCAGTCGGCCACGTCACGCATCCTCACCCAATTCCTCAGTGCACTGCTGCCTCATGCTGCGGAGTACATCCATTTCCCCAGCACCGCGGCAGAGCGTACAGCAAACATGCAGGAGTTCCACAGGGTAGCACAAATGCCTGGCGTGCTAGGTGCCATAGACTGCACCCATGTGGCCATTCGGATGCCACCTGGCCCCGACGGGCAAGCATATCAGAACCGAAAGGGCTACTCGAGTGTCAACTGCCAGGTGGTGTGTGATGCCACTGGGCGCATCATCAATGTCTGTGCCACACACCCTAGTGGAGCACATGATGCCTTCATATGGCACCAATCTGCACTGTGCATCAAATCGAGAGTGGGAACATCCCCACGGGTCATCTAGTGGGTGAGTACACATGTATGGAATGCAAACTCTGTGCAAGGGTGGGAATGACACAGGTGCCATGGTAGTGGCACACAAGGATATGGTCAATATGGACCTGACCTAACACTGATCTCCACTATCTCCACACAGGTGACTGTGGATACCCACTCCGTCCCTGGCTGCTCACACCATACCGGCACCCCACGACCCCAGCGCAGCACGGTTTCAATGAGGCACACGCCGCAACACGGAACATCATAGAGCAGGTGTTTGGGATACTCAAGGCACGCCTCCGATGCCTGGACACTCAGCGGAGCCCTACAGTACAGCCCCAAAAGGCCTGTGGGATATTCCTGGCCTGTTGCATCCTGCACAACATGGCCAAAGACCATGGGATTTGTACAGGTCCAAGAGGGGACAGCAATGGGACGCCAGTGGCGCCGGTGATATGGGTGATGAGCCGCCCCTAGGACGGAGGGTCTCCCGACTGACCCGCAGGCCCAGCTGCACCAGGACACCATTGCAGAAGAGCACTATGCACAACACAGGTAAGTCAAGGGGACATGTGCAGGCAACACTGTCTATGCGAAAACCACAGGCACACAGGGAACACACCATGCATGTGTAAGGCTAGGAGTTGAAGGGTCTACGACACCAACACATTAGCAGAGAGGGTGAGAACCAAATAAACACACACACACACACCAGGCAGCATACAGGCAGCAGCACAGCAATGCGGAAATTACACGCTACCACAGCACCACCCAACCACCCTCACCACCTGGACTGTCCACGACGTGTCAGACCTGGGCAACCTTGCACCTGGTGTACAGTGCAATGCAGGCATCATCATCCACACGCACCTGTGGACAGCAGTTGGGAGAGTGTGCAGTGGTCCGTGTCAGTTTGGTGAGCAGAGCACCCAGCAGTGCACTGCCCACCATGACACACATTGCACACAGGGCAGCACCAGACTGGGCCTGCATTGGGAGACAGCTCAGTCAGGAGCACTGTCCCACGGCCACCACGGATGCGGCGGGCCCCACCGTGGCCTCAGCAGCACTGGCAGGCCGCGAGGGGCACATCGGGTGCACTACTGCACCACCAGGGGTCCCAGTGCATGACCGCGACCTTGCCCGCACAGGGGTCTGCATCCCGCGAAGAAACTTGCACCAGGGGTGCCGGGATGCCCACAGCAGAACCCACGGCGTCGACAGGCCTGGTGTCGCAGCACGCCGGAACGGGAGTGGAGTGCCGCACTGTGTGGGGTGCATGGTACAGGGTCACCAGACAGTGTGGTCAATGCGGTCGCCACAGAGACCACTGCCTGGGTCAGCCTGTCGATGGCAGCGGTCACATCCGTCCGCATATGGACCACCTCGGCCCGGTCCCGAGCACACTCCCTGCTATGCCGCTCCACGGACACAGTCAGTGCCTCCATGGACCTTGCAACCCGCCCCTGCAGCTGTACCGACTCCTGCAGCAGGCGGGTGTGCACATCCAAAGGGTACTGTGCCCCAATGGCATTGTGACCCCCAGGGTGTGGATGGTCCTGGTGCACAGCACCCTTGAGGGTGGCCGCTGTTCGCCAGGACCAGGTATGGGCTGATCGAGGCGGTGGACAAGTGCCACTGCCTGACGCTGTCCCCCAGGCCTGGTGTGCAACTGCTGCTGCTGCCCCTCCAACTGCTGAGCCCCAGGTCCACCTGTTCCACCCTGTGCTGTCAACAGTGCCAGACACCTGCTCAGCCACGGTGCTGCCCCACTGGTGCTGACAGGCCCAGCCACTGTGACTGTGCCAGCATGCTGGTACACAGGTGTGGAGCTGGACGGCCGGGGCACGTGCTGGCCTGCTGTGTGTCCCTCGTGGGACACACACCTCTCACTGGCCATTGCAGGCCTGCCATCCTCAATAGTGCCGTGCATGCCACTGCCATAGGCACAGCATGCTGGCACACCTGCATGCCAGACTGCTGTGACACAGGCTGTGCACCCCCTGCACCCGTATCACTGCCGGCGGAGTTGTCAGCCCAGCCGGCCTGCTGCTGCAGTGCGTGCAGGCTGCTGGTGGAGGTGGAAGGTCCCTCCTCCTGGTCCAGCAGGTCTGCCTCACTGTCAGCACCCACCACCACCGTCTCCTGCAGACGAACAGGATCTGAAACAGAAAGAGAGTACATGTGAGTGCATGTGAACAACAGCCGCCCCCACAACATCACCATGACATACCGTGCAGTGATGGGCTTCCACCTGTCTGGAATCCTCCGCCAGGAACACCCGCAATGGCACTCAGCTGCATGGCCCCGACCAGTGTCTCCTCGGTCGGGGTCAGCTGCAACACCACTGGTGGTCCCCCACCATGGCAGCACGTGCCACCCTGAAGGCTGCCACCTTCTCCTTCAGCCTCCTGCGGTCAGTCCCCATCTTCTTGCGGCACTCCTGCACGGAGCGCTGGTGGCTTCCATGCAGGTTGACGGCCAGAGCTACCCCCTCCCATGCAGCTGCACGCTGCTGAGGGGTGCCCCTCCGCCCACTCAAAAGCGGCTCATCCTCCAGGTAGGCCTGGAAGAGGGCCTCGGTCTCTGCTGTGGTGAAGTTCGGCCTCCTCCTACACCCGCCGTCCCACACCTCGCCCTGGTTCTCGTCAGTCATGCTGATCTGTATGGGTGGAAGTGGACACCTGTCACTCTGCAGTCCACAGCATTTCCCCATGAGCATAGCTGCAGGCCGGGGGAGAAGCCCCCCTTTCCTCGCTGCCTGGCAGATACTGATGGAAAGGGTGCCCTCTGCCCCCTTCTAAGTGCCCTCATCATGCTCAGCCCCCTCATCCCGTGACACCCTCCAGCACCCCTGCCCATGTGCATTGTCCTGAGCATCACACAGCATGTAACTCACCTCTCAGCTGCAACAACCAAATCTGGCCGCCACAACCCAGTGTCGTATTTTTATAGCGCAACACATGCAAATGAGGTGTGGCGCAACTTTAATGACATGCTAATCGCGCCACTGCGCCTTTGAATGGCTGATCGCCTGCTTTGCATATGTCGGCTGAATATCGCGTAAATGCGCTTTTGGCGAATAGGGAAGGTCCGCTGAGCCGATGGCGCATGTTTGTGGTTGTGTGCTACACTGCGCCGCATGCCCAGGCCCAGCGATTCGCGTAAATCGTCGGCGCTGCAGAACTGCTGGCGCGATAGGCTATTCTGGACATGGCCACCATTGTGCCAGTGGCGCTGCAGCACTGGGCACTATATGGCGCTGTGGCACCTCTGCGCGATAGTTCCCTGTGGCACTGGTGCTGTGCCGCGCGGTCGCGCAGGATACCCTATGCATCCCTGGCGCTGTGCGTGGCCTTGCGTCATTACGTGACCTTGGTATGCCCTCTGGCCCCTGGCGCTGAGTGCATGCCATGTGTACGTCCCTATTGCGCTGTCTGGCTACAGCGCCAGTGTAAATGGCGGCACTGTCACGAAGACAGCCACGATAGGTGCCTGTGCTGGTCTGTTGTGCAACAACTCCACGTGGGGTCACAGCGCGGCCGGCGCCCATATTGCCTGCTGTAAAGTTGGTGCCGTGGCTGGGAGGGCGGTGCCGTGGAGCCAAGTTGGGGTGGCCAACCTGGTGGCCTAGTGGAGCCACTATGACCAACTGTATGGTGAGGCCCCTCACCGGACCGAGGACCCATGTGGTAGCAGCAAGTGGCCACTGACCTGGTGGGGTCACTGGCGGGGCCGGTCTGCGAGCAGTGCCGGCACGGTCAGTGATCTCCGCGGAGGACGGAGCTGTGCTTGCAGCTGCGTTCCCGTGCCAAGCGGGGCCTGGTCCTCAGCTACGTGAGTGTACCATCTATTCACCTATATTCTCTGTAGGGTGTGTGTGTGCCTGGGTGGCTGTGCGCATCGGTGTTTCAGTGTGTGCAGCTGTGCGTGGATGGTTATGGCTGTGTGGGCAGGCAGTCTTACTGGGGCAGGGGGCACTCTGCTTTTGAGTCACACTGATGTTTGTCTCACCATATGTCTCCCACAGGCGGATGGTGGCGGGCGCGGGCCAGCGCGCTGATGTGGGCCATGCCAGGGCCCCAGTCTACAGGCCGTCGGCCCGCGGCAGCAGCAGCAGCATCAACAGCAGCAGCAGCAGTGGCAGACTGAGCTGCTGGAGAGTGTGAGTATCATTCGTCATGGATGCTATTGCATGCTGGGGGCAGGACCACCAACCATGATGGACACAACCAGATGGGTGGTAGTAGTTCCACATCGTAACTACTAGTGAGTCCCACACTGGAGTACAGTGTACAGTTCGGAACACATAGCTGCGTATGGACAGGGACTGGGTGGAAAGCGTTCACAGGAGGGCGACATGGATGGTGCATGGATTGCATCACATATCCTATGCAGACAGGTTGACGGAACTGAACATGTACTCCCTGGAGGGAGGAGGGTGTGGGGATATGATGGGGTCATCTGAGTATTGTACAGGGGGAACAGTGTGCAGGAACCAATATTTGTCAGCGTAGAGGGATGTTCCAGGTGTAGGGCATGGGATGCAGTTGGAGGGGGCGCGTTAAAGGAAACATGTGAATGTGTTTCCTCACATTATGGGTGGTGGACAGGTGGAACACCCTGCCAGAGGATGTGGTGGGGGCTGACTTGGTCACGGAGATCTGTATGTGTGGGCTCCGCCAGAGGGACTTCTGGAGGTCAGGGGTGAGGGGAATGGACTTATAGGACATGAGGTGATCGTACAAGGCCAAATGGCCAGACTAGGTGTCCCATAGGCCCCTATCTGCCGACACTGTCTATGTATCCATGTGTAGGGCGTGACACAGGTGACCTGCATCACAGTGCAGCATCACGACCACGTCTGTGTATGCATCACAGGTGGTCCAGGCATGCACTGGGCACATAGCTGTGTGACTGGCATAGCACCACGTTGCAACATCACATGACAGCCTAGTTTGTACTGTGACTGACGTGGGCAGTGTGTGTGGGTGGTGGTGCGCATGGCTGGTGCCGCCTGTTTGTGATGGCCATGTGCATGTTCACTGTGGGTGGGTGCATGCCATCACATGTGCAGCACATTGGGTTAGCTGGGTTGCAGGTTGGGTGGTGTTCAGGGTTGTGGTCAGTCTCAGCCATTGACTGTGTTCCCATTTTCCTAGGCCTCGGTGTGCTTGACGCATGGCGCCGATGTCCGGCGCCTGACACAGCTGGCCAGGCGATAACAGAGAGCTCCCGCAAGCCCTACAGCAACAGGGGAGCGGTGGCACAGACACAGGAGGGAAGGCGGCAGGGGGAGGAGCAGGAGCCTGCTGGGCCGTAGCCACCTTTTGTTGCCCTTCCCCATCCCTTTCACCCTGACTTCCCTCTCAAGTTGTTTTCCTCTCCCCACACACCCTGCCTTTCCCGTCCCCCAACTTGTACATAGTTTTAGCTGTTTTGTTACCTCTTTTGTTTGAATATAAAATACTATTTTGGTACAACTGCTGTGTTGGTGTCTGCTTTGCAACTGGCTCTGGGTGCTCCGTTGCAGGGTGTACATGCCATCTGGGCTACTATGGTCCTGGATATATGTGTGTGTGTGTGTGTGTGTGTGTGTGTGTGTGTGTGTGTGTCCATGGGGAGGTATCACCAGCATAGCATTGCCTTTCTGTTGCTCTCGCCATCTGCTGCCACCCACTGCTGGGTGCACAGGGCGGGTCTGGGTGGTCTGCTTCTCTGCAGCATGGGGTTGACGTGTGGCACGGGGGGTGCATGGTGTTTCCTGCAGTGCCTGTCACTGCACATGAGCTGTGTCTTGGGGGCACGGTGCACGCTGTGCTGTGCGTACAGGTGGGACTGATGTGCACTGTGGTTGTCAACCCCCTGGGTGTGGCACTCTCTGCCTGCCAGTGGTTGTGCTGGGGCATCATGGCTCTGCTATGCTTTAGTTGGCTTGTCCCCATGGGCACGTGGATCAGCCGTCCCACCCCCAGTGATGCTGTGCTTGGGGTGTGCCAGTGTGGTGTGGGTTCTGCAGTGAGTTCCTGTGCCCATGTGTGGCATGGCTGGCGGTGGCCCCAGCCTGCCTCCCTGGATGTGCAGTTCCATTGCTCTGGGGGCTGTGCTTGCACTATGGCAGCTCTGCACTGCTCAGCTGAGCTTCCATGGTTGCGCCATAGCGCAGCATTTGGCTCAGCTTCTCCTTCCTGGTTGTGCCGATGGCGCGGTATGTGCGATATTCAGGCGTTGGTTGCTTACTTGAATTTGCTCTGCTCCATGTTTGAATGTCGCACCTGGTCTGCATTTGCTCAACTGGTTTGTGCTTGCTCCTGCTGTTGCGCCAGTTTTGAGCGCAGTTTGAATATCTGGGCCCTAGTGTTCTTGTAGACTTCTGCAGATACACACAACACACATACTGAATTATGACTAACATCTAAATATCATGTTATATTTTTGAAAGTTTTTTCTGAGGCATCAGTAGCTCTATAGACAAAAAAAATACGCTATGGCTGGCCCCTTGGCACAACAGTAGTGCTACCTGTTGTGATGTTGGTCACCTGAGTTTGGGAGCTAACCTGGGTTGCTGTGGGAGGGAGGAGGAGGAGGAGGATCGAGTGTCCATGGGGAAACCCTCCTCCTCCTCCTCCTCTTCCGAGGAGTGTAAGGCTGTCAGTGCTGGTGCAATACTGCCACGTCTCATGTGAGACCACAGGTAGCAATGCACAAGTAGGGTTAAGGGATATATGGGGAGGGGAACACCAACAGTCTTGCAATCTGTATGCTTGTGTGCATCACAGCTTGCACACTTAATGCTGGCATCCCACCCAGGGGGATTGGGTGCACAAGGTAAATCATTGATCACCCAGGCAAGATAATGAACCGAGTCCAGGCAACCTCTCACAGTCAGAGAGCGAGAGCAGAGCAAACACTGAGACAAGTCAGGCAGGCTGGCCGCCTGGCTGCCAGCAGGTCAAGTTCCACTTCCAACATAGTACTAACAGCCAACTAACTTTAATTAAACTTGACTTCCCTTGGCTGCAGCTGTTTCCCCACAAGAAAACAAATGGTACATACAGTACTTTTGTATAAATAGAATGTAAGGGCAATTGTCCTCACAGTGGGCGAATGCCATCACATTCTATTTATCTATGCAAACACAAAAGTACTGTAGGTACTGTTTGTTTCCTTGTGGGGAAGCAGCTGCGAACCAAGGCCACGTTCTATTAATTAAATAAGACTAAGGAGGAGTGGTGGACAGACCGCCTCGGATGGGCCAAGTGGTCCTTGTCTGCTCTCAAATCTAAGTTTCTATGTTTCAGAGGAGACAGTGGCATAAAAGGAAGGAGACAATGCTGTAACTGAAATACTGAGAGGTGTAACTGGGAAGAGACACTGGTATAACAGGAAGCTGATACTGGCATAACTGTAACTGGAGTGGGAAGAGAAAGTGCTATAATAACCAAGACACTGTGTAATTGTAACTAGGAGGAACTGCAGTCTTTGACTGGGTAACCAATGTAATAGACCAGGGCGGGGCAGTGGGCGTGGCCTACATAGACTTTAGCAAGGCATTTAACCCAGTCCCACACAAAAGATTAACAAACAAGTTAGCCAGCCTGGGAGTGGGTCCCACGGTAGTAGCCTGGGTGACAAGCTGGCTGGACAACAGGTCCCAGAGGGTAATAGTAAACCAAACGGAGTACATTCTGAAGAAAGGGAGGTTACTAGTGGGGTACCACAGGGTTCAATATTGGGACCAGTCCTCTTTAATGTCTTTATAGGTGACATTGCAGAGGGGCTGGAAAGAAAAGTATGCCTCTTTGCAGATGACACAAAGATCTACAATAAGGTTGATACATAAGAAGGGGTGCAAAGGATGAGAAGGGACTTGGCAAGATTGGAGGAATGGTCAAAAATATGGCAGCTTAGATTCAATGCAAAAAAGTGCAAAGTAATGTACCTGGGAAACAAAAACCCAGCAGAGGAGTATACAATGGGAGGGGGTATAACCAACAATACAAATGGAAAGGGACCTGGGGGTAGTCATATCAGAGGACCATCAACGTAAGGTAGGTATGAAATGTGAGAAGGCAGTAAGAAGGGCTGTGGGGATACTGGGATGTATAGGGAGAGGCATCACCAGTAGAAAACAGGAAGTTGTTATCCCTCTGTACAGAAAGTTGGAGAGACCCCATCTGGAGTACTGTGTCCAGTTCTGGAGACCCCATCTCCACAAGGACGTAGACAGGATGGAGACAGTCCAGAGGAGGGCAACTAAAATGCTGCAGAGTCTGCAGCAGAAGCCATACGAAGAGAGACTAAAGGAGCTTAATATGTATGCCCTTGAGGAAAGGAGGGAGAGGGGGGACATGACAGAAATTTTTAAGTACCTCAAGGGAATCAACAAAGTCCAAGAGGGTAGCATCTTTCAGAAAAAGAGATGTGCAAGAACAAGGAGACACAATTTGAAGATAGAGGGGGGACGGCTCAGGGGTAATGTGAGGAAGTAGTTTTTCACAGATAGGGTGGTGGATGCATGGAACAGCCTTCCTGAGGAGGTTGTGGGGTCAAAACCAGTGGGGGAATTCAAGAATGCATGGGACAGAGAGAAGGCAATTCTTGTGGGGGGTAGGAAGAAACATGCTGTTGGTTAACTAGGATCTGGAGATGATCCAGTAGGTTGGGAAATGGGCAGACTAGGTAGGGCAAGCAGTCCTTATCTGTGGTCAAAGTCTGTGTTTCTGTGTGTAATGGGACGCTGCCACACTGGCATATATGTGAGCAAAGACTGATATAACAGAGCAGACGTTGCTGTAACCGGTATACTGACTTACTGTATCTCTTAGGCTAAGAGATACAGTAAGTCAGTACACCAGTTACAGCAATAGTTAGGTGACTGATACACCTGGTAGGGTACACGCTGGTATTGCTGGCAGATGTCTAGTAGCTACAGACTAGTAAGCAGTTAATTTAAATAGGGCAAACATTAAACAAATACAGAACTTCAAGTAAGAAAATCTATAAAAAAAATTACAAATAATAACACAAAACAGCAACAATATGCTTATTTGCAATTTAATTCAACTTCCTGGCTAGAAACTTCTGTTTCATACTCTCTCTTTCTCTGTGCTGGACCAGCACAATCACACAGAGAAAGAGTATGAACCAGAAGAGCCTTCTAGCCAGGAAGTTGGCATTTTTTTGTAATGATGACTACTACTTTTGTCTCTCCTGTTGCTCTGCTGGAGCCTGCCCCCCAGGAGTAAAGTCAGACAGCAATTCAAACACTGTACACACAAAAATTCATTCATTTAATTTTTTTTCAGGATACCCCCGTCAAAGATCATGAAAAGATCGAAGTAAGGCAGTGACGATCAATTCCACCAAAAATCCAGGCACTCGGCAGGCACGCACGGGCACACACACACACACACACACACACACACACACAAGGAAATAAAAGTTTTAACTTTTATTTTATTCATCAGGTTCTGCAAGACGACAGTTAAAAAACTTGATAGCAAGTCTAGTCATCACAGACTGACTCAGCCTCAGTAGTAGTTACTAGAATAGGTTACTACTATCTGACTGAGTCTAGTAATCTATTCTCCAGTCCAAAGAGAAAGACTAAGAGTCTCTGTCCTCAGCTGCTCAGTGTCCGTGGAAAATGGAGAGAGGGAGGAGGGTGGGAGCCCCGGCACATGGAAGCAAGCAGACTGGAGGTGTCACTTACATGACTTCAGCAAATTCAGTACACAACACCGGCGGCAGTGTTACAAGATTAAAATTTAATCACCACACTTGACTACTGTAGTACTACTACTCATTTAATTTTTTTCAATTGGGCGCCCGTCAGCAAGTCTGACTGTCACTCTGAACCTCTTTAGTCCGATCCGTGATCCGATTCTGTTGTCAGAGGATACCGGCCCCACACAGACAGACTGACACAAGTCACTACTTGTACAGACGTCTCCTGCGTCTCGATTCTCTCTCTCTCTCCTCCAGTACTCTCTCCCTCTCTAATCACCTCAGGCTTTCATTACAACAACGCGCGCTCCACTCTGCCCCTACCTTTTATACTGGTGCCTGGCCTCCTCCAGTTTCCACCAGTCCACATGATTTTTTTTCTGCTCAGACAGCACTACCATTTGCCCCCCCCCTTCCCCGCCAGATAATTGCTGGTCCTTCCGTGGATGCGCCCCTGCTGAAAGCCACTGTAATTACAACAGTACCAAAAAAAAATTTTTTTATGTTTCCAAGACTGCGCCTCTCGGAGGCATGCGCCCGGGGCAGGTGCACTATCCCCTCCATCCTTCCTACGGTTCTGCTGTTCTGTTAATGCATCGCACTAGTGTCTGCATGGAAAGGATCACCTCCCCAGTACCAGGACTGTAACAGCAATGAATGTGATTGAATAAAAGGCAGCAAGGAGGGATGGCTAGTAGGCTAAGCAGTTTCACATAGTAGCAGATGGCAGCGGGAGGTTAAAGTGTCTATGGTACCTGAGCCTCCATAGTCATGATGGCTAAACTTATGCACGCATTTCATTAATAATGATTATTTGCTCATGTCTGATGACTGAGTAAACTGTGTCAGCCTGAAGGTACTGTAAGACGAAATTCCATTTGCTTCTATAATATGTTCTAATTTTCGGGGGACATTTTAGATTATGAGGTTGGACGACCATCATGACCGAACACTATCACTATCACTGAGGAGCTGCTGCGTGTGGCACGGAGCAATGCGGTTACTACGAATGTACGACCTACTATCGTCTACCTTAGCTATAGTCAGTCAGAAAAATCAAATGTCAAAAACATTCATTTCAGTGCAATGCATTCTAGTACAAAGTGAGCCTTCTTCATGGAATTATTTTTTTTTGCAATTGTTAAACCAGGATTGGCACAATAAGCTGAAAGCTTGTTTATAGGTGCAACCTGGGAGCACAGGGAAGTTAAGTGACTTGCTTAGGGTCACACAGTATGCAAGTGGGGGCTGTGGGATTCAAACCCACGTTTTCAGGTTTGCAGCCCAGAGCCTTAACCCACTGCACTGTACTGCCTCCCTTTCAAACTAGAGAAACCCATAGTTCTGCTGAATACACAATATGCAAAATTAAAGCAAACATTTTAAAATCTCTATTCTATTGTGCTGCACATAGTGCTGAAATATTTAAGTATGTTGCTTCATCCAGATAAATTCTTACCAGGCTTCAATGAAGGTGTGTGGCCCCCCTGGTCCTCGCTAGGCCCAATATGCAATGGTGGACTGATTCTGTGGCTGTGCTGACTGTGATTCAGACTTGGCTTCCACAAGAAAGATCGACTCTGAGTCCATCTGTACCGGACGTCTGCCGGGCTGCCGCACTGCCGCAGTGTTTTTTCATGACAACTCCTGACCCCCAAAATTTAGCCAGCCCAGCAGCAAGTACACCCCAAATAAAAACCATGAAGTGAGGCAGTAGAAGTGGGGTAGCAGACATGGTAGCGGTTGCCAGCCGATGAGCCAACAGTCACATCACGGGATCATGTGGTTCAGGACTCAAGATTTTCCTTCCTTTCCTGCTGGCCGGGTCATCGGCAGCCTGGGTGGCTGCTAACTATAGCCGGCCCTGGTAGATTTTTTCCCACCGTGTCTCTCTCTCTCTCTCTCTCTCTCTCTCTCTCTGTCTGAGGCTCTGAGTCTTTTGGCCACGTCTGTCAATCTCCCAAATCTGAGAGACGAGATTTCATGCTGTGGCTGTGGTCAATCCGAGATGGCACTGGAAAATGCACCAGTTTGCTGTGCAGCCCACTTGACGACATTGTCACGTTTCAGTTGTATTACTTGCAATCATCAATCAATATTTCTTCATGGTGATTGGCTGGCTGCACCCAAAAAAACACAACAGAAACTTGCGGGGGAAAGGGAGAAGTGATTGGTACGTTTAGACTTATTGCCAGCATGGACTACCAATTACTGTCTCTCTGTCTGGTGTAGTGAAAGTCTGTGTGACTTCTATTAGCAGCCAGGCACCAGCAAGCAATACAAAATGGCAAGACAGTGCATTTTTGTAAAGTCGCCGGCGGCCCCGCCCCAGACCCAGACAGACCCATCGTCGGAAACTCCACCCCCCACAGCAAAGACTTTAAAAAAAGCATTGTTATTTTTTGGCCCCCCACATATTAAAATAAAATAAAAAATCTATGATTTTTTTTATAGGATGAACCACAATATTGGGGGGGCACATGCCCCCTCTGGCTCTATGGACATGACGCCACTGATACCCACTCCTCCCACCCCCTACCACAACCTACTGTGTTATTTTGACTCTCTACTACCATCCACAACCTACTGTGCTATTTTGACACTCTATTGCTGTCCTCCTCCCCACTAGCCCTCTTCACCCCCACTGATTCTGTCCCTTTTTGCATTCCTAGTTTACCCCTATTTTATCCAGCCTCCTTTTTCCTTATCCCTCTCCTTCCTGCCAGTCACCCGTCGTATTCCACTCCTCCTCCTTGCTTCCCTTCTCTCCCCTCCTTCTCTACCTGGTCCTGTCCCCCTTGCAGGGTCCTCTGTCATCCTGAAGGGGTATAGATCCTGGCTCCCTCTCTTCTACCCCTCTTCCTTTCCCCCCACTATCTAATCCTGACCCACTTGCAGGGTTCTCTGCATCCTGAAGGGGTATAGATTGTCTCTCTCTTTTCCCCTCTCCCTTCCCCAATTTCAAATTCATCTCCTGCCCACCTCACTACTTCCCTATCCTTCTCCTCCCTTCCCCTCCTGTTCCCCTGCCCCTTTCTTCTCTACCTCCCTGCTCCCTTTCTTGCCTGGTCCTGTTCCGCTTGCAGGATTCTCAGCATTCTGAAGGGGTTAGATCTTGGCTGTCCCTCTCTTTCTCCCTCTTCCATCCCCCCTCACCTGTCCACTTCCCCACTTGTCTTATAACTGCCCTCCCTTGGGTATACAATAGCACTTTGAATCATGCACTCAGCCTATACTTCTAACACTTCAAATGTGTTATCCATCATCTAACCTTTACCCTACTGGATCACCTGCTCTTGGGTTGTTGCAATGTATGCTATATCCGAATATGGTTTTCTTTACCCTGGCCGGTTGGTCTAGGTTATTTCTGCTCTGTAATTGTACTACACTGTTTTGTTTTTAGTAATTGTACTTGTATTGCTCTGTAATTCTACTACACTGTTTTGTTTTATTAATTGTGCTTGTTTTGCTCTGTAATTGTACTGCACTGTTTTGTTTTATTTATTGTACTTGTATTGCTCTGTAATCGTACTATACTGTTTTGTTTTAGTAATTGTACTTGTATTGCTCTGTAATTGTACTGCACTGTTTTGTTTTATTAATTGTACTTGTATTTCTCTGTAATTGTACTACACTGTTTGGTTTTATTAATTGTGCATGTATTGCTCTGTAATTGGTATGTCTTTGCCTGTTCTCCCTATTCTTGTACCCCCCCCCCAGCCAGGACGCTTCTGGAAACAAGCTGTTTACCGCTCATGTTGTCTTTCCTGGTGAAACATTTTCCAAATAAATAAATAAAATGGCTGAGATATCAGCTTAAGTTGAAACCCCCCAATGATTGCCATTATAGAGCTTACCATGATTTTTTTTCAGTTTGCGGTCAGCTTTTGAAGATTGCAAACGTGTTCCCAGTCCACAGAAAATTGCAGCGCCAGACCTCTGGAGGTAATTATGGGTGGGGGTGTGTGTGTGGGGAGGTGGGGTGTGCAGAGGGAGGATCAGAATGGGGGAGGAGCCAGTGAGGATGATGAGAGACCATTTTCTTTTTCTTTGGGTTTAAAAAAAAAAAGACCTCAAGGAGAAGGTTTATTTTTATTTATTGATACTAGGATTAAGGCCTTTGAGCTAAAAGCTCATTTACAGAGGTTCCACATCATACAAATGACAGTGCAAAATATAAAAAATGTACAGACAAACAAATTTGCAAGAGAATTCAATACGATAATTGCAGAGAGGGTTAAAACATTTTAACAGATTGAATAAACAGGAAACTCAATCAGGCAGGCTTGACAAGGGCTGCTTTTCTAAAGCATTGTCATGGAACTGGAGGGAAGGGGAGGGTTTAAAATGCAGCTATGAAGTAGCGTTGTCAGAAGTAGTGAGTGGGGGGAGGGCTGCAACAGGATAGCATTGCTAGGGGAGGTGAAGGGATGGGACGAGGAGGAAGAGGGGAGGAATAGTGGTGAGAGGTGAGGGAGGAGGGAGGGGAGAGAGCAGAGAAAGTGGCAATGTTGGGAGGGCTTTAGTTGAAAGTTTGGAAGTGCTGAACCACGGGTTAGGTGACATAGGCATTGGCAAACACCAGATGATTCTTCAGGTTTCCCTTAAAAAGGCCTATCTTGGTACAGGATTGAGTCACAGCTGAGCAAATTTAGCCATTTTGGGGCTCTGTACTCAAACGAGCGTTGACCCTGAGAGGCGCGATGGAAGGGGATAGTTAATGTGTGAGAGCAATCACTTCTAGTTTTCCTGTTTGTATTATTGGGCCAGAGAAGACCAAGAATCCCTGGTGAGGTGAGACCCAGAATGGACTTTTTGGCAAGTAGACAGGCCTGGTATTGTACCCTACAGTCCAGGTTTAGCAGCCCTGTCTGGGCATATAGCTGGCAGGCGTGTGTTAGCCGATTGGCCCCCGAGATACTATAAGCTTACAGGCTTTGTTAAGGGTCATTTCAATTCTATGTAGAGCTGTCACTATCCTTGCTCTGTAGACTACTAGACCATAGTCTATGACTGACAGGACGGAGCTTGTCACAGTGAGTAAGAGGGCTTCTTCAGTGAGACAGTATCTATGTTTATATAACACACCAGTTCTGAAATTTACTGTTTTTGTTATCTGGTTGATGTGCTGCACATAGGTGAGGGAGGAGTCAAGGGTGACGCCCAAATATTTGAAGCTGTGGACCATGTCCAGAGCTTCTTGTCTGTTGTTGTGAACATAGGCGCCGGGTTATATGGGCCCGTGGGACCCGAGCCCCAGCAGTGTTTTGCAACGCAGGCTCAGCCCAAGCAATAATTATCTGTATCACCATTTTTGTTTGTTTTGGCTTTTTTATTTTCCCCCATTTGTTTGCCTTATGCGGAAGAGATCAAGTGATTGCAGCACCCCAAGTTGTGAGCAGTTGCAGCCCCCGCTCTGCCCTGTTGGTTATTTTCCAAACACAAAAATTCAGTCGCGTGCACATAAAGAGAGCAGGCCAATCCTATTTGGCCATTGGCAGCCTAGCGAAGTTGAGTTGGGATGCCAGCAAAGCGCGGAGGGCATTGAGGTGATGACGGCAAGAAGAGTGGTGACCAGTCTGAGGAGTCACGGATCGATGTGGCTGTGCCTTTGTGGTGGGGGAGTAGTTGATTCCTGTATGTCGGCACTTGGCAGGCTGTGAGGCAAGTGGCTGAGAGGGTCATGACTTGTGCCGACAAGGAAGGAGAGCTAGAGCTCGGAGCAGGGTCAGCCTGAGTTGGAGGACTTAGGAGGTAGGACCGAACCAGCGATGAGCTCGGGACATCTGTTTCTCATTCACAACAAAGTTGCTTCCTCCTAATATAACAGGGATCATATTCACTATTGAAAGGTGTGGTGGTGATGGCAATGGTGTGAACAGCAGAACAACGTAATTTTGCAATGTAGATAAAAAGTCAGCTCTGCCTTTGCAATTAGTCTGTGGCTTATCTTTAGTGTTTTGTCTGCCCCTGGCCCAGGCTGTTAATTGCCTGCTGGCAGCTCTGTCTTCCTTTTCCCCAATAAAGAAGGCTTGCCCCTCCGTTTTTACTTTGTCCCCAACAGTAAGGAGGATGCCATTGCCAACACTATTATTTATGTTAAATTTGTGTTTATTCAGTAGTTGTGTGCAGATATTTTATTTTAAAGCATCTTAGATATAATGATCACCTGCCATTTTTAATAATGTATCTATTAAATTGATGTTTGCTTAAATATTATTGCTATAAGGCCCCTATCTGGTATTCAAGAGGTTTCCATTTGTCTTTCAAAATGCATTGGAATGTAAAAAAACAAAAAACATTTGGTTAAGTGCCAACCATTAGTAAATAAAAAGGATTTGCAAGCTTTGGGAGATACATTTGATCTGAATACTCCTTTACTGAATTGTGTCCTTTGCCCTTATCTTTACATGGCCTGGTTTACAGTACCATTCATATTCTCAGCTTGTTGATCCTGTCGGGGTTCTGGTGGACTTGTGGTCTAGGGAAGAGACAAGCGAATACCTATGACAGTGCAATAAGCTGTGAACTTGGAGCCCTCCCGAGTATGAATCCTGCAACCCCCAGAAACTGTGTTACCTTGAGCTTCATCTCTCTGTAATTACTATCTGATCTACAGTATGGCATTATTTGGAATGTCTGTACTACTACTGACCCCCCCGCCTAGTGGATGTAGCATTCTCTCTCCCCTTGTAAACTGTAAGGTACTTTGATATTTAAACCAAGTGTCTTTTCTTGCACTAATGGTTGGATTGCAGGTTTTAAAATCATGAGACCAGGTTGAAATCCCACCTGAACCACTTATTAAATAAGCTTAATCTAGTTACAGTGGAGAACAGATGAATTAGAGGCAATTTAATGTTCATGTATGACATTAGTAGGGACACCAAGCTTATTTAATTTTAATTTAGTTGACCGGGTAAGCGCACTAGACAAATCCTTGCCTATTTTCAGGCACAACCCCGGGGGGGGTGGGGTGGAGGAGGAGACACAGATAAATGCCAGCTGACCTTGAACCAGATTGAGCTGGTGGTGATATTTTTAGTGAATGGGGGAAATTTGGCCAGGGCACCAGGGAAATCCCCCTATTCTTTTTGAGACGTGCCATGGGATCTTTAACATCCACAAGAACAGGCAGATGGGACCTCAGTTTAACATCTCATCCAAAAGATGACACTTCAGGAGTGCAGCACCCCCTCATGCAGCACTGCAGTGTCAGTATTGGGATACTAACCCAAGTGCCTGGCATGGGGATAGAACCCACAGCCTTCTGATCTTCTGGCCTCAGAGGTGAGTGTGCTACCTGCTGAGCCGCTGACACTGCTTTATGAGAGTAGGGAAACTAAAATGGGGGAAATATATTGCACAGACCTAATAGACAATTTAGAACTACACAATTTAAACCAGTCAGGTGAAGTTCTACTTCACACAGATAATAACAACAATATGGAACAGCCCAGCTGTCTAAGTGTATTGTTCACAATAAAAGTAATGAGCATTTTGATAAAACAAATATGGAAGGTGTGAAACTGGAGTTCTACCACCGAGTTGTGGGAACCAGTTATAATGGGCTTCTAGCTGAATTCTGCTATCAAAACTTTAGTGTAAACAAGCGGTCCTTGTATGGCCATTTGTTTTCATAGATCAAGTCTATACAGCAAAGTACTGTATTTCCTTCTCCTTCGCCTCCTCCTCCTCTACAGGGCCAGCTAACAGCAGCCATTTAGCCTAATCTGAACATTAATGACAGAACCCCTGCTCCTATAGAATGCTCCATATAGTGCTGGTTCCTCCCCTAATCATGTAGCAAACCTGGCAATGGCATTGGAAAGGCTGACCTTGGGAGCTGGAGAACACCTACTGACTGATATACTGTTAAATAACAAGGCTGGTGTACTGTGTGATATTGCTTTGTTACTGGGCGGGTTGTGCTCTTCTGAATTCAAGAGTTGACTGTGGCACTAAGGCCCTCTGCACACTCACAAGTCTATACCGTTACCACGGGGTGCAACCGTTACAGAACCTGACAAAAACAGTGCACGTCTGCATTGGTGATGGTGCACAATGCAGTTTTGCTTCCAATCTCGAGACCTGGTGGAAGGTAGTCTCAAGATCGGTATCAGGAATGTTTGGCAGCAGAAAACGGTTATATAGCAGTGCACTCACCAGTGTGGATGGGGGAGTGTGGGTTCATCTAACCCCCGGTCCTCCATGGCGGCATCATGCATCCCATGATGGAGCATGTCATCTGGACATGCTGAGCGCATGGGAACCAGGAAGCAATGACAGGCGGGCTAATGGCCAGATGCCACAGGTGATATGTGCTTCATGCCAGCCAGACAGCCATCCAGGATACTTCGGGGGGGGTTCTAATGATAGCCCTGAGTCATTGATCCCATGGCATGCCATTCTGCTTGTTTCCATTTACTGTGCCCATGAAAATGAGCAGCGGCATGCTGGGATACATTGAGAAGTGACACACAGCATGCTGGTATTCTGTGTGTCACTTCTCCAAATACGGATGATGGCGGCTGTTAGACTCACCACTGGAAGACTCCAGTGTGGATGCAACATGATGGAGAGTGCACTTCTGGGCAGAACGCTGAAGTGTAAGTGCAGACATGTGGTAATGGTAAGGGTGAAACCGTTACAGAAACCGGTACACTCTTGTGATTGTGAGTGTGGAGGGGGCCTAAACTGTGACAGGAATCCAGATAACAGAGCCTTCTTTACAGGTGTTTTTCATCTTGACTCACAGTGCATGTTTATTACTTTGCAAACATCAGATGAGCACTAGGTAGTTCAGTGTGGGAAGAATGTCACAGATGGGGGGTATCGCAGGAGTACATTTGGGGGTATATTACTGGAAGAAAAAAGGTCAAAAACTGGCATACAGTATATAGAGAGGTTCTGCAAGACCTCCTGATCAATCCTTATGATGATACCAAGGGGTGACTTTCCTTAGTCCTGCAGGCCATGTTGACATGTTGCAGTTATGCACTGGGTTATGAGTAAATAAAAGGCCTCAGCACTAACAGTGGGTGCCCATTTACAAGCTTTTTCTGCTGTGCTTACTTGCCTAGGTAAGGGACTGCAGCACCTCCAGTAAGAGTGCGTGGTCTCCTTTTAGATTTTTGATGGTACATTACTGGCAGCTGGTTCAGTCTTGGCAGGTATGTCACAAGTTGGTGTACTGGGGCTGGTATAATATGGGTGGTTAGGTACTGGTACGTATGCTGAAGTATAAGTGATGCAGGTAATGTAAGGTGGACAGAATTCCACAAATAGGTGAGTGGAAGGGGTACATTACTGGCAGATGGTTTGGTACTGGTGGGTACACTACAGGCAGGTGCACTGTGGTTGGCACTGGTATGTTGCATGCCAGTGCACTGTAGTTGGCACAGGTACACGTAATAATGCAGAAATGCAACAGTAGTTAAAGCCAAGTGTCTGGTGCAACTGATTGTTAGCTTCAGGGTCTCAAGCCAACTTGCGATTAAATGTCAGAATGTAGCTAGCTGCTATTGAATATAACGTCTTGGCATAAACGTCTCTTAAATCCTTATAAGACTGGTTAATGAATATCTCATATTGTAGGTGTTGTACCCTTTTCCCTTCAGTGTTTTGCATCTTTGTGTGGGTGTGTGCATAAAAACATCAACCAGCCTAACAGCTACATTAAAGCGTCATTCTTCTTGAGTGCTGCTGTTGATCAAATTCTTTTTTGGCTTGATGCACTTGAGATACGTATATAATACTTGGCATACTGTGTGATTCAGTCTTGAAAGTTGTTGACAAAACAATTTATATCCTCTTATGTACCAAGCAGATTGTTATAATTTTCTGCAGTACACTAAATATGCACAGTATTTAGGTTGATTTTGCCAATGGCAACTAAAACTTGTCTGGCTTTGTTTAGTAAGTGCATATTCTTATTCATCTAACTGAGAAGGCATGGGTAGGGGAAACAAAGACCTCCCCCCAAAAAAAATTAAACAAGAAACTAAATGTTGAAATGTGTCCTTCTCCAAAGTGTTTGTTGGTGTATGCAGTAAGGAAGGAATAAAATTTGGTTTTGTACGGCACTTTTCCATAAACTGCATCACAAGGAGCTTAACATTCAGGTGAAGGACACAAGAGAATGTGGCTATCATTTTCAAAGCACAGGGAGATTCAAACAGCACAGAAAGATTAGAGTAAGATAATACAGCGTAGTTTTGTTGTGTGCTTGCTGCACTAGGCACCTTCTTTCCTCGTGTACCTGCTGCTGATTGTCATTTTATGAGTTGGTGGGCTCTACCTGCCACCCCCCTTATTTTTTTAACATATGAGTATTGGGGTAAAGCCCGCCCCAACTCAAATAAACAAATAAAAATGTACTGACAGTCTTACTTGGTGTAGAACATTACAAAAGTGAAGTTTTATCAGTTTAATTGAGTGGCGGGGAGGTTCCCCCCCCCACAGCACCCCTTTTTTAACATAGGGTATGGGGGCAATGCCCTTTAACTCAAATAAACTAATATAAAATAACTAACAGGGCAATGTGGCATGAAACATGCCATACGTGGGCAAATAGTGTAACTTGAACTCTACACTAATAACAGAGGTCGTCTGGTGGTCTGGCTTAACCCCGCAACCCCCACTAGGGGCTTTGACCTCTGACCCCTGAGCCCCACCAACATTTTTACAAACCCGACTCCTATGGTTGTGAATTTGTAGTTGGAAGGATTTATGTTTGTTCTGAGGGGTGGCAAAGATCATAGTCTTTGTTTTCTTATAATTGAGGAGAAGCCTATGTTGTAGGAACCACATTTCAACAGTGGTGAAACTGATTTGCATATGCTCTTCCAGAGTAGTTTTTATTTTATTTATTTATTTATTGAAATGTTTCACCAGGAAAGCACACTGAGATACAAGTTGCTCATTTCCCGGTGTGACCTGGGGGTAGGGAACAATGGGATAGAATACAGAGAAATGTTACAATGTTGGAATACAATTTGCTTTCTTGCATAGAATGAGAGCAGGAGGGACTACAGGGGGATCACATTGGCTAACAACGCAACAGTTAACTGTAGTAGATAATCACTCACCATTGCGACCTCTATAGCAGGCTAAATTGGCTCTCACCCACTAACCACATAGACTTCGTCTTAGGGTACTTCACCGGAAAGGTCCTTGGCACTGGCACCCCTCCAGGGCTTGCGAAATTTCTTGTCCCATCTGTCTCCTCCTCCTACTCCCTCAGGTCCCAGGGACAGGCCCTCCTCAAGACACCGGCCTCACAGACTCAAAAGGGTGGGCGGGACTTTGCTGCATTCGCTCCCAGACTGTGGAACTCCTTCCCTGCCCAGGTCCGTGCCGCGCACTCACAGACGTGTCTCCGTTCCTCCCTATGGAACCATCTCAAACTTGTCTCAGCCTGTGGCTGCTCCAAACCCCCATGAATTGATCCATCACAGCACTCCTCTGCTCTGGAGCTACTCCTGGACAAAAGACCAGACTCCAAGAGGTTGCTAAGCTGTATATAGTGTCACATCTGAAGGATTTCGATACTGTGCCCCTGGAACTGCTCTTGGCTTCCATAAAGTGTTTATTTTTGTTATGTTAATACTGTATAATCTATGCCTTACCATGTTTCGTATGCTGTGTTGAATCTGTATCCTCACATGAACTGTAACATGTCTAATTTGTACAATGTTGTTGTATGTACCTAAATCTATTATTCCTGTACCCTCCCGGGTCATACCTGAAAATAGGCAATTGTCTTGTCTAGTGTACCTACTTGGTTAACAAAAGCTAAATAAATAAATGAAGATACATATAGCAATTAGGCAACAATTGGTGACAGTTGGTGACACTGGAACACATATAATAACTTGGCAACACTATGTAACACTAGACGGTAAGGTGACCCAATAGTAATTGGTAGCCATTAGTGTAACATAGATATTTAGGATTTACAGTGATTGGAGTAAAAAGAGGAAGAATGGAAGGGGGGAATGAAAAATTGCAGAGGGCAGAATGCAAGAAGGGAAAGGAAATTTATGGAGAGATGTAGGCAGAACACGATTTTTGAGGCAAACAGATGTAACCTCCCTGTTACCTGGGGTTACTAGAATCCCAGTAAGACCTAGTGGTAGGCAAGGAAGGCAGCTTGTGAAACTCCAGTTAAATGGATTTCACACTGTCTCACTCTGTTCTCAGTCTCAGCTGAGACTGAGGGATGACGTCATTTTAGAACTGTCACAGCTGCATAAGCCACACTGGAATGTTGCAGATGAAGGTTAGAGTAGAACGTTGGGGAATTTGAAGGCAATCTGTGTGCAGTCTTAGAGAGAGACTGTAGTGCAGCAGAGTGTGTGCAGGCTCTCAGAGCTTTAAGCTCTGTTTCAGAGCTACTTTTGTTCAAAGTGTGTGTTTCCACCTGAAGAGGAACACAGGAACTGGTAATTGAAGTGGTGGAGACCACTCTCAATGGTTCAGAGCCCCTTCCCTGAGGGGATGGGGGGAAGGTGTCTGCCTGTTTTCCAGGGGCAACCCCCCTGGGTCCAGCTAAGGGAAAGAAGCTGCTTGTCTGAGTTGTACTGAGGCACCAGAAGCTCTAAGAATTCCTTAAGGACTAAACGCCTGTGGGGCACCTGCAACCAAAGGGTGAGTTCACTCTGAAAAAGGGCCAAGTGTTTTCACCTGAAACAAAAGGAAACTAAAGGGACTGTTACTGTGGGGTCAGAAAAAGACAGCCAAGTACAGCTGGAAGATGTGGGGATTGGACTGCTTAACTTTGTGGGGGATCTAGAGTAATGGACAAAGCCACTTATAAGTATGTTCAAGGCCAGC
This sequence comes from Neoceratodus forsteri, assembly GCA_016271365.2. Lineage (NCBI taxonomy): Eukaryota > Metazoa > Chordata > Ceratodontiformes > Ceratodontidae > Neoceratodus > Neoceratodus forsteri. The sequence continues at coordinate 33,376,023 of JADMNL010000033.1, forward strand.
ACAAAATGGAAAGAGATGTGGGGATTGGACTGCTTAACCTGTGAGGGGTCTAGAGTAATGGACAATGCCACTTATTTTTAAGTATGTTCAAGTCCAGCACAAATGGGAATTAAGACAAGTAGATTGAATGTGTAATACATTTAGCAAGAATCTACACAGCAAAGTGCTAAAGGATGAGGTGTTTACAGTCCAGAGAAATGGCCGGGTATGAAGTGTGGGATCGAGAAGTGGGAGATCCCCCATCAGTAGTAACCAAATTCACCTCTACAGATTTGCTCTGAGACACCTTTTGCTTTCCATCAGGTACTTGGCCAGTGCCTGAGGAAAGTACCCAGACATGGGATTAAAGAGGAGGATTCCCTGATGAAGTCGAGGTGCTCTTAGGTGGTTTAGAGAGCCACCAGAAAATGTTTCCAAGAAGTATGGAAGGTGTCCAAGTGGCTGGCAAGGGAGCCAAGCCAGGGAAAACCCAAAGTAGTGTACAAGTTTGGGCTGTGTAACCTAAAGCAGTATACAAGTCCGGGCTGTGTGCCCAGTGTGTTGTAGAGCCTGAGAGCTAAACTGATGAGGATGTGTTCTGGACTTCTTTAATCTGCATTACCAGGAGTGTAGCCCCGTGGGGTTCCATCTATGCTTTGTTTATTCTGTTGGATGTGAATAAAAGCCACACTTTAGAATCCCACTTCTGGTATTGGACATTACAGTTATTGCTTCCTGTGTTCGGAGTTACTTGGTTGCTCCTGTGCAGAGTAGCCAAACCTAGCCTTTGTGCCAAGTGGCCTATTCCTCCCCGAACCCAGCCCACCTGGTAGAGCTGTCAGATACGAACGGCATACCGGGTAGGGGTTACACAGAGATGACATGGTGGACTTAAGTGCAGATAAGAGGGGTATGGGGCAAGTTATAAGTGCTTAATTGAGTGCAGGGGTAGGCCAGTGTTAGGTTACATTAGCCAGAAGGGTGGTAGGAGGAGAGAAGAGGTAGAGTGTGGCAGGGTGATGAGAGACTGGTATTGTAGGTGGGGGGTATCCAAGGGGGGGAGGAGTTGAAATTCAGCAGTGTCCTGTTATCCTTATCTGGGCAGAGCGGTGGACAGCCCTACTGGTAGGACACAGGTTATAGGCGATGAGAGTTATTTATATATAGTGATGCGAGAGAGGGGGGTGTTGGGGTAGCGGTGTTGTGGGAGGGGGTAGCAGAGGTCAACTATAGGGGAGGGGTAATGGGGTTAGGGTGGCTCAAGAACAGCACAGCATCATCTGCATACAGAAGAGCTTGGCCTGGGCAGGCCTTAGGGAGCTCATTGAGAAATTTGTTGAAGAGGAGTGGTTCCAGTATGGATCCCTGGGGCACCCCGGTGGAAACCAACCTGTGGTCAGAAATAGTGTTAAGTATTTTTCCCTCCTGGGTATGGTCTGAAAGGTAGCTTTGGAACCATTGTAGGAACTCATAGGATAAGCCGAGAGATGCTAGTTGAAGAAGAAGAAGGCCATGGTTAACAGTGTTGAAGGCCTCGGTTAGATCAATGAACGTGGTTCCAACCAAGTGCCCCCAATCCATGGCTTCATGTATGAAGCTAGTGAACTCAAGCAAGGCTGAGGTGGTACTGTGCTGCATCCTAAAACCATATTGTGCAGGGCATTGGAGCTTGTATTTATCTTTGTAATCAACAAGCTGTTCACTGACTATCCTTTCAAGTGCTTTAGAGAGTGATGGAAGTATGCAGATAGGATGGTAGTTTGAGATATTGGTTCAATCACTGTTTTTAAAAACTGGGGTGACCATTGCCTTTTTCCATAACTTTCAGAACTTCATGGAGATTAGGGACAAATTGATGATATGGGTTAGAGGGTGGATAACCTCATTAAGTGTGAGGTTTATTCATTTTAGGTCCAATGAATCGTAGCTGGCTCTTGATTTCCCTATGCCTTTTGAGATATATTTTTTGCCTCTGTGACTAACATGATTTTAAGATAGAAGAGGGGAGTGGGGAGCTTCATGGACATGACTTTCTGTTTTGATGGTTTTGTCAGCTTGAGGGATGAGAAAGTTAGGTGGAAGCACACTACTGAGACCAGTGAATGCCTTGTTGAATGAGCTAAAGATTTCTGTAGTGTCTTGCATAAGATTGCCATTTATGTTGAGCAGGGAGGGGGGAGTTTTGCTGGGTTTCCCAGTTAATGTTTTTATATTCTCAGAAATGATGACTATCCCCCAGAAGTCATTAAGAGCCTTCTTAAAGAATTGACTTTTAGCAGTACGAATGGCTCTGGTGCAATTGTTTGGGGCGGTTTTGTAATTTTTCACATTGGAGCATGACCCTGTACTTTGGGCTTTAAACCAGAGATTGTCTCTTTCTTTCATTAGTCAGAGGAGGGCAGGGGAGAGCCAGGATTTTTGAGTTCTTTTCACCTTTCTTTTTTTAAAGGATGCATATATGTTACATGAGGTGTTGTAGATGTTAACAAAGTGTTCAAGCGCACTGTCAACATCATTGGTTTGATACAGCATAGACCAGTCTTGCTGCATCAGGTGTGCTTTTAGTTGGCCCAGTTGTTCTATTTTTAGTACTCTGGAATACATAGTTCTGGGGGGGGTTGGGGGGATTTGTTAGACCATTTACAGATGCTAGGGGAGTAGTAACTTATACTATCAGGGAGAACGGTAGTTCCAGTAATCCTCTCCGGATGGTTTATCAGCCAATCAAGAAGTGTACGAGCGTCAGACCAGTGGTTAATGTGGGTTGCTGTTTGAACTAGCTGAGACATGTCAAGAGAGGAGATGGTATCCTTAAATGGGGATGCTTAATTTGATGACCAGTTAAGGCAGAAGTCACCGAAGACTAGGATCTCTGAACCTTTATGTATAGTGGCGAGGTAGTCCAGAGTAGCTTTAAGGCCACCAGTTTGCTCTTTTGGGGGAATATATACAAGGTGATCAGTGTGAGACATTTACCCTTGGTACCAATTTGGACCTTGATTGGTAGAGTTTGAGAGTTTCCTTCAGTGGTAGGGCAGGGTAGCACATGGGCCTGAAGAGTATCTCTGATGTATACAATACAGCGCTCACCACGCTTCCCTAGCCTATCCTATCCTATCTAAAAGAGGCAAAGCCATCCATTTGGATGGTCGCATTTGGGATTCTTGGTGAAAGCCAGGTTTCCTCTAATGATAGACTATCTGGATTGTGCTGCATTATCCAGACTTGGAGGGAGTCCTGCTTTGCCATGAGACTGCATATATTCATCGAGGTAATAGTTAGGGCATTTGAGTTTATTTTTTGTAGTGGTCAGGGGTCTCGGGTTAGGGTTTCCTTTTTTACAGGTGAAATAGTATGAAAAATAAATTTTGGCACACTGGGGTGGGCCCCTAGTGTGCCAGACCAGTGGAGGAGGGGATCAATGCCAATCCGGGGATTGTGCACCCTGAGATTGGCCGAAAGAAAGGGGGCATAGGGGGCATATCCAACACAGTGGGCATCCTGGTGATCAAAAATGATAAAGAATTACTCTGGCACACTGGAGTGGGCTCCCAGTGTGCCACAATAGTGAGGGTGGGGGCATGCTGACATGGGGACTGGGCACCCCGTTGTCAGCAAAAGATATGTTTGGGCTTGGGGGGGAGTCATCCGATACAGGGAGTGGGCATCCCTGTGTTGGAAATGTAATTAGTTTGGCACACTGGAGTGGGCTCCCAGTGTGCCACATTAATGGGTGGAGGTGGGATACCTGCCAACACGGGGATTGGGCATCCTGATGTCAGCTTTGGGGGGAGTGAGTGTGTGGTGGGCAGCAGGAGTCGCCATTTATTATGTTTCCTTGTTTATTTGTTAATATGTTTCACCAGGAAAGGTACACTGAGCAAATGAGTTGCTCATAACTCCAGCCATGCACATTACTGTGCACTGTAATGCACATGGCTGGAATGTGCCTGGTTACTGGGAAGGGGCAGGGAAAGATCTACTGCTGCAATGGGGAAACTGTCCCTGGTTGGAGCGGCAAATTTCTTTCAAGTGCAGCTCTCACTCTGAAACTGCTGTCATCAGCAGCTTCCTTGTTGATTGGTGGCTGAGGGATGGGCCTATTAAAGTGCCCCCTGCATTGGCCACAACACTTCCATAGCTCTGCAATGCTCTGCTAACCTCAATATGTTTCTTGTGTGCTGCACGCGCAAGCAAACATAAAAAGGACTGGCCCCAGGACTGATCCTTGAGGCACCCACTGGTCAACCCCCCTTTCCTTGGATTGGATCCCATTAACCACCACCCTCTGCCTTTCGTCCCACAATCAATTTCTAACCCAATTCTCCACTTTATGGCCCATCCCCAGACTACCCCCACTGCAGGCTCCATTGAGTAAAGGTGCTAAGAGATTGTGCTTGTCCAGGAGGCAAAGCTGATTTGCTGCATGATGCTGTTGTGGTATGCATTTTCTATGTAGAATTTAGTAAAGATTTATTTTACTTGCATCACTTTCTGATTCCTAGTCCTTTTGTGCTCACCATGTTTCTAGACTTGGGTATCCAACTTGTTAACCAGTCTTCTGTGTGGAACGGTGTCAAAGGCCTTGCTAAAATCAAGGTAGGCAATATCCTACCTCACATACTGTAGTTCTGCATTTGGGAACAAACAACCTGGCAGGAAATATGGTACATGTAGACCAGAGGAGGTTTGAGGAGCTGGGGCTGATATGTGAGGGGAAAGAAAGATCAGTAACTTTCCAGAGGTGCTTCCAGTATCCAGTGTGAGCACGGCAAGGAAGATGAGGATTGAGGAATTTAACATGTGGCTAGGGGAATAGTGTCATTCCAAAGGGTATAAGCTGTGGGGAGGTGGGGAAGGACCTTGGAGGGTAGTGATCGCTACATTAAGAACAGGCTATACTGTACTTAAGTGAGGAGGGAAGCAGGGTATTGAAACAGAAACTGGAGGAATACTTAGCAAACAATGAGAATTTAAACTAGAAGAGGGGGTGGCTAGTGTGCGAGAGTCAGACAGGATCCACAGGTAGGGAAGCCGAAATGAGTTTACCCCCGTACCAGCAGCAAGGGACTTAAGGGGAGGTCCGGAGAGGATGCTAGAAAGGGAGAGTAAGTAGGAAGAGGGGGGAAGGAAGCAGGGTGGAGGGTGGTAACCTTGAATGCTAGGAGTCTAGGGAACAAAACAGCAGAGTTATAGGCTCCCATGGCAGATGGGGAGTGTGTAAACTTCAAGTTTTAACACAACACCCTATATTTTTTATTTTATGTAATTGCTGGGTTTGTCTTTTTCACCATAGCAATTATATAAAATGAATGTAGGTTCCACAGCAGTCCGCAGCATGGTTTCATTTCAGAATGCTGTCTGTGGTGCCATTTTATTTTTCTTTTAAAACATTTTTTTCCCTCGGCAGTAAAAAGATAACTTTCCCACCTTGTCATAGGTTTTCTGTTTAAAATTTACTTACCACCGAGTCTGAGTGGCAGTTAAGTCTCTGGAGAAGAAAAAAAAAATGTGTAGGCAGTGGTCTGAAGAGAAGAGCTGAAGTGGGGGATGCACAGAGTGGGGGAAACCATGTGTGTGTTTGCTGTTATAAACGCTCCTTTATAATGGCAAATTACGCCACGGTTTCCCTATGGGAAAAAGGCAAAGCCATTAATTATATTCTGCTAAATAAGATAAGGAAAGAATAAGGAATTCTTATAACAGCAAGGATATGGAATTAAGAACCTATAAAAATTATAAATGGTTTAAAAGGCTTAAATCATATCATAATTTGAAACCTTATTTAACAATGATAGCAAGCCCTGTCATAAGTTGAACAATTGTCAGTGTCAGTGGCTCAGTAAGTAGCACACTTGCCTCTGAGGCCAGGAGATCAGAGTGCTGTGGGTTCAGTTCCCACATCTGGCACTTGGGTTAATATCCCAATACTGACACTGTGGTGCAGCATGAGATGGGCACTGTACTTCTGAGGTGTTGTCTTTCGGATGAGACATTAAACCAAGGTCCCATCTGCCTGGATTGGTGGTAATTCAGGTGGATGTTAAAGATCCCATGGCACTTATCGAAAAGAGTAGGAGAATTTCCCCGGTGTCCTGGCCAGATTTCCCTCATTCACTAAAAATACCACCAACAGCTTAATCTGGTTCAAATTCAGTTACTTACCATCTGTATCCCCCCACCCCTGGTCGCCCCTGAAAAAGGGACTTCAAGGCCCAGTGGGCTTACTGGGTCAACAAAATTCAACAAACATAATGAGATTTAGGATGGAATTATAAAACTGTCGATATATCTATTACTCTCAGAAAAGATTGGGTGTAGAAAGTGACAAGAGTGCTTGTAACATGACTATGGTAGATGATTTGGAACACATCACCTTAATCTGTTCACTATATGAGAAACATAAACACTTCTGGCTGGGACCTATCTTCGAGAACCTTGGTCTACCCACGGATCAGATCATGACAAATCTGTTTAATTCTTGTGGTAAACAGGTACTAACTAGACTTTCATGATTTTTGAGGTCTACAAAACTCTAGAAATAACAAGTGCAATATTTTAATTACGTGTTTGATAAAATGCAAATATTCCTATTTCTGGATGTACAAACCTTAGAAATAATATAAGTATTTTTAATAATGTGTATGACAAGACTCAAACACCTGTATTTTTATGGAACTGCATGATGTTTTAGTACTATCTATGTCTGTTTATTCTACTATTGTAATGGCTTTATGCTGAACAAATAAAGTGTATAGCTGCCCTACAGACTTCACCATATTGCTGGAGCACCAAATTTGCTGATGATGTGAAAATAGACTGCATTGTAAATGATGCAAAATCAGTCCAGAATTTGCAAAATGGAAATGAACAAAGTTGCCAAGTGGGTACAACACAATCTCCTTACTTTAAATGTGGAGAAATGTAAAATAATGCATATGGGCAGTAAAAACAAGAACGTCACATACTATTTACATGGGAAGGAGATCACAGTTGCATGTATAGAAAAAGATTTAGGACTAATCATTACAGATACACTTTCACCGTCAGAGCAATGTAGAGCAGCAGCCAGCAAAGGACTACAGCAAATGGGATGCATTTATAGATACATCGGTAGTGGGGATAGCAGAGTCGTAGTCCCCCTGTATTCATCACTGGTAAGACCACACTTGGAGTATCGTCTACAGGTGTGGTCACCACACAGGAAGAAGGACAACAGGTTACTGGAAAGTGTCCAGAGAAAGGCAACGAAAAAATTAACACTTGAAAGAAATGAACTACCCTGAAAGGATGAAAGAACTCAGATAATAGAGCATAGAATACAGGTGACAGGAGGATGATTTATGCCTAATATATAGAGCCATGACAGATAAAGATCTCTAGAAAATCATGGGATTAACAAGTAATACCCAAAGAAATAGTAGATTTCTTCAATTTCAACTTAAGGGTGAACAATATAAGCTAGTATAAGAGGACAATGGATTAATCGGATAGTAATCAATTTATGGAGCAAATTACCAAATAAAGTTGTGACTAGTACTACGTTACAGAGCTTTAAAAAATCCTTTGATGATTTCATAGGAGACCAAACATTTGCCTTCTTAAGGCAAAACGGGTCGAGTCCTAAAGGCCTCATGGCTGTTGACTCATAACATTCTATGATCCTGTGACATTATTGATTGATTGATTGATTGATTGGTACTGTAAATCGAGGATGTAAATATGAAGTCAATCCTAGTGGCTAGTGTATTTTTGTAATAAGTGAAACCTCCCTCAGCATATTTAGTCCTGTATGCATCCTTTAAAGCGGCCTTCTATAGCAGTGTTTTCAAAAAATTTGTCTGTGATTTACAGTCTACAATTAAAATCCCCCAAAGAAAATAAATCAAGAGGTGTGCAAGTAAGGCTGTATCTTTTTTGATAAATCTGTCCTAGCCTTCTTCATTTGAGGTGCATAAATATTAATAAAGCAGTAAGGGTCTCCGTGGTATAGCACATCTGCTAACAGACCCCTACCTGACTCAATGTCAACCAATTTTTGCAGAGTAAATGAAGTACCCTGGAACAAGATCCCAGTGCCATTGCAGCTGTCATCCCCAAAGGACCAGTAAGAAGGTCCCCATGCATCATAAGCACTGAATATGAACAATGTCTCCAATGCTATTCAGTTTGGTTTCTTGCACAAGATATACATCAAATGGGAGGTCTTTAAAAATGGACAAGGTAAAATTACGTCTGTTATAATTTTTCACATTATTAACATTTAGAGTGGCAAGTTTAACAGATGGATCCTTGAGAGGTTGAGTGAAGAGAAAAAAACACACATCCTAAGCTTCAATCTTACATACAGTTTTCTTGGTACTGCAGGTAATCATTTAGTTTTCTTTCTTTCTTTGAAGGTTTATCCGGGTGAGACGGTATCTTCTTCAGTGTCAGTGGATACCAGAAGTTGCGAAGACAAAATGGAGGAGATTTCTGACTCCAGGCTGCCATCCAAGTCAGTATTGTCCAAATCAAGGACAACAAATCTATTGCCTGAAGGAAGAGGAGCATGCCTGGAATCTGGTCTCTGCTGTTTGGGGTTGCCTGGAGTTGCTGTAAGGATCTTTTACTGTTCAACAATATCCTATCAGGAGGGGGCATATTATCTTCCTCTTGGTGTTGAGGAAAAGGAGTAGTCAGACTGTCCAGAGTAGGAGTATCAATCACTGGTGTCACCACAGGAGAGGGAGGGTTCTCTGTGTTTAGTATTCCAATACACTGGTTCTTTTGATTTCTTTTTGTTTCCTCTAAAAGTAGCATCTGACACATTGGGAAATCAGGCTACAGCATTATCTAACTTTTCAAAACTGATGCCTGTGCCTAACTAACTGGTGTACCAGTGCTCAGCCAATGATGGCAATGGATGTCACACACTCCACTGATGTCACACTGAAGCACTCAAGCCAGATCAGCACGTCCTGTCTTGGTGGCTCGGCGGTGATCGTGGATCAGTGAAGCACCTGTGAAAAAGAGAAAAAAAATCAGGTAGTTATGAAACCCTGAAGTAAAAATGATACCCGAAGATCAAAACCTGGTTAAAATATGCCATGTTTAGCAACCAGGACATTAAATGACTACTTGTGAAAAACATCATGTTTGCTTGTCCTTAATTATGGGGATGGCAATCAAAGGGTTTGGTGGGGTAGGGGGGTGCCACTAGACACCAGGAAAATGTTGAAATACAGGGGGATGTAGGCCGGCCCGGTGGGGCTGAGGGTTAAAGTGCTGGACGCCACACCTCATGTCATGCCAGCGACCCAGGTTGAGAGTCCGGAGGACAGCTTTCCTCTACCTGGGGTGGGATCCAGGGGCATCCCAGCATAGTGGTGACCTCTGGTGGAGGCCGGAGGTACTACTGATGCTAGAAACACATTGGGGACACACGCAGCTGATGTCTTTGGTAGCTCCGTGTTGACATCATTGCACGGCTGCGTGCACAGGGGTAAGGGGAAAAATATTCCTCGGCATGCTGCTTGATGGCCAGCCTTGTGGCGCTGCCAGTTTCAGCCTTGGATGCTCCCTCTGACTGAGACTCCCCCAGATCCCGCGGTGGTGGTTACATGCCCGCCGTGGTGGATCACTGTGTAGGACCGAGGAAGGGTAAGATCTTGGGATCTGGGGAAGAGTAAGGGCTATGAGGTCAGGCTGAACTGGGGGGGAACATAGGTAACACCCCCCCCAGTCACACAGGAACTATAAAATATATAACAAAAAAAAAAAAGAAATACAGGGGGTTGTGAATCAGAGGGTGGGGGATGCCACTAGCCACCAGGGATACATTTAAAAAATATGGGAACCACTTTTTTGTATAGGCTTGAACAAAACAGCCCATACAAAAAGTGGAAGGAGTCACAAAAAAGATATGCCATGAAAAAAAACAAAAAAAAAAACATTTTGGTGCAGTTTTTCTAAAAATTTAAGGGCAGAATCCACCTAACAGAGTCTGAATGAGCAAGATATGTGTGTTGGTCTCTCTCCAAGATGTTATTTTTGTGGGGTTTGAAAATCATTATTTTTTTCTTTTAGAAAAAAATGGACAACAAGATGGTGGCAAATGAAAAAAGATTTTCCCATCATTTAGCCGGCCATGTGGCAGTGAGGGTTGAGGTGCTGGACACCACACCTCATGCCATGCCGACGACCTATGGTCGTGAATAAGCCTAGGCTGCTGGGGGTTGGCAGGGGACAGCGAGAGAGAGGATTGAGCATCCAGAGGATTGCTCTCTTCTCTTGGGAGGGAGGGCTTGCCATCCCACTTGTCAATTGCCCTCTGGTGGTAGCCAGGGAAAGATGCAAGCAGGGAGGCATGTTGCCGATGAATGTCATCGGTGGGGCAGCGGCCGGGGAAAAAGGAGGAAACAAGGAGCTGGTAGGTTCCATGATGGCTGCACCAGCACCCCATTCAGGCTCTCCCGATGTCTGGATTCCACTCTGGGGTTGGGGGAGAGCCAGCACCCCTTCACCTTGACTCTGTCATGGGGGGCAGTCCATGAGGGATTTAGGGGGTGTCGGGCAATGAACAGTGCCGCCAGAGAATGAGTCCTTTCCGAGGGAGGGGCTGTAGCTGCCTGCTAGGCTCCCAGGAGGAAAAACAACCATAAAAAAAAAAGATTTTCCCCTCCCCAAAAAGTATTGGCCCCATATGAAAACATAATTATTTTTCCATATCATCCAGTTATTTTAAGTGCTTACTGAGCATGCTCAGAACCACTTTTTAAACATTACATAATTAAATAACTTTGGAACAGATTAAAATGTTTTCACCAAAAAAGAAAAAGGCACATCTGAGGGCCAGCCCTCTTTACCTTGAAAATGTCAGGCTAAAATTCCTAACCTACTGGGCTGTAGCCAAATTCAAAGAAAACCGAGCAAAACCAAATGGAAACATTTTGAAAATTCCTCAAGTTCCTTAAAGGAATTAACAAGGTAAACTGTGGGGAAGCATTTGCCCTGAATGCCAACTTGAGGTCACATGGTCAGGAGTGGAAATTAAAAGGAGGGAGGTTCAGGAGGGATGTGAGGAAGTATTCTTTGCGGAAAGGGTGGTGGAGTCTTGGAACAGTCTGTCAGCTGAGGTGGTGGGTGCAAACACAGTCCAAGGGTTCAAGCAAGCATATGAGGTACCGAGTCAATGCCGCTCAAGAAAGACAGTGCGGTATTAACTGCGCTGGTGTAGAGCGCGCCTGGATTTACTGTGACAGGGTATAACAGCGGTAGGGAAATACCGCTACCCCCTCACTGTACACTTTTTCTATCGAGGGATCAAGTTGCCATGTACTGTGTATCTGGTTGAGCCGTTCCCACGGTGGAGTGGCCAAGGCATCAACACATGGTGGAATGTGAGACCTGGGACCGTGGTTCGGTTCTCCCCGTGCTACTACTTTTTGCAGCTTTTATTTAAAAAAAAACAACAATGTTTTCTCCCTTCCTGAGTTTCACCCCACCCCCGAAGTTCCCACCTCCCCCCAGAGTTTGTTATCTAAATTCTGGGGGGTGTTGGGATGAAGCCCCCCCATGGTGGGTGTGGGGGCAATGCCCGCACAAAAAACAAGGAAGCCGATTGCTTCTATGGGTGTGTGGTGGTCAGTGTTTTCCCCGACCTTATTTCAGGGCACACCCTTTTGCTTGTGGCATTCATTGCCATGTATTTTTTGTGTTGGGCGAGATGACCCTGTGACGCATGTGACAGAATGAAGGCACTAGTGGTTGCCCTGGGTGACAAGACCAGGGAGGAGAATGGGGACAGGATGGGGAGGGCTAGTACCCTGGAGGAACAATAGGCTTCAGGGAAGGTTCCTGGGATTGTAGGGAGTGTGAGCAGACTGGATGGACCTGCTGGTCTTTTTCTGCTGTCATGGTCTATGTAAATAAGTAAGCAAGCAAGGAAGCAGTCAAGTGAGCAGTATGCAAAACATAAAATCTAGCACTCTCCACCGTTAATAAAAAGACACAGCTCATGGAAAATTAATCTAATACTGCTGCCAGCTTTATTGAGGTGCCATCCCTCAGAAAACACACCTTGACGCATTTTGGATTAACTCCTTTTTCAAAAAGCTTGCTTAGCCAAATACCAGAATATCTTAAATGCAGATCGTATGATGTCATAACAGCAAAGAGCTGTACTATTTGTGGCATACCAATGAATGAAGTGAGGTGCATCACAAGTGAAATAACATATAATATAAAAACATAACTGCATGTACACATTAAAATAAAAAAAACTACCCCATAGGATGTACAAAGTAACTTCAAAATATTTATTTATTTTGTATTAAATGGCAGCCTCCATTGGATGCATTCTGCCAGTCACTACCCAGAGACACTTGCTGTTCCTGTTGCTGACTAAGATCTGTAATACAAAGCAATAGATTCCATTGGCTATTATATGTAGCATCACTATGGAAGTAAGCTGCAGTGCAAAAGCGAAATTTCAGAAACAGATGATTTTGTAACAAATCATTTTTAAGATATCCATTTGAGAGTTATCATGTACTTTAAAAGTTTGGAGAAATGCCAAAATTGCCATTTAGACCTAGTTGTATGCATGGTCTGAGGGTATAAAGCCAAACCCTTTTATTCTGCAACTGCAATCTATAGAAATCACTTCCTCGGGGCATGACACACCTTGTCAATGGCCCTAAATGAAAAGTCATGTTCACAATGATTTTTGCTGTGGATAATATTCAAAGCCATAGCATATTTAATATCACCATTCTGAATGGCTCTGCAATGCTCTGCAAGCTTTGTTTTAATTAACCTTTTTGTTTTACTGATGTAAAAAGCTCTGCACTTGCATGTAGCTGCATATACAACTCCAGCACTCTCACATGTGATACACTATGTAATGCTGTAACATTTACCATTGTGTGGATTTTAAAAGGAATCCACCGCTGAAAGAACCTCGCAGTACACACATTTTTTGGCATGGGAAATACCTAGTTTGTTTTTACTACATAACCATTTATGGCCAATTGGTCCAGTTTGTTTTCTATGGACCAGAAAATCCTGCAAAGTTACTGCCCTTTTATGCGTCATATGTGGTGGTTTCCCAAGTAAGGTCAAGTAAGCAAGCAAACTAGTTATCACATACGTGAGAAAATAAGTTAGCAAGCAGTTGACCAGGTAAGTAAGCAAGTATCTAGCAGTTAAATAAGTAAGCATGCAAGCAGTCAACCAAATAAGTAAGCAAGTAAGTAAGCTGCTGAGCAAGTAAAAAAGCAAACAAGCAAGCAGTCAAGTAAGTAAGCAAGCTAGCAGAATACAAGTAAGTAAACAAGCATGCAATTAAGCACGCAAGTGAGCAAGTAAGTAAGTAAGCAAGCAGTTGAGCAAGTAGGTAAGTAGACAAGTAAGCATGTGAGTAAGCAATTAAGCAAGCAAGCAGTCAAGTAAGAAAGTAGGCAAGCAAGCAAGCACATATGTGAGTAAGCACGTTTGCAAGCAGTACAGCAAGTAAGCAAGTGAGTAGGTAAGCAGTTGAGCAAGTAAGCAGGTTTGCAAGCAGTCCAGCAAGTAAGCAAGTGCGTAAGTAAGCAGTTGATCAAGTAAGTAAGCAAGCAAGTGATTGAGCGAGTAAGTGAGCAAGTAAGTAAGCAAGTGAGCATGTAAGTAAGAAAGTAAGTAAGCAATTACACAAGCAGTCAAGTAAACAAGCAATCAAGCAATCAGTCAAGTAAGTGAGTAAGTTAGCAACAAGCTGTGGAAGTGAGTAAGCAAGAAGGCAGTTGAGCAAGTAAGCACCCGTATGTAAGTTAACAAGCAGTCATGCAAGTAAGAAAGCAAGTAGTCAAGCAACTAAGTATACAAGTAAGCAAGCAGTTGACCAAATAAGTTAGTGAGTGTGCAAATGAACAAGCAAGTGAGTGAGTGAGTGAGTGAGTGAGTGAGTAAGAAAGTAAGTATGTTTTATTGTGAACAGGTGATGTACAAAAAATACTCCTGTGTGGGAGTTAATTTCTAATGGAGTACTGTTTAAAAATAGCATTACAACAATATGTTATAATTCTTTAAATACAGTGGCATTCAATAAAATAAGATAGCAACATATAGTCAGTGATGATGACATATTAAATATAATGGATATCAAAGGGGATGCAGTACTCTGTTACATTTAATAAAAACTGCCAGGTAAAGTTTGCATATGTTAGCATACAGGCATAACAGCAAGTGTGAGTGCATCGGTCTGAGACTTGATTTATAATGCCGTTGGTTATCTAATCGGTGTAAAATGTGAAAGAGGGCCATAAATGGAGGGAAACAAGAAATATAGGGAGCATATTCCACAGGCTGGGCCAAAATATAGAAAAGCACAGCTACCAAAGGAACTGGAGGTAGAATAGTGCACTAACTGAAGTCCAGCATAACAGCGGAAGCCAGGGCCTATGGCTCTAGGTGCCAAAATGCTACTACTGTAAGAAAACTGGGAGAATTTGATAAAAGAGAATTATGACTAAACTGGGGGAAAAAAAAGCTGCAATACATCAGCCTATTTTGTGGCTCCACGTTTTATAGGTTAGCACTCTGATCTGTACCACAAAGCACGATAAATGTGAAGGCTTTAAAGGGAGATGATTGTTTCACTTGGTGTGCAGAAACACTCACTGTTCATACATATATAAAGGAGATATTTCATGTTGTGAGACACCTGGACAATGAGTGACACAAGATGAGTTACTGGAGTGTTGTGGGATTTAAACCTCCATCCCTAGGGTCACAGTTTCACACTATAACCAGAAAGCATTACTGCCTCCATTTACAATTTAAATACATGTGTAATTGTTCATCTGACTATCAATGGTGATGTGGCTGAAATCATTCCATAAAAGTATTTCTAAAGCCACTGAGCTTCCCAGTAATATACTATATACCATTACAATTTGCCAGTTGGTGGAAAACCAACTTAAAGCCCATTTAAGCTGAAGTTTTTAAAATTTCAGGAATGACAGAGAGACAAGCTTTGTTTTTGTTTTTTTAATTTCTTGCACTGTATGAACTATCTTTTCTAAATTCAGGTTTAAACAATAAGTAAGCAATGACCCACAACAGTGCGTGGGTTTATAGGCATTTAATGCATGCCTGGGGTACATTGTGAGGCATGAGTCCGCAGGCTGAGTGTACTCACAGCACCTCAGGCATGCATTAAATGCCTATAAACACACACTCTGGAGTGGGTTATTGCATTTATAACATAGATTCTCTCAAAAGTACATAGACATGCAGAAAGAGGGGGGTTTTCTCCACCGAAATGGGGGGAAGAGACCATATCCTGCCGCCTTGTAAAATAGTCTCTGACAAAGAATGCACGCTGGCTGCCTCTGCTTCACACACAAATGTCATACATACACCACTGAGGTGGCTTGTGACATTTGCTGTATGTGACAATGTCTTGTGCCCTGCATATCACCTCTACTTGAGCCCCCCTCATACAAGATGTAAGTCAATAGAGAGAGGACACACCTGTCACTGTGTCTGTCTCTCCTTCTCACTCGTCTCCTAAGCACTGATGAATGGGTGGGGAGTGCACCGGCAACAACCTTTACAGAACCAGAGACACAGGAAGACAGGACAGTGAAGGAATTCACACTTCATTCTCCCGCCTGTCCCTCCATGTAACTCTGTGTCTCTGTAAGTCTGGAGCACTGCTTCGCCACAATGATCTCACTGTGCCAGTTTATCAGAATTCCCAGCCTAGGAGGGCACAATGTAGCACTACAGTGCTAACCAGTGCGTCTTTATCCACTGATGAGGACTTGCCATTCTGTTGTGTATCTCCAGCTGGCAGTAAACACAATGCTGCCAATGAAACTAACACCTCTGTCCCGGCAGCACCTCCCTCGTGCTTGCTCTGTCTCCTGAAGTGCATCTCTCTCACACTCTCTGTGACTGCCACTTCCGCATCGTACCTCTGCATCCACTACTGCACCGCAAACAGGCTTACTCACACACAAACTGGACACGGAGGACAGAGGAAACTGCAGGAGGGGCCCAGAGACAGTGGTACTGACAGCAGCAGATGGCATGTCTTTTGTTCTGACAGGAGACAAACTGGAAGAAGACTGGGGGATAGCCACTGAGTCTTTGTCGGCAGAGGGCCTACTGTCTCTCTCCCTTCTCCCTTGATCACACAGATACACAGTGAAGGTGCTGATGACAGAGAGAGAGAGAGGGAGACAGAGAGAGAGAGAGAGAGAGAGAGAGAGAGAGAGAGAGAAACATTTGCATGCCACGGTCCCCATTACTGTCTGTCTGTCTGTCTCTCTGTCTCTCTCACTCTTTCTCTTTCTGTCTGTCTGTGCCAGCGCCTGGGGTTAGTGCATTTACAACTAAAGTACTTTCTCTGTGCAGCAGCCAGCAAGATGTCTCAAATTACTGTGTATCCCTCTAATGTCCTGCTGTCATTCTCAGTCTCTGCTGCTGGATACAGTGTGTCCATCTGTTTGCTGCTTCTAGGGAGGGTGGCACCTGCACACTTGCTCTTTCCCTCTGCAGCTGTCAGCCTCGGTGGATCTGTTGGTGTGGGGGCAGGGAAACGTGGGTTCTGCAGAACAAGAGCCATCATGTCACAGACACAGACAGCAGCCTGGAGCACTTCTTCATTACCTCTCCCACTCTCACTGTGTCTGACATTATCTGGGAAGGGGTTTACTGCTGGAACACTTCTTCATTACCTCTCCCACTCTCACTGTGTCTGACATTATCTGGGAAGGGGTTTACTGATTCGCAGGGACTGTCTGAGGGGACATTTACTGTGACATACTGCCCTTCAATAATGTGGGTTAGGAACATAAAGAACTGCAAGTGGCGTACAGGTGACCGTTGCGGCTCCCTACAAACCCTGATGCCTGCCATGCAGCACTCTCTAGCTTCAGGAGTGTTTTAAATGGCTGCCTTTCACTTCTCAGACTCCCACTACATAACAAGTACCACACTGCCCCGGGATACTGCCTCAGGAAGCATCACATCTACTGTGCGTATACAGGCATTTTATGCACAGTCACCTGATATTATTTCACCAATTGCATTTTTTTTCTTTTCCTAACTCATGTTATGATATGAAACACATGGTATAATCCATTTAATTAGAAGGCAGGTTTTGCTGTGCTTTCCAAGAATTTGACCTTCAGTTAAAGATAAAACTACCTTGGAGGTTTCCCTGTAGGAGGAATGGCTGGACAACAGTGGGCTTGGGGAGGGTTTGGGTGGTGGAGCGTAGCCACATCCCACACCCAGTTTCTTTTAAATACTCCCACACCACACTGGAGGAGCAGGAACATCCCACAGAGGCACCCAAAGTAGTGACTGGAGTGGATGTGGGGGTCTTCCATAGTAGAGATCCGAAAGGGGTGTCAGAGGACCCCAGAGGAGGAGGAAACAAATCCTAGTGGGGGAACTCTAAAGAGAGAGGACAGCTGGGGGCGGGTAAGGATGAGGAGAGGGAGGGTAGGTGCCTTCCCAGCACCGTGGCTCACATGCATGGAAGGAGGATCCAAGGATGGCTGGGGCAGTAGGTAGGGAAGGAGTGCTGGACATCACTGACCATCTGAATACTAATGACCTGGATAGGGATGAGCCAGATATGGTGCAGGAGGGGTTCAGGAAATTGGGGAGGGGTCTTAGGCAGGTGGCATGATCTGTGACCTTCTCTGAAGGGCTACCTGTCTATGAAAGGGGGAGGACAGGATTATCTGCACCAGGAAATTTAATGCATCGTTGAGGGAATGGTGCAGAGAATAGGGTTTTGGCTTCATTGGGTTCTGGGGCATGCATGGAGTGATTATGGCCTGTACAGGGCAACAGCTTGCATCTGTACAGGACAGGAACCATGGTCCTCAGTGAATGGTTTAAATGCTACATTGTCTAGCATTTAAACTAGCCAAGAAATGAGGCAGAAAGGCAAAGGGACACATAAACTACTCCCCACAGACAAATGAGGACAGCTAGGGAAATCATGAGGGAATGAAACACCAAAAAAGAATCATATAATAAAGAAACCTGGGGGATAGACTATTTTGGAGCAAATGTTTTTAGGATTCTTGGACATGGCAGTAGGTAGTTCAGTGTAATACATACTTTTAGCAGCCCAAATTTCCCTTTTACATGTGTTACGCATGGCGCAATATACGATAAGGTCCAAGTGTAGAGAGGAGGATTTTAACTTAGCCTTTAAGTGATCACACTCATGGACCCCTGCAGGATGCTTCAGTGGTTGGTGCAAGTCAGATCCCTGTAGCTGCCTGCTGCTTCCTAGAGGGTCATGAAGGCCTGTTTCAGCCCACCGTCTCCCTGCTCATGGACCCCCACAAGACGCCTCAGCGGTTGGCGCATCCCAGTTCCCTGTAGCTGCCTGCTGCTTCCAAGAGGGTGTGAGGGCTGTTTCAGCCCACCCTCTCCCAGTTTGTGGACCCCTGCAGAATGCCTCAGCTGTCTTCACTACCTAGAGTTTTACTGTTCAAGTTATTTCTTGCTTACTGATTGTCATACAGCCTGGCACCCTCGTAAGAGCGCACTTGAACAGTAAAAAGTTTGTTTAATCAGTTATGCAATCCAGTTATTACATGAAGAAAGAAACAGTAAAAGAAATAATAATCTTCACCGTAGTTATGGAGGGATGCCATTCAGATCTGATTAATGTAACCAACGATCTATGCATATCGATGAGTTTAACCATCGCTAACTAAGACGCACATTATAAGGAACTACTGTACTGCAGCTTCTACAAACAGCTCATTTTTCAGAACCAGGCTTTATGCATCCTTGAGATTCTTTGGAAGTCTCTCTTTAGAGGTACATATACTGTTGCATCATTACTCTTAATTCACCCACCACTGTATCTGAGCCAAGTCACATAATGATGAGAATGCACAGAAGCTCCATGGTGGGAAATTACTATGCGAGTGTCAACATGCACATGGCTGAACATGACACTACCTGCAGTAAAGTCTGTTACTGATGTTACAACTTTGACTCCCTGCAAGTCAAGTCACTGAAGTACATTGAGGTAGTTTGCAGAATGGGTAACTCTGAGAGAGCAGGTGCTGTTCCTGCCACACCTTTGGCACTCCCAGCCAGATTTTGCATGGCTAAACAGCTTTCTGAGTTTCACAGATGGGTCATATGGGATATGCAGAGAAATCCACAGAACGAGAAGTACTGATCATGTCAATAAACTCTGGCATGTGAAGGAACAACTGAAATGCAGACTTTACATAGCAGTTAACTCCAGCACTGTTGTCAAATGTTAGTGTCACAGAGATTCCAAGGCACTTTGCTGGAGGTGATCTGGTGTGATCAACGAGACAAGATCGCACATGGTCTCTGAAGGTGGAAGAGTCACATGCACAAGGTTTCTTCCACTTCAACATCTGTGACATGTCTAAAGAGACATCTTACATCACTATGTCACTTGGTAGTTGGATCAAGGATAATAGGTTGGGTTGATACACAGGCGATAGTACTCGAGAATGCACTTTATCTCAGCATGAAGTTTACTTGGTGCAATATTTATGATGTGCAGCCCTGCCAGACATTGAAATGAGACAAAGTAATATAGCTTGTATCATATCTGAAGATACCATTGCCCGTGTCAATCATTGCTGCAGCCAAACTCAAACTTTGAGACTTGTGAATTGAGAGAGCATATGCAACACACAGTGGAAACTGCTTTCTTGTTACCTAAATGTCTTTCAACAGCTGATGAGACAAAGTAATATAGCTTATATCATATCTGAAGATACCATTGCCCGTGTCAATCATTGCTGCAGCCAAAGTCAAACCTTGACACTTGTGAATTGAGACAGCATATGCAACATACAGTGGAAACTGCTTTCTTGTTACTTAAATGTCTTTCACCTGCTGGAATTTCACCAAACATCTCTCGATGCTCTGTGGGTACTCAAGATAGTCATATGTCACCACAGCCATCTCAACAAATGTTTTGGGAACAGTATAATGCTTGGTAAACGAGAGAGAGATGCTCTGGCTTTATTTTTTTTCGTTCCTTGCACTGTATGAACTATCTTTTCTGAATTCAGGTTTAAACAATAAGTAAGCAATAAGCCACAACAGTATGTGGGTTTATAGGCATTTAATGCACGCCTGAAGTGCACTGTGAGGCATGAGTTCGCAGGCTGAGTGTCCTCACAGCACCCCAGGCATGCATTAAATGCCTATAAACACACACTCTGGAGTGGGTTATTGCACTTATAAGATGGATTTTCTCAAAAGTATAAAAACATGCAGAAAAAGGTTTTTTCTCCACTGAAAAGGGGGAGAAGGGACCATATCCTGCCACCTTATAAAATAGTCCCTGACAAAGAATGCATGTTGGCTGCCTCTGCTTCACATACAAATATCACACATACACCACTGAGGTGACTAGTGACATTTGCTGTGTGTGGCAGTGCCTTCTGCCCTGCATATCATCTCTTCCTGAATAGAATGGACGATGGGTGGGCATAGAGGGATAGTCAAAAATCAAGGATCCTAAACAAATATTTCTTCTCAGTATTCACAAAAGAGGAGGAGGAGGTGCCTAATTCGATTAACAGAAGCACTCTTTATGGGGGCGGGGGATCCCAATCCTTCACAGAAGAAAGGGTTCTGAGAGAACTCCTAAAACTGAAGGTGAACAAAGCAATGGGGTCTGATGGAATTCACTCCAGAATTCTAAAAGAATTAAGGGGAGAACTAGTGAAACCACTGACTACCCCTTTTAACAAATCATGGGAGGGTGGTGTGGTACCTGAGGACTGGAGGAAGGTGGATGTGATTCCCCATCACAAAAGTGAGACCAAGACAGAGGCAGGAAACTACAGACCCATCAGTTTGACCTCTGTGGTAGGGAAAGTGATGGAATCACTTCTGAAGGAAAGAACTGTTGAGTACCTAGAGGCCAGTGGGGCACAGGACCCAAGGCAGCAAGGTTTCACAGTGGGAAGGTCATGTCAGATGAATCTAATTGATTTCTTTGACTGGGTGACCAAAGTAGTAGACCAGGGAGGGGCTGTGGACATGGCTTACCTAGACTTTAGCAAGGCATTTGACACAGTCCCACACAAAAGATTAATAAACAAATTAGATAGCCTGGGAGTGGGTCCCAGGGTGGTAGCCTGGGTAAAACATTGACTGGACAACAGGACACAGAAGGTAATTGTAAATGGAGTCCACTCTGAAGAAAGAGGGGTTACTAGTGGGGTACTGCAGGGTTCAGTCCTTTTTAATGTCTTTATAAGTGACATTGCAGAGGGACTCGAAGGAAAAGCATGCCTTTTTGCAGACGACACAAAGATCTGCAACAGGGTTGATACACAAGGAGGCGTGGAAAGGATGAGATGGGACTTGGCAAGGTTGGAGGAATAGTCAGAAGTATGGCAGCTTGGATTCAATGCAAAGAAGTGCAAAATAATGCACCTGGGAAACAAAAACCCAGGGGATGATTACACAAAGGGGGGGAGGTAGTAACAACAACAAAAATGGAAAGGGACCTGGGGGTAATCATATCAGATGACCTTAAGGTTAGCAAGCAATGTGAGAAGGCAGTAGGGAGGGTTGGGGGGGGTACTGGGATGTATAGGGAGAGGTATCACCACCAGAAAACAGGAAGCCATTATCCCTCTGTACAGACAGTTGGTGAGACCCCATCTGGAGTACTGCATCCAGTTCTGGAGACCCCATCTCTGCAAGGACATAGACAGGATAGAGACAGTCCAGAGGAGGGCAACTAAAATGGTGCAGAGTCTGCAAGAGAAGCCATATGAGGATAGACTAAAGGAGCGTAATATGTATACCCTTGAGGAAAGAAGGGAGAGGGGGGACATGATAGAAACATTAAAGTACCTCAGTGGAATCAACAAAGTCCAAGAGGGTAGCATCTTTCAGAAAAAGAGATGTACAAGAACAAGGGGACACAATTTAAAGATGGAGGGGTTCAGGGGCAATGTGAGGAAGTATTTTTTCACAGAGAGGGTGGTGGACGCATGGAACAGCCTTCCTGAGGAGGTTGTGGGGTCTAAAACTGTGGGAGAATTCAAGAATACATGGAACAGACATAAGGCAAGTCCTGTGGGATGCAAGAAGAAATAGGCTGTTGGTTATCTAGGATCTGCAGCTTATCCTGTAGGTAGGGAAATAGACAGACTAGAAGGGCCAAGAGGTCCTTATCTACCGTCAAAGTCTGTGTTTCTATGTTCCCTTGGCATCCCCAACGCAAGATATAAATAGAGAGAGGATTGGCCTGTCACTCTCTCTCTCTCTCTCTCTCTCTCTCTCATGCTGTCTCCTAATCGCTGGTGAACGAGCAGGGAGTTCACAGACAACAGCCTTTACAGGACCAGAGACTCAGAAAGACAAGACAATGAAGGAATTCACACTTCATGTTCCCACCTGTCCCTCCATGTAACTCTGTGTCTCTCTATGTGTGTAGCACAATGACCTCACTGTGCCACTTTCTCAGGATTGTCAGCCTGGGAGAACACAAAGCATCACTACAGTACTAACCTGTGTGTAATGCCCCAAATTATAGGGCTCCCTAATGCTCCAAATTATAGGGCTCCCTAATGCTCCAAATTATAGGGCTCCCTAGTTAATCCCCAGTTAGACCCCAGTACCCCCCATTAGCCAGCTAGTCCCCTGTGAGCCCTGTACAGAAAGTAAACTGCAGCTGCAGTTTAAACCTTTTTTTTTCTTCTTCTCCTGCAGCCTGCCCAGCTCTAGCGCGTGGGAATGCCATCCTCACGCTGGGCAACTGCCTGCCTCCCTGTTCTCTAGGGACTTGGCATCCCGAATGCCAGGGAGGACATCTGTGGCCAGTAACAGCAATTTTGGAACATTTGGTGGGAGCCAGCAGTCTTGGTGGTCAGATGAAATCCATCAGGTGCCCCGACAGAAGAAAGAGTACAGTTTGTGGCCCAAAGCAGGGAGAGAGAGGACACAGGGAGGTAAAAGTAATTTGGCAAAAGAACCTGCAGTCCTCTCATCCCTGCAGCAGCTCCCAAGGTCTGGCAGGTCCAGTGGCGGTAGTCCACCAGTGGCAGCAGGTCCCCTGACAGTCGTCGACTGCAGCGCAGGCTAGTTAGCCCAGATTAATTAATTTTAAAACTTAAAAGTAAATTCGGTCCCTCAGCGACGCCGCCCACAAGTGGGTCCGCTTTCCCAGTCAGCAGCACCAGTAGAGCGTCGGGCTGAGCAGCTCAAGGCCCCTTAGTCATCTGCCAACTGCCTGCCCATTTCTCCCCCAGTATCAGCAACAGTATCTCCCTCCAGCCTCCTCCTGCAGCAGTTCTTCTCCCCATGTTGGGGTGGTGAGTGGTGGCAGCACCAAATGGCATGTGCTGACCGCCAAAACTATAAATTAAATAAATAAAAAGTTTATTTGGTACCATTGGGTGCTTGGAGGGACTGCCTTGTGGGGTAGCCTAGAGGAGCTAAGCAAGGCTCCTTATAGAAGGGACAGCTAGAGGGTGGGGTTATTTAAATATATTTAAAGGAGCTCCAGCTTTTGGCCACAGGCAGGGGTGGATCTAAGATGGGGCTTCTTGCTTGATGAACACAGAGGCCCCTGCCAGGCCTTACAGATTTAAAGGGGCAATGTTAGTCCCAGCTATTTAAAGGGGTAAGGCTAGGCCCAGCTGTTTATAGAGGCCACACAGACCCAAGCAAGTTAAGTGGCCCAGCTCAGAGCACAGAAAGCCCCAGCACCTTAGTCCAGCTAGTCAAGCGGGCTATCAGAAAGGGCTGGTTAGCCCAAAGCTACTGTTTATTTTTATCTAGCACATATAAGGGCCAGTTAAGGCCAGGAGGGCCCCAGTTGTTTTAGTAGCCACAGTAGCTAGGTGGGCCTTTGAGTTAGAGGCCAGGTAGCCAATGTGTTTTCTTGGTGTGCTTTACATTCTATGCTGTTTTCTCCAGTTCTGGGTGGGCCAGTGAGGGGACGTCAGTCTCAGATACGGTATAGTGCCCCAGATTGGAGTCCATTGGCCTGTAACCAAGTTGCCACCAATAGATAAGCTTAGCAAATATTTAATGAGTGCTCTCCTGTGGTTTAGAAAAGCACTCTGTTATTAGTGACAGCCAGCAGGGAGTAACAGGGAGTGAGTCAGGCAGTTAGCCATCACCTCCAGTTTGGTAGCCACTTCCCCAGCAAAGGGCTAGTAACCCCTGTAATTTCCCCATTGCCTCTAGTCTGGGGAGGGACAGTTAGGGAGTGACTCTTATTGCTTAAACTCATCAGATTACCTTTGCCTTAGGGTAATTTACCTATTAGGTGCCTTCAGAGCTTATTACTAGTGGGAAGGGAACATAACGTATACCCCGGGGTCCATGCATAGCTAACCATTAGCTTTCGGTAGGTTTTTCCCCAGTGTATTCCCTTTCTAAGTCCCTGACTGGATTGCTGCTGTGTGATACTGGGATTATTAAGGAAGGCGAAGCATTATAGAGACATTGAGACTGTTTTACAGAGACTGTGCCTGAATCCTACGATATAGCCGCCTTTTCCTGCTTAAGCTGTTGTGCTGCAAGGCACTATTGGATTAACCCTGCATGTGTTTTGCTTCTATCAAAATGTTCTGCTTGCTTTCTTTCACTGGATTATGTTTAGAGACTGTGGGATCAATCCTGCACTAGTGTCTCCACCCAAGAACTGCCTTGCATGTTACCGAACTGCCTGCTTGCCTGAGAATTGAGTTCTTTAGCCTGATGCTGATCTTCTTCCACTGATTCTCATCCTCCTCATGAACTGTTGATCGCAGTGACCAATCAGAGACTGATATCACCTTCCTTCTCGTACAAGTTGGGGCCGGTCTCCAGCATAGGTATAGCACAGTTAGCTCCCGGCCAATCGACTCACGTCCATAACATCAGGCCATTCCCCTTCCTAACAGTGTTTAGGTAGTGCAGAGAACCGCCCCGGTTCACAGGTAGGGATCCATCATAAGAATACAGGGTTGGGCTTCAGATGCAAGAATCCAGAGACCTCCAGTCAAGTGTTTTCATCCTGTCTTGTTCCCTGGAGTTCAGTTCCAGCCCAGTTGTTTGCATCCTGAATGTCCCTGAAGCCCAGTTTCAGCTTCGGAGTTCTTATGCAGTTTACAGCTTTTTCATTTCCTTGGGGTCTTCCACTGACCAGGAGTTTCCACACCTGCATCGCGTTGTTTGCTTCAGCATCATCACAGTTCGATTTCCCTGGAACCCTATTTAGCTAGGAGGCTTGCATAGCCTGGGTTCTTGCTTGTGTCAGTTCTTTCACCCTTCACTTTTCCGATCCGACCAAAAGCTGGCCAACAGAACACATCGGTGGTCATTGCTCTGGACTTATGCAGGACTCTGTGTTCATTTGGTTACTGCTCAACAGACTGTATTTATGTAATGAAGTACAGTACAAGGTTGATTATAGAACTCATAATGACACATTAACCATACAGTTTAAAATAGAGCAATAAGGGTATTATAGAGTTCAGAAAATAAGACATTCGTAGAATAAGACATTTGTGTAATATAAGAATCCCTATAGAGTATAAGGATTCCTATATAGTATGAGTCCCTATAGAGTATAAGAATCCCTATAGAGTATAAGGATCCCTATAGAGTATAAGAATCCCTATAGAGTATAAGAATCTCTATAGAGTTATAGGATCCTAAGTTACAGAGTTACGGCAGAATTGTAGAACACTAAGCGTCAGTAAAGTTATAGCATACCACGTTACAGTATAGATTGCTTGTATACTGCTTGATCTCCTTGGTGCCTTGCACCCAGTAAACCTGCTTTTATTCACTGAGTTTATCTCCTGCCTCTCCTTACTCAAGCACCGCTTCACCATCAGCGAAATTAGACACTTGTGCTCTTTGCATGTGCGTCTTTACCCGCTATGAACACTTTCCATTCTGTTGTGTATGTTCAGGTGGTGATCGACACAATGCTGCCAACGAAACTACCACTTCTGTCCCAATGGCACCTCTCTTGCGCTTGCTCTGTCTCTCGGAGTGTGTCTCTCTCACACTCTCTGTGACTGCCACTTCTACATCGTGCCTCTGCATCCCACTACTGCACTGCAAACAGGCTTACTCACACAAAAACTGGACATGGAAGACAAAGAAAACTGCAGGAGGAGCCCTGAGACAGCAGTACCGACAGAAGCAGATGGCACTTCTCTTGTTCTTACAGGAGACAAACTGGGAAAAGACTGGAGGATATTCACTGTGTCTTTGTCAGGGGTGGTATTGTCTCTCTCTCTTCTCACTTGATCACACAGACACGCACAATGCAGGTGCCAATGACAGAGAGAGAGAGAGAAGAATATTGCATGCCACGGTCTCCATTACTGTCTGTCTGTCTGTCTGTCTGTCTGTTTTTTTCTCTGTCTGTGCCAGTGGCCGGGGTTAGTGCACTTACAACTCCTATACTTTCACTGTGCAGCAGCCAGCAGGATGTCTCAAATTACTGCATATTCCTCTAATGTCTTGCTGTCACTCTCTGTCTCTGCTGCTGGATACATAGCACCCAGCTGTTCTCTGCTTCTGGGGGGGGTACCTGCACACTTGCTCTTTCCCTCTGCAGCTGTTGGTCTTGGTGGCACTGTCAGTGGGCAGCAGGGAAATGTGGGTGCTGCAGAGCAAGAGCCACAGTTTCAGACACAGAGAGGAGCCTGGAGCACTTCTTCATTACCTCTCCTGCTCTCACTGTGTCTGATATTATCTGGGAAGGGCTTTATTGATTCACAGGGACTGTCAGATGGAATATTTACTGTGACAGACTGCCCTTCAATAATGTGGGTTAGGAACATAAAGAACTGCAAGTGGTGACCAGGTGACCGTGGCAGCTCCCTATGATCCCTGCTGCCTGCCGTGCAGCACTCTCTCGCTTCAGGAGTGTTTTAAATGGCTGCCTTTCATTTCTCAGACTCCCACTGCATAATGAGTGCTGCACTGCCCCGGGATACTGACTCAGGGAGCATCACATCTACTGTGCGTATACAGGCATTTAATGTACAGTCACCTGATATTGTTTCACCACTTGCATGTCTTTCTTTTCCTAACTCATGTTATAATATGAAATACCTGGTATAATCCATTTGATTAGAAGGCATGTTTTACTGTGCTTTCCTAGAATTTGACCTTCAGTTAAAGATAAAACTACCTCGGAGGTTTCCCAGAAGGAGGAGCGGCTGGAAAACAGTGGGTTTGGGGAGGACTAGGGTGGAGAAGCTTAGCCACACCCCACTCCTGATTTCTTTGCAAAACTCCTATGCCACACTGAAGGATCAAGAACATCCCACAGAGGCATCCAAAGTAGTGACTGGTGTGGATGCAGGGTCCTCCATAGTGGAGATCCCAAAGGGGTGTCAGAGGATCCCAGAGGAGGAGGAAACAAATCCTAGTGGGGGAACTCAAAAGAGAGAGGACAGCTGGGGGCGGGTAAGGATGAGGAGAGGGAGGGTAGGTGCCTTCCCAGCACCGTGGCTCACATGCATGGAAGGAACATCCAAGGATGGCTGGGGCAGTAGGTAGGGAAGGAGTGCTGGACATCACTGACCATCTGAATACTAATGACCTGGATAGGGATGAGCCAGATATAGTGCAGGAGGGGTTCAGGAAATTGGGGAGGGGTCTTAGGCAGGTGGCACAATCTATGACCTTCTCTGAAGGGCTACCTGTCTACGACATGGGGAAGACTGGATTATGAGCACCAGGAAATTTAATGCATCGTTGAGGGAATGGTGCAGAGAATAGGGTTTCGACTTCATTGGGGTCTGGAGAACACATGGAGTGATTACAGCCTGTACAGGGCAACAGCTTGCATACGTACAGGAGAGGAACCATAGTCCTCAGTGAATGGTTTAAATGCTACATTGTCTAGCATTTAAACTAGCCAAGGAAGGAGACAGAAAGACAAAGGGAGACATAACCCCCCCCCCCAGACAAATGAGGACAGCAAGGGACATCCTGAGGGAATGAAACACCAAATAAGAACCATAGAATAAAGAAATCTGGGGGCTAGACTATTTTGGACCAAATGTTTTTAGGATTCTTGGACATGGCAGTGGGTAGTTCACTGTAATACATACTTTTAGCAGCCCAAATTTCCCTTTTACGTGTGTTACTCATAGCCTGATATGCAATAAGGTCCGAGTGTAGAGAGGAGGATTTTAACTTAGCCTATAAGTGGTCACGCTCATGGACCCCCACAGGATGCCTCAGCAGTCGATGCTACCCAGATCCCTGTAGCTGCCTGCTGCTTCCTAGAGGATCATGAGGGCCTGTTTCAACCTACCTTCTCCCCGCTTGTGGACCCCCACAGGACGCCTCAGCAGTCAGCACTTCCCAGATCCCTTTAGCTGCCTGCTGCTTCCAAGAGGGTGTGAGGGCTGTTTCAGCTCACTGTCTGCCCGCTTGTGGACCCCTACAGGATGTCTCTGCAGTTGGCACTACCCAGAGTTTTACTGTTCAAGAGATTTCTTGCTTACCGATTGTCATACAGTCTGGCACCCTCGTAAGAGTGCACTTGAACAGTAAAAAGTTTGTTTAATAAGTTATGCAATCCAGGTATAAGAAGTAGAAAGAAACAATAAAAGAAATAATAATTCTCACAGTAGTTATGGAGGGATGCCATTCAGATATGATTAATGCATCCAACGATCTATGCATATCGATGAATTTAACCACTGCTAACTGAGGCACACATAAGGAACTACTGTTCTGAAGCTTCAACAAACTGCTCATTTTTCAGAACCAGGCCATATGCATCCTTGAGATTCTTAGGAAGTCTCTCTTTTTTTTTTTAATGCCACAGTTTTTCTGCCTTGGTCACAGCAGTCCCCTTCGACCTCCAGCCACTGGCACCTGCACCCCTAAAGTTGGTCAGGCGTGTGAATCCATATGCCACATTGCACTCGTCCGGCCAATGGCAGGATTCCCCCCTCCCAATAGGGACCTGCAGCACGGAGCTGACAAAGATGCCACATGACTCCAGGGGCACATGGCTGGCCATCAGCCGCCGAGGTTGCCCCACTGATTTTCCACCAGTTTTTGCTGCCCACTGAGGAGCTGGTCATGCAGTGATGTTGGTGCACATATGTGCAGGAATCCATTGCGCTCCTCCCCCTGCATATGCCCGCTTCTGTGGAGCACTCAGCCTCTGCTGGGTGTCACTACAGCAAGGCACATGTCTCTCACCCACCCCGAAGAAAGGAGAGCAGTCACAGGGTGCTCGATCCTTCCCTCCCTCTGCCAGCCACTGGTGGCCTGAGTCCATTTCTGAAACCGGGTCGCCGGCATGTCATGAGGTGTGGTGTCCAGCGCCTCAACCCTCAGCTCCACCGGGCTGGCTGGAAGTCTCTCTTTAAAGGTACATATACTGTTGCATCATCACTCTTAATTCACCCACCACTGTATCTGAGCCAAGTCACATAATGATGAGAATGCACAGAAGCTCCATGGTGGGAAATTACTATGTGAGTGTCAACATGCACATGGCTGAACATGACACTACCTGCAGTAAAGTCTGTTACTGATGTTACAACTTGGAATCCCTGCAAGTCAAGTCACTGAAGTACATTGAGGTAGTTTGCAGAATGGGTAACTCAGAGAGAGCAGGTGCTGTTCCTGCCACACCTTCGGCACTCCCAGCCAGATTTTGCATGGCTAAACAACTTTCTGAGTTTCACAGATGAGTCATATGGGATATGCAAAGAAAACCACAGAATGAGAAGTACTGATCATGTCAACAAACTCTGGCATGTGAAGGAACAACTGAAATGCAGAATTAACATAGCAGTTAACGCCAGTACAGTTGTCAAATGTTAGCTTCGCAGAGATTCCAAGGCACTTTACTGGAGGTGATCTGGTATGATCAACGAGAGCGAGACTAGAGCATCCATGATCTCTGAAAGCAGAAGAGTCATATGCACAAGGTTCTTTCCTCTTCAACATATATGACATGTCTAAAGAGACATCTTGCATCACTATGTCACTTGGTACTGGAATTAAGGATAATAGGTTGAGCTGACACACAGGCAATTGTACTCGACAATGCACTTTTTCTCAGCACAAAGTTTACTTGGTGCAATGTTTATGATATACAGTCCTGCCAGACTTCTGAAATGAGACAAAATAATATAGCTTATACCATATTTTAAGATACCATTGCCCGTGTCAATCATTGCTGCATCCAAACTCAAACTTTGACACTTGTGAATTGAGACAGCATATGCAACACACAGTGGAAACTGCTTTCTTGTTACATAAATGTCTTTCACCAGCTGGAATTTCACTGAACATCTCTCAATGCTCTGTGGGTTCTCAAGGTTATCATATGTCACCACAACCACCTCAACAAATGTTTTTGCAACAGTGTATTGGAAGTCAGCCAAGTTCCCCATTGCACCATTGACAAGTCTTTGATCAAGATCAAGATTACAACGCTGCGTTACACATGCATTCTTACACTGTGTCAGAGCTGTCTCAAAACTAGCTGTCGGTGAGATGTCTGAGGTCAATTCTTTCATATGTTCAACCATCTTTGGTACCATCTTTGGTACCATCTTTGGACTTAAGCAGACATTATTGATTGAACCAAGTGATGATAGAGTGAGAGTTGGCTGCTACTGTCTCTCCAAAATGATTTGATTTAATTCTGCACATTGCTTAAGTCTTGGCATCAAACAAGCAATGCATCTTTCATCTCTGTACAACTTAGAAAATAGACCACATGGATTAGTTGTGGAACTGTCACTTTTGGCTATAAGACGTGTCTTCAGCAGGGATGAGTTGGAAGGTGACAAGTTTCTGATGCGAGCCTCATCAAGTAGAGCTTTGTAGCGAAGGTCAGCACTCTGTCTCATATTCTGAAACAGTTCCACATAGGTGAAAAACTACTGCAGGTTTATTCCACCAATGCACCTAAGTCTTTTTAGCTTCCTCTACAGAGAGTGTTGAAAAGACATGCTGACCATTCATAGGTGCTAGTTGAGGAAGGTCTCCAAAAAACGCAACATTTTTACCCCAAAGAAAATTTCATCATCTGGGCCTACAATCTCCTGCAGACATAGGTGAATGAAGGCAAGCATAACATTGGAAGCTATGATGATTGTTTCAATAATCAAGAGCTCCATCTTGTCAAACATGGTCCATAGCTCAGCTGCAACTTCAAAAGACAGCTTTTGATTTGCACCTGCCTTGCTGTGTTCTACAGGCAGCATAAAAAGATGGTGCAGTGTTACTCCACCTATGTTGTATGCTGCTAAGCCAGTTGGAGCTGTCATGATTGCAGATGTTGGTAATCCAGTATATTTCTGTATTTGTGCAATGATGGCTTCAGTAAGGAAACTCTTGCCTGTTCCAGCAGAACCACTTACAAACATACACAGTGGTCTGTGCTTATCACAAGTACACTCCCTGTTATGATACTACATACCATGCTTCACGGCATACATAACAGTGAATTCAACTGCTGCTGTAGGAAGCACCAAGGGAGGTCGACAGTATAAATGCCAACCTCCCACACAGTGATGGTACAATACCAATGCAGGTATTGTGCAGCACAATCCCCCAGTGTTTTCTGTGAGGGGCTGTGCCCCCCACACCCCTCAAGCGGGGGTTCTGCCCCCGCATCCCCCAGACTTTAGGATTCTCAAGTTCAGGTCGGAGTTGGTCAGGGAGGGGCAGAACAGTAGAAGCGTGAAACACGAAATGGACATTACATCAACTGTTGCTGTAGTGGTCTTTTTCCATGTTTCGCTGTTGGGGTGTCGAGCAAAAGGGGGCCACCCGTGCTGTATGACAGAGCTGTCAGTGGGAGACCTTCAACTTCTGATATCAGTACTGATGGATCATTCACAGGCAGAGGCACTTCCAGAGCTCCTTCTCCCTCTGGGTCACAGTTTCCCTGTAAATTTACTAGAGTGTCTTTTTCCTGTCATTGTCCAGCCTTTTCCAGCCATTCTTTATCTCATTCTGATCTATTAAGATAAGCTACTGTAGCTTTAGTTTTGAAGGTCCATAGCTCAAATTGAACTGCTCCTCTAATGTGCTGCAGTGACCTTTCAATGAGGTTTCTTGCCTCCATGACTTGAAGAGGAAGAGTAGAGCAAAGTAAGTAGTAATGCTATTTTCTCTGTAGTTCTGAGTCTGAGCTTGCAATGGTTAACCAAGTAAGACCTGTGCCTTTTTACAAGACTTCCTTGCAAGTCAGTCACTTGTGAGATGTGTCTTGTAGGGTTCGACTGTGTCTTGTAGGGGTCGGAAGCAGTAATCCAGTTTAAGGGCTTAAAGGCACACTAGATGGGCCATGTGGTCCTTGTCTGCCAACAATTTCTATGTTTCTGTGTTTCAGAAATGAAGTCATACCATTGTGTAACTTCAAAGAACACATGTTCTCCATGGTGCTGTGGATAGTATGTGTCAATCAAATTGTTCCTCAAGATATTTGTTGAAGATGGCCTGTTTGCTGCAAGTTCTTCAATCTGATCATGATATTTTAGGACAGAATGTTTGTTTTCTTTGTAGTTGACATTCAAGTACCATATTGACTCAGATTTGCTATACAGGGATGTACCAATCAACCGGTTACTGGCTTTGTAGGCTCCGCATTCATGATGTGAGAGAAGTTTTTATCCTAGCAACCACTGCACTGAAGGGATAGATCTGCTACTGTTGCAAAAACCTTCCTAAAGCTCCTGAAAGCACATTTGCTCATTCTTGGTAATGTAGGAAGTCACACAAAATATTGGGGCATGGAATTCTCAGTAACAAATTGCACATCCATGCTAACCTGCCTTGTCAACAACAAATCTGGATTGTAGTCATTTATGAATGCCTCATTTAACTTTCTGGACAACTAATACACTCTTTTTGTGGGTTTTGCTTTCAGGTGATGTTGCATCAGTGGGGAAAGTCATTCATATGGTCATTTTCAAATACACATCTTGGAAATCCAAACCAATACCTTGTGGACCAATTGTCATGATTTTTCACCTTTCTATGATGGTAGTTGCAACACAAAGGATGCTGAAACTTTTCCAACAGTTTCCATTCTGTTATACTGTCATCCTTGTCATGGAGCTGACATGTAATGTACTGCATGATAAGCTTGTGGATCCCGGAGTTCTCACTGTCTCCAATGTAGGGAGCATCCTTTATCCACAGCAGCATGTGAATATGAGGAGCCAAATGTGCCTGGTATTCCAATCTCCAAAAGTAGTATTCTACTATACCAAGAGGCGGAGTGATCTTTGACAAAATGAACTACAGCAATGCATGAAAGATCCAACTTGTCTGATAGACAAATTCTTTATTTTCAAATAGGAATTCAGATGCCCCAACATTTCACCAGCATATGGCTTCTTCTGGGGGACTGTAAGAATATATACAAAATCAACTATTAATATTGTGTACTATTAAATCTGTATTAACATAATTAATATTTGTACAGAATTCTAAATTTTCACTTCATGCTGCTCACCATAACATAAAGTAGTGGTAAATAAGGCCTTACAATTGTAAATGGTGCCAAAATAAAATGTGGCTACCTTTCTTATTTCTGAGTTGCTGCTCTTGTTCCACTGCACTCTGGTAAATTTCATCAACTGTAAAATAATAAACAAAAATTCAAAATCTCCCATCATTATATAATATGTAAATATAGTGCTCAAAGAACTTTAATAAACACTGCATAATTCCGTCTTGGTGAATACATTTTACCAGTTAATCAAAAATAGCTCTGAGTTGCTTTAATTAGGTCTCAGTCTTCTGATTGTTATTATTTCTAAAAACATAACGTGAATCAGATATAAGAGAGGTAAGCCACATTTTTATTTTGGCACCATTTACAATTGTAAGGCCTGGGCTCAAGATGGCGGTCGTACTGGACTAGCCCTCGTTGCTGTGTTCTGCTGCTTTGCTTTATTTCATGTTATTTTTAGTTTTATTTTTTGTTTAGTTTAGTTTATTTAATACTATTTTTAAATTGCTATTTTATCATTTAGTGTTGAGCTGTGCCTTGTTAGTTCTTGTTTTTGTTCTGCGGTCGTTTGTTCAAGTCTAGGCCGGCGGTCCCTGGTAGTGTTTCCTCAATGCTTGTTGACTAGAGAACTGGGGAAGAAGAAGAATCCATTTGCATGCTTGTGTTCAGTCACCTGCAGGAGCTGGGGCACCTTTCAGCAGTGTGCGGCCAGGAGATCAACAGTATACTTGGAGCGGTGGCTGTATTAATGAGGTGGAGTGCTTTCAGACTCCTGGCAGTCAGCTAGTGGCCTGGGAGCTGGAGGGTAGAATGCCTCTTTGAGGGAATTGTTCCCCCACTCCAAGGGATTTGCTTCCTGAGTCTGCATACAGTGGATCGTTTTTGGTGCATTTCGGTTTTTGGCCCCTGGAAAACTTTATTTGGACATATGGCATTATGAATTGTACTATGTTCTGGGTTTTACGGACCTATTAGTCTTTACTTTGAACTAAGTGACATATTTTCTTGCAATGGACACAAAAGAATTGTTCTGGGATCCTTTTCTTTGATTGAGTGTCGGAATTTGGCCAAATGGACTGCCTGTGGTGTTTGGTGTTCTGTGAGTGAGGGGCAGTCCCTTTGGCTAAATTCTGACGCTCAATCCTTTAAGACTTCCTCCTTTCATTGGATACTTTTTGTGACTATGAATCACTGCATATTGGAAAAGTTCTGACTTGAAATTGACAGATTTATTGTTGCTTTGGTTCATTAAGACTTGACATTTTGCCTTATTTATGTCAGATTACCTGGATTATTTTGGCTCCTCCTACTATTGGATGACTTTCTTCTCTGTTTTATTTTGTTTTTGGTTTCTTGGCTGTGAGAGAACCAAGGTGCCTATATTTTACTTTATTTTTTGATGTTTTTGTTTAGTTTGCTTTTTTGTTTGTTTATTTTTTCTTCCTTCTTTGACTGTGTGAGGGCTGTGGGACAGGGGCATTTCATATTATTGTTTGTCTTAAATATCTTGTGAGAGGGGATTGTTGTATTATTTGACTGTTACTTTCACCTCCTTGGCTGAGAGAGCTGTGGGAGGGGAGATTTTTATATCTGTTTGTTTATAATTTTTCCTGTGAGAGGAGACTGTATTACTGTCTTGTTTTTTTTTGAAGGTTTAAAACCATCTTATAGTGGGAGGGGGTAGTTTATATGTTTAATTAGGGTAAGGACTGTTGTTTAATTTATTTTGGGGGGGCTTTATTGTTCAGCTGTATTGTCTGTGATTTTAGAAACTTGGGTTTTTTGTGTGCTTTCCCCATTGATTTTTGTGAAAATGTGCTTGCTTGCCCCCCTTGTCCTGTGCTATTTGGCCTCCGCTCTCTGTGCCCTCCACCCTTTCTCCTTCCCCCCACCTGTTTTTATCTACCAGTGCTGTCGAGCTCTGGGGATTGCTCACAGGGGGGAACTCGGGGTGGCATGGGGTTGCGGACAGCAGAGTTCGACTGAGCGGTGCTCTCCCATAGGGGTGGTTAAGACCAGAAGACACCCTGGGGTGAAATGATATCTGGAATGTGGTAACTCTGTTCTGGTTCCCATACCCAAGGGCTCCTCCATTTTAGGAGGGCAAGTAGTAGGGACAGCTTGCCAACCTCTTCCAACTCGAGCACTGTTATGCAATACCAGATCTGTCTGCAACAAGACTGGTCTTATCGCAGATTTTGTTGTTAGGGCAGATCTGGCTTGCATTTACTAAGACCTGATTGGATAAGAATGCTGACCCTTTTTTAGAGGCGGCAGTTCCCACCGGGTACTCGGTTGTACATCGCCCGAGATTGGACAGCGGGGAGGGTTGTGGTCTGTTTCAAGACTGAATTGGGCCTAACTAGAGTACCAGTTGAGGAGGCTGGGTCATTTGAGTGTACCGTGGTAGCTGGTGTGGGGTGTGGGGTGCAGGATAGCTCTCATTTATTGTCCACCAGGTAATGAGAAGCTGTTCCTGCAGGAAATAGCAGATTTTTGCCTTCGACGTGGCTTTGGAGTCACCCAGACTGATGGTTCTGGGTGACTTCAGTACCTGGGTTGATGATAGATCTTCACTTTTTGGTCAACATTTCCTCCAGGAGATGACATCTCTGGGCTTCACACAGGTTGTTTCCTCAGCTATCCATAAGGACGGTCACTCTCTTGACTTGGTTTTCCTCCTGGGAATCGAGGCCTCCGACTTAGTGATGGAACCAGTCGGTTGGTCTGATCACTAAACAGTTGGGTTCAATTTTTCAGCCCCCTTGGGTAGGTCAGCCCCTGTGGAATTGGTCAGCTACTGCCCTTTGCAGGATGTGGTCTCTGAAGACCTGATGGTGGTAATTGACCTCTCATCATTGGACGAGACTTGCACAGATCCAGAGCAGTTGATTGTGGCTTATAATGAAGCCGTATCCTCAGCCCTCGATCTGATTGCTCCTATCCATGTTCACCTCCTCCCGCATCGCCCTCGGGCCCCTTGGTTTGATGGGGCTCTTAGGGAATTGCGGGACTGCCTCTGATACTGACCACCTTATTTTGTTAGAACATTACAAATTCTACCAAACAGAAATTTCCCGTAAGAAGGCAGAATTCCTGTCCAGGAAAATAGCTGTCACAAGGAACCAACTGGCTCAATTCTTCAGAACTGTTGACAGGCTGTGCAACCCAGCCTGTCAGCAGTTCCATCAAGTTTTTTCACAAAATGATTGTGATGAGATTGCTTGTTTCTTTGCGAATAAGGTAGCTGACATCAGGCAGGAGTGCCTTCAACTTCATTCTATGGGGGTTGTTGTTGATCGGTGCCTTGTCACAATGCCCAGAATTTCCTGGAGTACCTTTGACCTGCTGGATTTCGTAGACATTATGTGGATTGTCCAGGAGATGCATCCCACATGCTGTAGTTTAGACCCAGGCCCTACTTCCCTGATTCTGGGTTGTAGTAATATTATCGGCCCGGTCTTAGCTCAGATTGTCCGGTGCTCTCTGGATTCGGGTGAGTTCCCTAGCTCCCTGAAGTAGGGGGTGGTGACCCCCCCCTTCTGAAGAAAGCTTCCATAGACCTGGAGAACCTAGCAAACTACAGGCCTATCACTAACCTCCCTTTTGTGGGGAAGGTTATTGAGAAAGTTGTGGCTGCTCAATTGGACAACCATTTAACCATCTATAATTTATACAAACCTCTCCAATCAGGTTTTTGTAAGAGGCATAGTACTGGTTCGGGTGCTCAATGATCTCCTGATGGTGAGAGATCAGAGATACCGTTCCATCTTGGTTCTCTTAGATTTATCATCAGCCTTTGATACTGTGGACCATGGGATTTTGCTTGAACATCTGAGGTTCATCTGTTGGCTGTCTGGTACAGTCCTCAGATGGTTTTCATCCTTCCTCACTGGTAGAACGCAGAGAGTTTTCTCAGGTTTATCTTCTTCTGTGGCTTTCTCTCTGCCCTGCGGTGTTCCTCATGGTTCAGTGCTGTCTCCTATGTTGTTCGCAGTATATATGCTGCCCCTCAGAGACATTGCATGGGCTGAGGTTTCACTGCTATGCTGATGATACCCAATTCTACCTATCTTTTGCTCCCAACCAGGTTAGGGCAGTCTCAGTACTGAACAGCTGCCTCATAGAAATCCAAGATTGGATGAACACCAGTGGTCTAAAGTTGAACCCAGGGAAGACTAAGATTTCGGTTGTGGACCCAGGTCATGGGGCAGAGAGGTTGAGGACTGGGCTCCCTTCCAGTTTAGTCCTGGGGAAGCCCAGATTCTCACCTCGGAATGGGTGCGTAACCTAGGGGTGGTGCTTGATGACAGTCTGTCTCTTTGTCATCAGGTTTCGGCAGTCATCAAGCTGGCCTTTTACCATCTTAGGAACATCACTAGGATTAAGCACCTTGTTCCGTCCAGCAACCTACCTGTTTTGGTCCACACCTTCATGACATCCCGCCTTGATTACTGCAACTCCCTTTATCTAGGGCTTTCTGGGGTTGAAATCTGCTGCTTGCAGCTAGTGCAGAATGCGGCAGCATGTTTATTGACATGGGTATCTAGAAGATCTCATATTACCCCTGTGCTGCACAATCTGCACTGGCTGCCTATTCAGTGGCGGATCACCTTTAAGGTAGGTCTTTTGACTTACAAAGCCCTACATGGCTTGGGTCCTGATTACTTGAAAGAGCTCCTGGTTCCTTATGCCCCACTGTGACAGCTATGCTCAGCTGACGAGGGGTTGCTGGAGATTCCGAGGGTCAATTTAAAGTCATCTGGTGCACGTGCTTTTGGATTTGTGGCACCGACTCTCTGGAATTCTCTGCCCCTGTCAGCTTCAGGAGTACAGGACGGTGGGGAGTTTTAAGCGGGCACTTAAGACTTTTCTTTGGGGGAAAGCTTTTTGGTATTTCCTTGATTTTATCCTGTATTTATTGTTTCATTGTTTTATTTGAACTGTACAGTGTCTTGGTTGTTTGAAAGGCGCCTAACAAATAAATGTTATTATTATTATTATTTATTATTATTTACCACTTCTTTATGTTATGGTGTGCAGCATGAAGTGAAAATTAAGAATATGCTAGTGAAACGTTGGGGCATCTGAATTCATATTTGAAAATAAAGTGTTTATCAAACAAGTTGGATCATGTGGCTATATTGCCAGAGCCAATGCATACATTTTATTTGTTTAATATTGAGTGCACCAACTCATCTGGGCTCCATTAAAAGAGGATATTACCTTCGAGAGTGAGTTCTCCAGACCTGCATTTTTAAGTACCAAAATACCTTTAGCATCTCTTTTTTATTTTGTGCCCTCCATCTGGTTGGCATTGTGAATTTTCAGTAAGAATGATCCAATTCAAATGAGAAGGTTGTACAGAATCCATAAAAACAGACAAGCAATAAAACAGAAAAGATAAATTACTACAGTGCAACTAAAGTTTTACAAGTCTTTTTTTTCCTCAGTGACAAGGAAGTACTATATTTTAAAACATATAAAGATACCATGCTTTCTGAATAGATACACAGAATACTATGTCACAAGCATGTAGTGGACATTCAATGACACTTTTTCATCCCTATATTCACTGGACCATAAATGAAGATACATATAAGCTTTCACAGTCGCAGTCTGATCCTACTAGAATTACAATTTCTTTTATTTTCTTTTTTATGTTGGCGCGCTTACGCAGCCAACATCTTGGGATAGTGCAGATATGGAGGTGTGGTAAGCTGGGTAGAATGCAGGGAGCGCGAACCAGTAGGTCGTCCCTCATTCCCCAATCAGCCTGCATGCCAGCGCCACACCACCCGGGTGAGCACATCTAAGGAAAAGTCTGCTGCAATGCGAGCACAGCTCATCACACACAGCAGACCCTTCCTACGTGCTCGCCAGCTGGAAACATGGCAGCACAGTGGCCGCTAAACTGCCAGCTTCGGGGGTGCCCAATCCCTCGGTCAGCTTACCCTGCCCAAGTATGTGCCAACAGGGAGCCCACTCCCCATCAGCAGAATGCGTCTCCCCCCCACTTTCGTTGTTTGCTGACGGGCCAATCCCTGTCAGCATAGCCCCTTTCCTGGTATATCAGCCGACGGGAGCCACTAATCATTGGTATGATGCCCCCCTTCTTCTGTGCCGACCAGGTGCCCAACCCCCATTGGCTACTGTACCCCCAAAAGAAACTACCTGTCAAAAAGAAACCATCCGCGATGTGTTTTTTTAGTACCTGTAAGCAGAAAATGGTCCCTCGTAGTCTCCCTACCCACCAACCGCACCCATCTATTGCGCACCCTGCATCCCCACACACCCCCTCACCCCATACTTACCTCCGGAACCTGGTGTAATGATCTTAAGTGTACTGGGAACACGTCTTCACTCTTCGAAGCTGACCGCGAACTGAGGAAATGCCGGTAAGCTGTATAATGGAATAAATAGGGTTTTTTCAACATTGATGCATATCTCAGGCATTTTTTGGAATTTTTTCACTAAATTTTCAACATGGGGTTTTTGGGACCCCTCCTCATAAATTCTGTCACAGTTATGACATTAATCAGTCCTGAAAGGTGACTTCACTGTCACTTTGCAGAATCACCTTTTGGGACAGATTAACACAAGGACAGTGCCATTGTTCATGAGGTGGGCTCTCAAAAAGCCTATGTTTCAAATTTGGTGGAAAAATTAAAAAAAAATGGCTGTTTTACGAGTGTGCATTGTGCAGTTACTACGCACGCTCGTAACTTCATGACTTCACAATATTTTCATGCCAGATTTTTAACATTGTAATTTTTCTACATCTCCTTCTGAACAGTACAGCTGTCATTTTCCACATCCTGGCCAAATTGTGTTTCTGCACTTCCGGCACACAATACCACGGTCGCTGTGGAAAATCAGTGTTCGGGGCAGATTACAAAAATGACAGTGACACTGTTCATGAGCAGAGGTCCTAAAATGCCTATGTTGAAAATTTGGTGATGTTACACCATAGAATGACTGTGTTACGAGCGTGCGTTACGCAGTTTGCACGCACACTCGTAACATGCATTTGTAATATTTTCACTTTGGATTTTCACCATTGGCATTTTTCCACACCTCTTGATGAACAGTACAACTGTCATTTTACATATCGTGCCCGAAATGTGTTTTCACTTGTCTGGCGCAGAATAGCACATTCGCTGTGTGAAATCACTTTTTGGGACAGTTTGAGGAAATGACAGTGACACTGTACATGAGCAGAGGTGCTGAAATGCCTATGTTGAAAATCTGGTGCCGGAACTCCATAAAATGACAAGTTACAATGTTACAAGTGTGCGTTGTGCATTTCCCACGCACCCTTGTAACTTCGCAAATTTGCAATACTTACATGCCACATTTTTACTACTGCCTTTTTTTACAACTCCTTATGAACAGTACAGCTGTCATTTTTCACATCCTGCCAAAAAATGTGTTTCCACACTGCACCACCAAAGCCAATGCCAGTGCGACAACATTCAGCATTGACAAATGCATGTTATACTTCTTATAGTTTTCCAACATGTCAGTTATGTTATTACTTGTTACACACTAAAACATTCTGGTACAGTGTGACCCCTTGTATAGCAGAAATATATTGTCCCTAAATGTCCTCTCAGTGATAGACTATGGTCTAGCAGTATATGGGGCTGCCTCCCAAACTGCTTTGAAACGTATCAAAACAACACTAAACAAAGCATGTCGTTTAGTCCTAGGTGTACCCAGCCACATTCACACCTGCGAGTTGTACACTCAAACAAAATGGCTCAACCTTGACAGTCACCTCCAGTATCAAGTATGCATGCTCGCCAAGAAGTCTATGTTAGGACTTACCACCCCAGGCCTGCAAAGCCTCCTTAGCCAACCTAATTCCATCAGATGCACTAGGGGTACAAACAACTCAGCTCTCTGCATCCTTTTCCATAGAACCACACAAGGCCAACGGTCCTACGAATACCAGGCACCACTTTGGCTTAATGCACTTGACCTAGGCATCACAAAAGAGGACAAAATAGGCCCCTTTAAAGATAAACTCCCAGTGGCCCTCACCACAAACAGGAACTGTGACTGTGAGACCTGAACTCCCCCACACTCACCCCTCCTCTTTCCTGCTACCCTCATTCTAACCTGCGCCCTTGCCTCTCCTCTCTTCTTGCTAACTAACACTCCCCTAGTAGGCTCCAGGTCCCCGCCTCAGCACTTCCCACCCAGTGAGTCTAGCCCTCCTTTATGACTAGACTCTTTAGCACTTAAGACAAAAGAACTGCTGCCCATCAAGTTCTTGCCTCCTTGCATATAGTATTAGTTAATTATTTTAAAGATTATATCATCCTCTGTTCCCTACCTGATTCTCTCTCTTTCCTGTAAATTCTGAAGATATTCACTTAACAGCCTGTCAACCTAGCCTGCTTTAAATTATGTGTCTGTATATTTGTACTTATGTAATCCCTGTTATTGTAATTATGCAATCTCTGTAACCTGATGTACTCATGTCTGTCTAGGCATGGAACCTCCTTGTATCTGCTTATGTACTTGTAACCATGGTAAATAATGTTATGCCCATGTATTACTATGACGTGGAACCTCTGTAAAAGAGCCTCTGGCTCAATGGTACTTCCTAGAAATAAATACATGTGAAATTTCTATACAATGCATGTTCCTTTAAGTATCAGTTGTATCATATGACAATTTTCATTCCTGAAGTCCTATTGGTTTGCAATATGTTTGTTTTTCATTTGTATTTGTTACACAGTTGGTCTTCACTACCGATTGACACCTATGTACGCAGTAAGGCATCAAACGGGACTGCTTGTGAAATGTTAACCCAATACTCTGCACTGTTGTAAAATGTAAAATGTTAACCCAATACTCTGCACTGTTGTAAAATGTAAAATGTTAACCCAATACTCTGCACTGTTGTAAAATGTAAAATGTTAACCCAATACTCTGCACTGTTGCATGGTAAGAGGCACATTCAAGTGCTTTTACCCCACTATAATTTCTTACTGGCTATCAACGGTTACTGTTGTATCACCCCTTCAGATGTGTCAGCACTGATATATACCATATCTCTTGGCTGTTAAGAGTGAAGGACTTATGTATTGGTAAAGTTGCAGTGTAACACCATGAACAGTTGGGAGGTAATAGTACAGTGCTGCGCACAACCCACAGATTTGTCAGTGGGTATTAACTATTAATCTTGTGTAACCCCCAGGTGGCGCTATCCCAAAGGCTACTACCCCTGCCTGCATAACTACTAACAGGTTGAGGGGCCTGGGTCCAATGGCAGTGCCTCCACCCAGAGGTCAGGGTTAAGACAGTCTGGTATGACTTGGTCACAGCCCTCTGGGTCACTGCAGCCCCCCTTTCTTCCCACTAGTGGCCCACACAAATGAATTACAGTACCTTCGCAGTATACACTTACCCCCAGGATTGACTCGATCAGCTTGACTCTGGGGACCCCCTGTAAAGTAAGATGCAGTAATACAATAGCCACTGTATAGTATTCCCACACAGCCGGTCTCTAATCCAAGGAAATGACTGGCTTCAAGGTTATTATTGCAATTTTAAATGTAATCACAATAACGACTTGTTCCCATTTATTTTTAACTTGATTAAGCTTTTAAGCAGAATGCGTGAGTCACGTGTGCTGCACAGAATCAGTTGGCAGCTGGATTGGTCATTTCTAAGATGTCAATAACCAATCTAGTAGGGAATTAGGAACCTCACTAGGCTCATGAATAATTAATTAAACGTATAATAAGTATTACTGTTCTACTACTCGCACTGTTGTTGTGCAACACATTCACAGCTATTTAACCAATAAAACACAAAGGCCCATTGCTTGTACAAGATCTCAACCACACTCAGCAGCATTGCAAGGCACAAGGCAAAGCCGAGTGGCTTCAACATGTGCTGTAATTTCTCTGTGGCCATAAATTGTTTCTCTCCTAGTACCCACTGAGAAATCTTCTTTGATATATACCTTGTCATGTAATTGCAAACACTAATGCACTTAGCTCTTGGTGAATATGCAATATTATCCTATGGCCACTCGGACTGCAATTTTGCAGTGTTGTGCACCAGCCATGAATTTGTCAGTAACTACTAAGTATTAGTTTTGCAGTATTCAGGCTGTTGTTCTACTACAGATTCACATGCTGTTAAGTAATAAGGCACAAAAGGTGATTCACTGTGAAAGGTTAACCTTGCACTTAGCACCATTGGAAGGCACAAAGCAAAGCCAAGTCTGTTCAGCACCTGCTATAATTTCTCTCTGCCTATTAAGTCTTACTTTTCTAGTACCGACTGAGACATCTCCTTTCCTATATACCTTGGCCCAGATAGTCAAAGGAGATGCACCTGGCACAACTGAGTTGCGCTGGCGCATCGCCAAAATGCACCCCTGAGCCATATTCAAAAGGGGGTGATGCACTGCCCAATTCTTTTTTTTTGTATTATATTTTTACCTCCTCTCTACTTGCTCCACTTCAGCCTCTCCTTCAGGCTTGCCAATGCTTGCTCTGGTCCTTCTGCCCTCCGATCCTCCAGTCCCATGTAGCAGCCAACCCAGGGTAACCCAGAGTAACCCTTCTCCAGATGGGTCACCCTCCTCCGAGGGGGAATACACCAGCCCAGGGGGAAAGCCAGCACTATACTTGGCCCTGGGGTGCTGCTGGGATGGAGGACTCAGCAGGGACATGAATGGCACCAGACAGCTGGGCAGCTGTCATCCGGCTTAAAGTGGGGCGGTATTTCCGCTTTTCTGGTGCATCCCCTATGTGCATCTCTTGTGCTCTTGGTCTCCACCAGGGGCTGTCACAGCATGACGTCAACCCACTACCCACCCCAGGCGAGGAGAGCAGTCCTATGGATGCTCGATTCTCTC
This sequence comes from Neoceratodus forsteri, assembly GCA_016271365.2. Lineage (NCBI taxonomy): Eukaryota > Metazoa > Chordata > Ceratodontiformes > Ceratodontidae > Neoceratodus > Neoceratodus forsteri. The sequence continues at coordinate 33,420,380 of JADMNL010000033.1, forward strand.
CTTCCCCTGCCAGCCCCCGGCGTCCCAAGTCCGTTACTGAACCCGGGTCACCATCATGGGTCGAGGTAAGGCACCAGTGCCTCAGCCCTCTATGCCACTGGGCCAGCCCACTGCTCAATTCTGAAAGCACTGCAGAGCAAAGATAATGTATGCGGCATATCCAGAGGGGCGTTCTCTTGCATATGTGGCACATCTCCATATTCAGTTGAGAAGTGCTGTGCAGCTGCCCACACATCTCGGAGATGTGTCACGCAAAGTTAGGTATGAAAGAACCATGCGTAAGCTGTAGCCACCCACAGGTGGGCTGCTGTACTTCACAGCACAACACAGCAGCCATCAGTTCCTGGGTGGCTACCCCCTCAAGCCACGACTGTTAAACAATTGTACCCCTCACATACTTGGTAGTCTAGTGTCCCCCCATCCAGCCCTGATCATACAATAAATTGCAGTATCCAACACATCCCTGGTAGTCTAGTGGCTCCCCGTACCCTGACTATGCTGAAATTATTGCTGTACCCTAACTAATCCTGGTAGTCTAGTGGACCCCCCTCCCATCCCCAGCGTAAAAAAGAGTTTGGTCCAAAATACCCTGGTAGTCTAGTGGCCCCCCTCTCATCTCTGAACCACGTCCATAGAAGAAACCTAATCTCAGCTTCCATGGTAGTCTAGTGGTACCCCCTCCCAGCCATGATCGTACCATAAAAATTAATCTCATGATTTCCCTGGTAGTCCAGTAGACCCCCCACCCACTGAGACACCCACACTCCACTCCACTGCCCCCATCCCAGCATGGCCAATGACATCAGCAAGCAGCAAAACCAACCCGCACACTTCCACGGCTGCCCGCTGACTGAGCTGTTGAGGAATGACAGCTTACAGTATGCACCACAATACCATTGGTCAGCACTGTTGACCAATGGGCTTGCAGTGTGTACTGTAAGCTTTAATTCACAATTTGTTGAAAGCCTTGGCTACTGAGGCAGGGTCTGAGACAGGGCAGCCATCGATTTTTATGGGCCGAGCAGACTTGTTGGGAGGGGGGATCCAGGAGGGAGTGGATCACCTTCCAGAAAGAAGCTGGGGAGTTTTGGTTCTGATCAATCTCAGATTTGAAATAAGAAGCCTTGGACTGGTGAATAGCTTTGGTGCACCTGTTTCTTAGTTGTTTCTAAGACTGGAGGTTGCTATGGGAGTGGGATGCTTTGTAATTTCTCCAGGCTTTGTCCCTAGAACAACACAAGGCAATGAGGTCAAAACTGAGTCGGGGTGGAGGTACCACTTCACCCTCACTTTCTTAAGGGGTGTGTGGAGGTCCCAGATGCAATTAAAGATGTTATAAAAGTGGGATAAGGCAAGGTCAGTATCCAGGGCGGAGAAGACTAGCTGCCAGTCAGTATTAGTGAGGTCTTGCAGCAGAGCAGTTTTGTTAAGGGAATGGAGGGGGTGGGACCATATGAATTTAGGAGGGGAGTGGGGAATGTGGATTTTGCAAACACAATGGGTGATACAGTGATTGCTTAGGGCATTGGAGAGGATGCCCGAGGCTGAGATGCGGTGAGAGTAGGATGATTATATCCAATCTAGAAGGGAGTGGTTTTGGGAATGAGGGTTTAAATGGGTAGGTTCCTGGATAAGTTGAGAGAGGTTAAGGGCTTCAGTCATTAGGGTAGTGGGCTTGGCAGATGAGGAGAGCTAGTCAAGGCTAAAATCACACAAGAGCAAAAGCTGTCCTTTAGAGGTGAGGGTGGAGATGGAGGAGATGGCCTTGATGATGGAATCAGGTGAAGTGTTTGGTGGGGCATATAGAGCACAAATGTAGAGGGGGTGAAGGAGGGAAGGGAATGTGGGCAACAATGAGTTTATGGGTGAAGGGGTAGGGCTTCTTTGAGGATAATAGAGCTTGAGATGGATTGCCTGATGTACAAGGCTACTCCCCACCTCACTTTCCTCTATCTTAATGGAATAAGTTAAAGTCTGGAATGGTGATAGAGGAGTTAGGGATTTTGGCAGATATCCAAGTTTCTGATATACAGAGTATGTCAGGGCGATATTGGGTGAGTCAAATATTTAGGGCATCCATTTTGTGGAGGAGGCTCCTGGCATTGAGATGATAAATACGGAGACCCTTAGGTAGAAAGGATGAGGATGGAGTCAGAGGCTGCTCCGGGAGGGTTGAGGGCAGAGCGAAAGTGGATTGGGGCATGGGGGGGCAGGGTTTGGTTGGATGTCACTGGCAAGAAGCAGGAGAAGGAAGAAGAAGAAGGGAAGGAATGGATGGAGTTTGGATTTGCCAGAAGTGTGTGCGGAGGGCAGGTGGAGAGGTTTCATCAGTGGTAGAAAGCTTCAAGGTTTAGGAGGTGGGAGGGGAGCAGTAAGAGGTGGATGATGGGGAGGAGAGGGAGAGAGGGGTAGGACAAGGGGTGAGGAGGTAAGGGGTGGGAGAGAGCATGGGTGGGCAGGAGGGGGCAGCAAATGGAGGGGGCAAAAAAAGGATAACAGGGAGAAGTGAGATGGGGCCAGGCTGGCTGTGTGGGAAGGGGGCAAGAAGGAAGGGGCACTGGAGGGAAGGAAAAGAAAATAATTAAGAGAAACAGAAGAGGATGGGGGGGAAGAGGAGGGTGGTCCACATGGTCAGGAGAGAGAGTTCCTCCTAAGTGGGTAAAATGCAGTAGTGGGAATGTATAGTGATGAGTCATAGTAGACAGAAAGAGCAGCGGTAGAGTAGTAGGGGCTAAACTGCAAGGCAAAGGCAAAAAGACTTAAATTCTTGGTTTATGTGCAGGCTGCCACTGAACTAGGCATTGCTGGAAGAGAAAATAAGGTGGATTTCAGTGGATGAGTACTGCTGAGGTATGATTGGTTGAGCTGCACTGAGGGGAGGAGTCGAGCAAGTGGATTTAAAGAGTGACGGGAGAGTGGGTCGGAGAAAATTTAGCTGCCAAAGAAAGAATAAAGCATTTGAGATGCAGGAGGGCTAAATCAGAGGAGTCTGTTTGGGTCGCTTATCAGGATGTGAGAAACTCAGTAGTGGCCAATCGCCTGTAAGGGAGAAAGGGTGCCAAGCTTTAAATTTTCTTGGTGCTCCTAGTGGGGCTGTACCTTGATTTGTTCCTTGCGGCTGTGGAGGGTGAGGCAGGTGGTGTCAGCAGAGAGAGAGCTGTGCCGTAGGGTAACACACCCGGGTTAGTGGGGCTCAGAATCCTGATTTGTTCCTTGTGGCTGTGGAGGGTGAGGCAGGTGGTGTCAGCAGAGAGCTGTGCCGTGGGGTAACACACCGGGTTAGTGGGGCTCAGAATCCTGATTTGTTCCTTGCGGCTGTGGAGGGTGAGGCAGGTGGTGTCAGCAGAGAGAGAGCTGTGCCGTAGGGTAACACACCCGGGTTAGTGGGGCTCAGAATCCTGATTTGTTCCTTGCGGCTGTGGAGGGTGAGGCAGGTGGTGTCAGCAGAGAGAGAGCTGTGCCGTAGGGTAACACACCCGGGTTAGTGGGGCTCAGAATCCTGATTTGTTCCTTGTGGCTGTGGAGGTTGAGGTGGGCAGTGTCAGCAGGGAGAGCCACACCATGGGGGAGTCCACCCGGGTCACGAGGTCACCTGTGTTCTGCCTTATTGCCACAAAATGTAAGGACATGGCTTCAAAAAAAGTATCACAAAATTCCACATTTTCACAGAAGCTCATGAAATGAAACATTACTCACTGATGTTATTTTGGAATCTTTGGGCCTGACTTTAAAACAGCAAACTTTGACTCAAGATGCCTGCGCCAAACAAGTTGCAACAAAGTTTGTGGCAATCACAACTTTTGAGCACAGACTGTGTCAAAATCAGGATGCCTTGCACGGAAGTGTCACTACACCACCCTTTCGGCAGAAGTTCCCTTGCAACAAATCACAAGGGGGCTTGCACCATAACAGGGCTGCATTATCCCCTTTTTTGGAATTTTGGAAGCACCCTCATTGACGTAAAAGGGGGCTCAGGTTACACCAGCTAGGAGGTGTTCTAAGCACCATGTGCCACTACCAGACACTGTGGTGACTGGGGGAACCTGCATATAGGGAGCTGGGGCAGAAAGAGCATGGGGGTGCCCTAGAGGGATTCAGGGATATGGTACAATATCAGGGTGGTGAGGTGTCACCCAGTGAGGGTGCCACTCGCAATGGCAGACAGCTCATCAGACCACTTAGTGGGGATTTGGCAGGGATGGATAAGAACATTGCCCCAGATGGGAACAGCCCTGCTACCCACCCTATAGGTGCCAAAATCCGCAACCCCATAGGTGGGAGGAAGTGGCTGCAGGATGAAGGATGCCAGTGGTAGAGAGAAATGTTCTTCAGGCACCACAACAGTTCACTGGTACCCAGACCCACCCACATTGTCGAGTCTGCCTCCCACCTATAGGGTTTGGGATTTTGGCACCTATGGGGCAGGTGACAGGGTGTGTTGTAAGTGACAGGGCTGTGCCCACCTGGGGCCAGGTTACAGTCCATCCCTGTCAATCCCCCCACTAAGCGGTCTGATGGGCTGTCTGCCATTGCAAATGGCACACCCACCAGGTGCCACCTCACTACTGTGACATTGCTGCCACAACCCCCATGTTCCTTCTGCATCTGGCCCCCTCCTGGCATGCATATTCACCACCCCACCATTGCAGTCTCTCTAGTGTTGCCCCGGGTGAGGAGGGACAGATCCCTTCATCAATTCCTGCAGGTGTGCCAAATATATGGCACAAGTCTGCAGCTGCAGAAACTCCTGGGTCTTTGGTACAGGGACCCCCACATTTTATAAACTTGGCCGGAGGGTCCCTGACACACCCGGAGTTTGCCGCAGCCCTAGAGCAATGCAACTTGCATTGCCCTAAGGTTACTTTTAAAATTGGGTCCTTTGGCTGGTTATAGCTTGGCCAGCCTTTCAGCAAGAGATTAGATGCTGTAGTTGACACACACAGCCTCTTTTTTATGTTGGCGCTATTGCGCAGCCAACATCGTGGGACAGTGCAGCTTTGGAGGCGGGGTCACTGTTGGGAAAATGCAGGGCATGCACCAGTAGGTGCATTCCGCATTCCCCAATCAGCCTGCATGCCGGCGCCACACCATGCATACATAATGTGGTAAGCACATCTAAAGAAAGGTCTGCTGCAATCCGAGCAAAGCTCATCATATGCAGCGGTCCTTTTCTTGCCGTGCTCACTGCCATTATGTGCATGGTCAGTGAGCGGACAGCCACCTAACTACTGCCGACTTCGGAGGTGCCCAATCCCCTTTCGGTTAACCCCCACTTTCTTTGTGCCGACCGGTGCCCAATCCCCTTGCTCATGCCCTCCCACTTTCTTTGTGTGCAGTGGTGCCCAATCCCGTTGACATTACTTCCTCCCCCGTGTTGTGCGTTGGACGGGGTGCCCAATCCCCATTGGCTACAGACACCCCCACCCCAAACAGTTAGGTGGTATGCTGGGAGCCCACCCAGCATGCCAAATCCTGCAAAAAAAAAAAATGTCCTCGGTGGTTTTCATTTTTTCCTTGTAAAATTAAACGGACCTCGTAGTCTCGATGCCCCCACCCGCATCCACCCACTGCACACTCTGCCTCCCTCATCCCCCTCACACTATACTTGTTCGCGGAGTCCGGCGATGATGTTTTGTGGACCGGGAACATGTCTGCACTTTTCAAAGCTGACCACGAACTGAAGAAATTCTGGTAAGCTGTATAATGGAATGAATAGGGGGTTTTCAACTTTAATGCATATCTCAGGCATTTTTGTGAATTTTGGCCCCAAATTTTCAACATGGGGTTTTTGGGACCCCTTCTCATGAATCCTTGCACTGTCACAGCGTTATTCAGTCCTGAAAGGTGATTTCACGGTCACAGCACGGAATCACCTTTCAGGACTGAGTAATGAAATGACAGTGCTACTGTTCATGAGAGAGGCTCTCAAAAAGCCTATGTTGCATGTTTGGTGGAAAAAATCAAAACAATTACTGTTTCACGAGTGTGCGTAGCAACTGCGCAACACAGGCTCATAAGTTAATGCATTTACACTATTTTCATGCCAGATTCTCAACATTGGCATTTTACCACACCTTCTTGTGAACCGTACAGCTGTCATTTTTCACATCCTGCCTGAAATGTGTTTTCTCACTTCCGGTGCAAAATAGCACGGTCACTGTGTGAAATCAGTGTTTGGGGCACATTACAAAAATGACAGTGACACTGTTCATGAGCAGGGTTCCTAAAATACCTGTGTTGAAAATTTGGTGACAATACTCCATAAAATGACTGTTTTACGAGCATACGTAACAACTGCACAACGCATGCTCATAAGTTAGCACATTTGCAATATTTTAGCACCACATTCTCAACATTGGCATTTTACCACACCTTCTTGTGAACCGTACAGCTGTCATTTTTCACATCCTTGCTGAAATGTGTTTTTCACTTCCAGCGCAGAATAGCGCGGTTGCTGTGTGAAATCACTGTTCGGGACACATTATGAAAATGACAGTGACACTGTTCATGAGCAGAGTCCTAAAATACCTGTGTTGAAAATTTGGTGACAATACTCCATAAAATGACTGTGTTACGAGTGTGCATTACGCAGCTTGCACACACGCTCGTAAGTTCACAAACTTATATTTTCACTCTACATTTTCAACAGTGCCATTGTTCTACACCTCCTAATGAACAGTGCAGCTGTCATTTTTCACATCCTGACCAAAATCTGTTTTTGCAGTTCCGGCGTACGATAGCGCGGTCGCTGTGGGAAGCCCATGTTCGAGACATATTATGAAAATGACAGTGACACTGTTCATTAGCAGATGTCCTAAAATGCCTATGTTGAAAATTTAGGGATGAAAGTCAATAAAATGAGTGTTTTATGAGCGCGCATTGTGCAGTTTGCATGGACGCTCATGACTTTGTAAATTTGTAATACTTTCACTCCAGCTGTTCTTCATTGCCATTTTTCGATACCTCCTTATGGACAGTACAACTGGCTGAAATGTGTTTTTGCATGTCCGGTGCAGAATTGCACGGTCGCTATGCGAAATCAGTTTTCAGGACAGTTTGAGGAAATGACAGTGACACTATTCATCAGCAAAGGTCCAAAAATGCCTATGTTGAAAATTTGGTGGCGAAAGTCCAGACAATGACCTGTTGCAAGCATGCATTGCGCAGTTTCCACGCACCCTTGTAACTTTGTCAATCTGCAATATCTTCATGCCATATTTCTACCACTGGCATTTGTGCACACCTTGTTATTAACAGTCGAGCTGCCATTTTCCACAGCCTGCCCAATGGGGACATTGTAGTAATTTTTGATTGGTCATTTGGTTTGGAGTTGCAAGCGGATTGGTCCTTACCTTGCATGGTTGTCAATTGGCTGTTACTGGCAGCATGCACTCTGATTCATTGACTCCTGGAAGTGGGCAGGTCTTACTTTGATGGCACAGTTTTTTTTTTCAGTCCATGTAGAGACGTCGAGGAGTGAGGATCTGGCATGTGTGGCATTTCTCAATGTAATTTGGATTCAGCCTACTTCTGGAGCGGTGGACCTCAGGGGTGTCGTGGTGGAGCTACTACTGGAGTGTGCCCGTGGAGCGGCATGGATTGTTCAAGGATGTCTGCTGGATGAAGCCTTCTATTCGAGTGATAGTGGGAGTGGCTGGCTGCTGGAATTTTAATCTTCTTAGGAGTCTTCTTGTGGTGGCTTCATTTCTGAGAATTTTACTCTGTGGATTACAACATTGAAGAGTCGCAACCTTTGTTTTGTTATTTTTTACCCCATGTGGATTACAACCCTGAGGAGTTGCAACAGTTTGGGGCTACCTGTTTGTTACATTGAACAGTCATAACAGGATGTGGTGCAATTACATTATCTGGACTGTGTAGTACAGTACGGGCTGCATGCCCATTGGCTCACGCTGTGGACCAATGGGTGTACAGCCCTACCATATGTTGTCAGCCAACGGGCAGCGGGGTGGCAAGCGGGTGGGGAGCTGCTGCCCACCGCTGACTGGGGAGGAGCGGGGCGGTGGGGCTCAGTGGCGGGTGGGGAGGGGGGTACTGCTGGACCACCAGGGATCTAGGAACAATATTTTTACTACATATGCCCGCGATCAGGCTGCAAGCGGTCCACTGGACCACCAGGGATATAGGACCAACTGTTTTACTACATATGCCTGCAATCAGGCTGTGAGCAGTCCACTGGACCACCAGGGATATGGGACTATAAATTGTCTATGTATGCCCACGATCGGGCATGGGAGGGCACCACCACCACGGAAGTGCATCCGGAGCTCGGGTGGTGACCCACAAGTGGCAGCTGCTGTGTTGTGCCCTGCAATATGGCAGCTTACCTGTGGGGTGGCCAGCTGTTGCTCCTTTTTGTTTTGGCTCACCTGTGTGCAGTGCAGGTAGGGGTTGCATATGCATGGGCTCAGCACATTTCGGGCTGAATATTGGGATGTGCGGAGTATGCATGGGCACACCCCCCTACCTGCACTGCATACATTACTAATGTGCTCCAGCACATCGGGATTTGTGCCAGGCACAATCCCCCTTTGAATATCGCACCGGGGTGCATCAGTGGGTTGTACATGGTGCAACTGTGTTGCACCATGCACAACCCTACTGAATATCCCTCCCCTATAATTTAATACAGTGTATTTATGCCATAGAAAGTTTGACCTCCAGGGACAGTGAACAACATGCTGGAATTAAAATACAAAGAAAGTGAGTAACTGATTAAACAACAGATGATAATTTTTTTTTGGCTTCCTAAAACATACTATTGTGCAGTAAGATGTACCAGTTATAAAGACATTGGAACTTGAATGAAGGTATATTTAATATACTATAAAGAATACACTGATGTGTACAAGCTGGTGCCAACAAAGTTATTTCTGCCATCCTAGTTGAAGTCTAAGTTGCTTTTTATATTTAACTTCCTATTCAGGATCTTGTGATTTCCTTGCTTGTTGTGTACTGAATTGTGTACTGTATATTTTTGATTCTTTTCCCAGTGTTAATAACCTATCTATTAGTTTTGCTATTACAGATCTTATTTGAAAATATTGAAATATTTGTGAGCTTTCCAGGTTAAATCTATTCTAAAGTTGAGAAAAAGATAGTAGGATAAGTTCTCAACTAGCCGACTGATTTTAATGATCCCTTTATTAATCCAGAGGCCAGACTTTCACAACATTGTGCAGAGATTGCAACGAGCACTGCACCACAACGGTAAGGTTCTGGTGGTGCACCGTAGCTGCACACTATTTTATAATCTCAGGCAAGTCATTTAACTGCCTGTCCACTCCACTGTGGAAATGGGTAAACGCAGGATCCCACTGTGAACAATGTGTTGCATCTCAGCGGGTCTATCCTGTGTAAATAAATTTACAATTTAGTATTCAAACACCAGTCCCCAGATTCACAACTCTGTACTCTGGGCTACTCAACCTTATTGTTTTACTGATGAATGCACAGTTTAATATTGGGATCCTACCTGTGTTGAGGGAACTCAAACAGGAACAACATGTAACTAAACAAGTCATTGCATGCTGTGTTATAACTTATAAGATGTGAGTTAGAACAGATTGACTGCAGATTGAACAGATTGACTGGAGATTGGCAATGCATTTTAAGACATGCTAGCCTTAAACAGTTTGGCTCATAGATAATTCTGGGGGGCCCAAGTTGGTGGGACTCTAGTGTCCCTTCTTTTCAGCTACAGCAAGCACCTGTCCATGCACTTGCATTGGTATTCTGTGACAACATTAGTCCTGCAAATCCCATATCCAACTAAAGCGTCAGTCAAGCCAGTTGAAACAAATGGAATCACCTACTACAGCAAAAGGTTTGACTCTGGCCTTGCAGTCACTGTTCTTGCAGGCAAATTAGACCCCTCCCCTATCACCACTCTTCTGACCCCGAACTCTAGTTGCATATACTTACGTAGGAAGGGCAGACAAGCATTTGGGATGATCAAGGTGGGTTAGACTGTTCTAAACACATTTAAATTCAACATTTCACACATACAGTATACCAGCATATTTCTGAGCGGGATAGAGTTTAGTTATTTGAATCTGTGGGCTCTACATGTTTTTGGTATAGTATTAGCTACTGCTAAGCAATTTAAATCACAAACAGTAGTGAGAAAGAAATTATGTGACCTACTGGGAGTTGAATCCCAGCCTGGCAGCCTCCTATTCCCAGGTGGTGGATATGCAATACCAGGAAAAGGAAGTATGTCTTGGAACCCCAAACCAATCAAGTGAGCATGTAACTCAGTGGTTAGAGCATGGGATGGTGTTCTGTGGACCTGAGTTCAATTCCCAGGAGATCAAATTACTTCTCTCTCACTAAAATTTGTGATTTAAATTATTTAATGCTGGATGGCTAATACTGCACCTCCTCAAAAGTTTATTTTAGCCCCAATTTTCAGTGATGTTTTTCTCAACATGGCTCTGAGAATATAACAGTTGGCTGTCAGTCCTCCTGTCATATTCATTTTAATGGGGGATCAGCACATTAAAAAAAACCTCTACTGCCAGTGGGAGCCCCTCCAATGAGTGTGTGCGCGTACATGTGTGTGCATGTGTAATAACCTTTGTCGTATCCTTAATAACTTATTCACTGCAGGTAACCTGTTGTCAGCCACTCTGCCAACAATACTGCTTCATGCAGTATACCTGTATTTTGGGGTACAGAACAGTACAGTATGTCACATTAGCAGCACAGATTGCTGCAACATATCTCAGCAGCTCTGTTGAAACTGTGCCTCCCCTCCACAGCCTTCGGATTTGCATAATTAAATGATTTGTTACTGATTAGTTAATACAAGGGAGTTGACTGGCTGCTCAGTGACATATGGGATTATTTTCTCTCATGATGTCAGAGTTAATGCATTTTAAGCTGGTCTACCCAGATCCTCAGTTTGAAGAAGTGAAAAAAAAAAAAAACAAGCTGTGCAGGTGTGCAGCCCCCATGCCGTGGGATTGTAACCTTGTTCTCCACAGAACTGATTTGCTGCAATGTGAGCTTTTAGAATGTCTTCAGGTTTTCAAAAAAAGATGGACTTCTGTTATGTAGGAAAAGTTGTTTAGTAAAGTGCAAGGGAAATCTCTTCTGAATAAATCCAAAAGTTCTTATTGTGGAGGTTGGTCTCAAAATGTGTGCTCAAGAAATCCAAATGCAAGCTGACTACAGTGACAGTGGTTCTACCACACTGTGGCATTTCTTGCCACAGAGAAGTGTGAAACACTACTGTATAGCAAACATCTTGTTTGATGCAAGAGGAGATACCTTTACTAGGCTTAACAATAGTTGAGACATACAACACTGACCAGCACCAACCAAGCTTCCTGTACCAAGTTATCAAAAGTAATAGAAAGTAATCTGCATTACAGTTACAGTCACTAATTACTTTTTATGCACAAGTAATCAGTAACTAGAATGGATTACATTGATTTGAGAGTGACTAGTAACTGTAACTGATTACTTTTTCAAAGTAACTTACCCAACACTGCATGAGACTCTCTTATTCAGCAAAGAGTGTCTCCTGTATACCTGTGCTAGAAATTGGCACATTTGGACTATCTATTTATTTTTACTTTTTACATTTAAGATGGAAACATTTCCTGGACTTATAAGGTATCAGTATGTCCCACAGAGCCATGTATTGCAGCATAGATGTGGTTTTGTTTGCATCTGGTGATTGAGGGAACAGTTCAGCTTCTATTCACCATTTCTCACCCAACAAAAGTGCATGACACCTCTCATACTGCAATGAGTGGCTCAGTGGGACATATTAAAAAACAACAAAACAAGCATTGCTGACAGCAGCAGAGCTCAGTTACACTGTCCCCCCCTCCCACACACACCAAAAAAAGTGTATTTCTGAACGTTCCATTTTTGTTACAGAAGACATTTTACATGAAAACATTATCTTTGTCCTTTACACTTCAGCTATCCTGACTGCTTTTCCTGCCTTAAATCCCAATCTTCTGCTTCTAACACCACAATCAGTCATTGCCATGGCGCCATGGTAATGGATTATGATGTCACTCACAGCAGAAGATTATAAGGCAGGAAAAGCAGCAGGGACAGATGCAGTCTAAGGGGCAAAAGAAACAAATTTTCTTCAGTTTTTAGTTATAAAGAATGGATTCTCTTATATACTAAAATTCAAGGTTTTTTTTGGCAATGCTATGAAATTTGATTCCTGCTGATGCCATCTGTTAGTGTTTTGCTGAAAACTGGAAAATTACTTTAAAAGTGAGCAAGTGGTATTCTATTTATATAGAATGGAACACATAGTGCACGTCAAGGACATCAATTATTTGTTTCTGAGCTTATTCAATGCCGGGAAAAGCAACAGGAAATGTTTTAAGGTCTGTCATCCCTTGTGGACTACAACAACATCTTCTGTCCTTCCACTTTTCAGAGTGGTATACTGTGGCCAAATCCAATCTTTAGAGGACATAACTGCATCTCTCTGTGTTTTTTATGCAAAATGAAATATTGTTCCCTCCCTACCCCTATTCTAACATAAGGGCACAGTCACAAAAATGTGTAGCTCTGCAAAAGAGTAACTTAATGTTTCAGCCCAAATGTCAATAACTCTTTCTGAACCTTTTGATGTATCCCAGCTTAAATAGGTTTGTAGATCCATCATCCTGTATTACTGTAAATGTTCACTTTGGGGATCATTTGAAAAAAGGAGATGTAAGGGTGGGAGTACATGTGTGGCAGTGATGGATTGTGACATTTGTATCACACAGGGCATGGTTTTTAGTGGCTTCAAAGATTGCTACTATTAGTGCAATACCAGAAAGCTAATAAGCTGTGCCATAGGAAGAAATGCAGCACAACCCTACTGTGTCACAGTACTGTACTAATTCACATAGGCAGCAGCAATACTTTCCTGCCATTCTTATTATGCCTATTTCTACCTCCTGCACTACCAATGCCAATACAAGCAAGTAAACATTCGGCATGGATAAATGCTTTTTATGTTTGCTTGCACGCATGTGCTAGAAACATAGTGCCATCATACGAGTTTTCCAGAGGTGTGTCAGCCTCTTCCAATTCAGTCAGTGTATTTGCAAGCACGGTCACAGAGCGCCAATCACTGCTCCAGCTGTCTATGAAAGCTGAAAATGCAGTGGCATACAGTTGAAAGGGAGAGCTCTGCTTGAGTGAGCAGAGCTCTCCCCCCCACACACTTGCGCACACAAGCACTGCTTGTCATGCGCCTTCCCCTGCCCCCACACTGTATGGCCGACGAGGGTGCCCAATCCCATCAGCTCTACGCCCCCCCAAAGCATCCAGATGCCATGCTGGGAGCCCACCCCTGCATGTCAAAATAATGTTATGGTTGACGGAGGTGCCCAATCCCCTGTCGGCTCCACTGTCTCCCCCCCAGAGTACAGGGTGCCACACTGGGAGCCCACCCCAGTGTGGCAACAGATGCCATGGCCAACAGGGGTGCCCAATCCCCCATTGGCTCCATGCCCCCCCAGCCATCCTTCTGCCATGCTGGGAGCCCTCCCCTGTGGCAAACTTCCGCGTCGTCGTTAAAAACCCAAAAACCTCAAAAGCAAAATGGTCCCTTGCAGTGTCTGCACCCACCCGCGCCACCACTGCACCTGCCTCCTCCACCTCACCCCATACTTACCTCCAGAGTCCGGCGCAATGATCTTTGGTAGACCGGGAACACGTCTGCACTCTTCAAAGCCGACCGCGAACTGAGGAAATGCCGGGAAGCTGTATAATGGGATAGATAGGGTTTTCTTAACTTTGTTGCATATCTCAGGCATTTTTGGGTATTTTTGCACCAAATTTTCAACATGAGGTTTTTGGGCCCCCCTCCTCATGAATTCTTGTACTGTCATGGTGTTACTCGGGACCGAAGGGTGATTTCACAGCCACTGCACAAAATCACCTTTCCAGAATGATTAATGAAATGACACTGCCAGTGTTCATAAGGTGGGCTCTCAAAAAGCCTATTTTGAAAATTTGGTGGAAAAATTCCTAAAAATGACTGTTTTCTGAGCGTGCGTTGCACACTTCCTATACACGCTCATAAGTTTGTGAAATTTCAATATTTTCACTCCAGATTTTCAACATTGCCATTTTACCACACCTTCTTATGAGTAGTATAACTGTCATTTTTCACATCTCACCCAAAATGTGTTTCCGCCCATGTAGTGCACAATGGCGCAGTTGGTGTGCAAAATCAATGTACGGGACACATAAAGAAAATCACAGTGACACTGTTCATGATCAGAGGTCTTAAAATGGCTATTTTGAAAATTTGGTGAAAAAATTCCTAAAAATGACTGTTTTACAAGCGTGTGTTGCAGAGTTCCTATGCACGCTCGTAAGTTTGCAAATTTTCAATATTTTCACTCCAGATTTTCAACATTGCCATTTTACCACACCTTCTTATGAGTAGTATAGCTGTCATTTTTCACATCTCACCCACAATGTGTTTCTGCCCATGTAGCGCACAATGGCGCAGTCGGTGTGCGAAATCAATGTATGGGACACATTAAGAAAATCACAGTGACACTGTTCATGAGCAGAGGTCTTAAAATGGCTATGTTGAAAATTTGGTGAAAAAATTCCCAAAAATGACTGTTTTAGGAGCCGCCGTTGCGCAGTTCCTACGCACACTGGCAAGTTTGCAAATTTGTAATATTTGCACACGAGATTTTCAACAGTGCCATTTTACCGCACTTCCTTATGAGCAGTGCAGCTACCATTTTTCACATCTCACCCAAAATGTGTTTCCGCACATGTAGCGCACAATGGTACAGTCGGTGTGCGAAAACAATGTTTGGGACAGATTAAGAAAATCACAGTGACACTGGTCATGAGCAGAGGTCTTAAAATGGCTATGTTGAAAATTTGGTGACAAAACTCCATAAAATGACTGTGTTACGAGTGAGCATTGCACAGTTTCCACGCATCCTCGTAGGTTCATGAATTTGTAATATTTTCAGTCCAGATTTTCACCAGTGGCATTTTTCCACACCTCCTTATGAACAGTACAGCTGTCATTTTCCACAACATGGCCGAAATGTGTTTTCACACTTTCAGTGCAGAGATGCGTGGTCACTGTGGGAAATCATTGTTTGGGGCAGATAAAGAAAATCACACTGACACTGTTCATGATCGGAGGTCCCAAAATGCCTGTGTTAACAATCTGCTGTAAAAAAATCCCAAACTAGTTACATTATGGGTGTGTGTTGCACAGTTTCTATGCACGCTCATGACTTCACCAGTTTTTTTAAGATTTTCACAGCAGATTTTCAACATTGCCATTTTTTACACCTCCCCATGAACAGTACCACTGTCATTTTTCACATCCTGTTCAGAATGTGTTTTTGCACCTGTGGTGCCAAATGCCACAGTCACTGTGCAAAAGCAATTTTCGGCTAACAAACTGATATTCCCACTGTTCATGAGGTGGGGGTCACAAAAAACCATATTGAAAATTTGGAGTGAAAATACCAATGAATGCCTGAGGCATTAGGGTTTCCAACCATAACGCCCCACCCTGTAGAGTATGACAGGCATCAGGGGTGTGACTTGGGATTCTTGCCTGTCATGCTCATACCATTCCACCCCCACCCACACCCTGCAGCCAGTGAGAGGCATCAAGGTGTGCCTCGGACTCTTCGGGCCCAAACGTCGCCCCATTCTCCTATACCGCACCCATCTCACCGTATTTCCTGATGGAATGGGGTGTGCATAAGGGTCAAAGACCCCAAGGCACACCGTGACACTTGTCAGTGTCTGCAGGGTAGGGTGTGGTGAAATGGCGTGGTTGTTATGCCTGATGACCCAAAGGCACACCCCAATGCCTGCCACTCTCTGCAGGGTGGTGGTGGGGTTGGCTTCACTTCCATACTTCACTGCCATTCCTATTATGCAGCTCTGTAACTTCTACACTACTAATGCCAGTGCCAGCAAGCAAACATTCGGCATTGACAAATGCTTGTTTTACTACTATGGAATATCTCCTCTCTCTCTCTCTCCTCTCTCTCTCTCTCTCTCTCTCTCTCTCTCTCTCTCCCCCCATCATGTTGCAAGGGGGCTGAGAGAGAGAGAAACAGAGAGAAGTTCAATGCATTCCTTTCTGAATGGGCCTGAAGTTTACAATAGAGATTATCTTAGTGTTTCCTTCCCTATTAGGTCAGTGATGCACACTTAACAAATGAATAGCAGTTGAGGACTTCACACGTTATGGTAGCAAATGTTTTTTTCCCCCTGTGTGTTTTTTTTACAATTACATGACAGACGGCTGCAAATAACAGCTTTGTTATGTCACAGTTACCTGACTCAATTGCAATAAATGGCCAGACCACCACAGCAGTCTAGCTATTCCACTACTTGCAAATTTCTACGCTCAGTGCTGCACATAAGGGTACATGCTACATAATTACCTAGACCCAAACTGGGTTTCATTTGCTAAATGTATTTATTTATTTAAATCTAGGATTAGAATTACCTTTGAGCCAAGGTTCTTTTACAAAGGTTCCACGTCAGGAGAGTACACACATAATAAACATGTTAAACAAGGGCATGCAACATTAAAGACAGCATACAACCATATTCATCAGTTCAGATATGGCATCACAGTAAATAGGATACATGAATAACACATAAAAAAGAATCATTTCAGAAACCTAGAAGAAATCAGGGAGGAAGGGTGAGAGGATAGGGGGGTGGCAGCCGAAAAAGACTAAAAGAGAAAAAGTAGATAGACTTGGTATTTAACAACCAGGGCCCTGCCATTCTTAAAGTTTATATTTGGGGAAATTGTTTAACCAGAAAAGCACACCAAACCAGAACTTGCTTCCAGGGTCACACAGTATGCAAGAAGGAGCTAATGGGATTCAAACTGACCTCTCTAGGGTTGCAGCTCACTGCCCTTAATCACTATGCTATACTGCCTCCTATTTCATTTGGACCCTCAAGTGGCCATTGTGAGAACTCTGCAAGCAACCCATATTAGGCATGCTTTATATTCTTTAATTTCCTTTCTACTACCATGCCATGATTTTCTAATTTTAATAGACAAAAAAGAGTCAAGATATGAAAACAGCAATGATGTCATTTTTTGCATTACTCTAAAATGCAGTAGGATACCTGCAGTTTACCAGTGGTAGAAACAGTCCGTTAGCTTTAGCAACTTTTTGTATGTTCATGCATATACACATTGTGTATTTACAATAATGAGTCTGAGAAACATATAAGCCACAATATAGGCTGATAATATGACATATTGCTAATTGTCTTACTTACCTCTACTATCACTAAGTCCTGTGCGAAGACATGTCTGTCATACTAATGTTGCACCACTCCACACTGTCATTGTACACCTCCTTCAATACATTGTTCAATAGATATAAAATACACCCAAACCATCACAGTACATGGCATCTCTTCTGTGATTGTCATGTCTTCCTGACTTACTAATGCTATTCATGTTTTGTACTAGGCTAAGACAGAGAGACCCCCTGCTGTGTGTCAAATGCAAACCTCAAGAGATCCAACAGGAGATAAAAACACTGTAGCCATAGACTGCCAGTCTGATAGCTTGTCATAACACATACAAAGTATCACTTTCTGCTGCTTTTCAATGCTACAAAGTGCTCTATAACAATAACAAGTCTACAGATAAGACACATCAAAGTACAGCACTGGTCTCAAACCATATTTACAAACTTAGAAATCCAAAAAGAGAAAAGGAAATCCACTACCCTAAATCACAGGGCTTCTCAGCCACAAAAAAGAGCTTCAGCTTCAGTGCTCTTTATTAATAAATACTACTGCCAACTGTGTTAATGGTGAGCAAATTCATGGATGGTGAAATAGTAGGGGGGAAACCCAGAAAAAAACTTTCCATAGCACTTTAAATAATGCAAAAATGATTTATTTTCCACAACTTAACTACAAATTGCAATAAAGTGCTTACACCAATTCAATGTAATGCAAAAGTACGGTCTCCTACCATACATATGCCCCACCTGAGTCCAGGGCATCTAGGCGCTAGCCGCTCTACTCACCCCTGCACTTCGCCGCTGTGGCTTCCTGAGGGGCTGCGATTCCATATCCCCTTCATTCTTCAATACTCAAAGGGCATATGCAACATAATTAGAAAATCCTAACATTGAACAACTACCTTAATCACTTAAATGCAACTAAATTTATCAATAAAGTGGCCATTAAAGCTTATGTTCCATTTATACTGTATGTAAAACATTTCTATTGCAAATAAATTTAAACATTGCTTGAAGTTCTAAAATAATAGACTGTTCACATTAAATGTATTCGCAGCATATGCAATTCAAGAACCTATGCTCTGCTATATGTATGACTGCATTGTTATACACTTTAGGTTCACAATGTGTATATAAAAATATATAGGTGTAACAAGACGTCCCATTCAACATAGCCTCTTACAAACATGCAGTGCCATGCCATATCAATCCATTTAAATAAGCAGCTATGTTAATTCTGTTGTTTCTAATTCTAAAACAAATACTAAATTCCAAATTCACAGTATCATAGTATAACGGCCACTCAATTCAATGTAATTTACTGATGTTCACCACTGAATGGGCTCGCCCATAATGGAGTCAGACTGCACTCGATATTGATGCTATTTACTCACTAAAAAGAGTCGCGTGCAAATCTTATCCAATTCATTTGCAGCCCATAATTAAGGTTTCAAATTAATATTTATCGATCTTGACAGCAAAAGAAAAAAACATCAGAACAAGGACAGCCAGAAGTAATACAGGATAAGAAAAAAGCAATTTGATCCAATGTTCAGTATGTCTTGCATTTTAAATGTTATGCTTCAGTTCTACATTAAATTGTATGTGATTGATTAAAAAGAGAAACCAAAAATGATTTTTCCCCCAATTGTTTAACCAGGAGAGACACACTAAGCTGAAAGCTTGTTTACAGATGTGACCTGGCAGCACTGGGAAGTTAAGTGGATTGCTCAGTGTCACACAGTATGCAAATGGGGCTGTGGGATTCAAACCCAGGTCTCCAGATTTGCAGCTCAGAGTCTTAATCCACTGTGCTATACTGCCTCCAATGTCAACTATGTATTTGTATATTTGGCAATTTAGTTAGTTGCCCAGCAATTTTAGCATAATCAAACACTATGCATTGAATAGTAACAGAGCCACACTACACCCTAGCCACTTTGTGCTTTGATGACAGATCAATAAATATAAATTTGAAGCCGTAATTATGGGCTGAAAATTACTTGGACAAAATTTGCATGTGATTCATTTCAGTGAGTAAATACTGTCAATAACGAGTGCAGTCTGACTGTGTCATGGGCGAGCCCATACATTGATGCACATTAGTAAACTGAATTGAGTGGCACTTACACTACTACACTTTGCACTTGGAGTTTAGTATTTCTTTTAGAAATAGAAACAATACAATTAACATAACTGCTTATTTAAATCGATTGATAGGGCATGATACCGCATTTCTTCTAAGAGTGCTGTATTACATGGGACGTCTTCTAACAGATATATACTTTATATACACATTGTGAACCTAAAGTGTATAACAATGTAATCATACATATACCATAGCATAGGTTCTTGAACTGCATATGCTGTGAAAACATTTAGGTCCAGATATTCAAAAGGGTTGCACCATGCGCAATGCACTGATGCGCCCCAGCATGATATTCAAATGGGACTTGCACCTGGCACAAATCCCGACGTGCCGGAGTGCATCAGTAATGTATGCAGGTGCAGGTGGGGGGTGGCATGCCCATGCATACCCTGCACAGCCCGATATTCAGCCTGGGATGTGCAGAGCCATGCATGCGTAACCCCTACCTGCGGCAGCACAAAATTGATCCAAAAAAAAGGAACAAGGGCTGGCCACCCACAGGTGAGCTGCTGCATTGCAGGGCGCAACATGGCAGCTGCCAACTGTGGGTGGCCACCCGAGCTCCGGCTGCACCTCTGTGGTGGCACCCCCCCATGTCCTATTGCAGGCATCAGCAAAAAAAGATTAATCCTAAATCCCTGGTGGTCCAGTGGACTGCTGCCCGCCCAATCGTGGGCTTAAGTGTGAAGAAAAAGATAACTCCTATATCCCTGGTGGTCCAGTGGACTGAAGTCTGCCCGATCGCGGGCTTAAGTGTGAATAAAAATATTACTCCTATATCCCTGGTGGTCCAGTGGACCGAAGTCTGCCCGATCGCGGGCTTAAGTATAAATACAAATATTACTCCTATATCCCTGGTGGTCCAGTGGACTGAAGTCTGCCTTATCGCAGGCTTAAGTGTGAATAAAAAGATAACTCCTACATCCCTGGTGGTCCAGCGGACCAAAATCTGCCCGATCGTGGGCTTAAGTGAACTAGTACCAACCCCCATATCTCTGCTGGTCCAGAGACCCCTCTCCCCACCCACCCATTGATCCCCACCACCCGCTCCCCAGGTCAGCGGCGGGCGGCAACACCACCTGCCTGCGCCCGCTGCCTGCCGACTGAGCTTACCGTCGGTCGGGGCTGTACACCCACTGGTCCACAGCATGAGCCAATGGGCATGCAGTCATACCATACTACATTCCAGATATGTGAATGGATTCATTCACATATCCGGAATGTAATGTACGCTATGGGCTGCATGCCCACTAGCTCCGCTGTGAACCAATAAGCATACAGCCACCAGTAAGTCAGTTGGTGAGCAACAGGGTAGCAGGAGGTGGTGGTGCTACCTGCCCTGACCGGGGGCAGGGCAGTAAGTCAGTGGGCAGGTGGAGAGCTGAACCAGCAAAATATGACACTGCTCTTCATCGAGCAGACTTTCGATCACTGGACCACCAGGGATGAAGCAACACACTATTCACCAAACCTGCGACAAACAGCCGATCACTGGACTACAGAAGATAAAAGGTCTATTCACACTTAAGCCTGTGATCAGGCAGACTTTGGTCCACTGGACCACCAGGGATATAGGAGTTATCTTTTTATTCACACTTAAGCCTGCGATCGGGCAGGCAGCGGTCCACTGGACTACCAGGGATATAGGAGTTATCTTTTTATTCACACTTAAGCCTGTGATCAGGCAGACTTTGGTCCACTGGACCACCAGGGATATAGGAGTTATCTTTTTATTCACACTTAAGCCCCCGATCAGGCAGGCAGCAGTCCACTGGACCACCAGGGATATAGGATTAATCTTTTTTTACTTAGCCTGCGATCGGGGGGGCAGCAGTCCACTGGACCACCAGGGATGTAGGATTAATCTTTTTTTACTAAGCCCGTGATCGGGCAAGCAGCAGTCCACTGGACCACCAGGGATATGGGATTCTATTTCTTTCTTTGCTGCAACCTATGATCGGGCTGTGGAGCACATTGCCACGCTGCAGCGGGCATCGGTCCCCGAGGGCTGCTGCCTGGCAGAGCACCAGGCACAAGTCATCGGGAATTAGTGCACCTGCATGCAAATGGGGTCATAATTACATGAAAATGGCTCTATTTGTACCTTGCATACATTATGGCCCCATTTGCATGTCAACTTTTGAATATCACGGTTGTTGCAACTAGTGCAATGGAACTCACGCTAGTGCATCGCCATGCTCCACTCTGGCACTAGCGCTGGCGCAGTGCCACTGCGCCATGCACGCTGCGGGTGGCCTGGGTGTGATATTCAATGCTGCTGAGCCATGACACAGCTCCGTTGAATATCGCCCAATCCACGCCCCTGCACAGCCAAGTTGAGCTGCGCCCAGGCTTGTGCCACAGTCTGGCGCAGTTTGAATATCTGGGCCTAAATGTAAACAGTCTTTTCTTTTATAACTTGGAGCAATGTTTAACTTAATTTACAATATAAATGTTTAACATGGTTTTACCAAGTAAATACCATCAATAATCACTGCAGTCTGACTCTGTTATTCACACTTCACATGCAGGTATTGGAGGGAATGGGTAGACAGCTGATCTCTTACTATACCTGCACACTGAAGCAGACTTAGATAGGCCAGGTGATCTGTTTCTGCTGACACTTTCATAGGTTTGTATGTTCACCATATACTGCAATAACTATGTCTATATGATATAACTACATTCTTAACATTACTGTCTTTGTCATACCTCTGCATCCCTATGCTTTCTATGACAAGCCCTGCTCTGCACACCCTTCCCTTTTTCCCCTCACAAGTGCCTTTCCCACCATCTGCCCCCTCAGTTGTTACTATATCCCAGCACCTATGAATGCCTGAAACTGTCTGCCATGACTGTTACAGCCCATGACACAAAGGCACACACCCCAACACCTCTCACTCTCTGCAAGGTGGGGATGGCAGTTGGCATTACTACAATACCTCACTACCATTCCTATTATGCATCTGTCACTCCTGCACTACCAATGCCAATACCAGCAAGCAAACATTCGGCATTGACAAATGCTTGTTATGTACAGTATAATGTCATTGTTAACATGGTATCTGTATTTATTATATTGTATGTATTTTATGGTGTTGTAACAAAATGTAATTTTTTATGTTGCTTGCACGCATGTGTAAGAAACATAGTGCCATCATCTGAGTTTTTGGAGGTGTGGCACCCGTCTTCCAATTCAGTCACTGAGTTTGCAGGTGCAGCCGCAGTTCCTCTAATGACTGCTGCAGCTGTCTATGGCAGCAGTCGAAAATGCAGTGGCATACAGTTGAAAGGGAGAGCTCCACTTCAGTGAGCAGAGCTCCACCCCACACACATGCATGCAA
This sequence comes from Neoceratodus forsteri, assembly GCA_016271365.2. Taxonomy (NCBI): domain Eukaryota; kingdom Metazoa; phylum Chordata; order Ceratodontiformes; family Ceratodontidae; genus Neoceratodus; species Neoceratodus forsteri. The sequence continues at coordinate 33,443,158 of JADMNL010000033.1, forward strand.
GCATGCATATTGCGTGCTGATGTGCTCCCTCCCCCCACATACTGTATGGCCAACAGGGGTGCCCAATTCCCCATCGGCTCCACACCCCCCCCAACAAAAGCTGCCCAGGTGCCATGCTGGGAGCCCACCCTGGCGTGGCAAAAAATGTTATAGCCAACGGGGGTGCCCAATCCCGTTAGCTCCACGGCTGCACACCCCCAAACCTTTCCAGGTGCCATGCTGGGAGCCCACCTCAGCGTGGCAAACTATGGCCGATGGGGGGTGCCTAATCCCATCAGCTCCAGTCCCCAAACAGCCTTTCCAGCTGCCACACTAGGGCCCACCCCAGTGTGGCAAATGTCCAACGTCGTCTGAATTAAAAAAAAAAACAGTAAATAAAAAAACGACTCCTCGCAGTCTTGCTGTCCCCACCGGCACCCACCCACTGTGCACCCTGCCTCTTCATACCCCCTCTCACCCCATACTTACCTCTGGAGCTCAGCGCAACGATCATCGGTGGACCGGGAACACATCTGCACTCTTCAAAGCCAACCGCGAACTGAGGAAATGCCGGTAAGCTGTAAAATGGAATAAATAGTTTTTTTTTCAACTTTGTTGCATATCTCAGGCATTTTGGGGAATTTTGGGCCCAAATTTTCAACAGAGGGTTTTTGGGACCCCTCCTCATGAATTCTTGCACTGTCATGGTGTTAATCAGGCCTGAAGGGTGATTTCGCCATCGCCGCACAAAATCACCTTTTGGGGCTGATTAATGAAATGACACTGACAGTGTTCATAAGGTGGGCTCTCAAAAAGCCTATGTTGAAAATTTGATGAATAAATTCCTAAAAATAATGGTTTTACGAGTGCGCATTGCGCAGTTCCTACGCACGATCATAAGTTCGTGAATTTTCAATATTTTCACTCCAGATTTTCAACATTACCATTTTACCACACTTCCTTATGAGCAGTACAGCTGTCATTTTTCACATCCTGCCCAAAACGTGTTTCCGCCCATGTAACGCACAATAACACAGTCGGTGTGCAAAATCAATGTATGGGACACAGTAGGAAAATAACAGTGACACCGTTGATGAGGAGTGGTCTTAAAATGGCTATGTTGAAAATTTGGTGAAAAAATTGCTGAAAATGACTGTTTTATTTGAGTGTGCTGCCATGCAGTTCACGCACTCTCGTAAGTTCGCAAATTTTCAATATTTTGCAGTCCAATGACTTCCAAATACCTAGACAGCACATACAAGCAAGCAACATTTGGCATTGATAAATGCTTGTTATACATCTTATTGTGATAAACCTGAATTTAAAAACAAGTGCAAACACCAACAAAGGTAAAAGGCAGTAATGCAGCTAGCTAAGGTGACCAGTAATAACTAATTCCATGAACAGATATGCAACTGAAAAGAAATTACTGTAAGGTAGAGTAGGACGCTGGATCATTGTTGCTTGTGAACCTGTAAAGTGATGGTGTGCCACAAAGCAGTTATGTCAGTATTTTGTCTTGTAGACACGAGGCATGAATTTGAGTTTTGGGCAGAGATCTGGAAATCATTGCAGTAAGTACCTGCATACCCACTGCTCACCTCAGAACCATTAAATTGCTGGTGGTGGGGTAGGAGACCATCCATGTACAGAATAGTGATAGACAGTAGCAGGACAGCCTGGTACAAACTGATTAAATAACTGGTCTGTGCATGCTCCCCATCTTATTTTAATAAGAAAAGAGATCAAATAACATGTAACTCATTCAGTGTCTTTAGAATCTTATTTCTATTCTACTTTGTGTTTTTTAGTTTCCTGAGGACATAAATATGTTTAATGGATGGCCATCATCAAATTATCAAAAGTAGTATTTATTTATTTATTTAGTTTTTGTTGCTATCAAGTGATATGGAAAGTAATATGCACTCCAGTTACAGTTACTGATTACTTTTTCTGGCCAAGTAATCAGTAACTATAACTGATTACATTTCTTTGAAAGTGACTAGTAACTGTAACTGATTACTTTTTAAAAGTAACTTACCCAACGTTGCTCACAGGTCTAAGCAAGGTACAGGAAAGGAGCATTTTCCAAAGAAAAAGATGTTCAAAGACAAATGTGCACAATATGAAACTAGAGGAGGGGAGGCTTAGAGTAAACACGAGGAAGTACTTTTTCATGGAGAGTGTGGGGGATGTTTGGAACAGCCTACCAGCGGAAGTGGTGGGGGCTAAAATGGTCACAGGATTTAAGAATGTGTGTGATAGACACAAGGGAATTGTAGAAAAAGGGGGGAGGTTTAAGCTGGAGACAGAGTAGGGTCTGCAGTGCACTGTAGGTTGGGAAATTGGGGCAGATGGGGTGGGCCAAATGGTCCTTATGTGCTGTCAGCTTCTATGTGTCTATGTAACAGCCTGGACTGTCTATTTTCTTACCTTTAGAGAGTTCTTTTAGTTTTTATATTGGAATTTCAATGTGTCTATTTAAGAGTAGCCACTACAAGCATTTCAGAGTTAGGACCAAACTAAGGGAACTTCTTTTTCATTGACTTAAAAATAAGAGAATAGTCAATTTAGGCACTTTAAATGTTTTATTCTCAGGTTTGCCATGGTGGGGGGGGGAGAGGTGTGCGCTGGATTCTGCTTGTTTGTTTTGTTATATGCCACAAACCAGTAGCATCCCTCAGCAGAAATGTGAGCTGAATTTTGTGAGCAATGCAAAGGTAAGAGTGTGCTAGTTCTGGAATGTGTTGAGAGTCTGGAAGTTTGTGGTTCTGCCTTTATTAGACTCCCTTTGATCACTCTGTAAAATTACCTGGGTGGAAGCACTTTACTTTAAAGGAGACCATTTTGGCAATGCACTCCATTTAACAGTAGCCACGACAGGCATTTCAGAGTTAGGACCAAACTGCAGGGTTCCACCTTGGCGTTTGGCAGTTTGGCTTGCTCATGTTGGAATTCCAATCTGAAAACTATAAGAATCCCTTTTTCACTGAGTTAAAAGTAAGAAAAATAGCCAGTTCTGAGAGTTTAAAAGTTTTACTTCTCAGATTTGCCATGGGGGTGAGGGGGTTGTGCACTGGATTCTGTTTGTTTGCATGTACTGTTCCCATCCCCTGGCACAATGGCAGTAACTGCACTTGCTGAATGTGCAGAAGTGCCATGTTCCTGTACCAGGCGCTGACACTTGGGTGCTCCACCCCTAGGGTCTCTGTCTGGTGGTGGAAGTGTAAGGACCATTAGACCAGCTCTGTCTGTTCTAATTCCAGTGGACCCTACACCCTTTCCAAAATCCCATTTATGGGAATGTTGCTGCATTGCCCCAGCACAAGCACCCCTCCAGCTATGGCACACTGCTGCATCCGTTGCAAGGGCGGCACAAGCCCGGCGAGTGCAGGTGATCCCTCAACTGGTTCAGGTGGTGATACAGAATCAGGAAGGATGTAAGTTGCTTCACATGGAGCCCCCCTGAAGCACTGTCCTTTGATGCAAGCACCTTGTGTCATTCCTGATGCTTCAAGAATCCAATGAGTCAGATTCAACACATTGCGTGCCAACAAGAGATGGCATTGATAAATATGTCAAATTTTCTTGGAATTTGCAAGATGATGGAAAAAAAGAACATTGTAGGGCAGAATACTACAACTTTTGTTCAAAGTGGAAACGCTGAATTATATTTACAAGACTCTGACTAATGGTTAACCCAGAGACTTATAGCTGTCCCTATAACTTGTCAAATTTTACATGCTCTTGTGGTTTTGTCACTTACACAAATATATGACATATTTTTGAGTGCAAAATATGTGATATGTCTCAATCACGGTGGATCCACCCACTTGTGGCATACAGGGTCCCCTTGCTGGGGCGTACACAGAATAATGTCAATGACTGTGAGGGCTGTTATTTTATGGATTAGCAGTGTTTTCCTTTGGCGCTTCTGAAGAGTCCATTTGAGTGAAAGGTAGCAGCTCATAGGGCTTATGAATAATGGTTTTATTTGGCATCTGATGTTTTTACAGCTACACTTATTTAAAGGTCATGCTATATAACTGTAATATGTGACAAATACCTATGACAGTGCCTTAAATAAAAGAAACTGAAATGGACCCTATCCTACACTCAGTCATTCATTTACATCAGTTTGCCCTCCTTGTCCCTCGGATGTACCGATGAAAGGTTTTGTTACCATGCTTGCCTCCCTCGGCTTTTCTCTACTCAGACCCTACCTTGGACTTTCATATCTCCCTACAAGCACTTTTGAGTTGATACAGATAGTCACAAATAGTGTTTCCCCTGCCTGCTGTCCCCTAGCTTTAAGCCCACCTCCAGGCACCTGTTAAAACACATACCCTATGGGTCCTATTTGTCCATTGTCCCAGCAGACACATTAAGGTAACACATTTCTCCAAACATCAGTTGTGTTTATTACCATGTTTACCGTATATGGTAAAAGGCCCTGTTTGCCACTGTCTCATGGAGCAACTCAGCTCTTCAATTTGTCATTTCTGTGTGTTTAGTAGTTGCACTGTAAAGGGTTGAAGGACATTGATTCCTGAAAAATGTGACAGAAATGAAGGTATTGCCTGTAAAAGGTCACTGAGAAACTTGGTAAGTAGTTCTTGTGGCTGTTACGATATCCACATTTCTTATGGAATACAATTTAAAAAATCAGTTTAGTGCTGGTCTGGTGGCACTTGAAAATGCCAAATTAAGTGTCTGCTGCTCTAATTACTGCATATTTTTTGAGTTGTATGGTAGGGAACTAAAGATTCTGGAACACTAACATATAGGGAATGTGGCACTGGCAATGTGAAAAAAAAATTATTTTTTGCTTCCGGTCTTGACCTCTATTGACCTCATGAGTGGTGAAGCCATGAGTCAGGACTGCACAGATCAAGCCCAAAAGCAAAAAGTAAATAATTTATTTTCACCCTGCCCATGCCACATTTCACTTATGCAATGGACAAACGTCTAGATGTTTCGGGGAACAAACGTTTGAATGATGATGAATCAGTGTGACATTGCAGCTGCTCTTGTTTTCACTGTGAGAAGACACAGATCTGTTTTTATAAGTGAATCAGCTATTTTTTTCTATTTTTAAGTATTACAGGTTTCAAATGGTCATTGGATCATAGTTCACTGTGTGAGATGAAAGGAAAGCTCATGCATGAAAAAAACAGACATTGCAAACTAGGTCCAGCTATGCATGTGCTTTGCCTTAGACTCATCCCCTCTCAGTGTTTCTTTTTTTTTCAACTTTCTTTTTATGCTCCTTGGAGCAGAGGTGGATTGCTTGGTCCTCTTTCAGTCTGTTGCACTGGCACCGCAAGCCCCCCCTGACCAGGCCTCTGCCACGACAATGGGATGGGGAGGATCGTGACTAACCCCTCAGGGAGGGGGCTCCCTTGGGGGTGGACAGGGGGAGTGATCACATCACCCTTGAGCCCCCCCACTGCCAGGCTTTGCTCATGCCAGGAGTGAGTGTGGGCCAATTGGGGCTTCATGCTACATGCTCCGGGGGGATTTTCCATGTGGTGCACCAGGAGGAGGATGACAGCATGTCAAGTCGCATGCTCCTGTGTGACCTACTTAGGTATCTGCCTCCTCCATGCCCCTCCAAAGTGGATCTGCTGCAGAGACACCCCAGCAGCACTGTGTGCTGCTGCAACACTGGGAATGATAGGATCCCTCCCTGGGACAGAAAGGCTTGTCTAACAGCTGCTCAATCCTGCTCCCTCCCTCCTCAGTCAACCCCCCAATGAACCAAGTTTGCTCCTGAACCCGGGTAGCCAGTGTGGTGCAAGGTGTGGCACCCAGCGCCTCAACCCTCAGTGCCACTGCGCCGGCTTCCTCTCAGTGTTCTTGATAACATGACTGCAGTGGAAATAAATGTTGATGATGCAACTGGAGTGGAAATAAATAATTTATTTACACTCTAGGCACATCATGACTGCAAATAAACATGTTTATTTTTTGGTTTTTATTCTCTTCCTCATTGCATAAATATGTATATATATATATATATATATATATATATATATATACACATATAGTGGATATAGTTAGGGTTCAGCGGTCAGTTACATACTAAAGTCATAAGTTTGGATGTTAATAACTTTAGACCCGTTCAATCGATTTGCCTGAAATGTAGTATGCGCAGTGGAGCATGGTAGATCTCTTGATTTGTCAAATTGTGTTTTGGTCAGACTTACGGTCTTTGCATACAAAAGCGCTAAAAAATATAAAATTATCTGTTTTTGGAGGCACCTTTTGGGATTCTGGATGTGGTCCTGCATGGCCATTGTGTGGTGTGGTGTGCCACTTTGTGAAATGACTCATTTGAAAGGCCTTGGTGGCCAAACATGTTGCTTTTCATTTGGTGAAAAAATATTAAGGCATTCAAAAGTTATTCCAGTTTTAAGTTCCCATTATAAGTCAATGGGAAAATGTATATGTACTGTATGTTTTGTGAACAAAGAATGGTGTTCTGGCCATCCGGTCCCACTTGGCGATCAAAGAATTTGCAGCCTCATGGTTCAAGAATCTTTGTCCTTGAGGATTTTTTCAAATTCTTTGATCATGAGGTCCACTATTTTGTTTTCAGTTTTCTGATCAGAAAAACACAAATATTTCGGCTCAGGGGTCACTTCTGAAGTAAACCCTGGATGGGTGTTACTTAGGGGACCCTGACCTATCGACCCATGCCTTTAGTTCCATCCAAATTGGTCTAAAAATAGAGTTATTAGCTTTTAAAATCTTTGTCTATGGCTCACTAACGATCTTCAATTGTGAGCCTGCAAATTCTTTGATCGTGAGATTCTTTGATTGTGATCGTGCATCACGAGCGAGGGATGAGATGGCCAGAATTTAAAATGCATATCTGTAGCCCAAGGGTGCCCTACAAAGTTATATAAGGGTGGATTTTGCTCAGGCGGCTTCATTCTTCCTCATCTGAATAAAAAAAAAACATTAGTTTTCATTATCCCTGGTAGTCTAGTGGCCCCCTTCCTATCATAATAGTGTACACAGTGATCCCTCTATCCATGGTAGTCTAGTGGCCCCCCATGAGTATTTTGTTAATATGTGTGTTTTTTATCCATGGTAGTCTAGTGGCCCCCCATGTGTGTTTATTTATATTTATTTCTCATATCGCTGGTAGTCTAATGGCCCCCATCTGTATTTCATTATTATTCATATCCTTGGTAGTCTACTGGTCCCCCATCACAATAAAATAAAAGCATGTTCAATGTCCTGGTAGTCTAGTGGGCCCCAACCCCCCCACCTAGCCATACCAGCCCACCCAGCATCCCTCACCCTTCTCCAGCTGGCGACTGGCACAGCCCACCTCTCACCTCCACGGCCAGCCACTGACTGTGTATATTACAAGCGCTAATTCAAACGGATGCTCTGAAATTATTTCTGAGTGCCTGTTTGAATGTGTGCATTGGGTTTGCTGGCCCTAACTCTCACCCCATTCTCCTACACTGCACCACATCAGCTTGTTTACACATGGGATTGGGTGAGAGTTAGGGCAAATTACCACAATGCACACTCCAATGCCTGTTGGTGGGGTGGCCTGGGAGTGAGGTGCAAGGGGTGGGAATCCTAAAATTGAATTTTCTCACTTTTTTCATTGTAGAAAAACCTTAACTGATGTATTAACAAAGTTGTTTGCATTATATATGTGTGTATATATATATATATATATATATTTATAAGTTCTTTCATTTGAATAAACTGGCTACTTCCATTAATTCACTCAAATGTTAGCGGAGTTGCAATGCTGGGTGATCATTTCACAATTAAAAGCTATTTATTCTTCCTACAATTGGCCTTCAGTGTATTTGATGACTATCTGTGAGCAGAGCTTCTATGAAGTAAAGATAACTGTTTACATACAATGGCTCCAGTTTATGGCACCTGAGCTACTTTTCAATTGCCACTTGAGGTCTGTGTGTGCATGCTAGCGGAATTCTACAGAGTTTTAAATTTATGTTTTTCATGTCACCATGTCATGTGTGTATTTGGGGGGGTGGATTTTATTAGGTGAATACTGCAGAATTTTGAATTCTTGTATTCCACAGTAAACAAACACACCAGGTATTGAATGTGGAGGAAGATAGATGATTGACAGGTTGAAATCATGTGTAGAAGGATTTTATTTTATATATATATATATATATATATATATATACACACACACACACACCAGGAGTGGGGTAATAATAGCTAGATAAAAAGATATCTTACTTAGTGGCATCAGTAACAGGAAAGTATTAAAAAACAATATCGTTGTCACTGTTGTTACAGTTGATATGTTTTATGGTTACTGTCATCACAGTGGAATGCTGTACCAACCAGAGAGCAGTTTTCTCAATGGCTGAGAAGGTAAGGATGAAAAAGGTGGCATTCAGGAGGTGTAAGGAGTGACAGAGTGAAGAAGACAGGGAACTGTATCTGGAAAAGCAGAGAGAGGTGGGGAAAGCAGTCAGGAGTGCAAAGGTGCAAAATGAAGTAAAAATAGCCAAGGGCAATGACAGAAGGAGACAAAAACATTTTCAGGCACGTTAGTGAAAGAAAACATGTCAGAGCCAGTATGGCTGTGCAGAGCTTTTACCTGCGGTGGTGTCTGGGCATGGGTATCAGAGTGGCGGCGAACAGCTATCAGAGTAGCCACTGCTTTTGTACTGGCAGTGGCAGTTTTGGAGCGGATGGCATGGCTGTCGAGTGGCAGTGGTTTGCCATTTGCAAGATGGCAGTGGCACTGTGCATGCATGATACTTGTGGGTGTGATTGTTCCTCAGAGGGGAGCTCTGTCAGCAGAGGACAGTTCCAATGGAGTCAGTGCTGCCAAGTCTCTTTTCATTCTTTCCTTGTGTATCAACCCCATTGCTGATCGTTGTGTCATCTACAAAGAGGCATACTTTTTCTTCCAGTCCTTCCACAATGTCACCTATAAAGATATTAAAGAGGACTGGTCTCAATACTGAACCCTGCAGTACCCCACTAGTAACCCCCCTTTCTTTAGAGTGAACTCCGTTTACTGTTACCCTCTTCATCCTTTTGTCCAACCAATTTTTTTATCACAGAACTATTTTTATTATTTTCATAATTTATGTCATAATAACATGCACACTATATTAATATACTCAACTTAATCACCACACAATGCATAAACACATAAATAGTGCATACTCTTAAACATAAGAATAGATTTAGACCAATTCAAAAGGAGGGAAAAGAGGCAAGATAAGAAATGGTTAAATAACTATTAAACTCATAACAAAATAACCAGACAGTATAGCTAATTACATCTTTAACTTTCCTTATTACATTTCCCCGCAAAATTAGATGCATCCCCATCTACCACCTGTCTATTAAACTGGCAAAACAAAATGAAAAAAAAAAGAAAAAAAAAGTCCAGTGGGTCAGGCACACACAGACAGAAATAATACTCAAATAGGTATTCAAATAAGTGCATTTACACAGTAAGTTATGAATAGATCAAAGCTGAGATTCAGACTATTTAAGCAATCCATCTTACAAAAGAATTAGTTACAAGTAGCAAGTTGTAAATTAATCCATAATCCATATTTACAGATCCATATTTTCCAAACTGACCAACATCTCATGCTTTGATGACGTAAGAGATTCCACTGTCTCCTGAGAGGAATATTGTGCACAAAGGAAACTCGTACATTGATCTAGTTCAAAAAAGATATATTTCTTCCCATCTTTAACTAATTTCACCTTTGCATGGGGTAACAAAGAAAACTGTGCATCAGATTCTAAAATCTCTTGGCAGTACGCTAGGAATCTTCTTCTTCATTGCGGTGTAGCGTAACAATAGTCCGGATTTATATAATACCTTAAACCGTTATATTCCAAAGTCCCTCTAAGCCTAGCAAGTTTAAAGATATAATCACAATCTGAATCAAATCCAAATGTAGCAAAAATCGTAGATTTTAATGTGTGTGTGAAGACTCATTTGCTGGAGTGGTAGAAGTATTTCTATTGCGTTTAATCACTCGAAATGCTTTTGAAGTCAAAGTGGGATTTTTTTGCTGGTAGATCAAAAGTTCTTATCAAGACATCTTTCACTACTGTAAGTCTCTCATTGTTTCAAAGTTCACATCTACTCGGTCTGGTACCCCTAAGATGCAAACATTTCTATAGCGCAAAAGATTGTCAGCATTTTCCAACTTTCTATTAATATTACAATTTTCTTTAATAAGGCTCACACAATTTGCTTCCAAGGATACCTACTTTGTTGCTTGTTTTTCAATTTCATCTGAATTCTGCAATACAATTTTCTTTGTCCCCTCAGTCTCAGTTTCAACCACATTTGCTTCACTTTGTAAATACTCAGTTTTCTTGGATATGGCTTCATACCTTCAGTCACTTCTTTCAGCCCATGCTAAGATTTTTTCTAAAGTTGCACTCAACTTCGCCAACATGTAACCACCTCCCTCAATAGGTAACGACTGTAGAGGAATCTCACTCCATCACTGAGAATGACTTGAATAAATATTTTGTATTGTCTGAGTTTCAGCTAACTCCTCAGACCTTTTCAATGGGGTGATAGGTTGCACTGTTTCCATAGCCTGTGGGGCAGATGGTGAGCCAAGCACTGCCTCCGCCGCCACACTCCGGGCTGGGTTTTACTGGAAGAGGCCGCTGCTCAAGCAGACTGGACCTTGGAGAGACAAACTCCAGCTATGATACTCCCTTGCTCTTCTGTGAATCCATTAAAGCAGAAAATTAACATAATCAAAGTATAAAGCAAGCTGAGTTTAAAAAAAACTGTCTCCCAATGCAGTGAAAAAATACAGCCAACACCGTCTCTCCCGCGGTCAGCAAGAAATGCTCACAACAAGCTGCTACTACCGCCGGCCATCTTGTCCCCCCCAACCAATTTTTACCCTGGGACCCACTCCCAGGCAGGCTAACTTGTTTATTAATATTTTCAGGACTGTGTCAAATGCATTGCTAAAGTCTAGGTAGGCCATGTCTATAACCCCTCCCTGGCCTACTAGTTGTATTATTTTGCTAGTTTTGTTGTTTTTTCAGGCCACTTCATGTAAAACAAAATCTTTCATGGAGACTTCTAGTCTGATAAGCAGCATGTGTTTTTGACTTGTTGCCACTGTTATAAAGTGACTTATGTACCTATGCTGGTTTTGAGGTGCAAACAGAATAACATTTTGTGATGTGTGTATTTCACTCTATAAAGTTCAAGGACCAAGAACCTCACTAGTGAGAAATGTTGAATGTTTCCAAGTTGTAGACATTCAACTGAATAGAAATACCAATGTCACCTTGTCCAGCCCACAGGGTGCTATTCATATACCAAGCATAACTATCTAGTTATTTGCATAACAGTGTTCATTTTCTTACTCTTTTTTGCTACGCTTCCTTTTTCTTCCTTTTATTGGGTTTCATTTTCTATGTCTGTTGGAGTACAGATAGTGTTTGAATTTGTCAGAAAAAGCCTGTAATGCTTGTGACACATTGTGCAGTAGTCATGTGGTGGGAGTAGAACATATTGCACTTTCTGCATGTTTGCAGAACTACCACATTCAAAGCTTGTTGATGCATTGTGCAGTAATCATGTGGTGAGATTAGAACCTATGCCACTTTCTGCATGTTTGTGTAACTACCACACTAAAAGCTTATTGATGCAGTGTGCAGTAATCATGTGGCAGAATCAGAACCTATGTCACTTTCTGCGTGTTTGTGGAAATACCACATTTAAAGCTTGTTGATGCATTGTGCAGTAATCATGTGATGGGATTAGAACCTATGCCACTTTCAGCATGTTTGTGGAACTATCATATTCAAAGCTTGTTGACACATTGTGCAGTACTCATGTGGAGGGATTAGAATCGATGCCACTTTCTGCATGTTTGCAGAACTACCACATTCAAAGCTTGCTGACACATTGTGCAGTACTCATGTGGTGGGATTAGAACCCATGCCACTTTCTGCAGGTTTGCAGTACTGCCACATTAAAAATATATGAGTGGTGTATGACTAACTCCTTGTTTTCAACTGCCTGGCCCCTAGGTATCACATTTCCTCTGTGTTGTAGTTTGGTTTTGTGTTTGCAGTGGATCTTCACAAACTGAGAAGGTGCAGTTTCAGCTCTGTGTGTTATTGGGGATTTTATTAAAAATGGAGTATTGTTTATTTATTTATTTATTGAAATATTTCACAAGAAGGGCACATTCAGCAACAAGTTGCTCATCTCCCAATGTGCCCTCGGGGGTAGGGGAACATGAGGATAGTTTATAGAAATTTGGTACACAATATAAATTTACAGTAGATTGAATTCAAATAATTTGAGCAGACTGCACAGGAGTAATGGAATAGTGGGATGCTAACAGTTTTGAACTAGACAGATACAACAACACAAAATAACATTTAGGCATACACTAAATGACACATAACTGAGTAGCTGGAAAATGGCTGACTAGGTGTGCTGTAGTTTGATCTAGGGAAGTTAGTGAGGAGTAAACACAGGTAGGACAGGTTGGCTAAGGTATAACAGAAGTGCAAGTTAACTACAAGTGCAGTAGAGATTAGGGGTCAGCCATGGCTAGGGCTACGTAAGGGGAGAGAGGTAGGTATGTTGGTAGGCAGAGAAGTCGAGGATGGAAGGGGATGGAATGAAGAGGCAAAGGAAGAGGTAGGAGGAGAAAGGTCAGCTGGGGCCTGACCCCTCCAGTATGGTGAGGACCCTACCTGCACAAGGCAGGTATCAAGCACAACAGGAAGGGAGCAGGTTGTGGCAGCAAGAGGTAGAGTACAACAGGTGGGAAGCAGGTTGTAGGCAGTGAGGGGGAATAGCGTTCAGAAGAACAGATAACACGGTGAAGGTGAGAGAGAAGAGAGGCTGAATCCCAGCCCATTCAGGATGTGAAGAAGTGGAGGGAAGAGTGGGGTTAATGGGGTAAGGACAGGGTAAGGACTGGCCATTGGTACAACTTTGGATGATTGAGAAATCACAGTAAGAGAACAATGGACGGTCTGAAGGGAAGGAATGCTGTTTTTTAGGTGGGTGGGTTGGAGCTGCAGCAGGGACATTTCACTGGTACTGAAAAGGGGTAGAGTTTGTTAGGATCTTAGAGAGGGAGTTAGGGAGGGTTGTACCAGGAACAGCTAGGTGCAAGGATGTTTTTAAAGGCAGAGCTGATGGAGTAGTAGGAGGATGAGTGACGAATTTGAGGGGGGAGGGAATTCCACATTTTTGGGAGGCAGTGCGAGTAACAGGACTGGCCGATGAGGGTGACTCTGCAGGGGGCCGCCAGAGTGTGGCAGTCAGATGATCTAAAGGAGTGAGAGGGAGTAGGGGGTGTTATAAATGAGAGACAGAGGTAGGAAGTGAGTGCGAATGTTGGGGCAGCTGCTGAGATTCTAATGTAGAAGCAGAGGCTGCAGACTGGTGAGAGAGCTGAGTGTCAGTTGCCAGACAAGACACCCTGGGGGAATTCAAAGTGGGTGGTACCTGTCCAGTGAAAACTCTGTCCCCCATAACATGCTGCCCCACATTTTGGCACCTGGAGGAGGGCAGAGCTCTACCTGGCTCCCAGAGCTTCTTGAGACTTGTAGTCAGGAGTGGAAGACTGGGCCAAAATTTGCCAAGCCAGCGTTCCACTTCATTGGGAAGCTCAGCAACCCGATCCCTTCCCTCTTTAGAGACCAACAGTTTGGTGAGTCCTTTGAATTTGAAACAAAAATCATGTTGGTAAAGAAAACGTTTCAATGGCCCTAAAAGCTCTTCATTAGGCTCTAGTTTCCTGAGTGAAGTCCTGGTAAAAATAAATCCGGGCTCCCTGCCATTTGACTTCTCCCAAACCCCTGGCAGCATGTAGACTGTGCTCCTTCATGGTGAATCCTTCACAAGAACATTAACCAAATGGAGGCAGTCCAGAATAGGGCAACCAAAATGGTGCAGGGACTGCATCAGAAGACATATGAGGACAGATTAATGGAGCTCAATATGTCTACTCTAGAGTAAAGGAGGGAGAGAGGTGATATGATCGAAACATTCAGACACCATAAGGGCATTAACAAGGTGAAAGAGCGTAACATGTTTAAATTCAAGAAAAATAGCAGGACAAGAGGACACAGCATGAGATTAGTGGGAGGCCAATTAAGAGGGGAATGTGAGGAAATTATTTTTCACAGAAAGGGTGGTGGATGCATGGAATGGTCTACCTCAGGAAGTAGTGGCTATGAATACAGTGCAGGGCTTCAAACAGGCATGGGAAAGGCATAAGGGAGCAATACAGATGAGCATGAATAGATAGGCCACTGACAGAGCAAAGGCTGATGGCACATTTATAAGGTAGAAAAAGAAATGGGCAGACTGGATGGGCCTTGCAGTCTTTATCTGCCATCAACTTCTATGTTTCTATGAAATAGGCCACAATGGGCTTAGGAGATCAATTTGCTCTGTCTCTCTTTCCAGGCACCCAGTGGACCCTATCCACATCAATGGGGCCTCTCCACTGGTCCCCCAGCATCGCAGATATGGCCTCTGTGAGGAAGCACTCTATTGACTGCACCTCTGCTCCTTTAGCCAGTCCAGTTATTGCCAGGTTATTGTGCCATCCCCAGTTTTCCTGATCTTCTACACTGGACCACAGCATTGCGAGTTGTTCATCTTGAGAGTGGACCTGGTACCATAGCTTGGTTTGCTGTGGCTCACAGGAGTCGAGCCGCTGTTCGGTAGCATTCATTTTATCTCAAAGTTGTCTGACTTTGGCCACAGTACCTGATAAATATAGGCTAATATCATTGACTCTATTAAGGAGGGTCTCCAGCATGTGAGTTGTATATTGCAAGGAGTCACCCATGGATGTTGCTGAGGAGGAGGGGGGAGGTCTGGGGGGTGGCTGAGAGGAGACACCTGGAGTAGCCATTCCATGTATTTACAAGGTACTGGCAAGCTGTATTAGGTAGCAGAGGCCCCCTATATGCCCACATTGCAGCAGCTGAATTGCAGAGGTGTGAGCAAGCAGATGCAGGGCCGTACACTAGAAGGCAGCTGGAGATGGGTCTCTGCAGCCTAACGAGTACGGCATGGGCGGTAGAGGACCAGCTACACAAACACTGTAAATCATGTCTCAATCAGCTTCAAGTACCTCCGAGAAGTAGGAGGGAGACTGCATGCTCATTTGGTACACCTTTTAGAGGCGACGTCCTGGGATCGAGGCACCAGAGCAAGTATTGTAGCCAGCGTGGAGACAGCTCCAAAATTAGGCAGCCATCGCATCGGTGGCCAGACCATGCCCCCAGCCTTGTAAACACTTTTAATTACCAGATCAGATAATTACAAAGTCAAGACAGAGTAATTACATAGTGTACTCACATTATATCTGGCCCATGAGTGGTGTTCACCTCACAGGAGTGGAGCCTGATACATACTGTACAGTAAGTAAGTGAAAACACTATTTCATATCCCCTTTCACCACTTAATGGGCCAATGTGCAGTATAGTTCAGTACGTTATCTTTGATGTTCCACAGTGAAAAAAAAAAAAAAAAAAACTACCCACCCAAATTGAACAGTTCACTACAAATGCCACCAACAGTTAAATCTGGTTCAGTTCCTGTTGGCTACCATCTGTATCCCAACCCAAGGCCCTATCCCTAGGTCACCCCTGAAAAAAGAGACTTCTAGTCTCAGTGTGAGTACCTGGTCAACACAAATTAAATTCAATAAATAAAAAAAGTGGTGCATACTGTAGAGAAAACTACTGATATAGTAACATTTTAAAAAAAGTGGTTTCAAGGTTTGTAATATGGAAGTTTTCCCAAGGGGAGGTGCTCTCATCTTTGGTGGACAGCTTGCTACTACAGTATATGTAGTTAGCCTGCAGACATCCAGTTTCCCCAGGGTGACTACATGGACTTTAGAAGAATAATGAAAGTGGGCACGAGGGGGAGAAATGCAGCATACTGTGGCATTGTCCTTCCACACACTTTTTCCAAGAAAGGCATTAAAGGAACAGACCTGAGCTGAGTACTCCATCGGCAGCCCCTACGCCCAGCAAGTTTTCCAAATCATGCTGTTAAACAAAACGATAGCTTTGTTCACTAGCCTGGCTGCTGGCTGTCTGTTGTTGAGCTGTAAACACCATCCTCCACTGTTGAACAGTACTAAACACTGTAAATGCGGCTATTCAAATGAGAACTGTTGGGCACACTGCAGTAGCTTTCGTTGTGTAGTGAATTGCTGTATTGCTTAGAGTCTGAAGCAAGATTTTTGAGCAACCCATGCCTTGTCACATCTGCCCTCAGGTATACAAGCAAGTTATTTGACATAATTTCAAATTGAAATGTTTTGCAAATTCATTCCTCATTATTAACTGGTGCCTATGTATTGCTTGCATTGTCATATGCACTATTATACAGTAAATGCATTAAACACACATAAACAGTGTTTGAAATTTGCAGATCATCAGCAGAAAAATAATTCACTGTCTATACAAACTAAAGGGTCGGGTGGAGTATATTTCAGTGCAATGCACTGACTTGGTGAACATAACCACTTTGCCATTAGTCTTTAGCATACCATAGCATATTATTTGATACATCAGTAAGAGTTTCAATAATTAGACTTTATTTGATAAATAACAGCAAAACACACACAGTCGCTTTACTTGCTTGTTTTATTAAACTGGACATAACATGAGTAAGGAACAGAAATCTGAAAACAAAACACAAACCCATGAAAGGTTTTTGAAGAGGCACTGTAGCAGATCAGAGTTGGTACTGTTAAAACAAGTCCTGTAACTTTTCTATTTTTGTTACATAAGGAATGTGCTACAGTGTTAACAGGAATTGCAACTTTGTTGCTAGACAATCCATCTGTATTTGATCAGTTCCTTACAGGAAAAGTGTGTAACACTGTAACACACTTAGCAACGTTCTTGCAGCTTTTGGTAGTCAGTGTTACATTTTATTGCAGTGAGAAGCCAAGGTTCTCAGTAAGCACACTGGATTTATGGCTGCAGGGGATATTTTCTTGTTCTGTTTTTTTATGTTTGCTTGCTCACATGTGCAATAAACATTATGTGGAAGCTTAGGAGAAAAGTGGGTTATGGAGGTGCGGCACTGTGGCAGCCAAAGCCGCCACTGCATTTTTGGGCTTGACCATCTGTGCTCAATGCGGTGGCACACTGCTGCTGACACTAGTTCTGCATGCGTGCCATCAACTTGAAATTAATTCGCCACTGCAATGACGGAGAGACCCATCATTGCAGGGCGGTGCCCTATCTGGTCTAGCATTTCAAGAAACATGATGGTGGCTGTCGCCATCCACCTTTCACACAGTATGTTTACATGTGGTGCAGATTTCTGACCTACGTCAGGAGTGCCCAGTCCCCCCCCCTGTCAGCATACCCCCTCCCCAGATTATTTGCTGACAGGGAAGCTCAATCCCTGTCAGCATAATGTCCCCCCATTAGTACTGTGAAGGGGATGCCCAATTCCCCTCAGCTCATGCACCGCCACCACAAACACAGGCACATTGTATGTGCCCACGGGGTGCCCAATCCCCATCGGCTCCAGGCGGCCCCCAAACAAACATGCAGGTGGCATGCTGGGAGCCCACCTCAGCACATCAATTGTCCCTGCAAATTAAAAAAATATCCCGGTGTCTATCTTTTCTTTTTTTTTTTTACCTGTGAAAACAGAAAACTGTCCATCATTGTCTCTGGTGCCCCCCCAAATGGCACCCACCCACCCTCTGTGCACCCCACCTCTCCACACACCTCCTCACCCCATACTTACCTCTGGAGTCTGGCATGGCAATCTTTGGTGGAGCACATCTGCACTCTTCAAAGCAGACTGCAAACTGAATAAATGCCAGTAAGCTGTATAATTGCATAAATGTTTTTTTTTTGTTTTTTTTTTCAACTTAGGTGGAAACCTTGGGCCATTTTTATGAATGTTGGCACTGACATTTCAACATGAGGTTCTTGGGACCCCACTTCATGAATTCAGTCACTGTCATGTAATTATTTGATTCCGAAAGGTGATTTTTCCAGTCATTGCATGGAATTAACTTTCTAGACCGATTAACAAAACCACAGTGTCACTGTTTAGGAAGTGGGCTCCCAAAAAGCCTATGTTGCAACATCAAGGTGTGTCTTAGACTCTTCGGTCCCAGAGGTCACCCCATTCTCCTATACCGCATCCATTTCATCATATTTCCTTTTGGAATGGGGTGGCTGTAAAACTGAACACCCCAGCCCTTGACACTTGCCACTTTCTGCAAGATAGGGTGAGCTGAAATGGTGTGAGTATTGTGGGCGATGACCCAAAGGCATGCTCCAATGCCTGTCTATCTCTGCAGGATGGGCATGGGGTTGGTGTCACTTCAGTACTTCACGGCCATTCCTGTTCTGCACCTGTCTAACTCATGCACTTACAGTGCTAATACCAGCAAGCAAACATTCAGCATTGACAAATGCTTGTTTCATCATGAAACAAAATCCAGTATTTATTTGCCAGTTGAAATGTATTACTGGCAGCTGTAAAAAAAAAAAAAAATCCTTCACTTTTCACTTATAGAATGCACATTAAAACTTAAGAGAAAATACCCATAGAAGTCAGCCGCATCCCCCAATAAGCAGAAGTATTTTTTGACACTTACAGATCAGAGATGCAGTTTTGATTTTGACAGCTAACACAAGGAACACAAAAGGTGCTTTTAAACACCGGTGTCTGTAACAGAATGACCGTTATAGAACCAGTGTAACATTACCTCCATTCATGTCTAAAGTGGATCTTTTCCACTACCACAGAGAACGTTTTGCCAAAATGCATTCTCTGCTTGCCATGGTTCACCCTGATGTGTGCTGGTAAGTCTCGCCATGTAATCAGGAGGTTCCATTACCTCCTGAGGAAATCAGTTAAGGATCACACTTCAGTGGGGATACCAGAATAAAAAAAAAACAGAATGGAGAGGCAGATTTGCCATGTGTAACTTGGAGCACAGAACGAAATGGAATGCAACAGTCCAACAAGGTAACATTACTGCAGTTCAGGACAGCGGTGTGTAAAAGTGCCTAAAGAAGCAGCATATGATTTGAACTTTACCAACTGTCATGTTCTACTCATATACATACTGAGCTTGGAGTAGATTCAATATTTCCTCCCAGTAATAGCAGAAAAATGTGAATTGCATTGTTTTGTTTTTTTTGTTAGTGTTTTCTGGCAAAATAAAAAATATACATTTGTTTTATCAGTAAATGGCATCTCTCATACAGACGTCATCTGCACTGCACTCTGTTATCAGATTACCACATGTAGTGCACATTGCCTAATGAAATATCTAAGGGCGGCATTTATGGTTGGTTAAACATGACAACATTACAAAAACTATGTAAACAAGAATAAATAAATTAATAGATAAATATTTAAATAAAGAAAAAGCCAACATTTCATTTCTAGGAGTAAACTTTATTAGTGCTTAAATCACAATAAAATACTCACAATTGTGTTCTAAGAACACTAACAGAAATGTTGTGATCAAAATAGATATAGGTTATGCATACAATGGGTGGGATATTCAGACTGCACCAGGCAGGGGCGCAAGTCTGGGTGCAGCACAACTGGGATGCACCAGTGCATGGCCTGGGTGATATTCAACGGTGCTGCGCCATGGCTCAGCACAATTGAATATGGCACTGGGGCCACCCCCACTGCGTACGGTGCAGTGGTACTGTGCCAGTGTAAGTGGCAAGTGAGGAGCAGGGGGACTCAGATTCAGAGGAAACATGAGGAAGAATTTCTTCACAGAACGGATGGTGGACAAGTGGAACACCCTGCCAGAGGAAGTGGTGGGGGCTGAAACAATCACGGGATTTAAGAATGCATGGGATAGACATAAAGGAATTCTGGAGGTCAGGGGTAAGGGGCAACAGACTTCTAGGAAAACATAAACTGAACTTACAAGCTCAAATGGGCAGACTGGGTGGGCCATAGGCCCTTATCTGCCGACACTGTCTATGTATCTATGTATCTATGGATGCACCAGCGCAAGTGAGTACTAGGTGCAGCAACTGTGATATTCAGCGCTGGGCATGCAAATGAGGTCATTATGCATGCAAGGCGCAAATGGGGCCATTTGACTGTCATTATGGCCGTATTTGCATGCAGGTGCACCAATCCCCAGTGACTTGTGCCTGGAGCCCTGCCAGGCTGCAGCTGTCAGGGAACAATGCCCCCTGCCCCTTGGTGGGCAATGTGCCCCATCGCCCAATCACAGGCTTAATAGATCTATATCCTTGGTGGTCCAGTGGACCCTACCCCATCGCCCAATCACAGGCAAAATGAAATCATCTCCCTGGTGGTCCAGTGGACCTGCACCCCTGCCTGATTGTGAGCAAAGAAAAAAATAAAGCCCTGGTGGTCCAGTGGACCTGATCCCTGGCCCGATCATGGGCAAATGAATAATGTAATTCCATGGTGGTCCAGTGGACTCGATTCCCAGCCCAATTGTGGGCAAATGAATACATTAAAGTCCCTGGTGGTCCAGTGGACCCGATCCCCAGCCAAATTGTGGGCTTCAGTTGTAAAAAAATGCCCAGGTGGGCCCATGGTACCCTATTAGTAAGTGAATCAGGTAATTAAACCCAAGGGGGAAACCTATACAGAAAGGAGCATGGAAAGTAATACAGAGTTGTTGGGGATGAGGTGCAATAACATGAAATGTTGTACCATATGTAAAATGTATGCAGAGGGGGAGCAAGGAGAGGTAATCATCAGTGATACATGCACCCTGATTGATAATCTAAGAGCTGAAATCTATACATTACAAAACAGGGTACACCTCCAAATGGAACTGAATGAGCTGGAAAAATTCATTGACACAGCTATGGATGATAGCGGAAAACATTCAGAGGTAGTACAGCACATCAAAGGAAGCAGCATGGATGTAGAAGGGGACTGTATGCCCACTGATTCAAAAAAGCAAATGGAAGGAGAAGGATTAGAAGGCTGGTGTAAGGTTCGAAAGCGAGGTAAAAAAGAGAGAAGGAATAATGGTGGCAAAGTACAACTTGATACTCAAAACAGATATGAAATCTTTAACACCCTAACAGAAGGGAAACAAAGTGACCACTCAAGTGAAGGTCAGATCAGACCCAGGGAGACAAATAGGGATATGGGTAGAATTAAGAAGCAGGAGACATCAGAGACATGCAGGAACACCAAGGAGCTACTAGTGATTGGTGACTCTATGATTAGAACTATCGACAGGGTACTTTGCAAGGGTAGAAATGATTACAAAACAGTCATCACTCTACCAGGAGTGGGCATAGGAGATGTCAGAAAGCTTTTGCAAGGCTTATTAAACAACACTTGCAAACCAGTCACCATACTGCATATAGGAGTGAATGATGTGGGGAAAAAGAACACAACTGGATATACAGAGAGACTTTGAGGCAGTTGGGGAGGCCTTGAGGTTTGAAGGTTGTGAAATCATGATATCTGAAATGTTTCTCATCTCAAGAGCAGGGTCAGCAAAAACTAGGAATATTAGGCAGCTAAATGGGTGGCTGAGAAGGTGGTGCCATAGGGAGAGGCTCACATTCATCCACCACTGGAACACTTTCAGGGACACCAGACTGTTTGGCTATGATGGCCTACATTTAAACAAACAAGGCAGAAGATTATTGGCTCAGGAGATACATCACCAAGTAGCGGATTTTTTAAACTAAATAATAAGGGGGAAGAGGATAGTCACCGGGCTACACAGGCATCAGGGGGAGTACCAAATGTTATACGAAGCCAAATGCAATTCTGAACTGGAAATGTCTGTCCTTTAATGCTAGGAGCCTTACACAAAAGTTTGGTGAGCTAGTGTGTCTGCTGCACATAGAGAATATCCAAGTGTGTGCTATAACTGAGACCTGGTGGACATCTGAGGATACCTGGGATGGTCACATACCCGGTTATAGCTTATATTATATGGACAGAGTAAATAAAAGTGGGGAGGGGTAGCCCTTTACATATCTGATAACATCCTACCAGAAGCTATTGAAGTGACTCAGTTACCTGGAATTGAGCATGTATGGATTAAAATTACGCCGGCAGGTAGCCCCAAAATCCTAATGGGGTTATGTAAAGACCACCTTCGATTACCCTTCAAGAAGATGAGGTTGTTCTCAGCTTCTTAGATTCCTTAGATTCATCTGATAGAATCATTCTTTTAGGGGACTTTAACCTCCCTGGTATTGATTGGGAAAAGCAGGCAGTGAGAACTCCTATTGAATCAAGGTACCTAGATACATTTTTGTTAACTAATAAATCAGCACTCAAGCCTGATGTAGGACCCCTTATGAAGACTCTGATTTGAGTCGAAGTGCTGGGTATAGTGAACGTTTGTTTTGTAGCCTGTTAGTCTTTACCATTAAATGTTCACTTGGTTTGCATTGGAATTTTGGTCGGACCTGGATTTTTTTCCTACATCAGGCTTGAGTGGCGAGTTTTCAGTTTGTGACTGTTTGTGGGTTGGCAGCCCTAAATGCAGCACCTCCGTTTGTTCTTCCTGTTGATCGCAATACACTCATTTGTTGTATTAGTACATTTTTGTTAACCAGCCTTGAACAACATGTATTGAGTAGCACAAGAGGGGATAACCTTTTGTTGAATAACATGGGAGATACAATTCGGCAATGTAGGGTAACCACCCCCCTTGGCTCCAGTGTCCATTACATGGTTAGTTTTAATCTGGATGGACAAAAATCAAACAGATTAGGCACTACGGAGATTAGAAATTACGACAAGGCCAACTTTGATTGGATAAGAACTGATTTATTGGAATGGGACTGGAAAAAGGATTTTGACAATAAAACACTGCAAGAATTATGGGGAATTTTGGAAAATAACATTGCATATGTGGTAAATAAGCATGTACCAGTGAGGAAGAAATACAACAAATCAGGTAGAATTCCCATATGGATGACTCCAAGGATAAGAAGTATGATTAAAAAGAAAAAAGGGCCTTCTATAAAGCTAGGAAAAGTGGGAGTGTTAAAAACTGGGAGGAGTATAAAAAAATGATAAAAGAAACTAAAAAAACAATAAATCAGGGTAGAAAAAACACGAGTGGAATTTGGGTAACAAAGTTAAAGACAATCATAAATCATTCTGCAACTACATTAGTAATAAAAAAGGGAGTAGAACTACTGCTGGGCCTATAAAAGATCAGGATGGGGAATTAATTAATAATAATCAGAAAATGGCGGAAAACTTTAATAGATATTTTTCATCAGTCTTTAACACCAAATCAAAGGGGACTAAGGAACATCTCGAGAATTTAGGTAATGAAATCACATTAAATTGTGAAGACATTAAAGAAAGATTATAGAATTTAGACTCCAGTAAATCTCAAGTTCCTAATGGGATTCATCCTAGAGTCCTTAGGGAGCTGGCTGTGGTACTGGCTGAACCTGTGACGGTACTATTCAAAACATCACTGGATAAGGGGGAGGCAGCAGAGGTCTGGCACAGGGCTAATGTTATACCAATCCATAGAAAGGGATCAAGACAGAACGTAGGTAATTTTAGGCCCGTAAGTCTGACCACCATTTTGGGGAAAATTCTGGAGGCCATCATCAAGGAACATATAGTTGAATTTATGAATCTAGCAGGTGACATAGACAACACACAACATGGTTTCAAGAAGGACTACTCATGCCAAACAAATTTATTAGAATTTTATGAATATGCAAGTAGGACACTGGATGGAGGCAAGTCAGTTGATGTCATATTTTTGGACTTCTTGAAAGCTTTGGCCAAAGTACTGCTTGGGGAACTAATTGATGCCCTAATAGATTACAACATCCCTGGGTATATTACTCACTCAACATACACTCAACGCATGGCTGAGTAATAGAAAACAAAGGGTCTGTCTAAAAGGGGCATATTCGGACTGGCTGGGTATAGAGAGTGTGGTTCCCCAGGGATCGGTACTGAGGCCATGTTTGTTTAACATCTACATACACTCACTGACAGGAGGAGGGGAAGTTTGGGAGTTCAAATTTGCAGATGACACCAGGATTAGCACTAGTATTGAGAACATCGGGGATATACACAAATTGCAGACTGCTCTAACTACAATGGAAAACTGGACAAGGGAGTCTGTCCTTTAACACAAACAAATGTGCAGTTATGCACTTTGGGAAGAACAATACCAAAGGGGACTTTGTTTTGAATGGACAAAAATTAAGTAAGGTCATTGATGAAAGAGACCAGGGAGTTAGGGTGTCAGATGACCTTAAGTTCAATCAACATTGTAGCCAGATGATAAGGACTGCTAGTGGCATATTAAATAACATTAAGAAACATATAAAGTAGAAAGAGGGAGGTGATCGTGCTGCTGTATGGTTCATTGGTGAGGCCGCATTTGGAGTACTGTGCCCAGTTCTGGTCACCCAGGTTTAAAACTGATATCAGAAGAGTGGAGAGGGTCCAAAAAAGGGCAACAAAGTTGTTCACTGCTACAAGGGACAAGGATTATGATGAGAGACTGGCAGAGCTGGGAATGTATACACTAGAGTACCAGAAACTGAGGGGAGACATGTGTATGATCTACAGAGCAATGAAGGACTCCGAATTATGGGCAAAACTTGGATTAACATTTAAGGAACAACATTACAACACTAGAGTGCATTCATTACAGCTGAAGGGAGAACACTTCAAATCAATAAGAAGAAAGCACTGGTTTAGTGTGAGGGTAGTGCCGGTCTGAGATAGCCTGCCAGAGGAAGTTGTTGCAAGTAGCAGGTTTGAAAAGGGGTTTGATCAATATTGTATAACAGAGAACATTGTGGGTTACAACAAATAGGGCAATGTTGAGCATTATGGACTAATGTCTTCTCTGCTCTGATACTACCTATGAAACCTATAATAAAAAAAGACAAAGTGGAGTTCAACTGGTGATCATCCCTCTTCATTTTTGACACAAACTTGTAACTTTTAATACATAATTCGTTTGGGCAGGAATTTCCCTAACGAATTCTATATTAAACATTACAAACATGTTCCCCATAAAGTTTTATTCATTAATTTATGTGGAGCTCTCCACAAAAATTAACAAATAAAACTCCAAGGGCCCAAGGGGACAAGTTTGTAATGTTTAATACAGAATTTGTTAGGGAAATGCCTGCCAAAATGAATTCTATATTAAAAGTTATAACTTTGTGCCAAACATGAAGTGGGATCACTGGATGAACTCCCGGTGGCGTTCTTTAGTCTTGTGTGTTTGGGTTTTTTGTTTCCAGTGTTTATCCTATTTCTTTGCATGGATGGAGCACACTCACAGTTATATGACTGCGGCAGCTGAAGACTCCAAAGTATATAAAAGTTATTCTGCCCAGCCCAGCTCTTAATTGCAGTCTTTGTCCCCTTATCATTTGCAACATTTTTTAACCTGTTATTCTCACTCACTGAACTGGCTTTTGTTTTAATACCATACTACTTGTGTAGCCAGCAACTGCCAGTGAAGTAAAGCTGCATTATTTTATTGCCCATATCATACAGAACTGCATTACACTTCAGAACTCAGAAGTCACAACTTCAGTTACACTGTCACTAACCTGATGAAAAGGTGAACCTTGTAGCAGTGGACTGTGGGACTTGACTTGCAAATTGATCGATCGGGTAATCAGGAGGGATCACTCTGCAGCAGCAGTGCAGCAGCACACTAAAGGCCAGGGGCAATAAAGATAAACATCATAGCAATCTGCAGAGTAGCAGGTAGGGGTACTGGGTACTAGTAAACATCATCAGCATTTATGGGAGCTGAGCTGCAGACATGAAAACAATGGATCAAACATATATAGGCTGATAGGCACTTGCAAAGGGGCAACCTCTCCCTTTTTGTGCAGCAACGGCCCAGCTGGCAGGATAGCAAAAAAGCAGGCTCAAGCAGCTTCTAGCAAGAAGCAATGAAGCGACCATAAACGGAACTTTACAAAAGGTATAACGGTGGCCCACCCTGAGGCTGTCTTACCCCTGCCTTAGGAGAGACTGGTATAGCATGCTGATGGCAGGAATGTTAAAACAACATTCCCGAGGCAGAATCCACTATTGATTGGTCCAACTCCACTAGCAATACAGTGTGCATGAGATACACACATGAAAGGTGAACTGCTGGACCAATCAGTAATGATATAATGGGATCGTAAATCTGTGGCTACCACTCCAGACTCACTTGAGCCAAGCCTGACTGTCACAGCTGGCACCAGTTAGCTGCTGCATATCAATTTATGGCACATCAGAGATACGGCTGGTATGCAAGGTATGTTAGAACTTTGTTCTTTCAATTCCAGCTTCATAGTTACATGGCCAAGGAGTCAATCACCCAGAACTACTGGGTGGTTAAAGCCCCATTGAAAGAGTAGGCACCAGAGCCAAAGCCCTGGCCTGGCAGCATAGATTAATTTTTCATACTGTAGGTGCCAGGGCTTCTTGGAGAGGTACCAGGGCTGAACCCCGGCAGACCCTGGCATAATTCCAATGCTGGTGTGACCCAGTGATTCACGATGTAGAATTGGACCTTGTATTGCAGAGGACAGTACATAGGCTTGTTTCATTGGAGTCTATTGTGCCCGTTGGTGTACTGAAAGGTACAAACAATACATGCATCCTCTATATAAAGGTAATTTTCAGCCACTTTACATTGCTGGAACAAAGTCATAACCTCAGGGACCCAAGGTGAATTAGGAGATGGTGTGGGATTTAAACTTCCATCCCCAGGTCCACAGCTACACACTATAACCAGAGGGATTCGCTGTCTCCTTCAGGGATTGCAATTTAGTGTAAATCTGCATCTGAGTCTCAGTCACAGTGAGGTTACAATGTATTATAGTAATATTATTTCCCGGGCCACTGAGCATCACTTTGTAACACACTGTGTACCACAACAAAGGGCTAAATGGTGCAAACCCCACATGAGAGTTAACCTTTAATTAACAATTTAATTTAAGTAGGGATTAAATGGCACACATTTTCATTTGGTACTGATGAGGCCCTTTTCCTTGCGACATGCCTGAAGAAATGTGAATGCAACTGAACTGTGGAGTACTGGATGGATATGCCTGGAAATCATACCGCATATGTTAAGCAAGGAATAATAGTGGAATGCTGGGAAAAAGATAAGAGCTGCATAAAGGGACAAATGCCGTGATTAACGTACACAGTGAATGAAGAAAAGCATCGGTCAGCAAATAGTTAATATGCACCTGATTTTAGCAGCAGATAATGAATTAGCAGGCAACTGATGGGAAATCTTGACAGTGCAGGTATTATTTGCTCTATGATGAAAAAGATAAGTAAATCGCAAATTGTGAAACTATATACTGTATAGAAAGTGCCACTTAAAGTATTGTTACTAGCAGTGAGACAAAACGACTATGTGAAGTACAAAGCACAAAAACACAGAACTTGTTATCAGCAGATAATAATCGTGTGTCCCAACCAGTCTGACAAAAACCCTTCAATTAGTAGAAAATACACCCAGCAATCATTGTACAATACCTGAGATAGTTTGTTTAAAATATCCTACAGAAATAGATCAAGAAATACCTGAAAAGCAAGTCAACACATACCTGTATAGGCTGAAGATTGAAAGGTACCTGAATGATATGAAAGGACCAATACACACCTACTCTATCTGCAGAATTAGAATAATGGAAGGTATAACCAAGATTCAAACAAACCAAAAAAAAAAAAAAATTAGAAAGGATTTACTTTGTCCAGGAATAGTTTTATAAAACACACAACAGTGTAATATACAGTACGTTGTAGAAAGGAATGCTATTAACCCATGTTACAAATAACAGTTTAACCACTGTAAGGACAGGCTGGAGGCAGTGCAGTGTAATATACAGTATGTTATCACAGTATCATAGTAAAAGCCAGCAGAATATGCCCCACAGTCTATCGTGTCTGCTCGGAAGCTAGCCCCCTACTGGGAGCTCGCTCCTCCACCCCCCCAGCCCCAGAGGTGGCCTTCCCAGCAGCCACTTCTAAGAGTGGGGTTATTCTAGATGCCCTACAGGGGGCATGCCTTAGACAACTAGTATTGGAGCCCACTCGAGAGGAAACAATCTTTGACCTGGTTCTCTCAAATGGAGATGAGGAGAGGATCACAGATGTAGAAGTGGGTAGCCATCTGGGAACTAGCGACCATCGAACAGTATGGTTCTCAATAAACACAGCAATAGAGTCAAGCCATACAAAGACAAAGGTACTGGATTTTAAGAGGACTGACTTTGTCAAAATGGGTGAGTGCCTAAGGAATGCACCTAGCAAATGGGCAGGAAGGAGGGTGGAAGAACAATGGGAATAATAAAACTGCCATCACAGAGGTAACAAGCCTTTGTGTAAAGCAAATAAACAAAATGAAATGAGGTAAGAAACCACTATGGTTCTCAAAGGAAGTGGCAGTGAAGGTTCAAGGAAAAATAAAGCATTCAGGAAGTACAAGGAATCACAGAAGGAGCAGGACAGAGAACTGTATCAGTTAAAGCAAAGGAAGCTGGGAAGGCAGTCAGAAGAGCAAAGGCCCAAACCGAGGAAAAGATAGCCAACTCAGTTAAGAAGGATAAAACCTTTTATAGGTACATCAGGGGCAGTAAGACCAAGGGAGGATAGTGAGGCTTAGTAAAGGGAGGAGGGTGGGCAGAGGGTGACTGTGAAAAGGCAGAGATACTAAACAAATACTTTTGCTCCAGTATTTACAAAGGAAGAGGAGTACCTAAAACAAACAGTAGAAACACTCTGGATACAGAAGTTGATACCAGCCCATTTACAGAAGAAAGGGTTCTGAAAGAACTCTTAAAACTGAAGGTGGACAAAAGCAATGGGGCCTGATGGGATTCATCCAGAATTCTAAAAGAACTAGGGTAGAACTAGTGACACCACTGACTACCCTCTTTAACAAATCATGGGAGGATGGGGTGGTACCCGAGGACTGGAGGAGGGCAGATGTAATTCCCTTCACAAAAGTGGGAGCAAGGCAGAAGCAGAAACTACAGACCTGTTAGTTTAACCTCAGTGGTAGGGAAAATGATGGAATCACTTCTGAAGGAAAGAATTGTTGAGTATCTAGAGGCCAGAGGGCACAGGACCCAAGGCAGCATGGATTCACAGCGGAAGGTCATGCCAGACAAATCTGATAGAGTTCTTTGACTGGGTGACCAAAGTAGTTGATCAGGAGGGCTGTGGACATGGCCTACCTAGACTTTAGCAAGGCGTTTGACACAGTCCCACACAAAAGAATATACAAGTTAGCCAGCCTGGGAGTGGGTCCCAAGATGACAGCCTGGGTAAAACATTGGCTGGAGAATAGGACACAGAGAGTAACAGTAAATGGAGTCCACTCTGAAAAAAGTGGGGTTAGTAGTGGGGTACCGCAGGGTTCAGTATTAGGACCGGTCCTCTTCAATGTCTTTATAAGTGACATTGCAGAGGGACTGGAAGGAAAAGTATGTCTCTTTGCAGATGACACAAAGATCTGCAACAGAGTTGATGCACAAGGTGGAGTGGAAAGGATGAGAAGGGACTTGGCAAGGTTAGAGGAATGGTCAAATGTGGCAGCTTAGATTCAATGCTAAGAAGTGCAAGGTAATGCACCTGGGAAACAAAACCAGGGAAGAGTACACAATGGGGGTGAGATACTAACAACAACAAAATGGAAAGGGACCTGGGGGTAGTCATATCAGATGACCTAAAGGGAAAGCAATGTGAGAGGGCAGCAAGGAGGCTGGGGATACTTGGATGCATAGGAAGAGGCATCACCAGTAGAAAACAGGAAGTTATTATTCCTCTGTACAGACAGCTAGTGAGACCCCATCTGGAGTACTCGTGCAGTTCTGGAGACCAATCTCTGCAAAGATATAGACAGGATGGAAGCTGTCCAGAGGAGGGCAACTAAAATGGTGCAGGGTCTGCACTGGAAGACATATGAAGAGAGACTTAAGGAGCTTAATATGTATAGCCTCAAGGAAAGGAGGGAGAGAGGAGACATGATATAAACTTTCAAGTACCTCAAGGGAATCAACAATGTCCAAGAGGGTAGCATCTTTCAAAAAAAGAGGTGTGCAAGAACAAGGGGGCACAATTTGAAGATAGAAGGGGCGGCTCAGAGGTAATTTAAGGAAGTATTTTTTCACAGAGAGGGTTGTGGATGTATGGAACAGCCTTCCAGAGGAGGTTGTGGAGTCAAAAACAGTGGTGGAATTCAAGCATGCATGGGACAGTCATAAGGCAATTCTAGGGGGTGGGGGTAGGAAGAAGTAGGCTGCTGGTTAACTAGGACCTGCAGCTTATCCATCAGGTAGGGAAATGGGCAGACTGGGTGGGCCAAGCGGTCCTTATCTGCCGTCAAATTCAATGTTTCTATGTTTCTATGTTTCAGTATCCCCCTGTGCCTGTCCCAACCCATCTTGAATCCTTCTTCTGTGTTCCCTTCCACCAGACTCCTGGGCAGTGCATTCCAATGTTCCACCACTCTCGCAGTGAAGAAGTGTCTCCTGCGCTCCCCCTGTACTTCCCCGTTTCCAGCTTCCACTTGTGCCCCCTGGTAGTTAACCCTGAACACTTCCCTGGCTCTGCCCTTATTTCTTCCCTTTACATACTTTAAAACCACTATCATGTTCCCCCTGTCCCTTCTCCAATGCGTACAGATTGAGTTCTTCCATAGAGCCTACCCTCAATGCCCTGAATCATCCTGGTCACACTTCTCTGGACCCTCTCCAGCAGCGCTATATCCCTCTTAAGATGTTGTCTCCAGAACTGCATACAGTACTGAAGATGTGGCCTAACCAGGGCATTATACAGAGGGAGGATCAACTCCCTCATCCTGGAGGTAATCCCCCCCCCGGTTATGCAGCCCAGTATCCTGTTTGCTTTTGCTGCAGCACTTCGACAATTCTCAGTGTTATTCATTTTGCTGTCCACTACTACCCCTAGGTCCCTGTCACCCGATGTGACTTGCAATGTGACCCCCTCCAGGTTGTATGCATGGCCTGGGTTTCTGACCCCCAGATGCAGCACCCAATATTTCCCTGCATTGAACTTCAATCCCCACTTCCTTGCCCACCCCCCAGGGTATCCAGATCCCCCTGGAGAGCCTCTCTCTCCCCTCCTGCCCATCTGCCAGTGCCCCCAGTTTTGAGTCATTAGCAAAGAGACTCAGCCTACTCCTAACACCTCTCCCTATGTCTGAGACATAGGAATTGAACAGGCATGGCCCCAGGACTGAACCCTGGGGGACCCCACTGATGACCCTCCTGGGGAAGGAGACTATCCCTCCAACCACCACTCTCTGTACCCACCCCGTAAGCCAATTTTCCACCCACCTGAGCAACTGCCCCCCCATTCCCCACCCAGCTTTGTTAGTAGGCCATTGTGGGGTACCGAATCAAACGCCTTACTGAAATCCAGACAGAGGATGTCCACCAGCCTATGCTGGTCCAGGGCACCCGTCACCCAGCCATAAAACTCCACCAGGTTGGTCTGGCATGACCTCCCTGGAACAAAACCTTACTGCCTGTTATCCAGGTACCCCAACCTTTCCAGCTGCACCCACCAGCCTCTCCTTGATAATGCCCTCCATAACCTTGCCTACAACAGATGTTATGCTAACAGGCCTATAATTCCCCATCTCCTCTCTGGATCCCCCCCCCTTGTGGATAGGCACCACACGAGTCATCTTCCAATCTTGAGGCACCCACCCTGTCTTCAGAGAGATGTTGAAGAGTGAGGTCAGTGGAGATGCCAGCACATCTGCCAGTTCCTTCAGCACCCTTGGATGGAGCCCATCTGGCCCCGGCACCTTCTCAGTCTTTAGCAACCAGAGGGTGCCTCTCTCCCCCTATCAGCTGTGATTTCACCCTCCCATCCCACCTCCCCATGCATCTGCTCCTCCCCTTCTAGATATGACCCATCCGCTGCCCTAGCCTCATCCAGTCCTTTAGTCTCCAACTGACCTCCTGGTTCAGTGGGCTCCCCTTCCCTCCCCTCGGGTTGGAAGGATCTCCCACCTCCCCCAGTAAAGACCAAGGTGAAGTACTCATTTAGCACCTCTGCTTGTTCACCAGCTTCCTGTGCCCATCCCTCCCCAGTACTTATCCTGCTGATCTGTGCCCTCACTTTTCTTTTCTCCCCTATGTATCTATAGAACCCCTTTCCTCCCAGCGGATATGCCTGGCGAGGTTAAGCTCCTTGTTTGCCTTGGCCCCCCTTACCACCCTGGTGACCTTTCTAGCAAGGAACTCATACTCTTCCCATCTCCCTAACCCCCTTGAGTGCTTTAAGTGTGCATAGGCAGCCTTTTAATCCCTCACCACCTCCTGCACCTCCCAGGTCCACCAACATGGCTTACTGGCCCTACATTGCTTGTGCCTTACCTTTGTACAGGCCTTCGTGGCTCCTACATAGAAACATAGAAACATAGACTTTGATGGCAGATAAGGACCGCTAGGCCCATCTAGTCTGCCCATTTCCCTACCTACAGGATAGGCCACAGATCCTAGTTAACCAACAGCCTTTATCTTCCTGCCCCCCACAAGAATTGCCTTATGTCTGTCCCATGCATTCTTGAATTCTCCCACAGTTTTAGACCCCACAACTTCCTCAGGAAGGCTGTTCCATGCATCCACTACCTCTCTGTGAAATAATATTTCCTCACATTGCCCTGAACCGCCCTCCTTCTATCTTTAAATTGTGTCCCCTTGTTCTTGCAAGTCTCTTTTTCTGAAAGATGCTGCCCTCTTGGACTTTGTTTATTCCCTTGAGGTACTTGAAAGTTTCTATCATGTCCCCTCTCCCTTCTTTCCTCAAGGGCTACATATTAAGCTCCTTTAGTCTCTCCTCATACGGCTTCTCTTGCAGACCCTGCACCATTTTAGTTGCCCTCCTCTGACTGCCTCTATCTTGTCTATGTCCTTGCGGAGATGGGGTCTCCAGAACTGGACACAGTATTCCAGATGGGGTCTCACCAACTGTCTGTACAGAGGAAAACAACTTCCTGTTTTCTGCTGCTGATGCCTCTCCTATACATCCCAGTATACCCCCGCCCTCCTACTGCCTTCTCACATTGCTTGCTAACCTTAAGGTCATCTGATATGATTACCCCAGGTCCCTTTCCTGTTTTGTTGTTGTTACTAGCTCCCCACCCATTGTGTATTCTTCCCTGGGTTCTTGTTTCCAGGTGCATTATTTTGCACTTTTTGCATTAAATCCTACTGCCATATGTCTGACCATTCCTCCAACCTTGCTAAGTCCTTTTCATCCTTTCCACGCCTCCTTGTGTATCAACCCTGTTGCAGATCTTTGTGTCATCTGCAAAGGCATCTTTTCCTTCCAGTCCCTCTGCAATGTCACTGATGAAGACATTAAAAAGGACTGGACCCAATACTGAACCCTACGGTACCCCACTAGTAACCGCCCTTTCTTCAGAGTGGACTCCATTTACAATTACCTTCTGTGTCCTATTGTCCAGCCAATGTTTTACCCAGGCTACCACCCTGGGACCCACTCCCAGGCTGGTTAATTTGACTATCAATCTTTTGTGTGGGACTGTGTCAAATGCCTTGCTAAAGTCTAGGTAGGCCATGTCCACAGCCCTCCCTGGTCTACTACTTTGGTCACCCAGTCAAAGAAATCTATTAGATCGTCTGACATGACCTTCCCGCTAGAACCCATGCTGCCTTGGATCCTGTGCTCCACTGACCTCTAGGTACTCAACTATTCTTTCCTTCAGAAGTGACTCCATCACTTTCCCTACCACAGAGGTCAGACTGACAGGTCTGTAGTTTCCTGCCTCTGTCTTGGTCCCATTTTTGTGAAGGGGAATCACATCCACCTTCCTCCAGTCCTCGGTACCACACCATCCTCTCATGATTTATTAAAAAGAGTAGCCAGTGGTTTCACTAGTTCCTTCCTTAATTCTTTTAGAATTCTGGGGTTAATTCCATCAGGACCCATTGCTTTGTCCACCTTCAGTTTTAGGAGTTCTTGCAGAACCCTTTATTCTGTGAAAGGACTGGGATCGACTCCCCTATCAAGAGTGCTTCTGTTAATTGGATTAGGCACTTTCCCCTCCTCTTTTGTGAATACTGAGCAGAAATATTCATTCAGTATTCCTGCTTTTTCACTGTCCCCCTCTGCCCACCCACCGTTCATTCTATTCAGCCTCACTATCTATTTGTCTTTCTACACTCGCTGATGTACCTATAAAAGGTTTTATCCCCCTTCTTAACTGAGTTGGCTATCTTTTCCTCAGTTTGGGCCTTTGCTATTCTGACTTCCCTCCCTGCTTCTTTCTGCCTTAACTGGTACAGCTCTCTGTCCTGCTCCTTCTGTGTTTCTTATACTTCCGGAATGCTATCTTTTTCTTCCTGACTTTCACAGCCACCTCTCTTGAGAACCATAGTGGCTTTTCTTTCATTTTGATTTGTTTATTTTCTTCACACAAAGGCTTGTTGCATCTGTGATGGCAGTTTTGATAATTCCCCATTGTTGCTCCACCTCCTTCTAGCCTGTTTGCTAGCGCTTTTCTGAGGCACTCTCCCATCTTGCCAAAGTCAGCCCTCCTAAAGTCCAGTACCTCACTTTTGTATGGCTTGACTCTGTAGCTGAGTTTAACATGAACCACACTGTTTGATGGTCACTTGTCCCCAGATGGCAACCTACTTCTAGATCTGAGATCCTCTCACTGCCCCCATTTGAGAGTATGAGGTCTAAGATTGCTCCCTCACGAGTGGGTTCTGAAACTAGCTGTCTAATGCCTGCCACCTGTAGGGCATCAAGAATGGCCCTGCTCTTGGATGTGGCTGCAGCAAATGTGCTCCAGTTAACATCTGGCATATTCAGGTCTCCCATCAACAGTATCTCCTTTCTCTGCCATTCTAAGAATGCCTTCCATCATATCCTTGTCCATTTCTTCCCCTGACATGGGGTCTGTACACAACCCTGTGCGGATTGTGGTGCCCTTTCCAGTCTCCCAGGTGACCCACAGTGCCTCCTCTCCTCCCTGTTTACTCTTTTGTTCAGTTGCTTTTATCCCTTCCTTTCATGAGAGCTACTCCTCCCCTCTTCTCCCCTGCCTGTCTCTCCTCCTGGGTTATGTACCCTGGTATGTTAACATCCCATTCATGGTTCTCTGTGTACCATGTTTCTGTGACTGCTACGATATCCAGGCATCCCTCTTCCATTAAGGCCACCAGCTCAGGGAGCTTGTTGCCCAGACTACGGACATTGGTACTCATTACCCTCCATTTCCTGATGGCCTTACCCCCTTTTGCCCCATCCCTGTCCTTCTTGCCTTTGTCACTTTCTCCATTTACCCCTGCCCTTCTCCCTATCGACACCTCCATGTTGGTGTTTGCCACACTTACTACCATGATTGTTTGGGGGCTAGGATTTTCCTGCTCCTTTCCAGTGCCTCCCCCCTTGGCTAGTTTAAAAGCTTGCCAATGAAGCATTTAAACCTATCACCTAGGATCCTGGTTCCCCTCCTGGACAGATGCAGCCCATCATGCCAGTATGGGCTTGCATCACTCCAGGTGGACCCCAGTCCCAATGAAGCCAAATCCCTGAGCTCCACACCAGTTTTCAACCACTAGTTGAATCCAGTGCCAGAACATCCTAGCCTCTCCTATGCCATAGATGGGTAGCACCTCCGAGAAGGTTACCGTGCGTGCTACTTGACTAAGGCCCCTCCCAATTCCACAAACTCTTTCTGCACTTCTCTAATCCCTTTCTTAGCCAGGTCATTTGTCCCTAGGTGGACAATGACATCCAGCTCCCTCCCCTGTGCAGCTGCTCTGGCAATCCTGAGGATTCTGCTCCCTGTCCCTCCAAGCCATGGCGCCAGGCAGGCACCTTACCTCCCTCTCCCTTCCTTGCCCAGTTCTACCTTCCTAACAATGGAGTCCCCACCAGGAGTTGTTTCCTTCCCTGCAGGGTCCCCTGCCACCCTCCTGTGGGTCTCCTTGTGGAGGTTCCCAACATCCTCCTTGGTCTCCACTGAGGGTGCCTCCATGAGGAACCACACTTTGCCAGAATGGCATAGGAATTGTGGAGAGGTACAACTGGAGGGATGTCTCTGTCCACCACCCTCACCCTCCTGAGCCCACTGTGGTCCAACCACCCTCTTCTTGGCAACCTCTGAGGCAACGGCAGTGGCACTGGTGGTCCCTGGATGGAAGAGAGGTCCCACAAACCTGGCCAACTCAGCCTGGAGATGAGCAACCTCCTCCCTCAGCCCAGAGAGGTGTCTGCAGATGGGACAACACCGCATCCTCCAGAACATCTCCCAGAAGACTGCTGCTCCACAGCCACTGCACTGCACCACTCCAATCATGTCTTATTTCTGACCCCTTAACTGTTTGCAATCCTTACTCTTTTGTCTGTTTTTTTCTCTCTCTCTCCTTACTTTCTGCCTGTGTGCCCTTTAAGCTCCTGATTGTCCTGTTCTGAGACAAGAATATCCTATATTTCTCAGTAGACCACTTACTTGTTCAGAGGCAGACCTCCAGCAGCTAGAGGGGGCCAGAGAGCTACTCTTGCCCTTCTAGGATGGTGGGTCCTTGGTGGTTCTGTGATCACTCAGTTCCTGCCCCTAAACAGGAAGTTCCTGTTGTCAGTCAAATCCTGTGCCTATAAAATAGAACTAGCTTTGGGTGGAGGGGAGGGAAGGAGGCAATATAGTCCCAGTAGAGAAGTTCAGTCACACAGCAGTCCTTTCTCTTGGTGTCTTCTGCCAAGCTATTAGCAGAATCTTTCTAAGGCAGTCTTTAAATGTAGCGTCCTTCTAGCTAAGCCATTCCCCTACTTCCAGATCTTTCTACAAGTAATTTAAACCTCACAGCAGTTAAGTCCTTTCAGTCACCTGAGTTTACACCTAGATGACTTTTCAGTTACCCATTCAGTTCAGTTAACCCAAACACACACTTTTTTTTGTTTTTTGTTTTGTATGTTAGTTTTTTTACCCTAAATTAAAGGTCCAAATGCAAAAGTTCTTCTACTTTAGTCCCAGTAGAGAAGTTCAGTCACACAGCAGTCCTTTCTCTTGGTGTCTTCTGCCAAGCTATCCTCTTGGTGTCTTCTGCCAAGCTACACCCCCTTTTTAGTGGTCACCCATAAGCTACCAGCATCCATGTCTGGCCTAACCTCATCCAAGCACACTCTAAGAATCCTTCCCATGCCCTCAAAGTCCACCCCCCTGAAATTATTACTACTGTGTTAGTGAAAATTTCCTCTCCCCCTAGAAACATAAGAAACCAGACCGTGGCAAGGTCACTGCCTGACAATGGGCTGTTCACCTCCAGGCCCCTTATCTGGTCATTATCTGCTAGAACAATGTCTAGGATCTGGTCCTGCCTAGTAGGCTCCCCTAAGTGTTGGACTAGGAAGGCCTCCTGGAAGATATCAATCAACCTCTGCTCCCTGGCCACCGAGGATGTCATAGTGCGCCAGTCTACCCCGGCATGTTCGGGTAGCCCATGATGACCACTCTGCCCTTTCCAAGGCCACAGTGACCCCTGATGTTCTCAGCCAGATCATCCTCCAGTTCCGCCTCCATTGAGGAGGGTCTGTACACCACCCCTATTTTAAATATATTACCCCCCCTCATTTGTAGGGTTACCCAAATTGCCTCCACATCTCCCCTTGCCTCATCAATTCCACCAACTACTATGTAATTTTTGACTATGTATACCACCCCCTTCCCACCCCCTATCCTTCCTAAACATTGTGTAGCACTCTAAATTTAGGTCCCAATCATGCCTCTGGGTGGCCCATGTCTCAGAAATTGCTGCCACATCTGCTGCACCCTCAACTAGCATTGCCTGGAGCTCTGGCATTTTATTGCCCATGCTCCTGGCATTGATCAGGACCATCCTCCACCCGACCCTCGACCACCTCTCCAGTCTTCTCAGCCAAGCATGGACCCCCGTCTCTTTTCCCCCCTCGGCTCCCCCTGGTCTTTTAACACTGCCCACAGCCTGTTTTGCGTGATCTAGGTCTGAACCCTAGAGCTTCCTCGCTGGGGATTTCAATCTTTCTATCCCTTCCCCACCTTTACAAGTTTAAACCCCACCTATCTCCTATGAATCCAAAACATTTCAGTTTAAGGCTCTCCCTCCCCTCCAGGTTGAGGTGCAACCTATCGCTGGCATATAGTCCCTAGTCTTCCATGTATCACATTGGTCCCCCATCAATCCATACCCTTCTGACTTACACCACTTCCTGAGCCACTGGTTCACCCTTCTAAGATTTTGCTTGTTTTCCCCACTCATCATTGGTACTGGCAGTATCTCAGAAAAGGAGACTGTGCATCCTATAGAGTGGCAAACCTTGTCCAATTCCCTGAATCTTGCCTGTATCTCTAGTTCACTGTTCTCCTCTAAATCATTCATTCTCAGGTGGACTAGAAAGTCTGGGGATCCTCCGCATTCCCTTGCCATTGAGTATAGCTGGAATTTGGCCTTGTATACTGATAGGCCTGGGATACATTTAACCTTGACTGGGCTGCATTTTCCCTCCCCAACCCCCTCCCACTGGATACCACTAATCATGGAATCACCCAGCAAGAGCACCTTCACCTCTCCCCCAAGTTACTAGCCCATTTGTGCCCTTCCATACTCATTCTTTTGTCTACATCCCCCAGCTTGCTCCTTGCACCCCCCCACAGACTGGGTGTCTCTATTTTGTGCATGCCCTTCCAGGCACCCTCTTCTGCCAATGTCCCCCAGCTAGCTCCTCTCACCCCCTGCAACTTGGGGTTCACAAGTTTGTATGTGCCCTTCCAGGCTCCCTCTTCTGTCTCCCTCTCTCAACTTGCATCTCACACCCACTCACAGCCTGAATATCACTAGTCTCCCCCTTTAACTTTTCTCTTAACTCTTCCACGATTGGACTGTTGCCATTGGCTCCTCCATCCAGGTCTCCTATTACTGCTTCCCTTCTCACCTCCCTCCCCCACTTTGGTTCTGCAGTAATGGACCCTTGTGACCTAGTGCTCCATACACCCAGCTGATCTGGTGTTTCCAGTCTCGGAGGCTGGCCTACCTAGAGGGCTCCCTTCCTCACCCCCATCCTTGTCTGATTTTCCCTTCCTCAACACTGCCCCGTCCTGGGTCCTGCCCTGCCCCGTCCTGGGTCCAGGCAGAAAGGAATGCTTTTAACCCATGTTACAAGTGAAAGTTTAACCACCGTAAAGACAGGTTGCAGAAAGTGCAGTGTGACATACAGTATGTTGTAGAAAGGAATGCTTTTAACCCATGTTACAAGTAAAAGTTAAACCACCGTAAGGACAGGCTGCAGACAGTGCAGTGTGACACGACAGTATGTTGTATAAAGGAATGCTTTTAACCCATGTTATAAGTAAAAGTTTAACCACCGTAAGGACAGGCAGCAGACAGTGCAGTGTGATGTACAGTATGTTGTAGAAAGGAATGCTTTAAACCCATTTTACAAGTAAAAGTTTAACCACCGTAAGGACAGGCTGCAGGCAGTGCAGTGTGATGTACAGTATGTTGCAGAAAGAATTGCTTTTAACCCATGTTACAAGTAAAAGTTTAACCACCGTAAGGACAGGATGTAGACAGTGCAGTGTGATGTACAGTATGTTGTAGAAAGAAATGCTTTTAACCCATGTTACAAGAAAAGGTTTAACCACCGTAAGGACAGGCAGCAGACAGTAGAGTGTGACGTACAGTATGTTGTAGAAAGAAATGCTTTTAACCCATGTTACAAGTAAAGGTTTAACCACCGTCAGGACAGGCTGCAGACAGTGCAGTGTAACATACAGAATGTTGTAGAAAGGAATGCTTTTAACCTATATTACAAGTAAAAGTTTAACCACCGTAAGGACAGGCTGCAGACAGTGCAGTGTCACATACAGTATGTTGCAGAAAGGAATGCTTTTAACCCATGTTACAAGTAAAAGTTTAACCACCGTAAGGACAGGCAGCAGACAGTGCAGTGTCACATACAGTATGTTGCGGAAAGGAAGGCTTTTAACCCATGTTACAAGTAAAAGTTTAACCACCGTAAGGACAGGCATCAGACAGTGCAGTGTAACATACAGTATGCTGTGGAAAGGAAGGCTTTTAACCCATGTTACAAGTAAAAGTTTAGCCACCGTAAGGACAGGCTGCAGACAGTGCAGTGTAACACACAGTATGCTGCAGAAAGGAATGCTTTTAACCCACGTTACAAGTAAAAGTTTAGCCACCGTAAGGACAGGCTGCAGACAGTGCAGTGTAGCATACAGTATGTTGTAGAAAGGAATGCTTTTAACCCACGTTACAAGTAAAAGTTTAGCCACCGTAAGGACAGGCTGCCGACAGTGCAGTGCGATGTACAGTATGTTGTAGAAAGGAATGCTTTTAACCCACGTTACAAGTAAAAGTTTAACCACCGTAAGGACAGGCTGCAGACAGTGCAGTGTGACGTACAGTATGTTGTAGAAAGGAATGCTTTTAACCCACGTTACAAGTAAAAGTTTAACCACCATAAGGACAGGCTGCAGACAGTGCAGTGTGATGTACAGTATGTTGTAGAAAGGAATGCTTTTAACCCACGTTACAAGTAAAAGTTTAACCACCGTAAGGACAGGCTGCAGACAGTGCAGTGTGATGTACAGTATGTTGTAGAAAGGAATGCTTTTAACCCACGTTACAAGTAAACGTTTAACCACCGTAAGGACAGGCTGCAGACAGTGCAGTGTGATGTACAGCATTTTGTAGAAAGGAATGCTTTTAACCCGTTACAAGTAAACGTTTAACCACCGTAAGGACAGGCTGCAGACAGTGCAGTTATGCATTACTATGTTGTAGAAAGGAATGCTTTTAACCCCGTTACAAGTAAATGTTTAACCACCGTAAGGACAGGCAGCAGACAGTGCAGTGTAACGTACACTATGTTGCAGAAAGGAATGCTTTTAACCCACGTTACAAGTAAAAGTTTAACCACCGTAAGGACAGGCTGCAGACAGTGCAGTGTAACGTACACTATGTTGTAGAAAGGAATGCTTTTAACCCACGTTACAAGTAAAAGTTTAACCACCGAAAGGACAGGCAGCAGACAGTGCAGTGTAACGTACACTATGTTGTAGAAAGGAATGCTTTTAACCCACGTTACAAGTAAAAGTTTAATCACCGTAAGGACAGGCTGCAGACAGTGCAGTGTAACGTACAGTATGTTGTAGAAAGGAATGCATTTAACCCACGTTACAAGTAAAAGTTTAACCACCGTAAGGACAGGCTGCAGACAGTGCAGTGTAACGTACAGTATGTTGTAGAAAGGAATGCTTTTAACCCATGTTACAAGTAAAAGTTTAACCACCGTAAGGACAGGCTGCAGACAGTGCAGTGTAACGTACAGTATGTTGTAGAAAGGAATGCTTTAAACCCATGTTACAAGTAAAAGTTTAACCACCGTAAGGACAGGCTGCAGACAGTGCAGTGTAACGTACAGTATGTTGTAGAAAGGAATGCTTTTAACCCATGTTACAAGTAAAAGTTTAACCACCGTAAGGACAGGCTGCAGACAGTGCAGTGTAACGTACAGTATGTTGTAGAAAGGAATGCTTTTAACCCATGTTACAAGTAAAAGTTTAACCACCGTAAGGACAGGCTGCAGACAGTGCAGTGTAACGTACAGTATGTTGTAGAAAGGAATGCTTTTAACCCATGTTACAAGTAAAAGTTTAACCACCATAAGGACAGGCTGCAGACAGTGCAGTGTAACGTACAGTATGTTGTAGAAAGGAATGCTTTTAACCCATGTTACAAGTAAAAGTTTAACCACCGTAGGACAGGCTGCAGACAGTGCAGTGAAACGTACAGTATGGTGTAGAAAGGAATGCTTTTAACCCATGTTACAAGTAAAAGGTTAAACCACCGTGAGGACAGGCTGCAGACAGTGCAGTGTAACGTACAGTATGGTGTAGAAAGGAATGCTTTTAACCCATGTTACAAGTAAAAGCTTAACCACCGTAAGGACAGGCTGCAGACAGTGAAGCGTAACGTATAGTATGTAGTAGAAAGGAACGCTTTTAACAAATGTTACAAGTAAAAGCTTAACCACCGTAAGGACAGGCTGCAGACAGTGCAGTGTAACGTACAGTATGTTGTGGAAAGGAACGCTTTTAACCCATGTTACAAGTAAATGTTTAACCACCGTAAGGACAGGCTGCAGACAGTGCAGTGTAACGTACAGTATGTTGTAGAAAGGAACGCTTTTAACCCATGTTACAAGTAAAAGTTTAACCACCGTAAGGACAGGCTGCAGACAGTGCAGTGTAACATACAGTATGTTGTAGAAAGGAACGCTTTAACCCATGATACAAGTAAAAGTTTAACCACAGTAAGGACAGGCTGCAGGCAGTGCAGTGTAACATACAGTATGTTGTAGAAAGGAATGCTTTTAACCCATGGTACAAGTAAATGTTTAACCACCGTAAGGACGGGCTGTAGACAGTGCAGTGTGGCATACAGTATGTTGCAGAAAGGAATGCTTTTAACCCATGGTACAAGAAAAAGTTTAACCACCGAAGGACAGGCTGCAGATAGCGCAGTGTGGCATACAGTATGTTGCAGAAAGGAATGCTTTTAACCCATGTTACAAGTAAAAGTTTAACCACCGTAAGGACAGGCTGCAGAAAGTGCAGTGTAATGTACAGTTTGTTGTAGAAAGGAATGTTTTAACCCATGTTACAAGTAAAAGTTTAGCCACCGTAAGGAAAGGCTGCAGACAGTGCAGTGTGATGTACAGTATGTTGTAGAAAGGAATGCTTTTAACCCACGTTACAAGTAAAAGTTTAAGCACCATATGGACAGGCTGCAGACAGTGCAGTGTGACGTACAGTATGTTGTAGAAAGGAATGCTTTTAACCAACGTTACAAGTAAAAGTTTAACCACCGAAAGGACACGCTGCAGACAGTGCAGTGAAAAGTACAGTATGTTGTAGAAAGGAATGCTTTTAAACCATGTTACAAGTAAAAGTTTAACTAACGTAAGGACAGGCTGCAGACAGTGCAGTGTAACGTACAGTATGTTGTAGAAAGGAATGCTTTTAACCCACGTTACAAGTAAAAGTTTAACCACTGTACAGACAGGCTGCAGACAGTGCAGTGAAACGTACAGTATGTTGTAGAAAGGAATTCTTTTAACCCATGATACAAGTAAAAGTTTAACCACCGTACACACAGGCTGCAGACAGTGCAGTGTAACGTACAGTAGGTTGTAGAAAAGAATGATTTTAACCCATGTTACAAGTAAAAGTTTAACCACCGTACGGACATGCTGCAGAAAGTGCAGTGTAACGTACAGTATGTTGTAGAAAGGAATGCTTTTAACCCATGTTACAAGTAAAAGTTTAACCACCGTAAGGACAGGCTGCAGACAGTGCAGTGTAATGTACAGTATGTTGTAGAAAGGAATGCTTTTAACCCCCGTTACAAGTAAAAGTTTAACCACCGTAAGGACAGGCTGCAGACAGTGCAGTGTAACGTACAGTATGGTGTAGAAAGGAATGCTTTTAACCCACGTTACAAGTAAAAGTTAAACCACCGTAAGGACAGGCTGCAGACAGTGCAGTGTAACATACAGTATGGAGTAGAAAGGAATGCTTTTAACCCATGTTACAAGTAAAAGCTTAACCACTGTAAGGACAGGCTGCAGACAGTGAAGCGTAACGTACAGTATGTAGTAGAAAGGAACGCTTTTAACAAATGTTACAAGTAAATGTTTAACCACCGTAGTGACAGGCTGCATACAGTGCAGTGTAACGTACAGTATGTTGTAGAAAGGAACGCTTTTAACCCATGTTACAAGTAAAAGTTTAACCACCGTAAGGACAGGCTGCAGACAGTGCAGTGTAACATACAGTATGTTGTAGAAAGGATCGCTTTAACCCATGATACAATTAAAAGTTTAACCACAGTAAGGACAGGCTGCAGACAGTGCAGTGTAACATACAGTATGTTGTAGAAAGGAATGCTTTTAACCCATGGTACAAGTAAATGTTTAACCACCGTAAGGACGGGCTGTAGACAGTGCAGTGTGGCATACAGTATGTTGCAAAAAGGAATGCTTTCAACCCATGGTACAAGAAAAAGTTTAACCACCGTAAGGACAGGCTGCAGAAAGTGCAGGGTAATGTACAGTTTGTTGTAGAAAGGAATGCTTTTAACCCATGTTACAAGTAAAAGTTTAGCCACTGTAATAAAGGCTGCAGACAGTGCAGTGTGATGTACAGTATGTTGTAGAAAGGAATGCTTTTAACCCACATTACAAGTAAAAGTTTAACCACCGTATGGACAGGCTGCAGACAGTGCAGTGTAATGTACAGTATGTTGTAGAAATGAATGCTTTTAACCCACGTTACAAGTAAAAGTTTAACCACCGTACGGACATGCTGCAGAAAGTGCAGTGTAACGTACAGTATGTTGTAGAAAGGAACGCTTTTAACCCATGTTACAAGTAAAGTTTAACCACCGTAAGGGACAGGCTGCAGACAGTGCAGTGTAACGTACAGTATGTTGTAGAAAGGAAATGCATTTAACCTGCAAGTTACAAGTAAAGTTTAACCACCGAGACGGACAGGCTGCAGAAAGTGCAGTGGAACGACAGTTACTAAGTTGTAGAAAGGAATGCTTAACCCATGTTACAAGTAAAAGTTTAACCAATCAGAAGGACAGGCTGCAGACAGTGCAGTATAACGTACAAGTATGTTGTAGAAAGGAATGCTTTTAACCCATTTTACAAGTAAAAGTTTAACCACCGTAAGGACAGGCTGCAGACAGTGCAGTGTAACGTACAGTATGTTGTAGAAAGGAATGCTTTTAACCCATGTTACAAGTAAAAGTTTAACCACCGTAAGGACAGGCTGCAGACAGTGCAGTGAAACGTACAGTATGGTGTAGAAAGGAATGCTTTTAACCCATGTTACAAGTAAAAGTTAAACCAC
Organism: Neoceratodus forsteri; assembly: GCA_016271365.2. NCBI lineage: Eukaryota > Metazoa > Chordata > Ceratodontiformes > Ceratodontidae > Neoceratodus > Neoceratodus forsteri. Next base: position 33,488,145 of record JADMNL010000033.1, read on the forward strand.
CATAAGGACAGGCTGCAGACAGTGTAGTGTAACGTACAGTATGGTGTAGAAAAGAATGCTTTTAACCCATGTTACAAGTAAAAGCTTAACCACCGTGAGGACAGGTTGCAGACAGTGAAGCGTAACGTACAGTATGTAGTAGAAAGGAACGCTTTTAACAAATGTTACAAGTAAAAGCTTAACCACCGTAAGGACAGGCTGCAGACAGTGCAGTGTAACGTACAGTATGTTGTGGAAAGGAACGCTTTTAACCCATGTTACAAGTAAAAGTTTAACCACCGTTAGGACAGGCTGCAGACAGTGCAGTGTAACGTACAGTATGTTGTAGAAAGGAACGCTTTTAACCCATGTTACAAGTAAAAGTTTAACCACCGTAATGACAGGCTGCAGACAGTGCAGTGTAACGATACAGTATGTTGTAGAAAGGAATGCTTTTAACCCATGTTACAAGTAAAAGTTTAACCACCGTGAGGACAGGCTGCAGGCAGTGCAGTGTAACCTACAGTATGTTGTAGAAAGGAATGCTTTTAACCCATGGTACAAGTAAATGTTTAACCACCGTAAGGACGGGCTGTAGACAGTGCAGTGTGGCATACAGTATGTTGCAAAAAGGAATGATTTTAACCGATGGTACAAGAAAAAGTTTAACTACCGCAAGGACAGGCTGCAGATAGCGCAATGTGGCATACAGTATGTTGCAAAAAGGAATGCTTTTAACCCACGTTACAAGTAAAAGTTTACCCACCGTAAGGACAGGCTGCAGAAAGTGCAGTGTAATGTACAGTTTGTTGTAGAAAGGAATGCTTTTAACCCATGTTACAAGTAAAAGTTTAGCCACCGTAAGGAAAAGCTGCAGACAGTGCAGTGTAATGTACAGTATGTTGTAGAAAGGAATGCTTTTAACCCACGTTACAAGTAAAAGTTTAACCACCGTATGGACAGGCTGCAGACAGTGCAGTGTGACGTACAGTATGTTGTAGAAAGGAATGCTTTTAACCCACGTTACACGTAAAAGTTTAACCACCGTACGGACAGGCTGCAGACAGTGCAGTGAAACGTACAGTATGTTGTAGAAAGGAATTCTTTTAACCCATGTTACAAGTAAAAGTTTAACCACCGTACACACAGGCTGCAGACAGTGCAGTGTCACATAGAGTATGTTGCAGAAAGGAATGCTTTTAACCCATGTTACAAGTAAAAGTTTAACCACCGTAAGGACAGGCATCAGACAGTGCAGTGTAACATACAGTATGCTGTGGAAAGGAAGGCTTTTAACCCATGTTACAAGTAAAAGTTTAGCCACCGAAGGGACAGGCGCGTAGACAGTGTGTGTAACACACAGTATGCTGCAGAAAGAATGCTTTTAACCCATGTTACTGAGTAAAAGTTTAAGCACCGTAAGGACAGGCTGCCAGACAGTGCAGTGTGACACACAGTATGATGCAGAAAGGAATGCTTTTAACCAATGTTACTAGAAAAAGTTTAGCCACCGTACCGTAAGGACAGGCTGCAGACAATGCAGTGTAACGTACAGTAAGATGTAGAAAGGAATGCTTTTAACCCATGTTACAAGTAAAAGTTTAACCACCGTAAGGACAGGCTGCAGACAGTGCAGTGTAACATACAGTATGTTGTAGAAAGGAATGCTTTTAACCCACGTTACAAGTAAAAGTTTAGCCACCGTAAGGACAGGCTGCAGACAGTGCAGTGTAGCATACAGTATGTTGTAGAAAGGAATGCTTTTTAACCCACGTTACAAGTAAAAGTTTAGCCACCGTGGACAGGCTGCCGACAGTAGCAGGGAAGCATACAGTAATGTTGTAGAAAGGAATGCTCGCAACCAACGTTACAAACGGAAAGCTTAGCCACCATAAGGACAGGCTGCAGACAGTGCAGTGTAACACATAGTATGTTGAGAAAGGAATGCTTTTAACCAAGTTACAAGTAAAAGTTTAACCACCGAAGGACAGGCTGCAGACGAGATGCAGTGTGATGTACTATGTTGCAGAAAGGAATGCTTTTAACGCAGCGCGTAACAAGTAAAAGTCGAACCACCAGAAGGACAGGCTGCAGACAGTAGCGGTCGGCACTACATATGTTGAATAGAGAATACTTTTAACCCCGTTACAAGTAAAAGTTTAACCACCACAAGGACAGGCTGCAGACAGTGCAGTGAGATGTACAGTATGTTCTAGAAAAGGAAGGCAAGCTAACCCAAGTTAGAAGTAAAGTTTAACCAACAAGGGACAAGCTGCAGACAGTGCAGTGTGATGTACAGTATGTTCTAGAAAGGAATGCTTTTAACCCAAATTCACAAGTAAACGTTTAACCACCATAAGGACAGGCTACCAGACAGGTGCAGTGTAACGTACACTATGTTGTAGAAGAATGCTTTTAACCCATGATTAAAAGTAAAGTTTAACCACCAGCAAGGGACAGGCTGCAGACAGTGCAGTGTAACATTACACTATGTTGTAGAAAGGAATGCTTTTAACACACGATAAAGAGTAACCACCGTAAGGACAGGCAGGAGACAGTGCAGTGTAACGTACAGACATAGCAAAGAAAGAATGCAGTTAACCAACGTTACAAGTAAAAGCAACCACCCGTGAGGACAGGCTGCAGAAAGTGCAGTGTAACGTTCAGTATGTTGCAGAAAAGAATGCTTTTAACCCATGTTACAAGTAAAAGTTTAACCACCGTAAGGACAGGCTGCAGACAGTGCAGTGTAACGTACAGTATGTTGTAGAAAGGAATGCTTTTAACGCATGTTAAGAGTAAAAGTTTAACCACTGTAAGGACAGGCTGCAGAAAGTGCAGTGTAACGTACAGTATGTTGTAGAAAGGAATGCTTTAAACCCATGTTACAAGGAAAAGTTTAACTACGGTAAGGACAGGTTGCAGACAGTACAGTGTAACAGTACAGTATGTTGTCGAATTGAATGCTTTAAACAATGTTACAAGAAAATTCCTAACCACCGTAAGGACAGGCTACCAGACAGTGCAGTGTAACATACAGTATGTTGTAGAAAGGAATGCTTTTAACCCATGTTACAAGTAAAAGTTTAACCACCGTAAGGACAGGCCACAGACAGTGCAGTGTAACGTACAGTATGTTGTAGAAAGAAATCTTTTAACCATTTTGCAAGTAAAAGTTTAACCACCGTAAGGACAGGCTGCGAACAGATAAGTGCAGTGTAATACAATATGTTGCAGAAAGGAATGCTTTTAACCACGTTACAAGTAAAGTTTAACCACCGTAAGGACAGGCTGCAGACAGTGCAGTACAGACGTACAGTATGTTGAATAAAGGAATGCTAACCCAGCGATACAAGTAAAGTTTAACCAATCATAAGGACAGGCTGCAAGACAGTGCAATGTGATGTACAGTATGCTTTAGAAAGGAATGCTTTTAACCCACGCTAGAAGTAAAAGTTTAACCACCGTAAGGACAGGCTGCAGACGGTGCAGTGTGACGTACAGTATGTTCTAGAAAGGAATGCTTTTAACCCACGTTACAAGTAAACGTTTAATCCATAAAGAAGGACAGGCTGCAGACAGTGCAAGTGATGTACATCATTTTGTGAAAGAAAGGAATGCTTTTTAACCCACGTTACAATAAATGGTTTAACCACCGTAAGGACAGGCTGCAGACAGTGCAGTGTAACGTACACTATGTTGTAGAAAGGAATGCTTTTAACCCATGTTACAAGTAAAAGTTTAACCACCATAAGGACAGGCTGCAGACAGTGCAGTGTAACGTACAGTATGTTGTAGAAAGGAATGCTTTAACCCACGTTACAAATGTAAAGTTTAACCAACGTAATGACAGGCAGGAGACAGTGCAGTGTAACGACACTCATGTTGTAAGAAAGGAATGCTTAACACGCATACGGTAAAGTTTAATCACCCGTACCGGACAGAACCAGACGGTGCGATCGCTAACGTACAGTATGTTACGCAGAGCAGATCGGTTAACCAATATTTCCAAAGTAAAGCATAACCGTAAGGACAGGCTGCAGAAAGTGCAGTGTAAAGTTCAGTATGTTGTAGAAAGGAATGCTTCAACCCATGTTACAAGTAAAAGTTTAACCATACAGGACAGGCTGCAGACCAGTGCAGTGTAACGTACAGTATGTTGTAGAAAGGAATGCTTTTAACGCATGTTAAGGTAAAAGTTTAACCACCGTAAGGACAGGCTGCAGAAAGTGCGGATAGCGAACAAGTATGTTGCGAGAAAGAATGCTTTAAACCCATGTTACAAGTAAAAAGTTTATTCTCACAGTGGGACAGGCTGCACAGTGCAGTGTAACGCACAGTATGTTGTCGAATTGAATGCTTTTAACCAATGTTACAAGTAAAGTTTAACCACCGTAAGGACAGGCTGCAGACAGTGCAGTATAAACCTACAGTATGTTGTAGGAATGCTTTTAACCCATGTTACAAGTAAAAGTTTAACCACCGAAGGACAGGCCACTGAACAGTGCAGTGTAATTGGACAGTATGTTGTAGAAAGGAATGCTTTGAACCCATTTTCAAGTAAAAGTTTACACCGTAAGGACAGGCTGCAGACAGTGCAGTGTAACGACAGTATGTTGCAGAAAGAATGCTTTAAACCCATGTTGCAAGTAAAGTTTAACCACTGTAAGGACAGGCTGCGAACAGTGCAGTGAAATATACAGTATGGTGTGAAAGAATGCTTTTAACCCATGTTACAAGTAAAGTTAAACCACCGTAAGGACAGGTTGCAGATGCAGTGTAACGTACAGTATGGTATAGAAAGGAATACTTTAACCCATGTTGCAAGTAAAAGCTCACACGTAGGACAGGCACGACAGTGCAGTGCCGTACAGTATGTTGTAGAAGGAATACTTTCAACCACGTTACAAGTAAAAAGTTACCACCATAGAACAGACAGTGCAGTAAACATAAAGTATATGTGAAAATTCTTTTAACCATGTTACAAGTAAAGTTTAACCACCATTACAGTGGAACGTGATGAATTGAAAAAGAACTTTAACATGTTAGTAAAAGTTTAACCAACGTCCAGGACATGCTGCAGAAGTGCAGTGTAACGTACAACATGTTGTGAAAAGATACTTTAACCCATGTTACAGTAAAGTTTAACCCCGTGGACTGGCTCAGACAGTGCAATTAGCAATACAGTATGTTGTAGAAGGAATGCTTTAACCCACTACAATTAAAGTTTAACCACCGCAAGGACAGGCTGTAGACAGTGCTAGTGCAACGTACAGTATAATGCAGAAAGGAATACTTTGTATATTACAAGTAAAGTTAAACACCGTAGGACAGGCTGCAAACAGTGCAGTGTACAGTAAGAATTGTAGAAAATTTTAACATATTACAAGTAGCAAACACAGTAAGGACAGGCTGCAGACAGTGAGCGTACAGAGTATGCAGAAGAAAGGAGCGCTTTAACAAATGTTACAAGTAAATGTTTAACCCGTAATGACAGGCTGCATACAGTGCAGTGTAATGTACAGTATGTTGTAGAAAGACGCTTTTTAACCCATGTTACAAATAAAGTTTAACCACCGTAAGGACAGGCTGCAGGCAGTGCAGTGACAACAGTATGCTAAGAAAAGAGCAGCAACCCATGATACAAGTAAAAGTTTAACACAGTAAGGACAGGCTGCAGGCAGTGCAGTGTAACATACAGTATGTTGGAAAGTAATGCTTTAACCAATGGTACAAGTAAATGTTTAACCACGTGGAATGAATGACAGTGCAGTGTGGCATACAGTGCTACAAAAGAATACTTTTATGGTACAAGAAAAAGTTTAACCAAGCGCAAGGACAGGCAGATAACGCATAGCATACGATATATTGCGAAAGATACTTTAACCGGTTACAAGTAAAAGCAACCACCGTAAGCTGGCTGCAGAAGGCGGTATAATGAACAGTTTATTGTACAAAGGATGCACAAACATAGTACAAGTAAATTTACAGTAATAAGGCTGCGACAGTGTAGTGTGATGTACAGTATGTTGTAGAAAGGTACTTTTAACCCCGTTACAAGTAAAAGTTTACCACCGTATGGACGGCTGCGACAGTGCAGTGTAAGTACAATATGTTGTAAAAAGATACTTTAACTACGTTACAAGTAAAGTTTAATAATGTAAGGACAGGCTGCGAGTGCAGTGCGTACAGTATGTTGTAGAAAGATACTTGCAACACGTTACAAGTAAGTTTAACCACACGTCCGGACAGGCTGCAAACAGTGCGGAAAGCGTACAGTATGTTATAGAAAGAAATTCTTGCAACCCATATTACAAGTAAAAGTTTAACCACAGTACACAGGCTGCGACAGTGCAGTGTAACGTACAGGAAGTTATGAAAGAATGTACCAACCCATGTTACAAGTAAAGTTTAACCCCGTCAGGACATGCTGCAGAAAGTGATGTAACGTACAATATGTTATGAAAAGATGCGCAACCATGTTACAAGTAAAGTTTAACCACCGTAAGGACAGGCTACAACGTGCAATTAACGTACAGTATGTTGTAGGGAATGTTTAACCAATATTACATATAAAAGTTTAACCACGTGGACAGGCTGCAGACAGTGCAGTGTAACGCACAGTATTGTAGAAGAATGCTTTTAACCCATATTACAGTAAGTTCAACCACCGTAAGGACAGGCTGCAGAGGTGCAGTGTAATGTACAGTATGTTGTAGGAATGCTTTAACCCATATTAAAGTAAAAGTTAACCACCGTAAGGACAGGCGCAGACAGTGCAGTATAACGTACAATATGTTGTGAAAGAGATATAGTGGGCAAGTAAAAGTTTCACACGCAGGACAGGCTACAGACAGAGCAGTGCCAATGTACAGTATATTGTAGAAAGAATCCTTTTAACCCATATTACAAGTAAGTTTATCGTAAGGACAGGTTGCAGACAGTGCAACGTACAGTATGGTGTAAAGGAATACTTTTAACTCATGTTACAGAAAGTTACCCGCTGTGGACAGGCTGCAGAAGTGCAGTGTAACGTACAGTATGGTGTGAAAAATCTTTTAACAGTTACAAGTAAAAGTTTAACCACCGTGGGACAGGACGCAACAGTGCAGCGTAATGTACAGTGATAGAAGAAACTTTAATAAATGTACAAGTAAAAACAACCACCATAAGGACAGGCTGTGAACGGTGCAGTGTAACATACAGTATGTTATGAAAGAGCTTTTAACCCATGTAAAAGAAAACCTTAACCACTGTGGGAGGCTGCAGACAGTGCAGTGTAACGTACAGTATGTTGTAGAAAGAAAGCACAACACATATTACAAGTAAGTTTAACCACCGTAAGACAGGCTGCAGACAGTGCAGTGAAACGTACAGTATGTTATGAAAGAAGCTTTCAGCCCAGCCCACAAGTAAGTTAACCACGGGACAGGCTGCAGACAGTGCAGTCTAACTACAGTATATTAGAAAGAACCCTTTAAACCCATGATACAGTAAAGTTTAACCACCCTAAGGACAGGCTGCAGACAATGCATGTCACCACAGTATGTTGTAGAAAGACCCTGTAACCCATGATCACAGTTAAAGTTTAACCACCATATGGACCAGCTGCAGACAGTGCAGGTAACATACAGTATGTTGTAGAAGAGCTTTAACCCATGACAAGTAAAGTTTAACTACCATAGGACAGGCTGCAGACAGTACAGTGTAACATAGATTATGTTGTGAAAAGGGCTTTTAACCCATGGTACAAGTAAATATTTAACCACCGTGGAACCCTGAGACAGTGCAGTGTAACGCAGTATGTTGCGAAAGAATGCTTTTAACCTGTACAAGTCTAGTTTAACCCGTAAGAACAGGCTGCAGAGTGCAGTGTGAGTACAGTAAGATGTAGAAAAGATACTTTTAACCCATGTTACAAGTAAAGTTTACCACGTAAGGACAGGCAGACAGTGCAGTTTAGTACAATAGCTAGAAAGGATACTTTTAACCCATGTTACAAGTAAAAGTTTAACAACCGTAAGGACAGGCAGCAGACAGTGCAGTGTGACGTACAGTATGTTGTAGAAAGAAATGCTTTTAACCCATGTTACAAGTAAAAGTTTAACCACCGTAAGGACAGGCAGCAGACAGTGCAGTGTAACATATAGTATTTTGTTGAAAGGAATGCCTTTAACCCACGTTACAAGTAAAAGTTTAACCACCGTAAGGACAGGCTGCAGACAGTGCAGTGTAGCATACAGTATGTTGTAGAAAGGTCTTTTAACATATATTACAAAAAAGTTTAAACACCATAGGACAGGCTGCAGACAGTGCAGTCTAGCACACAGTATGTTGCAGAAGGAATACTTTTAACCCGTTACAAGTAAAGTTTATACCGTAGGACAGGATGCACACTACAGTGTAGCATACAGTATGTTGTAGAAAGGAATGCATTTAACCCATGTTTCAGTAAGTTTAGCCACCGTAAGGAACAGGCTGCCGACAATGCAATGAACACACAGTATACTGTAAGAAAGGAATACTGTAACCACGTTGCAAGTAAAGTTTAACCACCGTAAGACAGGCTGCGACAGTGCAGTGTAACACAGTATGTTGGAGAAAGGAATATTTTACGATATTTCAAGTAAAGTTTAACCACCGTGGGACAGGCTGCGACAGTGCAGTGTAACGTACAGTATGTTGTGAAAGAGACCTTTTAACCCATGTTACAAGTAAGTTTAACCACCAGAAGAACAGGTTGCAGACAGTGCAGTACACAGTATGTTGTAGAAAGATGCACCCAACTCATGTACAAAAGCTTTAACCACCGAAGGACAGACTACCGAACAGTGCAGTGTAATGGTATGTTGTAGAAAGGAGGCTTTTAACCCGCGCAGAAAGTTTAACCACCTTAAGGAAGGCTGCAGACAGTGCAGTGTACCATACGTTGTGGAAAGAAAAGGGAACCCATGTTACAGAAAGTTTAACCACCATAAGGACAGGCTGCAGATAGTGCACTGTAACACACAGTATATTTAGAAAAGATACTTTTAACCCATATACAAGTAAAGAAACTCTGTGAGGACAGGCTGCAGACAGTGCAGTGTAACATAGCATGTTGGAGAAAGAATGCTTTTAACCCATGTTACAGAAACGGCCACAACCACCGTAAGGACAGGCTCCAGCAGTGCAGGCGTAACGTACAACATGTTGTAGAAAGATCCTTGCAACCCATGTTACAAGTAAAGTTTACACGTAGACAGGCTGCGACAGTGCAGCATACTACAACATGTTGAAAGGACAACCCATGTTACAAATAAAAGCTTAACCGTAGGACAGGCTACAGACAGTGCAGCGCGGCGTATAGTATGTTGTAGAAGATGCCCAAACCCATGTTTCAAGTAAAGCAACACCGTAAGACAGGCTGCGACAGTGTAGCGTAACGTACAGTATGTTTTAAAAGGGCAACCCATGTTACAGAAAAAGCAACCACCGTAAGGACGGGCTGCAACAGTGCAGTACAATGTACAGTATGTATGAAAGGAGCCTTTTTAAACCATGCCACAAGTAAACGTTTATGCACCATAAGGACCCAGGCTGCAGGCAGTGCAATCAACCTCGATATGTTACCGAAACAACCCATGTCATAACAGTAAAGTTTAACCACCATAAGGACAGGCTGAAGACAGTGCATTGTAACATACCAGTATGTTATGAAGGAGCCGCTTTAACCAATGATACAAGTAAAAGTTTAACCACCGTGGACAGGCGCAGTCAGTGCAGTGTAACATACATTATGTTATGAAAGGAATACTTTAATCCATATTACAAGTAAAAGTTTAGCACGTATACAGGCTGCAGACAGTGCAGTATAACACACAGTATATTGTGAAAGAGCAGCTTTAACACATGTTACAAGTAAAAGTTTACACGTATGCACGGGCTGCAGACAGTGCAGTGTGAACATACAGTATGTTGCAGAAAGAATACTTTCAACCCATGTTAAAGTAAAGTTTTACCACGTATGCAAAGTCTACAACAGTGCAGTGTAAGCGATCAGTATGTTTAGAAAGGAATGCGCAACACGTTACAGTAAAGGTTAACCACGTAAGGACATGCCGAAGACAGTGCAGTGTGACGTACAATATGTTGTGAAAGGAATGGCAACCAATGTACAAGTAGTTTAACCACCGTAAGGACAGGCTGCGACAGTGATGTGATGTACAATGTTGTAGAAAGGGTGCTTTTAACCCACGTTACAAGTAAAGTTGAACCACGAGTGACAGGCTGCAGACGGTGCACGCGACGTACAATATGTTATAAAAGGGCCGCGAACCCATTACAAGTAAAAGTATAACAACAGCAGGACAGACTGGAGACAGTGCGGTGTAACGCCACAGTATGTTGTAGAAAAGGATACTTTTAACTCCGTTACAGTGAAGTTTAACCCCAAAGCGACAGGCTGCAGACAGTGCGGTATAACGTACAGTATGTTGTAGAGATGCTTTTAACCCATGTTACATGTAACCACGAGGACAGGCTGCAGACGATATAACGCTGATATGTTAAGAAAGAATACTTTAACCATGTTACAAGAAAAAGTTTATCCACAGCAAGGACAGACTACAGAAAGTGCAGTATAACGGACGGTATGTTGTAGAGAATGCTGCTTTTAACCCATATTACAAGTAAAGTTTAACCACCGTAAGGACAGGCTGCAAACGGTGCAGTGCAACGTACAGTATGTTGTAGAGGAATACGCAACCTCTTACGTAAAAGTTTCACCACAAGGACAGGCTACAGACAGAGCAGTGTAATGTACAGTATGTTGTAAAAGAGATGCTTTTAACCCATGTTACAATTAAAGTTCAACCACCCTAAGACAGGTTGCCGACAGTACAGGCAAACGTTCAGTATGGTGTAGAAAGGAATGCTTTTAACATATTACATATAAAGTTTAAACGGCTGTATGGACAGGCTAGAAAGTGCAGTGTAACATACTGTGGCATAGAAAGAATGGCAACTTGAAGTTACAGTAAAGTTTAACCACCGTAAGGACAGGATACAACAGTGCAGTGTAATGCAGTATGTAGTAGATAGAGCTTTAATAAATATTAACCAGTAGCAGCACACAGGACAGGCTGCAGACAGTGCAGTGCAACCCTCATATGTTGTAGGGCGCTTTAACCCATTAAAAGTAAACCACAGCAAGGTAGCTGAAGACAGTGCGGTATGTACAGTATGTTGTAGAAGAAATGCTTTTAACCCATGTTACAAGCAAACAACCACCATAAGGACAGGCTACGGTGGCATGCATTACACAGTATATTTAGAAAGACGCTTTTAACCTGTTACAGAAAAGTTAAACCACGTGAAACAGGCTGCAGGCGGTGCGGTGCAACGTACAGTATGTTGAAAGGAATGCGATGTTACAGTAAAAGTTTAACCACTGAAGGACAGGCTGCGACAGTGCGGTGCGTTCAGTATGCTGTAGAAAGGAATGCTTTTAACCCATGTTACAAGTAAAGTTTAACCACGTGGGACAGGCTTCAGGCAGTGCAGTGTAATGCACCCAGTATATTTGCCAGAATGGATACTTAAACCCATATTAAAGTAAAGTTTATCCACCGTGGGGACAGGCTGAATGCGGTGCAGTGTAACACAGTAAGTTGTGAAAGGGCGCTGTAACCCATCATACAGGTAAAATTTTAAACACCATAGAGACGGGCCGCAGACGGTGCAGTGCAACACACAGTATTGTAAAAAACACTTTAACCCATGGTACAGTAATATTTAACCACCATAGACGGGCTGGGTAGTGCAGTGTAGTGTAACATACAGTGCGTTGCAGAAAGGAATACTTTAACCATGGTACAAAAAAGTTTAGCCACGTGGGGCAGGCTGCAGACAGTGCAGTGGAGCAACAGTATGATGTAGAAAATGCTTTTAGCATGTTTCAAGAAAAGTTTAGCCACATAAGGACAGGCTGCGACAGTGCAGGTAACACACAGTATGTTGTAGAAAGGCAGCAACCATGATAAACAAAAGTTTAACTACCATAAGGACAGGCTGCAGAGTGCAGTGTAACGTGATTATGTTGCAGAAGATACTTTTAACCCATGGTACAAGTAAATGTTTAACCATAAGGACAGGCTGTAGACAGTGCAGTGTGTACAGTATGTTGCAGAAAGTAATGCTTCCAACCCATAGAGAAACATAGAATCTGAGGGCAGTTAAGACCATGATCACCTAGTCTCATTTCTCCCCTAACGTATAAGCTGCAGATCTTAGTTAACAAAGAAAAAAATGTATATCTGTGTATGTTGTGTGGCTCTGTCTCCTCTGTGGCGTACTAGCCATCATCCTGCTGTGTGCTGTTTTACTGCTTCACTTTCCCCAGTGAGTGTGTGACTCTACATTGTGGCATGCTGGCTATCATCCTGCTGTGTGCCATTTTACTGCTTCACTAGCAGTGGCGTGCGACTCTATGTGACATACAGCCATATCCTCCTCAGAGCCCACTGATTGCTGCACTGTAAACAACATATCAGACACGGATCATTTCTCTCCCACTTATACTGAAAGAGTTTATTTCTCATTCACCTCAGTTTCATGTGCATTTCGATTTTAGCCCTATGGCAGCATGTCCTCAATTTCATATTATCTTCATTACTGACGCACAATAAAAAACGGGTTTGAGTTCTAAAAGTTCTAAAAATTAGAACAGAACTTTCATAAGTTCTAGACTAGAACTAGAACCAGAATTTCGAAGGGTTCTGACAACCATAATTCATACAGCTGCCTCTCCGACCCATGGCTGCACATGGATACAATATTGGTTTTGTGAGCAGTTTTGACATAATTTTAAGTTGAATTTCAACTCTGACCTTAAATGTCATATAGTAGCTAGTAGGCTTTTTCCATAGAAACTGATTATAATTCGCCAGTATAACCAGCTGGTTATAACATGTTCTGGATTTGCTTGCTCATGCGTGCACCAGCCATCATCTTTCCTTTCTCAGCACCAGCGCTTCTCACCAAACTCAGCAGTAAGTTTAAAAGTAAACTACGCCTCTTATCTGCGTTTAAACTTTCAAACTTGATTAACCTTTTTTTAAATGAAGCGGAAAGGTTTAGCAACATCAACTGACTGGGACCATGATTCAACCGGACAGCAGCTGAATATATTTATATTTTATATATAATTACGGTGGAAAAAACCTCCCAACAATTATAAAATAAAACATAGATAATATGTAAACTCAATTTTGACATACCCTCAATGCTGAATATTTAAATAAACCCCTTGAGCTTCACTCTTGGGTTTAGCAACTAACACCTCAGGTGTGTATTTGGGGTAGTACAGCCTAGAGTTAGAGATGAGTGTGAACAGTAATACATCCACAGACCAGACCTGGGTTGATTCTCAACTCCGTTTGTATACTGCGTGACTCTGAGCAAGTCATAACCGCCCAGTGCAGGTGCCCTAAAGCAGGTACTTGTGCCTAATGGGCTGCCGGATTACCAAGACTCAAAATAAATAAATAAAATAAATTCTCATAATGTACAGCGCATCTATTTATTCATATTTTATGGTGTCTTCATTCTGTTTATACCCTTCACAATCTGGCAATCCCCATTTGTCACTCACATAGGGGTCATCTTTTACAGCCACCTCATAACCTCGTTTGGTCCCAAGGTGGGACAGGATGAGGGACCCCTGACAGGATATGTGATTTCAAACCGGAAGATGACCCCAGTCGAGGTTGGAGGCTGAATGCACCAGGGCTGCTAGCCCCCGATGCTGTGGCCTCCCTTTTGTTTCTTGTTCTCTGCAAATGTGGCATCGGTCTGTGATGTATATGATGCACGAACGTAAGTGTGAGTTGCGATCCACATCACAGCCACCTGCTCCATCAAGTGTGCTCTTCAACCTCACTGCTACCTGTAGTCACCCAGGTGGCAGTACAGCAGGGGCAATGCCTCATGTCCTGAAGAGGAGGAGAGGTCCCTAGGATGTTCCAGCTCCTTCCCCAGCCTGTTCTTGATTCTCAAACCCAGGTCATATAATTTTGTTTATTCGGGCTGCTCTTGAAATGAACCTCAGCTCAAGTGCCTATCAGTGTCACACCTTTTTAAATCAAGTAAATAATGAAACATACATTGGTTTTACATATTTATTGGTTACAGACAAATTACAGCAAGCATTTGTCAATGCTGAGTGTTGTCTTGCTGGCATTAGCATTGAGTGCAGAAGTTAGAGAGAGTGCATGTAGGAATGGCAATAAAGTAGTGAACTGATGCCAGCCCCACCCCCACCCTGCAGAGATTGACAGGCATTGGGATGTGCCTTTGGGTCATCAACCATAAAGCTCACACCATTTCATCTCACCTACCCTGCAGACACCAGGACAAGCTTTTGCTGTGCCTGTGGGGTCTTGGGACTCACGCTCACCCCATTTCATAAGGAAATATGCTGAGATGGTGCAGTATAGGAGAATGGGGTGAGCTTTAGAGCGAAGACTTCAAGGCACACCCTTGATTCCTGTCACTGGCTGCAGGGTAGAGGTGGAGGTGGAATGGAGCCAGCATTACAGCCGACAATCCCAAGTCATACCCCTGAGCCTGTCAGTCTCTACAGGGTGAGGCGTTGTGGTTAAAACCCTAACACCCAGGTAGTTTGTGGGTATTTTCACTCTACATTTTCAGCATGGGCTTTTGTGACCCCACCCTCATGAACAGTGGCATCTATCAGTTTTGTTAGCTGAAAGGTGATTTTGCAACAGTGATCACCCATTTGGTGCCACGAGCGTGACACATCTTTGAGCAGGATGTGAAAAATGACAGCTGTACTCTTCATGAGGAGGTGTTAAACAATGGCAATGTTGAAAATCTGGAGTGAAAATATGAAAAATTGGTGAAGTCACGAGCGTGTGTAGAAACTGTGCAACGCACACCCGTAACGCAATTATATTGGGGTTTATTTTAACCAAATTTTCAACACAGGCATTTTGGGACATCTGCTCATGAACAGTGTCACTGTGATTTTGTGACTCTGTCCTGAACATTGATTTCCTGTAGCGACCACACCATTGTATAACATGCATAAAAACACATTTAAGCAGGATGTAAAACATGGCAGCTGTACTGTTCATAAGGAGGTGTGAAAAATAGCAATGTTGAAAATCTGGGTGAAAATATTAGAAATTGTTAAAGTTACGGCGTGCGTGGAAACTGCACAATGCATGCTCATAACACAGTCATTTTTTTAATTTTTTTCACCAGATTTGCAACATAGGCTTTTTGGGACACCACCTCATAAACAGAGGCACTGTCATTTTGTTAATCGGTCCCAAAAGGTGATTCAGTGCAGTGACCGTGAAATGACCTTTTAGGACGGAATAACGAGATGGCAGTGCATGTGTTCATGAGGTGGGGTACCAAGAACCCCATGTTGAAAATATGGAGCCAAAATTCAAAAAATGGCTGAGCTATCCATCTAAGTTGATCCCCACCCCCACTGATGCCATTATACAGCTTACCGGCATTTCTTCAGTTCCGCGGTCGCACTTGACACCGCCATGGGATGATTTTCTCTCTTACAGGTTAAATAAAACAAATGTTGGGCACACTGGAGTGGGCCCAGTGCCCCCATGACTTTCAGGGAGGTGATGTTGGCACACTGGGGTGGGCTCCCAGTGGGCCACACAATGGGGTGGGCAGGAACATGCTGACACCAGTCACTTTCTGTTAAATGAGACACACTGGGGTGGGCTCCCAGTGTGTTTCTGACTCTGTGTGTGTGTGTGTGCCAGGGGGTGGCAGACATTCCATGAAATTGGGCACCCTGAACTTGGCTTTGTTTTGGTATTATAAAGGTTGATGGCAGGAGCTGCGCCATGTTATTTGAAATGTTTCACCAGGCAAGAACACGAGGGGAGAGCATGTCTTCTGTGCTGCTGCATGAAGAGCTTGTCTCAGTTTGCAGCAGCAGATATCTTTCAGGTTGGTGGCACTTTGCAAACTTGTGTCAGCGCTAGCATGCTGGCTCACTGGAGAATGAGGAACGTACCTTCTAAAGCGTGCCCTGCATTCGCCAACACTGACACACCTCTGCATTTCTCCTACTACCACAAAATACATAAAAATGGTTTAATCTTTTTTGCTGAACATTTTTCGCAGATTGGGCCGGGGCCAGGAATGGCACACTGAGTCAAAACTAATTTCCCTGTGTGTCCCAGGTGCACAGGGAGGTTAAAGCAGCAGTGCAACAATCTGGTGAAAATTTTAACCTATACTTTTTTATGCTATTTTACATTGGCGCTTACCTCCTGACTTGTGTGATACCTTTCTTTCCACTATTTGAGTCTGCTTTAGTACTTTTTGTCATGTCTGAAATAATAAAAAAGGCCTTCTTTTAATACCATATGAACAAGGTGTTCAGTATTTTCAGCTGGTTTTATCCACCCATTGTTTATATATCACTTCTAGTTATGATTAAAATTAACAATTATGCAGCAGGCAGTGTTCTCTGACCTTGCAGAACAATATTTGTTCAAAACTGCAAATACTGATGAAAACCTGGTCTGAGCCATATTAAAAGAAGCGCTCCTTTTATTTTTCCAGACATGAGAAAGAGTACTAAAGCAGACACAAATAGTGAAAAGAAGGGTATCATACAAGTCAGGAGGTAAGTGGCAATGTAAAATAGCATAAAAAAGTATAGGTCAAAATTTTCACCAGATTGTTGCACTGCTGCTTTAAATGACTTCATGAGGGTCACGCAGTACGGAAGCGGAGTTGAGGAGAATGCAAGATGCAGTATTAAATTAAAACCAAACAAATCAAAAAATAAATATCCACTAAAGGTAAAAACAAGCTAAAACTCTAAATTCAAACTTTTTTTTAAGAAAAATAATAATGCAAAAAACTTTGTAAACAGGGCTTTTTGAGATCTAACAGTTATATCCTGTTCAAAATAAAGTTTTTGTTTTCACTACTACCAGCACCATTGCTTGATTTATTCAATTTAGGTTTGTTTTTTTGACTGGGAAAAGGAGAGCTAGACAATACTACCAATGTTCAACTTATCTGGGGGATACAGCTGCAAACCACCTGAAACAGAACCAGGTTGAGCTGTAGGTGGAATGTTTAGTTAATGTGAAAATGTTACCAGGATTCCAAAGAAATTCCCCCACTTTTCGAGCAGCAGTGTGGGATCTTTTATTTCAACCTGAATAACACCAGAAACAACACCTTACCATCTCAATACTGCCATTTAGAGCTAATCACCATGATGACAGCTGATACTAGCCCATAGTTTGACTGTGAAAACTTAGCAGTCCATTTAACCCCAACAGGCAAGGTGAGGTAATCCCATACACAGGAACACATTTCTAATTTTGGTCCATGGTCAAGGAAAAAAAAGGATTCCCTTTACAGAGGAACATGACAAATATATGACATATCAACTTCGATTAATTTGGTGTGTTCTGAAAATAGTTTAAACAGAAAGTAAACCCACTTTGATCTTTTACATGTCTAAAGAATCTTGAATAACAGTATTACATGACAATCAAGTAAAAGATGATTTGAGTCCAGCGAATGACAAAATGGTTTCTTTCCAAACCCAACTCAAACATCAGGTGAAAATAAGTTTACTCTGTTTATGCCAGTACCAGCCATAGTTTTAAAATAAATTGACTTTATATCATTTGTCAGTAGGCAGCTATCAATTCTTCTACAACGAAGACAGTTCTCTTACTAAATAAAATACAATACATGATAATTTATCACGCTTACCAGAGCAGGTTGTTCAAATTGATGTTACTGCTTTTGAGCACAGTAAAGGCAATCTACTGAGGAGAAGCTGGTCTTCATCTGCTCATGCTAAAAACCTACAAAGCCAGTCGAGCAGGTTGCTCTAGATGTGTCAAGCTGTGTGTTTGAAGCAGGACATTGTGTATTGAAATAGTTTTCTTCCTGTTCTTTTGGTAGTTTGAGAAAAATGTATTATGGAAGTTATCTGGATGCAGAAATATCTATCAGTCTATCTACAGGCAGTATCTATCTGTCTGTCCATCTCTATCTGTCTCTATCTATCTGTCTTTCTACAGACAGTATCTGTTATCTATCTATCTATCTATCTATCTATCTATCTATCTATCTATCTATCTCATGGATGGAACTTTTCCCCATAGAAAGGTCATCATTTGCTTCCTGAACACTTGTAACTAATCTATCAATCAAAGCTATGTCCTAAGCTCAAGCAATCAGTTACAACTATTTACCTGTACTAATAAAAAGCTATATATACACTAATCAAACAGTTCAAACTATATACCTGCACTACAAAATATACATCTACAGTACATCAAAGGACACTTGCAGCCTGTTTTACATCATACTGCAGTATTGCTAGTTAAAACCCATTTTATGATTGCTTACCTCTCTAAATTCATCAGTGTTGCTGTTTGTTTTGTCTCTGTCCTTGTCCAGTAGAGTTGAAATGCATGCTAATGTATTTATAAACAACCTTGTTTTGTTTTAAATCCTGAATTTTTTCTTATTGAATACATCATACGACTTTTTTGTGGAGTCAAGCGTTTCATGAATTGTAATGATTTTTAAATGGTTTATATTTTATCTGTTATATTTTAGAGAATTTGTTTTTAAAAATTGTAAAGTGCCTTGGAATTTGAAAGGCGCTCAATAAATAAAGTTTTATTATTATTATTATTATTATTATAAACATTAGAAGCACCCCCAAACAGTGCAGTCACTCATGATGTAGTAGCCTCCTAAACCCCACTGCATCATAAGGGGCTTGACTGTGATTGAGGAGTTCTAACTCCAGGAAAGATGCAGCTGGAGTTGATCAAGGAATGTAAACAAACTTGTTTTGGTGTGGTAACACCAGTATGGCGGGCAGTCTGTTTTTCACTTTTTAAAAGAAAAAAAGAATCAAAATCAAACTACTAGCTACATCAGCATAGAAACATAGACTCTGATGGCAGATAAGGACCACTTGGCCCACCTAGTCTGCCCATTACTCTACCTTTGGATAAGCTGCAGATTCTAGTTAACCAACAGTCTCGTCTTCTTACCCCCACAGAATTACCTTATGTCCGTCCCATACATTACATTGAATCCCCACTGTGTTTGACCCCAACCTCCTCAGGAAGGCTGTTGCCATGCATCTACCCCTCTGTAATAAAAAAAATATGTCCAATATCCTCGTGGTCTGGGGCACCCCGGCTATCCGAATGACCATTCACATATCTGGAATCGTGGCACAGTATGGGCTATATGCCCATTGGCTCACACTGTGGACCAATGGGCGTACATACTGATGGTGTCGGTCGGTAGGCGGCAGAGTGGGGGGTGCACTGACTCCGCCGACTGACCGGGAGGAGAGCGGGCCGGTGGGGCTCAGTGAGCGGGTGGGTAGGATGAGGTGAGAATTAATGCATGGTTGGGGGGAGGTGCATGAGGCTCACCACCCAACCATGCATTAATTCCTGGGAAGTGACCTCCTGTCGAGGTGATTAATGCACTTGTAATATGGAACTGGTACAGAAATTGACTGCCCAACATTGTTATTTAAAACGGAGAGACACGCATTTTTGTTTTAGTTACTGTAAGCTACTCAACGCCATATGTTTTTGAATATCTAACATAAGTTCATATTGTGGCTGCTATGAGTTCA
This sequence comes from Neoceratodus forsteri, assembly GCA_016271365.2. Lineage (NCBI taxonomy): Eukaryota > Metazoa > Chordata > Ceratodontiformes > Ceratodontidae > Neoceratodus > Neoceratodus forsteri. Next base: position 33,507,814 of record JADMNL010000033.1, read on the forward strand.
ACATTTAGACTGTTGATGTGTACTGTCATTCAATCCATGTCTCACTGTTGGGTAAGACGCCATTTGTGCTGCTGCTCAAAACTGCATAAGTATCGTCATGGCTCAGTGAGTGACTGGAAACTGTCTTTTTGTGTGCTCAGGCAGTGCTTTTCATGTGGACAGTGTCTGTACTACAAAATGAAGCGGTCATTTCTAGGGAATTAATGACCGCTTCATGTTGTACCATTGGCTGTGTTTCCACCTATCGTTGTGCCGGATTCATGACACACATTATTTGCCATGTTACAAATAAGGCTGCCCACCAGAGGGCTAGGGAGATAGTATGGATGATGGTTAGTTGTTTTCTGATCGGAGACTGAGCAAGAGCTAAGAGGAGCTAAGTGTAGAGGTTTACACACTGACTAGAAGGAAGATTTCAGGAATTCTTTTATTTTGATACGTGATTGAAGAAGAATGATATCCTGATGAGTTACGCTGGTGTGAAGGACTAATACCCTCTTATTTTCCTTTCTGTAAATATCCTTTATTTTATTTAGTTTAGACAATAAATTGACAAATGCAGACCATGCATTTTTTATGCACTATACTTCATTTGTCTGTTTGATCTGTTATAAAGAATCCTCACTACCACAGGGGGCGCTAAAACTAAACCCCACGGTGTAATGATTGGACCATCTGACTGAATTCTTTTATTCTGTAACATGCAGAGCATCACACACACATTCTGATGATGATCTATCTGGTTGAAACATAAGCGAGACTCCACACACGATACACTGCTCTGCTCTGTTAGTTGAATTCTGCCATCAATAGGTGCCAAAACCTGATTTATTAGCAGGAAATTACATTTAATAATGATGCACAATTGAAATGAATGGAGTGCATCCCCACGCTCTGACCTATAAAGACATGACAGAAGTCAGAGCGTGGGGACACATAGGAGAATCGGGAAGTGGAGCGGGATCATGCAGGCAGCCCCTCTGGGATAAATTACAATCCCTTCCATTTGTTTGGGTCCGCTAATAATAAAAGAAAAGACAGCATGAGGAGCTCCCCAAGAGGTAAGGGAGCTCCCTGTATAATCATTTTTTTAATTTAAAAACTAAGGGGAAAGATGCTCTTTCAGCATAAATGGGGGAAATAAATCTCTCAAGCTTATGCTGGATAATATCGTAATCAATAAGATCGAACACCTTCCTATAACCGGTAAGGACAGCTTTTACAAATTCCCCTTTTTTCCATGCTTTCAAACATAGATCCATGAATTTCATGCAGCAAGAGTGGTGAAACTGCCCTTAAATACTTAAATTCATGCCCATCCAACTGCTCACAGATCATTTCGACAATCTCTCCAGTAATAAGACCTTCACACAGTTTTACATTTGCTTGCGTGCACGCACAAGTAACGTCTTGCAACAGTGCTACTTTTGGAGGTGTGTGACCCTCGTCGCCAATGTAGTGCTCAGTGTAACAGGTGTGACCTTAGGGGACCGATACATGCCGAGCTGCATATGATAGCAGGTTGGCTGTGTTGGTCTTCACTTCTGACAAAAGGTCTGCAGCAATCAGCGGTTGTAGTGTGTATACAATTTGCATATGGATCACCCGAATTGCTGTCAGGCCCAACTCGGCAATAAAAAAAACTTTCACTTCCTACCTCTGCTGATGTCCTCCCCCTTCCTCATTTACTGTTCCCCCCCGCCCCAAAGTTGTGTGCCAAAGGGGTGCCCAATCCTTGGCTCATGCCCCCCAGCACACTGTGTGGCCAATGAGGTGCCCAATCCCCCATCGGCTGCAGCCCCCAAAACAAACAACCAGTTGGCACACTGGGAGCCACCCAGATGCTAATGCCTCCCCCACACACTCTGTTTGGCTGGCAGGGGTGCCCAATCCCCACCAGCTCCAGCCCCCCCTCCCAACAAACACATAGGTGGCACACTGGGAGCCCACCCCAGCATGCCAAAAGTGTCTGTTTCTTTTTTTAAAATACCCTGTGAAAGAAGAAAATGGCCCCTAGGTGAGTCCCTGCCTCCCCGCCAACCCATGCCCACCCTCTGCGCACCCACCTCTCCGCCTCTCCACACCCCCTCACCCAATACTTACCTCCACAGCTCGGTGTGACAATCTTCAGTGGACCAGGAACATGTCTGCACTCTTCAAAGCTGACCGCGAACTGAGGGAATGCTAGTAAGCTGTATAATGGCAGAAATAGGGTTTTCCCAACTTAGGTGGATGTCTTGGCCATTTTTTTGACTTTTGACACCAAATTTTCAACATGGGGTTCTTGACACCCCTTCTCATGAATTTAGTCACTGTCATGTCGTTATTCAGTCTTGAAAGTTGATTTCACAGTCACTGCGCAGAATCACCTTTCAGGACTGATTAACAAAACAACAGTGCTGGTGGTCATGAGGTGGCCTCTCAAAAAGCGTATGTTGCAAATTTGGTGAAAAAATTCCAAAAAATTACTGTGTTACAAGCATGCATTGAGCAGTTTTCACGTATATTCATATGTTCGCGAATCTGCAATATTTTCACTCCAGATTTTCAACATAGGCATATTTCCACACCTCCTTACGAATAGTGCAGCTGTCATGTTTCACATCCTGGTCAAAATGTGTTTTTGTGCTTCCGGTGCAGAATACCGTGACTGCTGTTGGAAATCAGTGTTCACTGCAGAGTAAGACAATTGCAGTGACACTGTACATGAGCAGAGGTCCTGAAATGCCTATGTTGACAATTTGGTGACAAAAGTCCATGAAGTGGCTGTGTTACTAGCGTGCGTTGCTCCGTTTCTACGCACACTCGTAAGTTTGTGAATCTGTAATATTTTCACTCCAGATTTTCCACATTGGCATTTACCCATATCTACTTATGAGCAGTACAGCTGTCCTTTTTCATATCCTGTCCGAAATGTGTTTTCACAACTCCGGCGTAGAATAGCACGGTCACTGTAGGAAATCATGTTTGGTACAGAGTAAGAAAATCACAGTGACACAGTTCATGAGGAGATGTACTAAAATGCCTATATTGAAAATTTGGTGCAAATATCACAAAAAATGACTGTTTAACATGTGTGCGTTTGCAGTTTCCACTCGCACTCGTACCTTTGCGAATTTGCAATATTTTTCACTCTAGATTTTCAACATTTGCATTTCTCCACACCTCCTTATGAACAGTACAACTGTCATTTTTCAAATCCTGGCTGAAATGTGTTTTCACACTTCTGGCGCAGAATAGCGCGGTCGCTGTGGGAAAACAGTGTTTGGTGCACAGTAAGAAAATCCTAGTGACACTGTTCATGACCAGAGGTGACAAAATGTCTGTGTTGAAACTTTTGTGAAATAATTCCACTGAATGACTGTGTTACAAGCGCAGGTTGTACAGTTTCCACGCAGGCTCGTACCCTTGAGTGCAACCAGGGCATTAGGGTTCCTAAGACAGATACTTAAGAAGTATGATGGTGAAATGTTTATCAGATGCAAGAGGAACTGCAGAGAGGTACTCTTTTGGGATATGGATGCTGAAGGGACATGGATGCAACTGGGGGGGGGCTGCATAAATGCCAAACACCAATGCACACACCTGCAATCGAACGTTCGGCATTGACAAATGCTTGTTTAAATTAAGCATGTTAGAGAAATTGTTCAAGAATCTTTCCCAATAAATTTGAGGGAAGTGATTCTGGGGAGTGGTGTTGCACTTACTTGTTTCCATTGGGTTGGGAGTTTACCTCTTATAAGTGACCTGTTAACAGTGTTGCAGACTCAGAGTGTGTCGGCTCCTTCTCTCCAGATCCAGTTTGGAACAAAGTCAGGGCCCAAGGCTTTATCAGCTTTAAGTTAGGCTGTTGCTAGGTAGATTACAGAGGTGCCAGCCAGGATAGAATGCAGTAATGCAGCACTATATTCCAAAATGCTGCTGTATGCTGCAGTGAACAATGTCATTCAATGGCAATTAAGTCCTTTTTGCTGCAGTTGTTTGTGACATGTCATTTACTGCAAGTTATTGGGTTGCACTGTGATCGGCTCCATCATATATTAGGTTGGTGACAAACTGTACTTTAAATTGGAATTAATGAATGGTCAGATGATGAGAAACAACAGAGGAGAAAGACTTCGGTATACTAGTGACACATGACTTGAGATTTAAGCAGCAATGCCACTAGTGCAAAAAGGGCTGATGCAATCTTAAACTGCATTAGAAGCCATATTAGAAGGAGAGACATGGGAGTGGTAATGCCTCTGTATATTTCCCTTGTGAGGCCCCACTTTGAATACTGTTCCCAGATTTGGGCACCCAATACAAGACCAGAGATAAGGACTCTGGAGGGGGTGCAGTGAAAAGTTACCAGGATGATGTCTGACCTTGATGGCCTGAGCTATGAGGACAGGTTAAAGTCCCTGGAGTTGTAGTCCCTGGAGTATAGAAGGCTGCGGGGAGATCTGTGCCTGCTTTTCGGTTCCATATCTAATGATGATCTATGGGAAGTTCCTGATTAAACAATTTTCCCTTTTCCCCCTTTCCTCTTTCCCTTTGAATTAAGGGAACAGAGTTATAGGACAAGAGCCCATGATCTACAGCTTAGGGGTGAACCTTGCTGTACTAGGCATAGAGTCATTTGGTTCACCCAGAGAGTAATCAGTGTCTGGAACAGCCTTCCAATGGAAGTGGAGGGTACCAGTAATATGGCAGAACTTAAACTCCGAATGAATGATTATTGTCTTAGGAATGGCATATCAAGATATCCCTTTGTATAAAGGGCGAGCATTTAATGGGTCTTTGGCCTAAAATAGCTTGTAAATGACCTATGAAACCCATGAGATATGTGTTGAACAGCGAAAATGCTAGGATTCCAAGGAATTCTTAAGTCCGTTTTGTAATTGTTTTTACTCTACTGTGTAAACGAGTTTAGTTTCAGATTTATATTGTTTCATGTTTATGAATGTTGCATAACCGGGGTCAGACTAGACCATGCTACTTGTGGTCATCAGATGTACTGTTCAAGTCAAGTTCCTTGCTGGGACTGATATATTTGCTTAAACAAAGCTGAGTTAAAAAATAAAAAACTCTTTTTGAAACTATGCAGCATGAAAAAAGTCCAAATGCATTTCAGAAGTGGAAAGTGCCTTTCTGCATGAATTCCACTGGCTGAATTCAGATCTGCTATGAAATACTGGGTTTTACCATGCCACAGCAACAATGGCTGTGGAGACATCCCCGACAGTGACAGCCACATTGCCGAGTGTCAGCAATGCAGTGTCGGGGATGCCTCCTGTTTCCATGGGGGGTCTGCACCCCCCCAACCCCCCACACCCCGGTCTCTAGGATTCCAACTCTAAGTTGGAGTTGGACTGGGGGGGGGGGGCAAAACACTCTGCGAGGTAATCCCTTGGCTGTGTGGAGACCATCACAGCGACATGAAGATTTTGGCCAAATCCTGTTGCTGTAGTGGTCTTCGCCATTGGGGTTTCGATCCGGCGACGGTATACCGAAATACTGACAGTCACTCGCCCGATGTACAGTCGCCTGGCACTGTTTGCCCGACAATCACTTGCCGGACAACAGCAATTTACCTTCCGTGGAAGAGATTTTACATTTTGGGGGACATCACCCCCAACACCCCCCATACCTTAATATAATCACATCCACTGCAGGCAAATTTCTACTGTTGTGCAAGTGATTGTGGGGCAAACAAACCCAGGCTGTTGCACGTCGGGCGAGCGACTGTCAGTCTTTCATAGGACTGCCCTGAATTCTGAATTCTGCATTCTGCACAAATCTACCTGTCAGGCAAAGATTTCTACAGGATTTACAAAGGCCCTGACTTGTGAGACTTCCTAGTGTGAGGAAAAATCCACACACCGGCAATAAATCCTACACAGATTATATAGCTGGCCCTGGATCTGTATGGATTTCAGTCTTAGCTGAAATGTTGCTGTACCATGGTTTCAAATCCATGGAACAGCATTGTACCCTTCTGTGGTACAATGACACTGCAGCTGATAGGAAATTCTTGTGCCATCCTTTTGTTTGTTTGTTTATACAGTGCGCTGCCACTCCCACAACAGTCAGGTAAAGTCCTCCCCTGAAACCGGTGGTGCTTGTGCTGCTGGCACTGCACCACTACGAGACCGCTTTTGGTTTAAAAAAAAAATTTATAAAATTAAAAATACTATACACCATAACGTTGGGCAACCTTTGGAACAAAAAGCCCGTGCTGCCACCTTGGGATCCTGATTACATCAGACTTCTTGAGCTCTGTTCTTGACGTCAGTGATGCAGTCACCTTCCCTCTGTGGCACCACCGGCTTGTGGTGCACGGCTGGCCGCCCAGCATTCTCTCTTTTTATTATTTCATGTGGACAAGTGGCATTGTCCCTTTTTCCTGCTTCTGCTGAAACAATGCTGTGCCTAGTATAACCAGGTGTAACATTGTTTAACAGCAGCACAGCAATTTATGAGGAAGCTGCTGTTCACTTGTGAAAAAAGTTGCAAAACAGCAATCCATTTGAACACAGAGTGCATGTGCAAAAAATGCAGTTGCACAAGGAGCTGCCATCTCCTGTATGCAATTTGGTTTTGGAGGAAGGGGGTATATGGCCAGTTTTTCATTTTTTTTTGAAAATCTGGCCTCGGGTGCACAAACACAGAAACATAGAATCTGATGGCAGTTAAGGACCACTTGGTCCACCTAGTCTGCCATTTCTCTCCCTAACGTATAAGCTGCAGATCCTAGTTAACCAACAGCCTACTTCCTCCTACCCCCCACTAGAATTGCCTTATGTCTGTCCCATGCATTCTTGAATTCCCTCACTGTTTTTGACTCTATGACCTCTTCAGGAAGGCTGTTCCATGCATCTACAACCCTCTCTGTGAAGAAATACTTCCTCACATCACCTCTGAGCTGTCCCCCCTCTATCTTCAAATTGTGCCCCCTTGTTCTTGCACATCTCTTTTTCTGAAAGATGCTACCCTTTTGGACTTTGTTGATTCCCTTGAGGTATTTGAAAGTTTCTATCATGTTCCCCCTCTCCCTCCTTTCCTCGAGGCTATACATATTTAGTTCCTTTAGTCTTTCTTCATATGTCTTCTGGTGCAGACTCTGCACTATTTTGGTTGCTCTTCTCTGGACAGACTCCACCCTGTCTATGTCTTTGCAGAGATGGGGTCTCCAGAACTGTACACAGTACTCCAGATGTGGTTTTACCAACTGTCTGTACAGTGGGCCAACAACTTCTTGTTTTCTACTGGTGATGCCTCTCCCTGTGCATCCCAGTATCCTCCCAACCCTCCTTACTGCCTTCTCACATTGCTGGCCCACCTTTAGGTCATCTGAAATGACTACCTCCAGGTCCCTTTCCATTTTTGTTGTTGTCAGTATCTCACCCCCCATTGTGTACTTTTTCCCTGGGTTTTTGTTTCCCATATACATTGCTTTGCATTTCTTTGTGTTGAATCTAAGCTGCTATACATTTGACCATTCCTCCAACCTTGCCAAGTCCCTTCTCATCCTTTCCATCCCACCTTGCGTATCAACACTATTGCAGATCTTTGTGTCATCTGCAAAGAGACATACTTTTCCTTCCATTCCCTCTGCAATGTCACTTATAAAGACATTAAAAAGGACAGGCCCCAGTACTGAACCCTGCGGTACTCCGCTAGTAACCCCCCTTTCTTCACTGTGGACTGCATTTACTATTACCCTTTGTGTCCTGTTGTCCAGCCAGTGTTTTACCCAGGCTACCACCCTGGGACCCACTCCTAGGCTGGCTAATTTGTTTATTAATCTTTTGTGCGGGACTGTGTCAAATGCCTTCCTAAAGTCTAGGTAGGCCATGTCCACAGCCCTCCCTAGTCTACTACTTTGATCACCCAGTCAAAGAAATCAATTAGATTTGTCTGACATGACCCTTCTGCTGTGAATCCATGCTGCCTTGGGTCCTATGCCCCACTGGCCTCTAGGTACTCAACAGTTCTTTCCTTCAGAAGTGATTCCACCATTTTCCCTACCACTCAGGTCAAACTGACGGGTCTGTAGTTTCCTGCCTCCCACTTTTGTGAAGTGGAATCACATCTGCCCTCCTCCAGTCCTCAGGTACCATACCATCCTCCCATGATTTATTAAAAAGGGTAGTCAGTAGTAGTATTACTAGTTCTTCCCTTAGTTCTTTTAGAATTCTGGGTGAATCCTATCAGGCCCCATTGCTTTATCCACCTTCAGTTTAAAGAGTTCTTTCAGAACCCTTTCTTCTGTGAAAGAACTATTATCAACCTTTCTATCCAGAGTGCTTCTACTGACTGGATTAGGTATCTCCCCCTGCTTTTCCATTGTGAATACTGAGCAGAAGTATTCGTTCAGTATCCCTGCTTTTTCACTGTCACTCGCTGCCGAACCAGCTTCCTCTTTATTCAGCCTCAGTATCCCTGCCTTAGTCTTTTTTTGCTTCTTAATGTACCTATAAAAGGTTTCATCCCCCTTCTTAACCGAGTTGCCTATTTTTTCCTCAGTTTGGGCCATTGCTATTCTGACTGCCTTCCCCGCTTCCTTCTGCTTTAACTGGTACAGTTCTCTGTCCTGCTCCTTCTGTGTTTCCTTATACTTCCTGAATGCTATCTTTTTTTCCTAACCTTCCCCGCCACTTCTTTTGAGAACCATAGTGTTTTTTTCTTTCATTTTGATTTGCTGATTTGCTTCACACAAAGGCTTGTTGCCTTTGTGATGGCGGTTCTGATATTTCCCCATTGTTGCGCCACCCCACCTTCTTGCTGTTTGCAAGTGCTTTTCTGAGGCACTCTCCCATTTGACAAAATCAGCCCTCCTGAAATCCAGTACCTTCACTTTTGTATGGCTTGACTCTACAGCTAAGTTTATCGTGAACCACACTGTTTGGTGGTCGCTTGTTCCCAGATGGCTACCCACGTCAAGATCGGAGATCCTCTCTCTGTCCCCATTTGAGAGTATGAGGTCTAAGATTGATCCCTCCCGAGTGGGTTCCAAAACTAGCTGTCTGAGGCATGCCCCCTGTAGGGCATCGAGAATAGCCCTGCTCTTGGATGTGGCTGCAGCAAAGGTGCTCCAGTTAACATCTGACATATTCAGGTCCCCCATCAGCAATATCTCCCCTTTCTCTGCCATCCTAAGGATGCCTTCTATCATTTCCTTGTCCATTTTCTCCCCCTGAGATGGGGGTCTATATACAACCCCTGTGCAGATTGTGGTGCCATTACCAGTCTCCAGGGTGACCCACAGTGCCTCCTCTCCTCCCTGTTTACCATTTAGTTCTATTGCTTTGATCCCTTTCCTTACATAGAGAGCTACTCCTCCTCCTCTTCTTCCCTCCCTGTCTCTCCAGTAGATTGTGTACCCTGGTATGTTGACATCCCAGTCATGGTTCTCTGTGTACCATATTTCTGTGACTGCCACAATATCCAGGCATCCCTCTTCCATCAAGGCCACCATTTTGGGAGTTTTTACCTAGACTACAGGCATTGGTACTCATTACCCTCCATTTTTTCTGGCTTTATTTCTTTTTGCCCCATCCCTGTCCTTACTGTCTTTTTCTCCATTTATCCCTGCCTTCTCCCTATCAACTGCTCTGTCTTGGTGTTTACCTCATTAACTACCCTGATTTTTTGGGGGGCTAGGATTTCCTTCTTCTTTCAGTGCCTCCCCCCTTGGCTAGTTTAAATGCTTGCCAATGAAGCATTTAAACCTATCACCTAGGATCCTGGTTCCCCTCCTGGATAGATGCAGACCATCGTGCCAGTATAGGCCTGCATCCCTCCAGGTGGAGTCCCAGTCCCCAATGAAGCCAAATCCCTGAGCTCTGCACCAGTTTTTTAACCAGTCATTGAATTTCATGGTGCGGAGTACCTTACCCTAGCCTTATCCGTGCCACAGACAGGTAGCGCTTCCGAGAAAGTTACCATGTGTGCTACTTGAGATAGCAGAGTTGAAACAACTGGTGGTGACAGAGGAATCTAAAAGCCTTTGGGCTTCCTAAATAGTCGTGGTCTTCACTTAACAGCCAAACATGGACTGACCAAAAGCAAAGCATTCAATATCATTGCCAGCCCCACTCTTCTGGATACTTTTGGGGAGCAGAGGTGGGACTGTCTGTGCAGTTGGTTGGTTCTGCTCCTACCATTTTAGCTGTTCCCAACTGGTCCTGATTGATGAAACTTTTTCCTCTCCCTCTAATCTGGAGTCCCTTGGGCCTCCATTTAGAATTCCTCCCTCATTTGCAGTTTTGTTTGTAAATTCTTTCTTTTTGGGGTGTACATCAGGGATTTACCCCATATCTGCCCTTAGGAGTACTCTCTTACCCCAATCTAGCATCACTATAGCCTACTCCCATTGGGACATCCATGGTTTACCCTCCAGCTGGGTTCCCTTGGTAGCAAGGGGGAGAGACCAAGATGTAGCTGTGTTCCTATGACCAGCTAGACCAGGTGTCATTTGGACAGGGTGACAAACAATCTTCCAGGATCATACTTCATGTTTGCAGATAGCGTTTTCCTTTTTGTTTTTGTACTCCCTGGCAGTGCAATGATGTCAGTGCATGTCGGGGGTGCTCCCACTCCTGATGTGCAAATATCTGCCATTTCACCAATCCCAGCATCAGCACTGGTCCCTGATGCACCTCCCCAAGCTATCATTGGGATTCAGCGTGTTACCAGGCTCCAGAACGTTTACATCCATAGACAAGGAGAGCAGTCTCTTGGAAGCTCATCCATCCCTCTGGTTGACCCTTGGGTGCCCTGATTTTGGTCCCAAACCTGAGTCATCGTACCGCTGCATCAGTGGTCCACCTCTATTTTCCATTTATTAAAATGGCCTCCGCTCAGTCTGTGTTTCATTTATGTATGTATGTGGACGACATAGTACTCTCGACTTGAGAGCCTCAATCATGGAGTTGGAATTGTCACTACAATGTCACATTTTGAATGCCCATCAATTATTGCACTCGGACAAGCTCTTTCATTGCCAAAAATAGTGTTTCCATGATCTTTACCACTAAGCAGAAGCTTTTTACTGTTGGCTCCAATCACAACCAGTCTCCAAAAACCCTTAACGGACCCTCTAAAGATGTATCCCACTTCAAGTGCCTCAAAGTGTAATTGAGTTTAATCCATGATTTCTCCAAACATATCAGTGACCAAAAAATTCTGTTTCAGACTTTTTTGGCAACTTAAATGTTTATTGGCATCTAGACATTACATCTTATGTTTTATGAGACAGACCCTTCCTCCTCGCTGTCTATTTACTGACATTCCCTGATCTCTATACCATGCATGCATGAAGCCCCATACAGTTTATGCTTCCACCACTTCCACTGTCAGGCTGTTCTAGGCATCTACCACTCTTTCAGTGAAGCAGTACTTCTTCACATCCTTCTTACCCCCCCAACCATCCAGCTTCTTTTCATACCCTCTGGTCCTGGTGCTCTTTCTCATTTGAAACAGACTCCACTACTGTACTATATACACCCCTGTAAGGTACTGCACTTGTAGTTATCTGTCATGTCCCTTCTTGCTCTCCTCTCTTCCATGGTGAACATGCTGAGATGCTGTTGCCTCTCTCATAGGGCTTTTGGTGCAAACCCTGAACCATTTTATTTGCCCTCTTCTGGACAGCCTCCATGTACTTTCTGAGGTGCGGCCTCTGGAACTGGACACAATACTCCACTGCAGCATTCCAACGTCCCTACCAACTCCTTTTCCACTCTGCCTTGCCACTTTGAGTCCATCTGATATAATAACCACAAGGTCCCTTTCAAGCTTAGAAACATAGAAACATAGACTTTGTCAGCAGATAAGGACCGCTTGGCCCACCTAGTCTGCCCATTTAACTTAAAGACTGTCAGTGCCTCCCTCCCATCCTATACTCAGCTCCTGGGTTCATGATTTTGCATTTTTTGGCACTAAACCCCAACTGCCATGTTCTTAACCATTCTTTGAGTTTTTAAAGATTCCCTGCATAGTCTCTCCATCCCCTACTGAGTGTCCACCCTATTACAACTTTCTGTGTTATTTTCAAAAAAAACCTTCCATTCCAGTTCTTCTGCAATGTCACTTATGATGACATTCAAGAGGACCAGTCCCAGCACTGAGCCCAGTGGCACCCAACAAATTTGTTTCCCATCATTAGAAAGAGTGCAATTAACCACCAGCCTCTGTTGCCTATCCAATTACAATGTTCTAACCATTTCAGCACTTTAGATCCCATCCCTGGGATACTCAATTTCTTACTCAGTCTCATTGGTACCCTTATGTTGTGCCGAGGCTGACTATCCTGACACTGACCTGCCTGGGCAGTATTACCCGACAGGTTCGGTGACTAGACAGTGAGCAGCCTGGCATGACGGCAAGCCAACGGACATTACAGGGGTAAGGTAGTGGATGAAATGGCTTCCTACCTTACCTCTGTGGATGGACATCAAATTACGGAGGAATTGGGTGTCTGGCCGAGCTGCCCCAGTGACATTGTGGGCTAAACCACTTGCAGCTTGGCCACCATTCACTATGAGATGCGAGTTGTAACCCGCTGCTGCCTGCTGACATTTTTTTATGCCCATTCATACCCCTGTAACAATTTTATCTTAACTCTGAGGTCTGCTCACCCTCAAAGTTAGATATATTAGTTATGGGGTATTTGAGGGGTCAAAGACCCCGACTTACACTGTTATTTTTCAATCAGATGCCTGAAACCATATATTCGTGCATCTGATTGATTCATGGATGTTCAGTTTGGGTCAGTGGGGTCGGTATCCCGAGACTCAGGAAACTGAGTTTAGGGACCCCATAGTATATCCATCTCATGCACGGCACAGTGTTGAAGGTGCTGCTAAAGTCCAGATAGGTCATTTCCAATGCCCTCCCCTGAGCTATTTCCCTGGCCAAGAATTTGAAGAAATTAATCAGATTTCATCTGGCATGACCTCCACCCATGAATCCTTGCTGCCACTGATCTTGCCACCAGTTGGAGTCAAGATATTCTACCAACAGTTCCTTTAACAGAGTTTCTATTAATTCACCTACCACTGACATAAATCTGACCAGCCTATAGTTGCTAGCCTCTCCCCTGCTGCCACTCTTATGTAGCGAGACTATGTCTGCTCTCCACCAGTCCTCTGGAACCATAACTGTTTCCTGTGAGATGTTGAAAAAGGCATTCAGTGGAGCAGCAAGCACCCCCCTGAGTTCCTTTAGTACTTTCAGAAGCATCTTGTCTGGTCCCATAACCTTGTCCACCTTCACAGCCTCTAGTTCCTTCAGGATGTCCACCTTCACAGCTTCTAGTTCCTTCAGGATGTCCACCTTCACAGCCTCTAGTTCCTTCAGGATATCCGCCTTCACAGTTTCTAGTTCCTTCAGGATGTCCACCTTCACAGCCTCTAGTTCCTTCAGGATATCCGCCTTCACAGTTTCTAGTTCCTTCAGGACTCTGACCTCTGAAACTGGACTTGTGTCCACCTCCCACCTTTTGTTTATGCTGCTCCCTGGCGGTCCATCCCCCCCACCATGAAGACTGAGCAGAAGTTGTTCAGGGTGTCTGCTTTTTCTTGGTCCTCATCTGGACTGTTTCCTCCTGCTGTCCTCCTTATGTCGACTACCCTTCTCCTTGTTTTCCTCTTCTCACTTATGTACCTGATGAAAGCATTATCCCCTATAGCTAGTCCTTTGGCTTTCATTTCCTCTGTCTTAACCTTTTGCTCCCCTTACCACCTTTCAAGCTTCCCTCAGTTTTACTCGGGACACCGTCCTGTTATCCTCCCTCTGCATTTCCTTATACCCCTGAATGCTATTCTTTTCTCCCTCGCCACCTTGGCCTCTTCCTTGGAGAGCAATAATAATCTCTTTTTTCTTCTGTGTTTACTCACTTCCTTCATGCTGAGGCTAGTTGCTTTAATTTTTTCCTCCATATTGTTCCCCACTGTGCCTCTACCCCTCCATGTCAATGGTGAGGATATAGCATGCACTAAGCAGGAAAGGGATCTTGGGGTTGTCATCTCTGATGACCTCAAGGTAGGGAAACAGTGTGACAAGGCAGCAGGTAAAGCAAATAGGATGCTGGGATGCACAGGCAGGGACAGCACCAGCAGGAAAAGGGAGGTCATAATTCCACTGTACAAGACACTAGTGAGGCCCCACCTGGAGTACAGTGTACAGTTCTGGAGACCTTACCTACATAAGGACATAGACAGGGTAGAGAAGGTTCAGAAGAGGGCAACAAAAATGGTACGTGGATTGCATCACAAGTCCTATGAGGACAGGCTGAAGGAATTGAATATGTACTCCCTGGAGGAGAGGAGGGAGAGAGGGGATATGATAGAGACATACAAGTATCTTACAGGGAGGAACAGGGTGCAGGAATACACTAATTTTCAGCAAAAACGATGTTCCAGAACTAGAGGGCATGGGAAGAAGTTTGAGGGAGGACGATTCAGAGGAAACATGAGGAAGAATTTCTTCACAGAACAGGTGGTGGACAAGTGGAACACCTTGCCAGAGGAAGTGGTGGGGGCTGAAACAATCACAGGATTTAAGAATGCATTGGATAGACATAAAGGAATTCTGGAGGTCGGGGTAAGGGGCAACAGACTTCTAGAAAAACATAAACTGAACTTACAAGCTCAAATGGGCAGACTGGGTGGGCTATAGGCCCTTATCTGCCGGCACTGTCTATGTATCTATGTCAATCCCTCCCATGAGGCAGTTTCTCAGGAAATCTCTCATTTTTAAAATACACCCTCCTAATATCCCAAACCCTTGTCCTTGGGCTGCTTGTCTCTCTTCCCAGCCTAACATTAAACCAGACTATCTGGTGATCACTGGTGCCCAGGGGATTGCCAACTGTGGTGTCCGCAATACTGTTCCTGTTTGTAGGCACTAGGTCAAGAATTGTCTTGTACCTAGTGGGTTCAATTACTAGCTGCCAGAGAAAAGCCCCTAAGTAGTCAAGCATGGTCCTGCTAGTTGCAGAAGCTGCACTTGGAAGACTCTAAGCCATATCTGGCAGATTGAAGTCACCAACTAGCAGCACCTCCCCTAGATTTGACATCCCGATGATGTCTTCTGCAGGTGACTTATCCATCTCCTTCTTTTGTATGTGCTGTTCTCTGAAGCTCTCTCTAACCCACCTCTTCTCTTGATATTGTTTCCATTGCCTGTCCCCTTTACTGATTTGTTCTTACTATCCTGATTTATACCCCCATCTCTGCCTTGTTCCCACTGCTGCCTCCCTATGCCTCTTCCTTGGGGCAGCTTATTCTGCTTGGGACCGGCCTCCCTGCTGCTTTATTATATGGGGGGGCAATTGTTGCTTCCCTTGGTTTTACTACCTACCCCTGGCTAGTGTAAATGCTCATCCAAGTTGCATTTAAACTATATGATGTAAACATAGAAACATAGAATTTGAGGGCAGAAAAGGACCATTTGCCCACCCAGGTTGCCCATCTTTTCCTGCCGACAGTGTCACTGCAGTCTCTACTTGAACTCCAGCTATTCCCCCCTTCCTTTCCACTAATATTCCCTTTTATGAATCCCATAAATTCTTGACACCCCCCCACTGTTTTTGCCCCACCACCTCCACTGTAAGACCCTTCAGGCATCCACCACTGTTTCTGTGAAGCACTTCCTTACATCTCTCCAGAATCTACCCCCTCCAGCTTCATTGCATGTCCCCTTCTTCGCAAGCATCTTTTTTCAGAAAAATATTCCCCCAATGTACCTTCTTTACTCCTGTGAGATATTTAGAAGTCTCTAGCATATTCCCTCCATCGTCTGTTCCAGGGTATACGTATTGCGGTCCTTTATTCTTTCCTCATAGGTCTCCTTATGCAAGCACTGCACCATTTTAGTTACTCTCCTCCAGACAGTGTCCACTTTGTCTGTGTCCTTCTGGAGTTATGGGGCCTGATTCTCAACCCCCCCCCAAAATGGCACAAGGGGCTTGTGCCACAAGTAATGGTGGAAGATATCCCTCTCTCCCCCCACATCACCCAGCTCTGCCCTATCACCTACTTACGTAACCCTGGGTAGATTTCTATCCAGTCCCACCCCTCTGACTACTCAGCCCCCTTATTCTGCCATCCCCATTGTCTCTGCCCCACCCTCCCCTCCCCTGCTCTGATCTATTCTGTCCTCCCTCCTTTGGTCACCACCACTTGACCCTCCATAACTCTACCTGCACGCTAAAGCTCAGCTACCACTATAAATTGCTTGTCCACCTTAGGTATGCTCTTAGTACTGCTGCAATAAAGCTGACCTCTCCTACCTGATGTATTTTAACTGTACTTGCTTGAATCTGTATCTGTATGTACCATAATGTACTTGCCTGCTGTGTATACCCCTATCTGTTTTGTAATGTCTACGTACCTTGTCTATTGCCTTACAACATGGAACCTTTGTAAATGAGCTTTTAGCTCAAAGGTGTTATATGAGATTCCAATAAATAAAGAAATAAATATGGCTTGTGCCAGAAGATGCACCAGGTCTTGTATACAGTCCATTTGGGACATTATTGTGACATTCTCAGCAAAATTTCATGGAATTTTATGGAATTGCCTTAAATTCATTAATGGGCCATAACTTAATGAGCTATATAGCTATTGATCTGCAGTGTGGCACGTGTATTGCTCAGAAGAGGCCCTAAAGAGATACTACATTGCATGACATTTGGATTAAGGCTGGGGAAGTTACAAGGATTTGAAGTTTGAAAATGTATTATTCAAGGCAACATTTCTGAAAATATTTCTGTGCTTACAATTTAGCCACCTTGGGAACTGGACAATTAAAAATGTGTATGCATACTTTCATGGAAGAGTCATAGAAACTGCTAAATAGAGAGGTAATTGGTTGTGTAAATCAGAAGTTATAGGCATTCAAAAGTTCACAATTTAATTATGAAATAGTGTGGAAATGTTCAAAATATTTGAATGTTTCTAGCTGCACTGGTACTGTAAGTATACACTCAGGATCTGGCATGCATACCAAAGCAGATGTGTGCTGGAATATAATTAAGCTGGATAAATGTGATTTAGTAGGTTAAATGTATTGTGGATACTCTAGAAATGACTAATTAGCAAAACTTGCTCAGATATTCATGGATGCATAATAGGTAAAGCCACTAGAATTCCACTAATGGAATTTAACTTTCACAGAGTACTTATCACCACTGAGTCACCGTCCCTATAGTAGCACCAAGGCCCTGCAATGCCCCTCCAAGACTCTTGCAGCAGTTTTGATGCCCAGCATCGTGCTCCACTCTGTCAATCTGAAGCAATGTTTCCCAAGTTGTTTACTAACCTGATAGTCTCAGCTAGAACTTTTCAAGTTATTAGCAGTAGAGGAGTTCAGACGCATACCTCTCAAGTGTCCCTCATTATGAGGGACATCCCTCATTTTTCCCTTAAAATTGCTCTGTCCCTCATGGAAAAGGTGCTGCCTACACAGAGAATGTGCAGTAAATCCAGATTTTAAAGCAGAAACTTTTAATATTCTAAAGTACTAAATCCAGAGAAGCACTCTTGATGGGGGTTGGGGGTGGATCCCAGTCCTTTCACAGATGAAAGGGTTCTGCAAGAACTCCTAAAACTGAAGTTGAACAAAGCAATGGGGCCTGATGGAATTCATCCCAGAATTCTAAAATAATTAAGGGGGGAGCTAGTGAAACCACTGGCTATTCTTTTTAATAAATCATGGGAGGATGGTGTGGTACCCGAGGACTGGAGGAAGGCGGATGTGATTCCCCTTCACAAAAGTGGTACCGAGACAGAGGCAGGAAACTACAGACCTGTCAGTTTGACCTCTGTGGTAGGGAAAGTGATGGAGTCACTTCTGAAGTAAAGAACTGTTGAGTACCAAGAGGCCAGTGGGGCACAGGACACAAGGCAGCATGGGTTCACAGCGGGAAGGTCATGTCAAACGAATCTAATAGATTTCTTTGACTGGGTGACCAAAGTAGTAGACCAGGGAGGGGCTGTGGACATGGCCTACCTAGACTTTAGCAAGGCATTTGACACAGTCCCACAGCCTGGGAGTGGGTCCCAGGGTGGTAGCCTGGGTAAAACATTGGCTGGACAACAGGAAACAGAAGGTAATTGTAAATGGAGTCCACTCTGAAGAAAAAGGGGTTACTAGTGGGGTACTGCAGGGGTCAGTATTGGGTCCAGTCCTTTTTACTGTCTTCATAAGTGACATTGCAGAGGGACTGGAAGGAAAAGTATGCCTCTTTGCAGATGACACAAAGATCTGCAACAGGGTTGATACACAAGGAGGCGTGGAAAGGATGAGAAGGGACTTGGCAAGGTTGGAGGAATGGTCAGAAGTATAGCAGCTAGGATTCAATGCAAAGATGTGCAAAATAATGCACCTGGGAAACAAGAACCCAGAGGAACAATACACAATGGGGGGGAGATAGTAACAACAACAAAAAAGGAAAGGGACCAGGGGGTAATCATATCAGATGACCTTAAGGTTAGCAAGCAATGTGAGAAGGCAGTAGGGAGGGCTGGGGGTATCCTGGGATGCATAGGGAAAGGCATCAGCAGCAGAAAACAGGAAATTGTTATCCCTCTGAACAGACAGTTGGTGAGACCCCACCTGGAGTACTGCGTCCAGTTCTGGAGACCCCATCTCTGCAAGGACATAGACAGGATAGAGGCAGTCCAGAGGAGGGCAACTAAAATGGTGCAGGGTCTGCAAGAGAAGCCGTATGAGGAGAGACTAAAGGAGCTTAATATGTATACCCTTGAGGAAAGAAGGAGAAGGGGGACATGATAGAAACTTTTAAGTACCTCAGTGGAATCAACAAAGTCCAAGAGGGTAGCATCTTTTAGAAAAAGAGACATGCAAGAACAAGGGGACACAATTTAAAGATAGAGGGGGGACGGTTCAGGGGCAATGTGAGGAGGTATTATTTCACAGAGAGGGTAGTGGATGCATGGAACAGCCTTCTTGAGGAGGTTGTGGGGTCTAAAACTGTGGGAGAATTCAAGAATGCATGGGACACACATAAGGCAATTCTTGTGGGGGTTTGAGGAAATAGGCTGTTGGTTAACTAGAATCTGCGGCCTATCCTGTAGGTAGGGAAATGGGCAGACTAGATGGGCCAAGTGGTCCTTATCTGCTGTCAAATTATATGTTTCTATATTATAGAATTTGTACAAGTGAACACTATGGTTTTCAATGTTCTGTGCTTGAATCTCCCTGTTTGAGGACATGTCCCTCATTGTCCCTCATTTTGAGTGTGCAAAAATGTCCAAGTCCCTCATTTAAGTGACAGAAGGTTGAGAGGTATGTTCAGACATTGCTGAAACTCTGTCACTAACATCTGCAAGGGCATCTTAACAATTTCTCTCATACTACATAAATTGCACTGAGAAAGAAAAAAAAGTATCCTGCATGGGGGGGGGGGAACAAACCCAGGCCCCCTAACCATTGCTGCATGATAATCAATAGTTCTACAACTGCATAAAGGCTCTTTGACAGGAAATACATGCTGTGGCAAAGGACATTCAGCACTGAGCGAAGCCTCCGACATACACACACACACACACACACTGGGTTTAGAAATGACCAGTCTATCAAATTCTAGTAGTATTTCCCAAGATGCATTCAAACCTTAAAGTCTCAGCTAGAAATTTTCACATTTTCATTTTTTTTTCATAGGAAGTGGCCCTGGCCAGGAGTGACTTGAGCAGAAGTGTAACACTTAACAGTAAACAGACATTTGCATGGCCACTAAGTTTAATTTTTACCAGATAACCTGGTAACATTTTCAGAATTTGAACTTTCTGCACATCAGTAAAAACAAAGCATTTCATGAATTTTTGTTTTACCAGATCAGCAAATCGTCAGAACTTGCATTTTTCTATAAATTTCCTACACTATTTTAATTTTGCTTTATTCAATTTGATGTACACTTAATCTTCTTCTTCTATGAATAGTTATACCCATACTAAAAATTTGAAAATAGAATCCCAGTAAAATCCAGAAATTAGACTAACAATTACTGGTGTGATACACAGTATTATATATCCTAAAAGCAGGTATTCACGTCTTTAAAGACCAAAAAGCAGTGGCCTTGGATATTAGACATTAGACATTTCAAGAGCCACAGAAGCGCCCCTCGCCATAGTAAAAACAAAACAAACAAAATCCTCTTTTTCTTCCGTTCTACGATTAAAATTTAATTTATAGGCTTATAGAAGTTAAGAGGTGCAACTCTGGGCATAGGTTGCTTAGAACGCAGCTAAGTGTGGGTTGAGTGAAAAATTTAATATTTTTGACCTTTGAATTGTGCTGAACGACACTTCAGAATGCATGCAACAACACTTTTTGTAATGCGTACAATGGTTTACAGATAGAATGTACACAAGAATGGTAACCAGAATGTTCATACAGAAGAAAGGGTAACCATTTACTATTGCACTACAGTGTTTATATGTTGCCTGTCCAGCCCTATAGCTGTGGGGCCATCAACAATGGTGGGTGGGGACACAGATACAGATCCTATCAAACACTTTGAAATCTATTTGCTTTACAAACCACACATCTAGAATAGGTTTAAGTTGTCTTAACTTGCATACATCAAATTACTTCCTGCTCTTACCACATTCAACTGCATCATGATCCAGATTCTCAGGTCACTATGATTTATGTGAAAATGATGTATAACACAGTATTGTGTGCTAACTGTATTTATTTAATGGCCAGCATTTTTTGTAAATGGATAACAGTACTTTTTTGTTTCCTGTTCATGAGGTAACTATGGTACCAGGTGATGACCTCTGGGGAGAAGCTAAGGGAACACATTTTGGTAGAGAGGAGATGGTGGACAACCAGATCAAATGCCTTTGTCAGAGTTAGAAAGAACAGGGTTACTAGCTTTGATGAAGCCCAAAGTGGGACATTTCATACTGAAACATGATTTTTCACAGGACAATATGTAAGCTCGACCAATACAACAGACTTATTTTCTTTAAATGATCAGAATGAAGACTAAGTGTAGTAGTTTTTTAGTTGTTTCCAGTGTTTCCTATCATATTAAGGTATTGTGGTTTTCTACAACATTTAGAGGAAAATCAGAAAATATTTTTGCTACTATAATGTCAGGACATGTAGTATTTTTCATGTTTTTTTGCAGGACACAGCTGCTCAAATCAGGACTGCCCTACAAAAATTGGGACAGGTGGTAACCCTAAGAAAGAATGCCCCAGTTTCTAGCATGCTAATCATAGCAACTGTAATATCGTTTGTGAACTTAAGGATTGCAGTGATGTTGCTAGGACCTTTTCTAAAGCCATGCTGAGAGGGAAAGAAAAGGTCATGGCTTTGAAGGAAGGCAGTGGTCTGAAGGGAGACCAATTTTTTGAAGTATTTCACTTAATACCGAGAGGATGCTGATTGGCCGATAGTTCATGATGGACTTTGGGTCATCCTTTTTGTAGACAAGGATAATCCTAGCAATTTTATGGATGCTAGGGATAGTACCACTGCAGCGAGGCAGGTTAAAAATTATGGTAAGAGCCAGCCTGCCAGTGCAGCAGCAGCACTACTGCTTGCGATGCTGGTGACCTGGGTTTGGAAGAGAGCCTGGGTTGCTGGAGGGCTGGCCAGGGGCAGGAGGATTGAGCACCTGTAGGGCTGCTCTCCTCCTCTGGGGAGGGTGGGACGTGAGACCAGCTGCTCTGCCACCTGGGTGACCATAGGTGGCAGTGCAGCTGGGGTCACAGGCAATGGAAGGGGAGGATGGTGTCTGGAGTCCAGAGTGGTGGCACGTCTCAGCATGCACCACCTCCTTGGACCTCCTAGTATGCCAGTACCCCTGGGGATTGGGGCACTGAGAAATAGAAACACCCTGTGCTCACTCCTGGAGAAGGCCCCTGGTGACGACTGCCAGATTGGGCTCAGAAGGGGCTCAATGGACCATCTGATGTGCTACACTGAGTTGGGGGGAGAACTCAGGCTCCCTTCTCCCCAGCATGGGGAAATCCTGTGGCTAGATGGGGATGGCCACTTAAACCCCTTGGAAGCCTGACAGAACTCTACAGCTACTTTGGGAGTCCAGGACAGAGAGGATTGAGTACAGAGAGGAAGGGGGCATGAAGTACAAATAAAAAAAGAATTCTGGTCAGGGGGAGGCAATAAGCGGAGCTGTTAGCTTGAGGAGTCTGGGTTCAAGACCATCAGCATGATCAGTAGTTCTATAACTGCACAAAGGCTCCTTCACAGGAAATACATGCTGTGGCAAAGGACATTCAGCACTGAGTGAAGTCTCTGACACACACACAGATACACAGACACAGACACACACTGGCTTTAGAAATGACCCGTCTGTCAATTTCGAGTAGTATTTCCCAAGATGCATTCAAACCTTAAAGTCTCAGCTAGAAAATTTCACATTTTCTTTTTTTTTTCATAGGAAGTGGCCCCGGCCAGGAGTGACTTGAGCAGAAGTGTGACACTCAACAGTAAGCAGACATTTGCATGGCCACTAAGTTTAATTTTTACCAGATAACCTGGTAACATTTTGAGAATTTGAACTTTCTACACATCAATAAAAACAAAGCATTTCATGAATTTTTTTTTACCAGATCAGTAAATCGTCAGAACTTGTATTTTTCTATAAATTTCCTTCACTATTTTAATTTTGCTTTATTCAATTTGATGTACACTTAATCTTCTTCTTCTCTAAATAGTTATACCCATACTAAAAATTTGAAAATAGAATCCCAGTAAAATCCAGAAATTAGACTAACAATTACTGGTGTGATACACAGTATTACAAATCCTAAAAGCAGGTATTCATGTCTTTAAAGATCAAAAAGCAGTGGCCTTGGATATTAGACATTAGACATTTCAAGAGCCACAGAAGCGCCCCTCACCATAGTAAACACAAAACAAACAAAATCCTCTTTTTCTTCAGTTCTATGATTAAAATTTAATTTATAGGCTTATAGAAGTTAAAAGGTGCAATTCTGGGCATAGGTTGCTTAGAACGCAGCTAGGTGTGGATTGAGAGAGGTATTTAGCATTTTTGACCTTTGAACTGTGCTGAACAACACTTCAGAATGCACGCAACAACACTTTTTGTAATGCGTACAATGGTTTAGAGATAGAATGTACACAAGAATGGTAACCAGAATGTTCATATAGAAGAAAGGGCAACCATTTACTATTGCACTACAGTGTTTATATGTTACCTGTCCAGCCCTATAGCTGTGGGGCCATCAACAATGGTGGGTGGGGACACAGATACAGATCCTATCAAACACTTTGAAATCTATTTGCTTTACAAACCACACATCTAGAATAGGTTTAAGTTGTCTTAACTTGCATACATCAAATTACTTCTTGCTCTTACCACATTCAACTGCATCACGATCCAGATTCTCAGGTCACTATGATTTATGTGAAAATGATGTATAACACAGTATTGTGTGCTAACTGTATTTATTTAATGGCCAGCATTTTTGTAAATGGATAACAGTACTTTTTTGTTTCCTGTTCATCAGGTAACTATGGTACCAGGTGATGACCTCTGGGGAGAAGCTAAGGGAACAAATTTTGGTAGAGAGGAGATGGTGGTCAACCAGATCAAAAGCCTTTGTCAGAGTTAGAAAGAACATGGTTACTAGCTTTTATGAAGCCCAAAATGGGATATTTCATACTGAAACATGATTTTTCACAGGACAATATGTAACCTTGACCAATGCAACAGACTTATTTTCTTTAAATGATCAGAATTAAGACTAAGTGTAGTAGTTTTTTAGTTGTTTCCAGTGTTTCTTATCATTTTAAGGTATTTTAGTTTAGGTATTGTAGTTTTCTACAATATTTAGAGGAAAATCAGAAAATATTTTTGCTACTATAATGTCAGGACATGCAGCATTTTTCATGTTTTTTTGCAGGACACAGCTGCTGAAATCAGGACTGCCCTGCAAAAATTAGGACAGGGGGTAACCCTAAGAAAGAATGCCCCAGTTTGTAGCATGCTAATCATGGCAACTTTAATATCGTTTGTGAAATTAAGGATTGCAGTGATGGTGCTAGGGCCTTTTCTAAAGCCACGCTGAGAGGGACAGAGAAGGTCATGGCTTTAAAGGAAGGCAGTGGTCTGAAGGGAGAGCAATTTCTCAAGTATTTTACTTAATACTGAGAGGATGGCGATTGGCCGATAGTTAGTGATGGACTTTGGGTCATCCTTTTTGTAGACAGGGATAATCCTAGCAATTTTCCAGATGCTAGGGACAGTACCACTGCAGCATGACAGGTTAAAAATTATGGTCAGAGCCAGCCTGCCGGTGCAGCGGTAGCACTACTGCTTGTGACGCCGGTGACCTGGGTTTGGGACAGAACCTGGGTTGCTGGAGGGCTGGCAAGGGGTACGAGGATTGAGCACCTGTAGGGCTGCTCTCCTCCTCTGAGGAGGGTGGGACGTAAGACCTGCTGCTCTGCCACCTGCGTGACCACAGGTGGCAGTGCAGCTGGGGTCACAGGCAATGGAAGGGGAGGATGGCATCTGGAGTCCAGAGCAACAGCACATCTCAGCATGCCCCACCTCCTTGGACCTCCTAGTATGCCACTACCCTTAGGGATTGGGGCACTGAGAAATAGAAACAGCCTGTGCTCACTCCTGGAGATGGGCCCTGGTGACGACTGCCAGATTGGGCTCAGAAGGGGCTCAATGGACCATTTGATGTGCTACAGTGAGTTGGAGGGAGAGCCCAGGCTTCCTCCTCCCCATCCAGGGGGAAACCTGTTGCTAGATGGGGCTTGGCCACTTAAACCCCTCGGAAGCCTGACAGAACTCTACAGCCACTTTGGGAGTCTAGGACAGAGAGGATTGAGTGCAGAGAGGAAGGGGGCATGAAGTACAAATGAAAAAAGAATTCTGGTCTGGGGGAGGCAATAAGTGGAGCTGTTAGCTAGAGGAGTCTGGGTTCAAGACCATCAGCATAATCAGTAGTTATAAAACTGCACAAAGGCTCCTTGACAGGAAATACATGCTGTGGCAAAGGACATTCAGCACTGAGTGAAGCCTCTGACACACACACACACACACACACTCACACACACACTGCGTTTAGAAATGACCTGTCTGTCAATTTCAAGGAGTGTTTCCCAAGATGCATTCAAACCTTAAAGTCTCAGCTAGAAATTTTCACATTTTCATTTTTTTTTCATAGGAAGTGGCCCTGGCCAGGAGTGACTTGAGCAGAAGTGTAACACTCAACAGTAAACAGACATTTGCATGGCCACTAAGTTTAATTTTTACCAGATAACCTGGTAACATTTTCAGAATTTGAACTTTCTACGCATCAGTAAAAACAAAGCATTTCATGAATTTTTTTTTTACCACATCAGTAAATTGTCAGAACTTGTATTTTTCTATAAATTTCCTTCACTATTTTAATTTTGCTTTATTCAATTTGATGTACACTTAATCTTCTTCTTCTCTGAATAGATATACCCAAACTAAAGATTTGAAAATAGAATCCCAGTAAAATGCAGAAATTAGACTAACAATTACTGGTGTGATACACAGTATTACAAATCTTCAAAGCAGGTATTCACGTCTTTAAAGACGAAAAAGCAGTGGCCTTGGATATTAGACATTAGACATTTCAAGAGTCACAGAAGCGCCCCTCGCCATAGTAAACACAAAACAAACAAAATCCTCTTTTTCTTCAGTTCTATGATTAAAATTTAATTTATAGGCTTATAGAAGTTAAGAGGTGCAACTCTGGGCATAAGTTGCTTAGAATGCAGCTAGGTGTGGGTTGAGTGAGAAATTTAATATTTTTGACCTTTGAACTGTGCTGAATGACACTTCAGAATGCACGCAACAATACTTTGTCATGCATGCAATGGTTTAGAGATAGAATGTACACAAGAATGGTAACCAGAACGTTCATAAGGAAGAAAGGGCAACCATTTACTATTGCACTACAGTGTTTATATGTTGCCTGTCCAGCCCTATAGCTGTGGGGCCATCAACAATGGTGGGTGGGGAAACAGATACAGATCTTGTCAAACACTTTGAAATCTATTTGCTTTACAAACCACACATCTAGAATAGGTTTAAGTTGTCTTAACTAACATACATCAAATTACTTCCTGCTCTTACCACATTCAACTGCATAGGTGCCGGAACCGGGGGGGCGGAAGGGGCGGTAGCCACTCCACTTTTTATTTCTGTATGGCAAAAACTAGTGTAGAAAAAGTGCCCTTTGTTACCTCATAAGTGCCCTTTTGATTCTCAGCCCCCTCAGCTTTTACCATCTTCCGGCACCCTTGTTCAACTGCATCATGATCCAGATTCTCAGGTCACTATGATTTATGTGAAAATGATGTATAACACAGTATTGTGTGCTAACTGTATTTATTTAATGGCCAGCATTTTTTTGTAAATGGATAACAGAACTTTTTTGTTTCCTGTTCATCAGGTAACTATGGTACCAGGTGATGACCTCTGGGGAGAAGCTAAGGGAACAAATTTTGGTAGAGAGGAGATGGTGCTCAACCAGATCAAAAGCTTTTGTCAGAGTTAGAAAGAACATGGTTACTAGCTTTTATGAAGCCCAAAATGGGACATTTCATACTGAAACATGATTTTTCACAGGACAATACGTAACCTTGACCAATGCAACAGACTTATTTTCTTTAAATGATCAGAATTAAGACTAAGTGTAGTAGTTTTTCAGTTGTTTCCAGTGTTTCTTATTATTTTAAGGTATTTTAGTTAAGTTATTGTAGTTTTCTACAACATTTAGAGGAAAATCAGAAACTATTTTTGCTACTATAATGTCAGGACATGTAGTATTTTTCATGTTTTTTTGCAGGACACAGCTGCTCAAATCAGGACTGCCCTGCAAAAATTGGGACAGGTGGTAACCCTAAGAAAGAATGCCCCAGTTTGTAGTATGCTAATCATAGCAACTGTAATATCGTTTGTGAACTTAAGGATTGCAGTGATGTTGCTAGGGCCTTTTCTAAAACCATGCTGAGAGGGAAAGAAAAGGTCATGGCTTTGAAGGAAGGCAGTGGTCTGAAGGGAGACCAATTTCTCAAGTATTTTACTTAATACTGACAGGATGGCGATTGGTCGATAGTTCATGATGGACTTTGGGTCATCCTTTTTGTAGACAGGGATAATCCTAGCAATTTTCCAGATGATAGGGACAGTACCACTGCAGCGAGACAGGTTAAAACGTATGGTCAGAGCCAGCCTGCCAGTGCAGAGGTGGCACTACTGCTTGCAATGCTGGCAACCTGGGTTTGGAAGAGAGCCTGGGTTGCTGGAGGGCTGGCCAGGGGCAGGAGGATTGAGTACCTGTAGGGCTGCTCTCCTCCTCTGGGAAGGGTGGGACGTGAGACCCGCTGCCATGCCACCTGGGTGACCACAGGTGGCAGTGCAGCTGGGGTCACAGGCAATGGGAGAGGAGGACGGTGTCTGGAGTCCAGAGCGGTGGCACATCTCAGCGTGCCCCACCTCCTTGGACCTCCTAGTATGCCACTACCTTTGGCGATTGGGGCACTGAGAAATAGAAAAGCCCTGTGCTCACTCCTGGAGATGGGCCTCGGTGATGACTGCCAGATTGGGCTCAGAATTGGCTCAATGGACCATCTGATGTGCTACAGTGAGTTGGAGGGAGAACTCAGGCTCCCTCCTCCCCATCCAGGGGGAAACCTGTGGCTAGATGGGGGATGGCCACTTAAACCCCTCGGAAGCTTGACAGAACTCTACAGCCACTTTTGGAGTCTCAGACAGAGAGGATTTTGTGCAGAAAGGAAGGGGGCAGGAAGTACAAATAAAAAAAGAATTCTGGTTGGGAGAGGCAATAAGAAGAGCTGTTAACTTGAGGAGTCTGGGTTCAAGACCATCAGCATAATCAGTAGTTCTACAGCTGCACAAATGCTCCTTGACAGGAAATACATGCTGTGGCAAAGGACATTCAGCATTGAGGAAGCCTCCGACACACACACACGCACACACACGCGCGCGTGCACACACAGACATAGACACACACACAGACACACTCACACACTCTGGGATTAGAAATGACCTGTCTGTCAATTTCAAGTAGTATTTCCCAAGATGCATTCAAACCTTAAAGTCTCAGCTAGAAATTTTCACATATTCATTTTTTTTTCATAGGAAGTGGTCCTGGCCAGGAGTGACTTGAGCAGAAGTGTAACACTCAACAGTAAACAGACATTTGCATGGCCACTAAGTTTAATTTTTACCAGATAACCTGGTAACATTTTGAGAATTTGAACTTTCTGCACATCAGTAAAAACAAAGCATTTCATGATTTTTTTTTACCAGATCAGTAAATCATTAGAACTTGTATTTTTCTATAAATTTCCTTCACTATTTTAATTTTGCTTTATTCAATTTGATGTACACTTAATCTTCTTCTTCTCAGAATAGTTATACCAATACTAAAAATTTGAAAATAGAATCCCAGTAAAATCCAGAAATTAGACTAACAATTACAGGTGTGATACACAGTATTACAGATTCTAAAAGCAGGTATTCATGTCTTTAAAGAAGAAAAAGCAGTGGCCTTGGATATTAGACATTAGACATTTCAAGAGCCACAGAAGCGCCCCTCGCCATAGTAAAAACAAAACAAACAAAATCCTCTTTTTCTTCAATTCTATGATTAAAATTTAATTTATAGGCTTATAGAAGTTAAGAGGTGCAACTCTGGGCATAGGTTGCTTAGAATGCAGCTATGCGTGGGTTGAGTGAGGAATTTAACATTTTTGACCTTTGAACTGTGCTGAACAACACTTCAGAATGCACACAACACCACTTTGGAATGCGTACAATGGTTTAGAGATAGAATCTACACAAGAATGGTAACCAGAATGTTCATAAGGAAGAGAGGGCAAACATTTACTATTGCACTACAGTGTTTATATGTTGCCTATCCAGCCCTATAGCTGTGGGGCCATCAACAATGGTGGGTGGGGACACAGATACAGATCCTATCAAACACTTTGAAATCTATTTCCTTTACAAAGCAAACATCTAGAACAGGTTCAAGCTGCCTTAACTTGCATACATCAAATTACTTCCTGCTCTTACCACATTCAACTGCATCATGATCCAGATTCTCAGGTCACTATGATTTATGTGAAAATGATGTATAACACAGTTTTGTGTGCTAACTGTATTTATTTAATGGCCAGCATTTTTTTGTAAATGGTTAACAGAACTTTTTTGTTTCCTGTTCATCAGGTAACTATGGTACCAGGTGATGACCTCTGGGGAGAAGCTAAGGGAACACATTTTGGTAGAGAGGAGATGGTGGTCAACCAGATCAAACGCCTTTGTCAGAGTTAGAAAGAACAGGGTTACTAGCTTTTATGAAGCCCAAAGTGGGACATTTCATACTGAAACATGATTTTTCACAGGACAATATGTAACCTCGACCAATGCAACAGACTTATTTTCTTTAAATGATCAGAATGAAGACTAAGTGTAGTCATAAATACATAGGCAGTGTCGGCAGATAAGGGCCTATGGCCCACCCAGTCTGCCCATTTGAGCTTTTAAGTTCAGTTTGTTTTCCTAGAAGTCTGTTGCCCCTTACCCCTGACCTCCAGAATTCCTTTATGTCTATCCCATGCATTCTTAAATCCCGTGATTGTTTCAGCCCCCACCACTTCCTCTGGCAGGGTGTTCCACTTGTCCACCACCCGTTCTGTGAAGAAATTCTTTCTTATGTTTCCTCTGAATCGTCCCTCCTCCAACTTCATCCCATGCCCTCTAGTCCTGGAACATCTTTTTGCTTAAAAATAGTGTTTTCCTGCACCCTGTTCCTCCCTGTAAGATACTTGTATGTCTCTATCATATCCCCTCTCTCCCTTCTCTCCTCCAGGGAGTACATGTTCAATTCCTTCAACCTGTCTTCATAGGACTTGTGATGCAATCCATGCACCATCTTTGTTGCCCTCCTCTGAACCTTCTCTACCCTGTCTATGTCCTTACGTAGGTATGGTCTCCAGAACTGTACACTGTACTCCAGGTGGGGTCTCACTAGTGTCTTGTATAGCGGAATTATGACCTCCTTTTCCTGCTGGTGATGCCCCTGCCTATACATCCCAGCATCCTATTTGCTTTACCTGCTGCCTTGTCACACTGTTTCCTACCTTGAGGTCATCTGAGATGATAACCCCAAGATCCCTTTCCTGCTTGGTCATGCTATATCCTCACCCCCAACTGATATATATTGTGCCAGGTTTTTGTGCCCCATATGCATTATCTTGCACTTCTTTGCATTGAATTTCAACTGCCAACCCCTGACCATTCTTCAAGTTTCTGCAGGTCCTTCTCATTCTGTCTACACCCTCTGGTGTGTCTACTCTGTTACAGAGCTTTGTGTCATCAGTGAACAGTGAAATTCTGCCTTCTAGGTCCTGCGCCATGTCACTGATGAAGATGTTGAATAGGACCGGTCCCAGCACTGATCCCTGTGGTACCCCACTGGTCACTCTTCCCTCTGTGGAGTGACAGCCATTTACCACCACCCTCTGTGTCCTGCCACCCAGCCAGTTACCTACCCAGTTACCTAGTTGTTTCCAGTGTTTCTTACCATTTTAAGGTATTTTAGTTAAAGTATTGTAGTTTTCTACAACATTTAGAGGAAAATCAGAAACTATTTTTGCTACTATAATGTCAGTGCATGTAATATTTTTCATGTTTTTTTCCAAGACACAGCTGCTCAAATCAGGACTGCCCTGCAAAAATTGGGACAGGTGGTAACCCTAAGAAAGAATGCCCCAGTTTGTAGTATGCTAATCCTAGCAACTGTAATACCGTTTGTGAACTTAAGGATTGCAGTGATGGTGCAAGGGCCTTTTCTAAAGCCAAGCTGAGAGGGAACGAGAAGGTCATGGCTTTGAAGGAAGGCAGTGGTCTGAAGGGAGACCAATTTCTCAAGTATCTTACTTAATACCGAGAGTATGGCGATTGGCCGATAGTTCATGATGGACTTTGGGTCATCCTTTTTTGTAGACAAGGATAATCCTAGCAATTTTCCAGATGCTAGGGACAGTACCACTGCAGTGAGACAGGTTAAAAATTATGGGCAGAGCCAGCCTGCCGGTGCAGCAGTAGCACTACCGCTTGCGATGCCGGTGACCAGGGTTCAGAAGAGAGCCCGGGTTGCTGGAGGGCTGGCCAGGGGCAGGAGGATTGAGCACCTGTAGGGCTGCTCTCCTCCTCTGGGGAGGGTGGGACGTGAGACCCGCTGCTTTGCCACCTGGGTGACCACAGGTGGCAGTACAGCTGGGGTCACAGGCAATGGAAGGGGAGGATGGTGTCTGGAGTCCAGAGTGGCAGCACGTCTCAGTGTGCCCCACCTCCTTGGACCTCCTAGTATGCCACTACCCTTGGGGATTGGGACACTGAGAAATAGAAAAGCCCTGTGCTCACTCCTGGAGATGGGTCCCAGTGACAACTGTCAGATTGTTCTCAGAAGGGGCTCAATGGACTATCTGATGTGCTACAGTGAGTTGGGAGGAGAACCAAGGCTCCCTCCTCCCCATCCAGAGGGAGACCTGTGGCTAGATGGGGGATGGCCACTTAAACCCCTCGGAAGCCTGACAGAACTCTACAGCCACCTTGGGAGTCCCTCACAGAGAGGACTGAGTGCAGATAGGAAGGGGGCATGAAGTACAAATAAAAAAAGAATTCTGGTCGAGGGGAGGCAATAAGCGGAGCTGTTAGCTTGAGGAGTCTGGGTACTGTCAGAGATGCCTTGGAGCAATAGGAGGGTCTCTTGCTTAGGTACAACATGGAAATGGAAGCAAGGAAGTGATAAGTCTAGGAGAGGGAACAGGGTTAGGAAGAGGGGAAGTAGAGGGAAGGTTGTGAATTTAGATAGGTCAGAGAAAAACTGGTTGAAGGAGTTGGCTATGGTGAGGGTATTGTAGCAGAGGACTCCATTTAGTGCCATACTATTTGCAGTCTGAGAGTGTATTGCCCCCTTGAAGGATTTAATGTAGGTCCAGAACTTTTTTGCATCAACAGCAGTGTCCTGGTTTTTAAAGAAGGAACTTTTGATCCTGCAGGCATTTCTCTGGGCCCTGTAATCATGAAGATCAACCTAACTGCCAGACACCTTGTTATGCACCCAACTTTTGTCCCTAGATTTTAGTTTGACAAGGAGCTCTTTTTTTGAGCCATCTGGTGTGTGTGTGTGCCATGAATACCTACAGATGGTTGGAGCATGATGATTTTGAAGTGTGCAAAATTGCTTCAGAAAGAAGTCAAGCGCTGCTTTGATGTCAGTGGTAGCATGGCTAAAGGACCAATCAGTCCTGGAGAGATCAGGTAGGAAGGCTGAGTGGTTAAGTTTGGCAAAGTTTCGATAGGAGATTAGTTTAGATGGGGGCAGGGGGGCACCCACTTGCCAGACACAGAATATAGGAGAGTGGTCAGCAATATTGCAGTACTATTGCCAGTTTCCACTTATGTTGTTATGAATCAAGTATGAGAACTGATTACATTGGAACAATGGAATGTGCTGAATTTGACTGAAAAACATTACCGATATGATAAAATAAAGCCCTTTTATATAATTCTATCAGCTAGTTTAAAAACAGAAATGTCTTTTTGTAAGATTCTTGGTTACACTTTAAGTGCCCATTTTAATTTAACTAATCATTAATTGCATGGAACAGGGTAATTATACTGTAGTTACATGTTTGTTGCATGCAACTACATTGCAATTGCAATGTAGTTACAGTGTAGTTACACTATAACTACAGTGTTGTTAAGTGACACTTAAAATGTAACCAGATTTTGAAATAAAAGCATCTATTTGTGTAGCAAATCAAATATTTCATAAACAGGGGCCCAGATATTCAAACTGCGCCAGGCTGTGGTGCAAGCCTGGGTGCAGCTCAACTTTGTTGCACAGGGGTGTGGCCTGGGCGATATTCAACAGAGCTGCGCTATGGCACAGCAGCTTTGAATATCGCACCCTGGCCACCCCCACTGTGCATGCCGCAGTGGCACTGTGCCAGCGCAAGTGGCAGAGTGGAGCATGGAATGCGTTGGCGCGAAGTGTCATTCGCCATGCACAGCACCTGCGATATTCAAACAGGGACATGCAAATAGGGCCATAATTTATGCAAGGCACACAGGGGGCCATTTGCATCTCATTACGGCCCCATTTGCATGCCATTAGCATGCAGGTGCACCGATCCCCGACGACTTGAGCCTGGCGCCCTGCCAGGCAGCAGCCATCAGGGACTGATGCCCCCTGCAGCCTGATCGCGGGCATTTGTGTAATATAAAAGAAAAACTGTACAATATCCCTGGTGGTCCAGTGGACCTCTATGTGCCCGATCACGGGCATCAGTACAGTCCCCCTCCAAGTCCAATATCCCTGGTGGTCCAGTGGACAGCACTGAGCCCGATCGCAGGCATCTGTAATTGAACCCCCCCCAAGTCCAATATCCCCGGTGGTCCAGTGGACTGATCGCTGCCCGATCGCAGGCATCAGTACCTCATCAAAACCTCTACTACCCTGGTGGTCTAGTGTACCCCACCCCACCCGCCCGCTGAGGCTAGCGCCCACTCCCCTCATCAGCCAGCGGTGGCGCACCTCACCCGCCTGCTGCCCTGCCACCCGCCGACTGACAGCTCGGTAGGGCTGCATGCCCATTGGTTCACAGCATGAGCCAATGGGCGTGCAGCCCATATTGTACTACTCAGTCCAGATATGTGAATGACCTTCCATCAGGGAGGTTTCAGTGACTAAGTGGAAACCATTCTCCTTGATGGGCTAACCCCACCTGGACCCCCTTTGCTCACCAAGTAAGGGGTTCAAGTGCTCTTGGACCTATTGTTCACAGGTCAGCCATACTTGGTAGTGGGGGTTTCCATCTGCGCTTTCCAGTCTACCCTGAACCAGTAGACATTACCGCCGACTCTTTCAGTTCCTGAGGTCCCTTTACATTAGATTAGTACATGCCTTTGATGCCATTCATTTTTGTCCTAGACCAAATTGTGGAGCCAGGTTCTCACCATTCTTCTAGAGTGGTTGCGGCCTCCTGACATACTTTCATTATGTGTCCATTGCAGTTTTCTGCACAGTGGTGAGTTAGAACTCAAGCGCTTATCTTATAAGCACTGTGTTCTAGATGATCTTTCCAAGATAGCTCTTTTTATTAGCAGGACAGTCCTTGGCCATCCTTTCTGAGTGAGCCCTATCTCCTACCATCCTACTCAGGGTTGTTGGTTTTAGCTTGGTACTGTCCCACTAGTGTGAATGAGTGATGAAAACTTGGGTCCAGGAAGATATGGAAATCACGTACTTAATGTAATTGTTGATCTTCTTGGACAGTCTCCATCACTCATTCACATGCCCGCCCTCCATCCCCTGGGCTCACTTGTTTTCTTTCCTGATCTTCATGGTCCTATGGTTCAGGCTGTGAAGACATTGTTCTTTGATCCTTCTTGCAAGGGCCATCCGGGCCCTCTCAGGCCCAGAAAGTCAGGATAAGTTACTTTCATTAGTTATGCTGCACCTCCTCTGTCAAAAAGGTACTGAGGCAGTTGGAGGGTCAATGCCAAGATAGCCTACACAGGCGCGAGCTAGTCTCATGGTGCCGCACATGTGTGGTCCTGTCTCAGAGCCGACTCTTCAGAAAATGTTTGGCTCCCATTTGGTCCTAGCGCCTCTGGCGCTATCCCACTAGTGTGAATAAGTGATGGAGGCTGTGACGGTAAGTATGTAATTTCCATATATGACACATACCAAAATGGGTTTAACACAAACTGAAATGGATGTGCTAGACCAAAATGGGTATGATACATAAAGAAAAAATTATGACACATATTGAAATGGACATGGCCAATACTGAAATGGGTATGACACAGCAAAATGGGTATGACATAAACTGAAATAGGTTTGACACGAACTAAAATGAATATGACATGCACTGAAAATGGGATGACACATGCTGAATTAATAATGACACATGCCAAAATGAGTACGGCCTATTCTGAAACAGATATGACACATAGTGAAATGGGTATGACATAAACTTGAAATGGGTATGACACACATTGAAACTGCTATGACACATCACTAAAATAAATATCACACATAGCTAAATGGGTATGACTTATACAGAAATGGATATGACACATGGTGAAATGGTGTAACAAAACTGAAATGAATATGACACATATTGAAATGGATATGGCAAATACCAAAATGGGTATAATATATAGCAATATGAGTATGAAGTTCCAAAATGGATGTGACACACATTGACATTGGTATGACACACACCAAAATGGAGTGCTTGGAGGCAGTATAGTGCAGTGGTTTAAGGCTCTGAGCTGCAAACCTGGAGACATGGGTTTGAATCCCACAGCCCCCACTTACATACTGTATGACCCTCAGCAAGTCAGTCAACTTCCACGTGCTCCCAGGTCGCACCTGTAAACAAGCTTTCAGCTTCGTGTGTCTCTCCTGGTTTAAAAAAAAAATGGGTATGACACATACTGAAATGTTTATGACAAACACCAAAGTGGGTATGACTCATACTGAAACAATTATAACATATACCAAAATGGCTATGACAGAAATGGTTATGGCACATACTGAAATAATTATGACACGTGTTGGAATTGACATGACCTATACTGAAATGGATACGATACATAACAAAATGGGTATGACACATACTGATATGAATATGGAAAATACTGAAATAGATATAGGTAAAACACCCTCCAAAATAAGACTAACATACCGTAATGAGCATATAGCAAACTGAATTGTGTATATATGTAGCAAGACTTGCAAGGCATAGCCTAAATAGACTGTAAAGTGTGCCAAAATGACCATGTAACAAACTGAGACACACCAAGATGAGTGTAACAGGTACTGAACTGAGTGTAACACATACTGAACTCACATAACACACAGTGAAAAACACATGACTTGGGTAACCAATCATAATCCGGCATCACTTCCTGAACTGCTGTAAGATTCCAGCAGTCATTGTTCAGCTTCAGTGCAGGTAAGAACTCCTTAAATTTTCTCACTCAGGAACATACCTCTCAACTGTACCACATTACGAGGAACGTTCCTCATTGTACTTCACAAAATCTCCCTGTTCCACATTGTGAGGACTTGTCCCACATTCAGTGTTTACATTTTAAAGCAACAATCTACAGTAAATGATGCAAAAAATATATTATTCAATTAATAACAAACTTTCTAAATATAAATGCAAACATTTTAACAGTGTTCTGAGCTTCCTAGGTAAGGATTTGATTAAGTGTTCCACATTTTGAGAGGCAACGTTCCAAATTTGGGGGACAAAAGGTTGAGAGGTATGCTCAGGAATATGTACTATGTATATTATTAAGCTGGTATTTTGCTACTGTCCGTGTTTTTTTTTTTTTCTTTAGAGGACCTTTGTTTCTGAAAGTTTTGTCTGGCTCCCAGCAAAAAAAAAAAAACTGTTTTATTTGTTCCCTGTGTAAGGTTAAACATAACGACAGACAAATGCATCCTGTACTTCTGACACTTTGTTTTTATTTCAAGTTTTATTTTGTATTATATGTTATTTGTGCTGTACAAGAGGAGCATGACCAAAAATATCTGTTGCTCCAGCTTTAGCTCAGCCCTGTGTGTTTTAAATGAATTTCATCAGCTTACTGAAGTTTAGAGTTTTCTTTGCTGCTTTTTTAAAACTGTCAGTATTTTGCAACTTTTTATGTGAGCAGTAAAGCACATTATTTTGCCAATTACCTGTAACCAAAAGGGTTAGCCTAGAAACACACATTCTATTCCACTGAAAAGCTGACTCTCCTCTTTCTAGCACTATGAACTATTTTTCTAGCACATGGAAGAAACAGACCTTTAAACAATGTTGTATTGTTTCTCAAAAATGGCCATTAGTGAAGCCAGTCATCTAGCAGTTAATGATTTCCCTGCCACTCCCCCCCCCCAATATCCTGGACCCAATATTCAAAGGTTAGTGCACCCGACGACAAGGTTAGCAGGTGTGTCAACACGGTAAAGTTGCCCTGGTGTCTAGCAGTACCCTCCACCCCGTAAACACCCATGTTAACGGAGTATTCATGCCCTGTTGTGTAGAAGTACCCCCCAGATCACCCTTGTTCTGCTTTAAAACTGTGTCCCGGTGGTCTAGTATCTCCCCCCTACCCCCGATTACCTGTTTCATATAAGTGAAGATGCCCTGGGGTCCAGTGGTTCCCCCACTCCATGATCACATGTTTACACATTTCTGACAAGGCACTGGTGGCCCAGTGTCAACCCAATGGACTCACCTGCTGACATACCACCTCCCCACATGTCCCCATACCCGAGCGGCTGTTAGTCATCCAGTGATATAGTGGCCAGCACAGCCGTTCTCAGCCAGTCTCCACATACACTGTCACTGAGCATGTGCAGATCACCAGGGCATAGTTATAAAGCATAACATGGGTGATAGGGAGATACCATTAAACGCTAGGGCAGAAATATGCTGCTAAAACAGGTGCTCAGGGAGTAGGGACACTAGACACCAGGGCACCTTTACTGTATAAAAATGGGTGTTCGGGGTGGGTGGCTGAAATACAGCTGCCCTGCCTTCGGGAGGGCTGGGAGCATTGGCTTACCTCCCAGTTAAGAAGTGGTTTGCAGCAGCAGTAAACAGCACCACTTGGGAGGGTAGCTCTGCCACATTACCGACAGTACCACTGTACCAGTATACATGAGAGGACCCCCTCATTTGCATAGTCCTAGTGGTATGTTGGTGCATTGGCACTCCTGGGTCTGCTGGGCTCTCCCATGGCTTCTGAATATGGGCTGAATGGGAGTGCTCACACTCATAATGAGCTGGCATAATGGGAGTCAGAAATGTGCTTGACCGTGAGACAGGCCTTCTACTATCATTTGCAGATCTCCGACAGAAATTTACCATACACCAGTCACATTTTTATGTTGGCTCGCGCATGCGCAGCCAGCATATTGTGGTAGTAGCAGATTCGGAGGTGCGAGCACTGTTGGGTGAATGCAAGGTACACATCAGTAGGTGCATTCCTCATTCCCCAATAAGCCTGCATGCTGACGCCTCACCAGGAATACATAATATAGTGAGCACATCTAAGGAAAGGTCCGCTGCAATGTGAGCAAAGCTCGTCATATGCAGCAGCACCTCCCGACGTGCTTTCCCTAGTGAAAACATTTTTTTACATGGCGGCACACTGCCTGCCATAATGCCGACTTCGAGGGTGCCCAATCCCCCCTGTCAGCATGCCCTGATACAATGCTTAATGTGCCAGGGCAGCCCACTCCCTGTCGGCATAATGCACCCCCATTTGTTATGTGCGAGGGGTGCCCAATCCCCCTGGCTCTGCCTCCTTTCTAGTGTGCCGACGGTGTGCCCAGTCCCCTTGCTACAGCATTCTCCCTAAAACACTTAGGTGGCATGCTGGGAGCCCACCCCAGCGTACCAAATCCCCTGAAAAATAAAAACCGTCCCACAATATTTTAAATTTTTTTTAACCCCGTGAAAGGAGAAAACAGTCCCTCGCGATCTCCCTGCCCCCTTCTAGAACCTGCGCCCACCCTCTGC
Source organism: Neoceratodus forsteri (assembly GCA_016271365.2). Lineage (NCBI taxonomy): Eukaryota > Metazoa > Chordata > Ceratodontiformes > Ceratodontidae > Neoceratodus > Neoceratodus forsteri. Next base: position 33,546,454 of record JADMNL010000033.1, read on the forward strand.
ACACCCTGCCTCCCCACACCCCCCCCTCACCCCATACTTACCTCCAGAGTCTGGCGCGACGATCTTCGGTGGACCGGGAACACATCTACACTCTTCAAAGCTGACTGCAAACTGAAGAAATGCTGGTAAGCTGTATAATGGCATAAATAGTTTTTTTAATTTTGGTGCATATCTCAGGCATTTTTGGAATTTTTGCACAAATTTTCAACAATAGAGTTGTGCGACCTCCTCATGAATTCAGTCACAGTCATGGCATTATTCAGTCCCAAAAGGTGATTTAGTGGTCACTGCGCGGAATCACCTTTCGGGACTGAGTAACAAAACGACAGTGCCACTGTTCATGAGGGGGTCTTTCAAAAAGCCTATGTTGCAAATTTGGTGAAAAAAAATCCAAAAAATGGCTGTTTTATAGTAGCATAGTAAAAGGCAGCAGAATTGGCCCCATGGTCTAGTGTGTCTGCTCAAAAGCTAGCCCCCTATTGGGAGCTCGCTCCTCCACCCCCCAGCCCCAAAGGTGGTCTTCCCCGGCTTCACTATCCCCCTGTGCCTGTTCCAACCCATCTTGAATCCTTCCACTGTGTTCCCTTCCACCAGACTCCTGGACAGTGCATTCCATGGTTCCACCACCCTCTCGGTGAAGAAGTGTCTCCTTCGCTCCCCCTGTACTTCCCCCCTTCCAGCTTCCATTTGTACCTCCTAGTAGTTAAGCCTGAACACTTCCCTGGCTCTGCCCTTATTTATCTCCTTTACATGTTTGAAAGTCTCTATCATGTCCCCTCTGTTCCTCCTCTCCTCCAATGCATACAGATTGAGTTAATCCAGTCTCTCCTCATAGGTCCTGCCCTCCATGCCCTGAATCATCCTGGTCACCCTCCTCTGGACCCTCTCCAGCAGTCCTATGTTCCCCTTAAGATAGGGTCTCCAGAACTGCACACACTACTCAAGATGCAGCCTAACCAGGGTATTATACAGAGGGAGGATCACCTCCCTCCTCCTGGAGGTAATCCCCCCCGGTTATGCAGCCCAGTATCCTGTTTGCTTTTGCTACAGCTCTTTGACAATTCTCTGTGTTATTCATTTTGCTGTCCACCACTATCCCTAAGTCCCTCTTGCAGGATGTGACTATCAGTGTGGTTCCCCCCCAGGGTGTATGCATGACCCGGGTTTCTGACCCCTAGATGAAGCACCCTACATTTCCCTGCATTGAACTTCAACACCCACTTCCTTGCCCACCCCCCAGGGTATCCAGATCCCCCTGCAGGGCCTCTCTCCCCTCCTGCCTGTCTGCCAGTGCTCCCAGTTTTGAGTCATCTGCAAAGAGACTCAACCTACTCCTAACACCCCACCCTATGTCCGAGACATAGGAATTGAACAGGAGTGACCCCAGAACCAAACCCTGGGGGACCCCAGTGATGACCCTCCTGGTGAAGGAGACTATCCCTCCAACCACCACTCACTGTATTTCACCCCGTAAGACAGTTTTCCACCCACCTGAGCAACTGCCCCCCACCCTCATCCCCCCCAGCTTTGTTAGTAGGCCATTGTGGGGTACCGAATTGAACACCTTACTGAAATCCAGATAGAGGACATCCACTGGCCTGTGTCGGTCTATGGCACCCGTCACCCAGTCGTAAAACTCCACCAGGTTAGTCTGGCATGACCTTCCTGGAACAAAACCATACTGCCTGTCATCCAGGTGCCCCAACCTTTCCAGCTGCTCCCCCAGCCTCTCCTTGATAATGCCCTCCATAACCTTGCCTACCACAGATGTTAGGCTAATGGGCCTATAATTCCCCATCTCCTCTCTAGACCCCCCGCTGTTTCCACTGTGCTGTTTCCATGCACGCGTGTAACTTCGTGAATTTGTGCACTTTTCATGAGGTGGGGTCACAAAAAGCCCATGTTGAAAATTTGGGGTGAAAATACCAACACACGCCTACGGCGTTAGGGTTTCCAAATGTAGCAGCCCACCCTGTAGGGACTTACAGGTGTCAGGGGTGTGACTTGGGATCATCAGCTGTAATGCTCATGCCATTCCACCCCAACCCCCACCCTGCAGCCAGTGACAGGCATCGTGGTGTGCCTTGCAGTGTTCGGCCACAAAGTTCACCCCATTCGCCTACACTGCACCCACCTCAGCATATATTCTTATCGAATGGGGTAAGTATAACACCCAAAGACCCCAAAGCACACCACAACACTTGTCAGTGTCTACAGGGTAGGGTGAGGTAAAATGGCATGAGAGTTATAGCTGATGGCCCAAAGGCAGACCCCAGTGACTTTCAGTCTCTTCTGGGTGGGGATGGGGTTGGCGTCACTTTAGTACTTCACTGCCATTCTTATTATGCGTCTCTGACTCCTGCACTACCAATCCCAATGACAGCGAGACAGCATTCGGCATTGACAAATGCTTGTTACGTTTACTTGCAACTAATGGAATTACTTGTTAAATATATCCTGACTCCAGAATATTAACTGCCTAAATGTATAGAATGGGGGCAAATATTCAAAGCAGGGACCTTAAGGAAAAATGCAGGAATAATCTATAAGCTACTTACTACATTCGTCTGATCTATAGCTCTAACCACCAGGACCAAGGAATGTTGGGAGACAGAACTTCGCATTAACATCTCCACACTCAAGTGGGAAAACGCATGGAAATGGATATGTACTAGTCTCAAGGAAACTCAAGGTAGGCTAATGCAATTTAAAATCTTGCATGGCTTCTAGCTATCTCCCAAGAAATGTTTCAGTGTGGGGTACTCTAAAGATTCAACATGTTGGCGCTATAGTCATTTAAATGCAGACTTGGCTCATATTTTGTAGGGATGCCCGCTTATTCGAGCAGGTTAGAGGGGAAATGCATGGAATATGTTCTAAGGTTACCAGTGCTGTTATCCATTTCACCCCCTCTGTCTTTTTATTGGGTAAATTGTCTGAGTGTCATGGTTTAGCTTTTTATGGGCACATTTGGATCTGTTTAACATCCATCAGATACAAGAGAACCCTTTCTAAGAAACTGGCAGTCATGTTGCATTCCCTCGTTAAGTGAATGGTACGAGCAAATGACTACACAAGTCAAAAATGAAAGGATCGGTTATGTTATCATTGATAAGATTGAAATATTTCAAAAAGTATGGTCCCCTTTCTTAGAAGTTAAGTAAAGGGATCCGAGGTGCGGTTAATGAATAAGTCATTCTGTCTGTTAGTAAGAACTCCAGACTGCTGGATATTTTAAATAAGGTTAAATGATTAAGCAATATGGCACTCCAAGGTGTGTGTTATCATGTAATAACGTCAATCCTGGGGGTGGGTTGAAGCATGAGGCAAAGCTGAGTGCTTACACCACCCCAGGAGTGACATTATTTCATAACACACACCTTGGAGTGCCTTTTTGCAATTATACAAGGGCTTGTTGTTATATATCCAATAAAAAAAATAATTTTGAAGAATGTTTTTGGTAGTGTGGGAAAATATTTTTGTTTCTTAAGAGAAGATACAACAAATACAATCAGCGGTGTTACAGTGCTGTTATTGTGTAATAAGATCAATGTCTCAGTGGGTCATCAGCCAATCAGATTCTTACATTTTTCCTTCCCATTGTATAATTACCTTTGGCAAATACCATATACCATTGTTAGCGCAACCCCCTCCCCACAGCGAAACCAACACAGCGACACCCTGTTCGACATCCACAGTGTCAAACGGGTTATTACATCGATGTGCTGACACACCTACACCTGGTGTTAGCTGCTCTCCCCCGACATTCCCCCCCCCCGCATTAACACCAAACAGGTGTCGGTGTGTTTTCGATCGTGATCAGGACCAGGTGGTGTTGGGGATGTCAGCAATAATCTGTCACTGTGTGGGAGGTCAGCAAAATTTGTTTTTGCCGTGGCTTGTTATCTCTGGCAGATAGACTCTGTGTCTATTGACATTACCCGTTACATGCATGTTCATCTGATGATGTCAATTATTTGTTATTGAGAACAGAAACAATAAGATCCTGTTATTGTATTGGTGTTTATGCCAGAAAACAAATAAAAATCTATTATGGAAAAAAAGGTACAGTGGCCAGTTGAGTAGAGATATTTTTAACATACTGTACAACCCATTCAAGAAATTTCCAAGAAGAGAGGAGAGGAGACAGTACAATACTGAAACAGTCACATTTTCCAAGTCTCCTTTTTAGAACACAATTATATATTCCACTTATTTTACAGTTAATTAAATATTGCTTTGTTTTCATACTAAGTGATTTCCTTTTCGTTTTCCAGTTAAAGCTTCTTCTGAATAGTTGTGCTTGAATCTTTAGTAGAAGTTTTATATTAACAAGTAACTATAGTAACAAGTATTAAAAAGTCCTTTTTGGCCATTGTCTCATTCAAAGATGAGATTGCCATTAAAAGTGACAGATCTTTCACTGGAGAGGATGTCCTGTAGGAATCACAAATTGCACATACCCCAATAAAGCAAAGCATCATGGGAAACATATGCAAATGCACTTGAAATAATTTGGACTGGCTCAACTTTAAGCAGAATTGCATGGTGCCAGAAGGCCTCACAATACAATCAGCAAAGGCTGAGAACAGCAGACGCAGACACGTGTTTTGTCCTCATTTGGACTCGTCAGTGTGCCACATCTGTATCTCAGCCCAGGGAGAGAGAGAGGGTGTCACCCAGCCTATAGGGGATTTATTTGCTTGGGTCACGGAGAGCCCAAAGTAGAGAGAAAAGAAAACTACAAAAGAACCCCAGAGCAAATGCACTGAGACATGGGTTACCCCTTAAGGGTGGCTGTCTCTCTCTCTATGGGCTGAGATACAGATATGGCACACTGATGAGTCCAAATGGGGATGAAACACATGTCTGTGTCTGTTGTTCTCAGCCTTTGTTGATTGTGTTATGAGGCCCTCTAGCACCATGCAATTCTGCTTAAAGTTGAGCCACTCCAAATTATTTCATGGGCATTTGCATATGCTTCCCATGATGCTTTGCATTATTGGGGTATGTGCAATATGTTTTTTCTTTAAAATGTGGCTGTGTGGCCAGTACCCTCTGGGGTAACCCATACCCCAGTGCATTTGCTTTGGGGTTCTATTGTAGTCCGCTAGAATTCTGCTCTTGCAAATGGGAACTGACACAGACATCGAGCCAGGTGTTTCTAAATTAAACTCTGACTTCCAAATAGGAAATTGTAGAAGCCAGGAGCGATGACACCAGATTATAGATGCTCATGATCATACAAAAGGTAGCAGACATGCTAGACATGGTGCTGGACCTGCAGCTTCCTTCACATTGGGCCCTGCAGTCTCTACAGTACAGGAAGCACCCATCCCACCGAGCATTCCGACAGTCCTGTTGTTTGCTTCAAAATGGGGCCTACATTTCCTACATCAGAGGAGGAGAAGGACCTGGGAGTGATGATCAGTAGTGACCCAAAGCACTCCATGCAGTGCAAGAAAGCAGCAGCAAAGGCAAACAAGATGCTGGGATGCATATCTAGGGGGATCAGTAGTAGGAGAGAGGAGGTTATACTGCCCTTGTACAGGTCACTGGTAAGGCCGCATCTGGAGTATGGAGTTCAGTACTGGTGCCCACACCTCAAAAAGGACATTAACTTGCTGGAGAAGGTTCGGAGGAGGGCTACAAAGATGATAGTGAGTCAGTAGAGTAAGGCATACGAGGAGAGGTTGAGGGCACTGAACATGTACTCCCCGAAAGACAGGAGGGAGGGGACATGACTGGGACTTTCAAGTACTTGAAAGGGATGAATAAGGTTGATAAGGAGAATCTCTTTAAGCTGAGTTGCAACCATAACATGACGGGGCAGTCTTAAGCTGGAGGGTGGGAGGTTTAGGAAGGAGGTCAGGTAGCACTTCTTCACAGAGAGGATGGTGTACATTTGGAATGTACTGCCAGAAGAGGTCATTTTGTTAAAGACAGTGGGCAGCTTTAAGAGAAGCTGGGATAGGCATAGGGGAAGGTAAGGATCATGGGTACGGAGGATGGGAGGAGTGGAGAGGGAGGGAGGGCAGGGACATTAGTTCAAGCTGTGGACCCTGCAATATGAGCAGACTTGATCGACCAAATGGCCTTCCTCTGCTGGCTTCTTCATATGTTCATATGTTCATACAGTACACGAAGCAGCAGAACCAGAAAGACCTGCAGCTTGCTTCATATTGGGCCATGCAGTCCCTGGGAGCTGAACCAGACATAAAGCAGCTAACTCATTAGCATGGTGACATACCTGTTGCCTGCTTTGTACAGGGTTCTGTACTCCTACAGTACATGAAGCAGCAGACACATCATGCATGGTGACAGACCTAAGGCTTGCTTCATACTGGTCCTTGGAGACCCTGCGGTACATGGAAAGTAGCAGAAGCTTTGATCATGGTGGCAGACCTGCAGCTTGCTTCACATATGACACTGCAGTCCCTACAGAACATGAACTAGCAGTCCCATTGAGCAAGGTAACAGATGCACTGCCTGCTTTCTACAGGGCTGTGCAGTCTGTACAGTTCATGAAGCAGCAGACTCATCGAGCATGGTGACAGACCTCCAGCTTGCTTCATGCAGGCACTTCAGCCCCTACAGTTCATGAAGCAGCAAACCCATAGAGCATGGTGACAGACTTGCAGCTTGCTTCACATTAGGCATTGCAGTCTTTGAAGTAGCTGACATGTTGAGCACGGAGACAGACCTGTTGCCTGCTTTGTACAGGGCCCTATAGTTCCTACAGTATATAAAGCGGCAGACCCATCAAGCATGGTGACAAGTCTGCGGCTTGCGTCACATTGGACCCCACAGTCCCTACAGTACTTGAAGCAGCTGACACATTGAGCATGGTGATAGGCATGTTGCCTGCATTGTACAGGGCCCTGAAGTCCTTACAGTAAATGAAGCAGCAGACCCATCGAGCATGGTGCCAAACCCTCAGTTTCTACAGGGCTCCACGTCCCTACAGTGCAGGAAGCATCAGAGTCATTGAGCATGGTGACAGACCTGCAGCTTGCTTCCCCCAGAGCCCAGTAGTCATTAGAATATAAGAAGCAGCAGACCCATAAGTCATGGTGACAAACCTGTTGCCTGCACTGTACAGGGTCCTGCAGTCACCACTGTACATACAGCAGCACATCCATCGAGCATGGTGACAGACTGGCAGCTTGCTTCACACAGGGCCCTGTCATCCTTATAGTACATGAAGATGCTGACCTATTCAGCATGGTAACAGGCCTGTTGCCTGCTTTCTACAGTGCTCTCTAGTCCCTACAATACAGGAAGCAGCAGTCCCACTGAGCCTGGTCACAGTCCTGCAGCTTGCTTAATATAGGGCCCTGCAGTCCCTACTGTTTTTGACTTCCTGTATGAATTCTACTCTCTCTCAAATGGGAGATGATCCAGACATGAAGCAGTTGACCCATTGAGCATTGTGACAAACCTGTTTCCTGCGGTTCCTATAGTACATGAAGCAGCAGACACATCGAGCATGGTGACAGACCTGTTGCCTGCTTTGTACAGGGTTCTGTAGTCACCACAGTACATTAAGCAGCTGACCCATTGAGCATGGTGACAGGCCTGATGCCAGCATTGTACAAAGCTCTGGAGTCCCTACTGCACATGAAGCAGCAAACCCATCAAACATGGTGACAGACCTGTTGCTTGCTTCACATAGGGCTTTGCTGTCCCTACAGTATATGAAGCAGCACACCCATACAGCATGGTGACAGACCTGCAGCTTGCTTCATGTAGGGCCCTGCAGAACCTACAGTCCATGAAGCAGCAGACCCATTGAGCATGGTGACAGGCCTGCAGCTAGCTTCACATTGGGCCCTGTAGTCGCAACAGTACGTGAAGCAACCGACACATCAAGCATGGTGATGGGCCTGTAGCTTCCTTCACATTGAGCCCTGAAGTCAATACAGTACATGATTTCCTGTAAGAATTCTGTACTCACAAATGGGAGCAGACCCAGATGTGAAGCAGCCGACCCATTGAGCATGGTGACAGGCCTGTTGCCTGCTTTGTACAGAGTCATGCAGTCCCTACAGTGAATGAAGCAGCAGACCCATCGAGCATGGTGACAGACCTGCAGCTTGCTTTACATAATCTCTTCAGTCCCTACAGTACATGAAGCAGCAGATACATTGAGCATGTTGACAGACCTGCAGCTTGCTTTACATAATCCCTGTAGTCCCTACAGTACATAAAGCAACAGATCCATCAAGCATGGTGACAGACCTACAGCTTGCTTTACATAATCCCTGCAGTCCCTACAGTACATGAAGCAGCAGATCCATTGAGCATGGCGCTAGACCTGCAGCTTGCTTTACATAACCCTGCAGTCCCTACAGTACATGAAGCAGCAGACCCATTGAGAATGGTGACAGACCTGGTGCCTGCATTGTACAGGGCTCTGTGGGTCATACATAAATAATAATAATAATAAACTTTATTTATAAGCACAATATCTAAAACTAAAGCACTGTACAAGCCTTAAAACGGTTAAAACAGATCAACCAATAACCAATTGATTCAGGACAAAACTATAAATACAGACGGGAGCAGAATATTATATAAAATCACAAAAGGCCTAGCAGAACAGATAGGTCTTCAGAGCTGTCTTAAAGCTCTCCACAGTCTGGCATTCTCAAATCTGACGAGGCACAGAATTCCACAGGGTCGGGGCTACAAACATAAAAGCACGAGAACCGGAGGTATTCAACCGTACCCTGGGAATCTTTCCCTAGAAGGGGAAGGTTAGAGATAGGTTTGTAGGTAGCCAAGCAGTTAGGGTCCAGAAAAGCTTTCTTAAGGAATGGTGTCACCACCGCCTCCTTCAGGGAGCTAGGGAACTCACCCATCTCTAAGGAGCACCACACCATCTTGGCCAGGACAGGGCTAATACAATCAGTACACCCCAATATGAGGCATGTTGGGCCCAGGTCCAAACTACAGTATGTCGGCTGCATATTCTGGACAATCAGTGTGATATTGACGATCTCCAGCTGGTGGAAAGAAGACCAAGAAAGCTGAGCACTGACCACTGTAAACCCCCATAGAGTGGGATGGTTGGATCTCCGCCCTCATGCTGGCCACCTTATCAGCAAAGAATCGAGCAAACTCATCACACTTAAACTGTAAAAATGCACTTCGGACCTACAAACAAGTTGGGTTGCACAACCTGTCCACAGTCTGAAAGAGCTGAGCTGGTCGATTCTGAGCTGCAGAAATCTCCCCAGACAGGAACTCTGCCTTCTTATGGGTGTTTGCTGATTGATAGACCCAATAATGTGCCATCAATCTTAGGTGGTCAGCATCCAGGACGGATTCCTGCCAGCATCTTTCTAACCTTCTTCCAACTCATCTCAATTCCTTCAAGGTCCCATCAAATCAGGGGTGCTGAGGGTGAAGAGAGAAAGGATGAACACAAACAGGAGATAGAGTCCAGAGCTTCCATCATGGCCTTGTTACAGGCCTGAACTAAGTTGTCTGGGCTCCCGCTTGCACCCGGCAGTCTCAATAGATCTAATACCACCAGCTGGCCATCAGGGGTCACATCCCTCAAAGGGCGGTATCTGACCATTTCCACAGAGGCAGGCCTGTAAAGGGGAGTCTGGAAACTGAACCTTATGGTGTGGTGATCAGACCATCCGACTGGTTCCACCACCGAATCAGCAGTCTCCATCCCCAGAAGGAAGACCAGGTCAAGTGAGAGACCATGATCATGAGTTGCAGAAGCAACTACCTGTGTGAGACCCAACGAACACATAAGTTGGAGGAAGTCCTGACCAAAATGCAAAAGTTCATTGTCAACTGAGTATAAAGTAACACATTCATTGGGTAGGTCTGAATTTGCCACTTTGGTGGTCATAGGAGTGGGTGGTAAATAGCCTCTCCCCAAAATGAGGGCTTGAAATGTTAAAAAAAAAAAAGTTAACATTATGGTTGAAAGAAAAACTCAGTGGGGGGTGGGAACCTGAGATCACTGTGTATGCTCAATTTATATTTTTGGGACTTAGAGTTTTGGGGATCTTAATATTCCCCCCACCATGATCACCCAACTGGCAGCTTTCAAAATTCTTTCTAAGTCTATTTTCAGACCCCCCCCCCCCATTTTCCAGTAAATGGAATGTAATCACTGTTGTTGACATTTTTTAATATAATTGATAACTGAGACACGTGAGGAGTCTGTTTTAAGACCCTGTGTGTTGTTTTGTTGGTTTGTCTTGAAAATGCCCCTTCCCCCCATTTGGGGCCTTTTTAGTGGTGTGTTTTTTTTCTTAAATTTGTCAGCATTTCCTGAATCCTGTGATATTATTTGAGTTAAAGCCAACACTGTGGCTTTGATTGCAGGGTTTCCACTCAACTGATGTCACAGGATCCCAAAACTGCCAAGTAATCTAATCAAAAATGACTACTGGGCAAGAAAAAGTGGCATTGAAAAGGGACTTGGAACAATGAATAATAGGACTATTTAAAAATAAGCGCACCAAACAATTCACTGGGGATATAAAACAGAACTTACATATTCCTGTTAAACCATTGTACTATAAACAACAGGGTTTATGATCTCTTTGAAAAGCTCAGTCCCTGTTTGGGTGCTTGGGCTTTTCCTGTATATGAAACACGATGAGGAACATGGTGAGAGGCAGCTGAGGATCCAGCCACGGGTTAATCAGGAATTGCAGTGTGGCAAACAGAGGATACATGTTATGGGATAGGTTGGTGTGGGAACTGTGGCCAGGATGAGGCTGGACAAAGGTATTTTCTTTTTCTTTTTGGGCTGGCAGTATAGCCTAGAGGTTAGAGTAATGAGCTGTGAATGAGCTTGGTCATCCAGCAGACCTGGGTTTGATTCCCACAATCTCCACCTGCATGCTGTGTGACTCTGAGCAAGTCACTTAACCACCCACTGCTCCCTGGTCACCTATGAAAACAGGTACTTGTGCCAAGTGGGCCTTACCTGGTTCCCAAAGACCAAAATAAAAATAAAATAAATATTATATGGGATAGGTGCAGTGAAAATTGGACAAAGGTGGGGACACCCTTATGCTGGGTAACTACCGCCCCATTTCCCTGCTCCCTACCTTGGACAAAATTCAAGAGTCCTTTGTCCTTGCAATGACTCACTGAGTATCTCAACTCCTCAGACTTCCTTTCCTCTTTCCAGTCCGGCTTTAGAGCAAATAATTCCACCACTACTTCTCTCCTTTGCGTCACAAATACCATCCTTTCTGGCATGGACAAAGGTCACATAACTGTGACCATTTTCATTGACCTTGCTAAGGTTTATGATTCTGTCTCTCACCCTGATCAAACTCTCCTCTGCTGGCCTCTCTCTGGAATTTGTAAATTGGTTCAAGTTCTATCTCTCTGGATGAACCCAGCAAGTCCTTGTTGGCCAGAGCCCTCTCACCTCCTCTCCTTATTCAAGCTTTGAGTTCCCCAAGGTTCCATTTTAAGCCTCCTACTATTCTCTATTTTCTTAAATGATCTCCCGTCTGCTTGCTCTGTGGCAAGTATACAAATGTGTGCCGATGACACCGCCCTTTTTGCCTCTGGCTCCTCTGCAACAGCCGTCTGTTCCCAGCTCCAAGAGGACTTCCACTTGGTCCTTTACTGGTTCCATAAAAACCTACTCAAGGTAAATGTCAACAAAACAGTGTTAATGACATTTGGAATCCCTCAGAAACTGACAACCCTCCAGTCTCCTCTCACATACACCACCCTTGATGGATCCATCCTCGACGTACAAATACCTGTATGTCTAGCTCAATTCCCAGCTAGACTACTCAAAGTGCACTGAACAAATTCATGCAAAAATGATGCCCTAAACTGGGCATGCTGCACAGAAACAAATACGCCCTCTCCCTAAGCACTTGGCGTCAGCTCCTCATCAAAATGATTATCTCCACTTTTGACCATGCTGACATAGTGTATGGCACTGCCCCAGCCTCCTCCCTAGACAGACTTGACTCCCTCTACAATGCTTTCTGCAGATTTGCTCTGAATGTCTCGCGTCTCGTACACCAAGTGCCATCCCGACCTCAGGGGGGCAGTTGAGTGCTGGCAGCAGGGATGGGCTCCTGAATATAATCCATACTTTGGGAGGCACTTGAGTGCTGGCAGCAGGGATGGGCTTACAAATGTTATTCAAACCTCAGATGGCATTTGAGTGCTGGCAGCAGGGAGGGACTCACAAATCCCATCCAGACTTCAGGTGGGCAGTTGAGTGCTGGCAGCAGGGAGGGACTCACAAATGCCATCCAGACTTCAGGTGGGCAGTTGAGTGCTGGCAGCAGGGATGCACTCACCAATGCCATCTAATTTCAAGAGTGCACTTGAGTGCTGGCAGCAGGGATGGGTTCATGAATGCTATCCAAATTTCAGGAGGCCAGTCAAGTGTCAGCAGGAGTGACGGGCTCCCAAATGATATCCAGACCTTAGGGGGCAGTTGAATGCTGACCATAGAGATGGGCTCACAAATGATATCCAGACTTCAGTGGGGGTAGTTAAGTGCTGGCTGCAGGGATTGGCTCCTAACTGCCATCCAAACTTAGTGGGGGTAGCTGAGTACTGGCAGAAGGGATGGGCTCCTGAATGCAATCCGAACTTTGGGGGGGGCAGTAGAGTGCCTGCAGTAGGGACGGGCACCTGAAAGCAGTCCAAACTACAGCAGTCAGTAGAGTGCTGGCAACAGGATTAGGCTCTGGAATGCAGTCTAAATTTCGGGGAGCAGTTCAGTGCTGACAGCTGGGGTGGGTTCCTGAATGCCATCAAAACCTCGGGGCGGCAGTCAAATACTAGCAGCAGGGATGGACTCCCAAATGTCATCCAAACTCGGGGGTTGAGTGCTGGCAGCAGGGATGGGTTACTAAATGGCATCCAAACTCCATGGGGGCAGTTGACTGATAGCAGCAGAGTTGGGCTTCCGAATACTATCCAGACCTCGGGGGGGTGGGCAGTTGAGTAATGGCAGCATATTTAGCCTCTCAAATTCCAACCAAACTTCAGTGGAGGCATCCAAGCCCTGGCAGCAGGGATGGGCTCTCGAGTACCATCTAGACTTCAGGGGGACAGATGATTGACAGCAGCAGGAATGGACTCCCAAGTGCCATACAAAGACCGTGGGGACAGATGAGTGCTGGAAGCAGAATGGACACCCGATTGCCATCCAAACTTGAAAGGGGTAGTTGAATGCCGGCATCAGGGATAGATTCCCAAATACCATCCAGAAATGAGGGGGACAGTTAAGTTCTGGCAGCAGGGATGGTCTCTTGACTGTCACCCCATCTTCAGGGTGGCAGTTGAGTGCTGACATCAGGGTTTGTCTCCTAAATGCCATCCAGACTTTGTGGGGGCAGTTGAGTGCTGGCAGGAGGATGTGTCTCCTGAATGCCATCCAAACTTTGGAGAGGGGTAGTTGAGTGCTTGGAGCAAGAATAAACTCCTGTATGCCATCCAATCTTCAGAAAGCAGTCAAGAGCTGGGTGTAGGGCTGGGCTCCCAACTGCCATCCAGACTTTGTGGGGGCAGTTGAGTGCTGGCAGAAGGGATGTGATCCCAAATGCCATTCAAACTTCAGAGGGGCAGATGGGTGCTGGCAGCAGGGATAGACTCCAGAATGCCATCCAAGCTTCATGGGTGCAGTTGAGTGCTGGCAGCAGGGATGGACTCCTGAATGCTATCTTAACTTCAATGATAGAAGTGGAATGTTGGCAGCAGGGATGGGCTTATGAATGCTATCCAAACTTCAGGGGGAAGTTGAGTACTAGCAGAAGGGATGTGATCCCAAATGCCCTCCAAACTTCAAGGGGGGCAGTAGAGTGCCTGCAGCAGGGATGGGCTCCTTAATGCAGTCCAAACATAAGGGGGCAGTAGAGTGCTGGCAGCAAAGTTAGGCTCTGGAATGCCATACAAACTTCAGGGGGAACAGTTGGGTGCTGGCAGCAGTGATGGGTTTCTGAATACCATCCAAACTTCAGGAGAGTGGCAATTGAATGCTGGCAGCAGGGCTGGGTACCCAAATACTATCCAAACTTCAGGGGGGCATTTAATTGCCAGCAATAGGGTTGGGTTTCTGAATGCCAGCCAAATGTCAGGGGGTAGTTGAGTGCTGGAAGCATGTTTAAGCTCCTAAAGGCCAGCCAAACTTCATCTGGGGCATTTAAGTGCTGGCAGAAGGATGGACTCCTGAGTGCCTTCGAAATGTCTTGGGGACAGAAGAGTGCTGGCAGCAGGATGGACTGCTGAATGCCATCCAAACTTAAGAGGGGCAATTGAGTGCCAGTAGCAGGAACAAATTCCCAAACACCATCCAGATTTCAGGAGGACAGTTTAGTTCTGGCTGCAGGGATGGTCTCTTGACTGCCATCCAGACTTCATGGGAGCAGTTGAGTGCTGAAATCAGGGTCGGTGTCCTAAATGCCAGCCAAACTTTGTGGGGCAGTTGTGTGTTGGTAGCAGGAAGTGTCTCCCAAATGCCATCAAAACTTGGGGGGGTAGTCAAGTGCTAGGAGCAAGGATGACCTTCTGATTGCCATCCAGACATTGGTGGGCAGTCCAGTACTGGCAGTAGTGTTGGGCTCCTAATCCAATTCACATTTCTGAGGGGCAGGTGAGTGCTGATAGCAGGGATAGGCTCCCTAATGTTATACAAACTTTGGGGGGATAGTCAAGTGCTGGCAGCAGGTTTGGGCTCCTGAATGCATCCAAGCTTCATGGGTGCAGTTGAGTGCTGGCAGCAGAGGTTAGCTCACAAATGTTGTCCAAACTTCAGGGGTCACTTAAATGATGGCAGCAGGGATGGGCTCCTAACTGCCATCCAGACTTTGTGGGGGCACATGAGTACTGGCAAAAGAGATGGGATCCCAAATGCCATCCAAACTTCAAGGGGGGGCAGTAGAGTGCCTGCAGCAGGGATGGGCTCCTGAAAGCAATCCAAACAGCTTGGCAGAAGATACCAGGAGAAAGGACTACTGTGTGACTGAACTTCTCTGCTGGGACTAAAGTAGAAGAACTTTGTATTTGGACCTTTAATTTAGGGTGAAAAAAAACTAACATACAAAACAAAACAAAAAAAAAAGTGTGTGTTTGGGTTAACTGAACTGAATGGGTAACTGAAAAGTCATCTAGGTGTAAATCTCAGGTGACTGAAAGGACTTAACTGCTGTGAGGTTTAAATTACTTGTAGAAAGATCTGGTAAGTAGGGGGAGTGGCTTAGCTAGAAGGAAGCTACATTTAAAGACTGCCTTAGAAAGATTCTGCTAATAGCTTGGCAGAAGATACCAGGAGAAAGGACTACTGTGTAACTGAACTTCTCTGCTGGGACTATATTGCCCTCCTTCCCTCCTCTCCACCCCCCCCACCCCAAGCTAGTTCTATTTTTATAGGCACAGGATTTGACTGACAACAGGAACTTCCTGTTTAGGGGCAGGAAGTGAGTGATCACAGAACCACCAAGGACCCACCATCCTAGAAGGGCAAGAGTAGCCTCTGGCCCCTCTAGCTGCTGGAGGTCTGCTCTGAACAAGTAAGTGGTCTACTGAGAAATATAGGATATTCTTGTCTCAGAACAGGACAATCAGGAGCTTAAAGGGCACACAGGCAGAAAGTAAGGAAAGAGAGAAAAAAAAACAGAGGAAAGAGTAAGGATTGCAAACAGTTAAGGGGCCAGAAATAAGACATGATTGGAGTGGTGCAGTGCAGTGGCTGTGGAGCAGCAGTCTTCCGGGAGATGTTCTGGAGGATGTGGCGTTGTCCCATCTGCAGGCACCTTTCTGGACTGAGGGAGGAGGTTGCTCATCTCCAGGCTGAGTTGGCCAGGATTTGTGGGACCTCCTCTTCCATCCAGGGACCACCAGTGCCACTGCCGTTGCCTCAGAGGTTGCCAAGAAAGAGGAGCAGTTGGACCACAGTGGGCTCAGGGAGGGTGAGGTGGTGGAACAGAGGCACATCCCTCCAGTTGTACCTCACAATTCCCTATGCCATTCTGGCAAAGTGTGCTTCCTCTATGGAGGCACCTACAGTGGAGGCCAAGGAGGATGCTGGAACCTCCACAAAGGAGACCCACAGGAGGGTGGCAGGGGACCCTGCAGGGGAAGGAAACAACTCCTGGTGGGGACTCCATTGTTAGAAGGTAAAACTGGGCAAGGAAGGGAGAGAGGTAGGTGCCTGCCTGGCGCATGGCTTGAGGGACAGGGAGCTAATCCTCAGGATTGCTGGAGTAGCTGCACAGGGAGGGAGCTGGATGTCATTGTCCACCCAAGGACAAATGACCTGGCTAAGAAAGGGATTAGAGAAGTGCAGGAAGAGTTTGTGGAATTGGGAGGGCCTTAGTCAAGTAGCACGACGGTAACCTTCTCGGAGGTGCTGCCCATCTATGGCATAGGAGAGGCTAGGTGTTCTGCACTATGGGATTCAATCAGTGGTTGAAAAACTGGTGTGGAGCTCAGGGATTTGGCTTCATTGGGGACTGGGGGTCCACCTGGAGTGATGCAAGCCTATACTAGCATGATGGGCTGCATCTGTCCAGGAGGGGAACCAGGATCCTAGGTGATAGGTTTAAATGCTTCATTGGCAAGCTTTTAAACTAGCCAAGGGGAGGCACTGGAAAGGAGCAGGAAAATCCTTAGCCCCCAAAAATCACGGTAGTAAGTGTGGCAAACACCAACATGGAGGTGTCGATAGGAGAAGGGCAGGGGTAAATGGAGAAAGTGACAAAGGCAAGAAGGACAGGGATGGGGCAAAGGGGTAAGACCATCAGGAAATGGAGGGTAATGAGTACCAATGCCCATAGTCTGGGCAACAAGCTCCCTGAACTGGTGGCCTTAATGGAAGAGGGATGCCTGGATATCGTAGCAGTCACAGAAACATGGTACACAGAGAACCATGACTGGGATGTTAACATACCAGGGTACATAACTTACAGGAGAGACAGGCAGGGGAGAAGAGGGAGGAGTAGCTCTCTATGTAAAGGAAGGGATAAAAGCAACTGAACAAAAGAGTAAACAGGGAGGAGAGGAGGCACTGTGGGTCACCTTGGAGACTGAAAGGCACCACAATCCATACAGGGTTGTGTACAGACCCCATGTCAGGGGAAGGAATGGACAAGGATATGATGGAAGGCATTCTTAGAATGGCAGAGAAAGGGGAGATACTGTTGATGGGAGACCTGAATATGCTGGATGTTAACTGGAGCACATTTGCTGCAGCCACATCCAAGAGCAGGGCCATTCTTGATGCCCTACAGGTGGCAGGCATTAGACAGCTAGTTTTGGAACCCACTCGTGAGGGAGCAATCTTAGACCTCGTACTCCAAACGGGGGCAGTGAGAGGATCTCAGATCTAGAAGTGGGTTGCCATCTGGGGACAAGTGACCATCAGACAGTGTGGTTCCGTTAAACTCAGCTACAGAGTCAAGCCACAAAAAGTGAGGGTACTGGACTTTAGGAGGGCTGACTTTGGCAAGATGGGAGAGTGCCTCAGAAAAGCACTAGCAAACAGGCTAGAAGGAGGTGTGGAGCAACAATGGGAAATTATCAAAACTGCCATCACAGAGGCAACAAGCCTTTGTGTGAAGCAAATAAACAAATCAAAATGAAAGAAAAAACCACTATGGTTCTCAAGAGAGGTGGCTGTGAAAGTCAGGAAGAAAAAGACAGCATTCCGGAAGTATAAGGAAACACAGAAGGAGCAGAACAGAGAGCTGTACCAGTTAAGGCAGAAAGAAGCAGGAAGAGAAGTCAGAATAGCAAAGGCCCAAACTGAGGAAAAGATAGCCAATTCAGTTAAGAAGGGGGATAAAACCTTTTATAGGTACATCAGTGAGCGTAGAAAGACAAAGGGAGGGATAGTGAGGCTGAATAGAATGAACGGTGGGTGGGCAGAGGGGACAGTGAAAGCAGGAATACTGAACGAATATTTCTGCTCAGTATTCACAAAAGAGGAGGAAGTGCCTAATCCAATTAACAGAAGCACTCTTGATAGGGGGTCGATCCCAGTCCTTTCACAGAAGAAAGGGTTCTGCAAGAACTCCTAAAACTGAAGGTGGGCAAGCAATGGGTTCTGATGGAATTCACCCCAGAATTCTAAAAGAATTAAGGAAGGAACTAGTGAAACCACTGGCTACTCTTTTAATAAATCATGGGAGGATGGTGTGGGTACCCGAGGAATGGAGGAAGGCGGATGTGATTCCCTTCACAAAAGTGGGACCAAGACAGAGGCAGGAAACTACAGACCTGTCAGTCTGACCTCTGTGGTAGGAAAGTGATGGAGTCACTTCTGAAGGAAAGAATAGTTGAGTACCTAGAGGTCAGTGGAGCACAGGATCCAAGGCAGCATGGGTTCACAGCGGGAAGGTCATGTCAGGCGAATCTAATAGATTTCTTTGACTGGGTGACCAAAGTAGTAGACCAGGGGGGCTGTGGACATGGCCTACCTAGACTTTTAGCAAGGCATTTGACACAGTCCCACAAAAGATTATTAGTCAAATTAACCAGCCTGGGAGTGGGTCCCAGGGTGGTAGCCTAGATAAAACATTGGCTGGACAACAGGACACAGAAGGTAATTGTAAATGGAGTCCACTCTGAAGAAAGAGGGTTACTAGTGGGGCACGAGGGTTCAGTATTGGGTCCAGTCCTTTTAATGTCTTCATCAGTGACATTGCAGAGGGACTGGAAGGAAAAGTATGCCTTTTTGCAGATGACACAAAGATCTGCAACAGGGTTGATACACAAGGCGGCGTGGAAAGGATGAAAAGGGACTTGGCAAGGTTGGAGAAATGGTCAGACGTATGGCAGCTAGGATTCAATGCAAAAAAGTGCAAAATAATGCACCTGGGAAACAAGAACCCAGGGGAAGAATACACAATGGGTGGGGAGGTAGTAACAACAACAAAACAGGAAAGGGACCTGGGGTAATCATATCAGATGACCTTAAGGTTAGCAAGCAATGTGAGAAGGCAGTAGGGAGGGCCGGGGTATACTGGGATGTATAGGAGAGGCATCAGCAGCAGAAAACAGGAAGTTGTTATCCCTCTGTACAGACAGTTGGTGAGACCCCATCTGAATACTGTGTCCAGTTCTGGAGACCCCATCTCCGCAAGGACATAGACAGGATAGAGGCAGTCCAGAGGAGGGCAACTAAAATGGTGCAGGGTCTGCAAGAGAAGCCGTATGAGGAGAGACTAAAGGAGCTTAATATGTATACCCTTGAGGAAAGAAGGGAGAGGGGGGACATGATAGAAACTTTCAAGTACCTCAAAGGAATCAACAAAATCCAAGAGGGTAGCATCTTTCAGAAAAAGAGACTTGCAAGAACAAGGGACACAATTTAAAGATAGAAGGAGGGCGTGTCTAGGGGCAATGTGAGAAGTATTATTTCACAGAGAGGGTAGTGGATGCATGGAACAGCCTTCCTGAGGAAGTTGGGGTCTAAAACTGTGGGAGAATTCAAGAATGCATGGGACAGACATAAGGCAATTCTTGTGGGGGGCAGGAAGATATAGGCTGTTGGTTAACTAGGATCTGCGGCCTATCCTGTAGGTAGGGAAATGGGCAGACTAGATGGGCCTAGCGGTCCTTATCTGCCATCAAAGTCTATGTTTCTGTGTTTCTATGTTTCAAACTGCATAGGGCAGTACAGTGCTGGCAGCAGGGTTAGGATCTCTAATTCCATCCAAACTGCAGGGGGAACAGTTCAGTGCTGGCAGCGGGGATGGGCTTCCGAATGCTATCCAAGCTTCAGGAGGTCAGTTGAGTGCCAGCAGAACTAATGGGTACCTAAATGCCATCCAAACATCAGGGGGTGCAATTGAGTGCTGGCAGCAGGAATAGGCTTCTACCTGCTATCCAAACTTTGTGGGAGCAGTTGAGTACTGGCAAAAAGGATGGGTTCCTGAATGCCATTCAAACTTTGAGGGGGCGCAGTAGAGTGCTGGCATCTGATGGGCTACCAAATGCCATCCAAACATCAGGATATGGGTGTGGGCAGGACAGTAGTGTGGTGGGTAGGTAACTGGCTGGGTGGCAGGACACAGAGGGTGGTGGTAAATGGCTGTCACTCCACAGAGGGAAGAGTGACCAGTGGGGTACCACAGGGATCAGTGCTGGGACCGGTCCTATTCAACATCTTCATCAGTGACATTGCACAGGATATAGAAGGCAGAATTTCACTGTTCGCTGATGACACAAAGCTCTGTAACAGAGTAGACACACCAGAGGGTGTAGACAGAATGAGAAGGACCTGCAGAAACTTGAAGAATGGTCAAGGGTTTGGCAGTTGAAATTCAATGCAAAGAAGTGCAAGATAATGCATATGGGGCACAAAAACCCTGGCACAATATATCAGTTGGGGTGAGGATATAGCATGCACCAAGCGGGAAGGGATCTTGGGTTTGTCATCTCTGGCGACCTCCAAGGTGGAACACAGTGTGACAAGGCATCTGGTAAAGCAAATAGGATGCTGGGATGTATAGGCAGAGGCATCACCAGCAGGAAAAGGAGGTCATAATTCCGCTGCCACAAGACACTAGTGAGGCCCACACCGGAGTACAGTGTACAGTTCTGGAGACCATACCTACGTAAGGACATAGACAGGGTAGAGAAGGTTCAGAGGAGGGCAACAAAGATGGTGCATGGGTTGCATCACAAGTCCTATGAAGACAGGTTGAAGGAACTGAACATGTACTCCCTGGAGAGGGGAGGAGAGAGGATATGATAGAGACATACAAGTATCTTACAGGGAGGAACAGGTGCAGGAAAACACTATTTTTAAGCGAAAAGATGTTTCAGGACTAGAGGGCATGGGATGAAGTTGGAGGGAGGACGATTCAGGAGGAAACATGAGAAGGAATTTCTTCACAGAGCGGGTGGTGGACAAGTGGAACACCCTGCCAGAGGAAGTGGTGGGGGCTGAAACAATCACGGGATTTAAGAATGCATGGGATAGACATAAAGGAATTCTAGAGGTCAGGGGTAAGGGGAAATAGACTTCTAGGAAAACAAACTGAACTTACAAGCTCAAATGGGCAGACTAGGTGGGCCATAGGCCCTTATCTGCCGACACTGTCTATGTATCTATGTATCTGTATCTATGTATCAGGGGGCAGTTGAGTTCTGGCATCAGGGATGGGCTCAAGAATGGCATCTGTACTTCAGGGGGTAGTTGAGTGCTGGCAGCAAGGATTGGCTCCTGAATGCCATCTAAAATTCTGGGGGAAGTTAAGGGCTAGCAGAATGGATAGGATCTCAAATGGCATCCAAACTTTAGAGGGGCAGTCGAATGCTGGCAGCAGGGATGGGCTACCAAATGGCATCCAAACCTCAGGGTGGCAGTTGAGTGAAGGCAGTAGGGATGGGCTCCCAAATGCAATCCAGTCTTCAGCAGGGGCAGTTGAGTGCTGGCAGCAGGGATTGGCTCCTGAATGCCATCCAAACTTCAGGGGGGCAGTTGAGTGCTGGCAGCAGGGATTGGCTCCTGAATTCCATCCATACTTTGTGGGGCAGTCGAGACCCTGCAGCAGAGATGGGCTCATGAATGCCATCCAAACTTCAGGGGGGCAGTTGAGTGCTTGCAGCAGGGATTGGCTCCTGAATGCCATCCATACTTTGGGGGGCAGTCAAGAGCCTGCAGCAGAGATGGGCTCATGAATGCCATCCAAACTTCAGGGAGGCAGCTGAGTGCTGGCAGCAGGGATGTGCTCACAAATGCTATCCAAACTTCAGAAGGGCAGTCTAGTGCCAGCAGCAGGGATGGGCTTACAGATGCTATCCAAATTTCAGGGTTACAGTTCAGTACTGGCAATAGGGATGGACTCCCAAATGCCATCCACACTTCAGGGGGGCAGTTGAGTGCTGGTAGTAGAGAATGACTCCTGAATGCCATTGATACTTCAGGGTGGGCAGTTGAGAGTGGTCAGTTGGAACAGGCTCCCAAATGTATCCAAACTTCAGGATTGCAGTTGAGTGCTGGCAGTGAGAAAGGGCTCCTGAATGCCATCCATACTTCAGTGGGGCAGTTGAGCACTGGCAGTAGAGAAGGGCTTCTCAATGCCATCGATACTTCAGGGGGGCAGTTGAGTGCTGGCAGCTGGGATGGGCTCCCAAATGCTATCCAAACTTCAGGAGGACAGACAAGTGTTGGCAGCAGAGATGTTGTCCTAAATTGCATCCAAACTTCTTGGGGGCAGTTGAATGCTGGCAGCAGAAATTGGCTACCAAATGCTAGCCTAACTTATCAGGGGCATTCTAGTGCTGACAGCAGGGATAAACTCTCAAATGCCATCCAAACTTTAGGGGGACAGTTGATTGCCAGCAGCAGGGATGGGCTCCCAAGTGCCATCCAAAGTTTGTGAGGACAGATAAGTGCTGGCAGCAGGATGGACTCCTGAACACCATCCAAACTTCAAGGGGGGCAGTTGAGTGTTGACAGCGGGAATGAGCTGCCAAACACCATTGAAACTCCATGGGGAAGCGGCTGAGTGCTGGCAGCTGGAACAGGCTCCTGAATGCCATCTAAACTTTGGTGGGGGGGGGGGCAGTTGAGTGCTGGCAGCAGGGACAGGCTCCTGAATGCCATCTGTACTTTGGGGGGGCAGTTCAGTACTGACAGCAGGGCTGGGCTCTTGAATGCCATCCAAACTTCTGAGGGACAGTTGGGTGGTGGCAGTAGGGATGGACTCCTGAAAACCATCCATATTTTAGGGTGACAGGTGAGTGCTGCAGCAGAGATGGGCTCCCAAATGCTATCCAAACATCAGGGGTGCAGTTGAGTGCTGGCAGCAGGGCTGGCCTCCCAAATGCTATCCATAGTTTGTGGGGGTAGATGAGTACTGGCAGGAGAATGGACTCCTGAATGCCATCTGAACTTCAGGGGGCAGTTGAGTGCCAGCAACAGAGATGGACTCCTGAATGCCATCCAAACTTGAGGGGCAGTTGGGTTCTAGCTACAGGGATGGTCTTTTGACTGCCATCCAATCTTCATGAGGGCAGTTGAGTGCTGACATTAGGGTTGATCTCCTAACTGCCATCCAAGCTTTGTGGCGGAAGTTGAATGCTTGCAGCAAGGATGGGCTCCTGAATGCCATCCAAACTTCTGGGAGGTAGTTGAGCGCCGAAAGCCAGATTAGACTTCAGAATGACATCCAAAGTTCAGGGGGTCAGTTGATTGCTGCCAGCATTTTTAGGGTCCCAATTGCCATCCAAATTTGAGTTGGGATATTCAAGTGCTGACAGTAGGGATGGGCTCATGAATGCCATCCAAACTTCACGTGATCAGGTAATTGCCAGCAGAAGGGGGGACTCCAGATTGCCATTCAAACTTTGTGGGGACAGATGAGTTCTGGCAGAAGGATGGACTCCCAAATGCCATCCAATCTTCAGGGAGCAGTTGAGTGCTGTCAGCAGGGGTGGGCTCACAAATGCTATCCTAACTTCAGGTGGCAGTTGAGGACTGGCGATAGAGATTGCCTTCTGACTGCTATCCATAATTTGGGGGCTGTTGAGTGCTTTAAGCAAGGCTGCGGTCCCCAAAGCTATCCAAACTTGAGGGGGCCAGCTGAGTGCTGGCAGCAGGGATAGTCTCCTTACTGATAGCTAGGCTTTGTGGGGGAGTTGAGTACTGGCAGAAGGGGTGGACTCCTGAATGTCGTCCAAACTTCAGAGGGGGCAGCAGAGTGCCTACAGCAGGAATGGGCTCCTATATGCAATCCAGACTTCAGGGGGCAGTAGAGTGCTGGCAGCAGGGTTAGGATCTGGAATGCCATCCAAACTTCAGGTTGGTGGGGGCAGTCGAATGCTGGCAGCAGGGATGTGCTCCCAAATGCTATCCAAAACTCTGAAGGGGCACTTGAATGCCAGCAACAGGGCTGGGCTTCAAAATGCCATCCAAACATCAGGGGTCAGTTGAGTAATGATATATTGTCTGCTTCTTTACCCTTTCAGAGAGGGACCCAGCAGGGACGTCCATGATCTCCCTTCTTCTTCAATCTATATCTCGTACCCCTAATTCATCATATGTTAAAGAACCTGGAAATTCGTGGAATAGTCGGATGTTCTAGTTACAAATTGTCTGCTTATGCCAATGACCTTCTGCTGCATGTTGTAGAGCCTCCCATGACTATTCCTGTGATCTTGGATGAAATTTGTTGATTTCCACTGTTTCTTGGTTCAAATTAAATCTAGAGAAGACTAAAGTTTTACCTCTCAGTGTTCACTTCCAGAAACAGACCATTTTGAATTTAGGGCTAACATGAGAATCAGGGGCTGATGTGCTTAGGCATGTACCTCACCAGGTTTCCCCTCGTCCTTTATAAAAGAAAATCATGTCCCTCTTTTAACCCAGATTAAGCTAAACTTGCAGCGATGGGCCTCCCTGCCTCTCTCACTTTGAGGATGAGTTAGCATAGTAAAAATGAATCTTATTCCCCGAATCCTTTATCCGTTGAGTATGTTATGTTCCTATTTGCCCAAAACCTGGTTCTCGCAGCTTCAGCAGATGATCAACTCCTTCCTTTGAAAAGGGAAGGCAATTCAATGTGCTTACTTTAAACTCACCATTCCAAAGGATAGAGGAGCACTACAGCCTCCAGATTTCTTTCTCTATTACTGCGCCTTGCACAGAAGTAAATTCTTGCGATGGGGCAGGGACTGCCCATTGCAAGATGGTTTCATTGATGTCCCATTATGGCTCTAGATAGGAAAAGGATCGCGTCAACAGGCGGGATGTCAGCTTAAAAGCCTTCTTTTCCTCAAACTGTCTTGTTTACCCAGTCAACCCAGTCAGTTAAAGCTAACTCCAATAACGTGGTCCTTAAAGGCTTTACAGACAGCTCTGTATTTATATGGGCATTGACTGGACGGAAGTGCTAGCTCAACCTGTAGTTAGAAACCCACATTTTTGTATAGCATGTTACCCAATTCCAGTTGCTTTCTGCCGTCTGTTGCAAGATGCCACTGTTGGCGATTTCCTATGGGAGGGCCATTTTCTGTCCTGGGAGGCTGTCAGAGAGCATTTCCTTTTGGCCAGAACCTTTGAGTTTAAATACCTCCAATTAAAGAAGGCTATTGCCTCTTTTATGGGCCCTCTACTGTGGTCCTTTCAGGACCAACTAGATATCCCCACCCTTATTTCCTTAGTAGAACAATCCCATTCAGTATCAAAACTTTATGGTTATTATCAGACTAAGGACCCCACCAGCCCCGTGGGAGTCTGTTATTACTGGACACAGGCTATAGCCTTACCAACAGAGTCTTGATTAAGGCAGACTGTATGGAGGCATTTATATAAATTTATTAAACAAGATAGGCACCATTTGACTCAATTTCAAATTTTACAAAATCTATATTATACCCCTTCGAGGTTGAATAAGATGGGGCAGCTCCCTTCACTGATTTGTTCTAGGTGTGGGAAGGAAGAGGGTCATCTTAAACATACTTTCTGTGACTGTATTAAAGTACTGTATTTCCCTTTTGGAATTCTATTAGGAACTCTTTGGATCCTCTTCTGGGGTTGGAAGATTGTTTCACGCCTGAGATTTGACTGGTTGGTCTTTATCCTGATGAGCTTTTTGGTCCACAGAAAGCATATATGGATTTGATAGCTGTCACCGCCAAGCTCATTATCTTGCGACATTAGTTAAATGAGGATATTCCTACTTATAAAGAACGGCATTATGAAATCCTCGAGGCTCTCAAGGTTAAGAAACAAATTTCTCAAAACCAAGGTAAGAAGGAAAGCTTCCTTGCTCGTTGGGAGCCACTTCATATTTACTGTTCATTGACCTTACCTCGGTGAAGGAAAATTATAGTCTTAACTGTTGTTAATTTGGTCACAGTTTTTTGTGTTTTGTGGTACCTCCTAAGTTAGTCATGTTGGTTAAGTTTGTTAATTGTATGTAACTACAGCCATCTTCCAAAACAATAAGATCCCTTTTCCTTGAAAGACCCCCCCCCCCCACATTTGGTGCTCTGGGTAGAGAGGGCAGGTTGGGGTGTGTGGGTGGGGTTTGTTTTTTATTTGTTTTTCCCACCTGTATTGTATTGTATTTGTTATTGTAATTGTTGGTGTAGATAAGTGTTTGTTGTTAGTATTGTTCTAATTCTTCCATAAAGTATAGTTAATTTATAAAAGGGGTCAGTTGAGTTCTGGCAGCATGTTCAGGCTCCCAAATGCCATCCAAACATCAGTGGGGGCAGTTAAGTGCTGGCAACAGGGATGGGCTCCTGAATGCCACCCAAACTTCAGAGGGGCAGTTAAGTACCAGCAGGGTGGACTCCTGAGTGCCATTCAAAGTTTGTGGAGACAGATGAGTGTTGGCATAAGGATGGACCCCCGATTGCCAACCAAACATGAGGGGGGCAGTTGATTGCCAGCAGCAGGAATGACTCCCGAGTGGCAACCAAACTTTGAGGGGACAAATGAGTGCTGCTGAAGGATGGACTCCCAAATGCCATCCAAATTTCAGTGGAGAAGTTGAGTGCCAGCAGCAGGGATGGATTCCCAAATACCATCCAGACTTCAGGGGGGCAGCTGAGTGCCAGCAGCAGGGACGGATTCCCAAATCTCATCCATGCTTTTTGGGGGCAGTTGAGTTCTGGCAGCAGGCATGGTCTCTTGATTGCCAACCAATTTTCAGGGGGTCAGTCGGGTTCTGACAACAGGATTGGTATCCTAAATGCCATCCAAACTTTGTGGGGGCTGTTGAGTGCTGGCAACAGGGTCTGTCTCTCAAATGCCATCCAAACTTTGGGAGGTAGTCGAGTGCTGGGAGGAAGGATAAACTCCTGATTGCTATTCAAATTTCAGGGGTGAGGGGGTGCCTGCTGAGTTCTGGCAGCAGGGGTGGCTCCCAAATGCCCTCCAAGTTTTGCTGGGTAGTTAAGTGCTGGCAGCAGAAATGAGCTCCCGAATGTCATCCTAACGTCAGTGGAGCAGCTGTGTGCTGACAGCAGGGCTGAACTCCCGAACTGCATCCATACTTCAGGGGGGAAAGTCGACTGCTGGCAGTAGAGATTGGCTTCAGAATGCCATCCATATTTCAGGGTGGCAGTTGTGTGCTGACAGTGGGGATAGACTCCTGAATGCCATTCAAATTTTGGGGGAGCAATTGAATGCTGGAAGCAGAGATGGGCTCTTGAATGCCATCCTTGGGATAGCAGTTGAGTGCCAGCAGCAGGGATGGGTTCCTATTGCCATCCAAACATTGTGGGGTCAGTCAAGTACCAGTGGTGGTGATGGGCTCCCATAAGCTTGTAATTACTAAGGATAGCAGGGTCATTCTTTTGTGGCTGGAAACTGCATAAACATGGCAGTTTTGAGTTAAAAAATAGAATCAGAAAATTAGACATACTGTATGCCAGTTTTCCAAAGATCCAGTTATCTTTAAACTGTTAAAAAAATTCTCTCCTCTGATACAAGCTGCTTACTTGACTTTATTTTCAATTTAAAATCTGCAAACTTCTGAACAATGCCCCATAGCAAAGAATTATCCTTGTGCCAAACTAGAGAACAAGAACATTTCTGATTTCGACTCACAGTCACTTTTGTGCTATTGGTGGGCAAAACAAATCTTCAAAAAAACATATTCTGAGGGGGTTTCAACCTTCTAGAACTTTTTGACCACTAAACCAACCACTGTCATATCTAGGGCCAGAGTTTCAAAGAACGAAGCACGGTTTGCGCCAAGCCCTGTATCGGACCCATTTTTTGGTACAGCTATGCCAAACCCCTTTGCCACAACTGCATCCAATTTTCGATTCTTGGGTGCCATTGCGACAGTTTCCTCACTTTATGGCAACTTGCGCCAAATATTTGGTGGAATCCCCGTGAAAAGTGTTCCCTAAATGCCACAAGCTAGACCAGGGGAAAGCTGGTCTAACTTGCAGCACTTGAGGCACGGGATTGAAAATCGTGATCGCCACCTGGAGGAACGCTGCAAGCCCCGTGCACCATATGATTGGTGCACCAGCCGATCTGGCGTTCTTGGGGCTTTACAGATATGGCCCCTAGAGTGTAGTAATGCTGGTACAGAGTATGTGCATGTGATAATTTAGTCTATTTAGTCTAAAGTTGGCCTGTTTGTTCTGGTGCGTAAATAAGGGGATCCACATTAAACTGCATATTTATCTGGAATAGTACTGTAGTTGAACTACTGGGTGCCTACTATATAATTTTCATTGCAAAAACAAAACAAAAACTATAGTAATATACCAGGGTTATAAAGTCACAAAGGTAAGGAAATGTGAATGGAACCCTAACTGCTATCATCTGCTTTCATCACCCAATGACAGACTACTGGTCCAGAGCCATACCCCACAGTGTGCTTTTTTGTTGTTGTTGCTGTTTATCCTCCCCCTACTCCCTGAGCATCGCTTCTTTGGGAGTTACCTAGGCATCTGCCCCATCCTTAGTGCCTGGAGCCCTCTGGTGAACCCCCCCCATGGAGCCGTGGCCATTCCCCCCAGGCCGGGACGAGGTGGGGCACATACACCTTGAGCTTCTAGTTTCATCGGGTTCACACCGATCAGGACAGGCAGGGGATACTGGGGTCTGTGCAGGGCACTCCATCTACCTGGTACTTCAGGTAGTTGTTTTCCTGTTTCTTCTGGTGTGGCGTGACATGCGCCCTGACATCCAGGCACAATCACCAACGTCCATCACGCCACCCCTGTTGGTGTGGCTTGGTGTCTGCTGCATCTCAGATCTCCGCCAGAGGTCAGTCAGGTGCTGAACCTTGTCCCCCTCCCTTTCTGGAGAAGGCACTCCTGAATGGTCTTCCAATGCTCAAGCCTTCTCCCCCCCAGCTGGCCCTCCATCTCCCCGGGCATGTTCCTGAACCCGGGTCAGTGGCATCACAAGCAGAAGTGCTACCTCTGTGCCAGCAGGCTGGCCATTGTGTGTTGTTTAATGTAGAGTTGCACAAAAAGTAGTAGACTTGTGCTGCAAAGCTCCATAACTGCAGCTTTCTTGACAGACCTGAAGGAACAGACCCTTGTTGTAATGCCTGGATTTGTAGTTTGCTTCACGCAGGGCCCTGACATCACTGTAGGAGAAAAGCAGAAATGATTGCTGTCTTCTCCTACAGTGATGCAGTGTCTTATCCACAGCACTACAGTCACTGGTGGTCTTTGGTGTCACCTCCTATTGTTACCTCCATGGATGTAGCACTTAACTCCAGTGCTTGCCCCCCGCATATTACTTTCCACAACTGCGGAAGTGACATGGCAACTCCAACTCCCACTGTGCATGCGCGAGTATCACACATGCACAGGTCTGTCAGAGCCACCATCTTGTGAATGGCAGGTGGCTATGACTCATATTGTGCATGTGGTCAGAGGGCAGACTCGAGCGAGGCGAGAGCTTCGAACTTTTACTTGCTTTTGCTACATATATAGTCAAACGTGGCTCTGAGCAGCTGCATCAGCTCTGACTAGACTTCGTTTCATTTGACACAATTAATGCTCAAATTTCAATATAGCTAGTCCCTTTCAACAACCATATCAGCTAGCTGAGTGATAGCCCTCCAGTGAGGGGATAAAAAAGGAGGAGCCTCACAACTCAATATATCATGCTTCAACAGAGCCCTTGTGACAAATGTTACAAATACAGTTATTGTACAGTTACGTCTATGAAATGCTATCAATGGTCAACTAATCAAAATTAAATGATTTGTTTGGAAAGCAAGCAGCTCACTGCAAAGTCACGGGCATCAGTGTCTGCCTTGCTCCAGTCACAGTCACAGCTTGTAGCTCTCAAAAGTCATCTTCCTCAGTTCCTAGCTCCCAGGCTCAGTAAGAGTAGAGAAGACCAAAACAGCAAATGTGGTGTCTCAGTAATGAATAAATTGTTTCCTAAACAGAAAATGAATTGTATATTGAAGACGTGTGGTGCTGTCCTCATTGTTGTCTTTACCTGCAGCCTTCTAATGATTTGGTATGTATCCCCAATTAATTCTAACTTCACGAGTTGTTGGTAGATTTACAGTGTATGCCCTTTATCATGTCACAATTAATACAATTATTTTCCACAGCCTTTGTTGATGTCTCCATGACTTAGTACTAGAGAGAGAGCTAATGATCTAGTACAAAGTGAAACTGCTGACCAGTGTCACATTATGGGCCAGCTTTCAAAGGGCTTGGAAAAATGCAAGGGATATGCATCTAAAGAATTTGATGCAAGGGGTAACTTGTATCAAAAATGGTGGCAATCGCAATTTTCTTACCCAGTCTGCATCAAAGTGTGGCTCAAGTCCCTTGCACCACATTCCGCAAAGTTAGACCAGCTCCCCGCTCTAACTTGCCATTTCAGGGACCCATTTTATTGGACTTAGCAAATATTTGGCACAAGCTGCGTTAATATGGAAACTGTCGCAGCTGCTCCAAATGTACTGAAATTGGACTCAATTGTGTCCAAGGTGTTTGGCGCAGTTGCATTAAACATCGGGGTTGATGCAGGGCATGAAGCAAGTCCTGCATCAGCCTTTGAAAATTGGGCCCAGTATGTCAAGTTAAAGATTATTATTGTGTCCTTCCTGAGTTAGGCACCCTGGAATTCTAGCTAGTATGCATTTTATGCAAGACAGGTGTAGAAGTAAATATGGAAACAATTGTGAGCAGCAGCGCACTGTTTTTTCACTTACACACCCTAGGTATATGTTGCTATAGAAACCACAAGAGCAAAGCACAAGTGGTCTGTGTAAACAGAACAAGTAAAACTGCTTCCAGTAACTAATTTCTTTATAATTAAAGAGCGCCTTGTGTTGTTTTTTAAGTCATACCCCAGAAACTGTAAAGGACTCTTACCTGCCCGCAAATCAGCTACCGTAGCAGCTTTGGTTTTCAGTTGCCCCTATTTAGGGTGGGAAGGGAATGTATTTTGGCTCTGTGGAGCTGAGCTGCCCATTGTTTCTACTTCCTTGTCCCAGGCACCACCCCCACACTAGCATGTTTTGCGATGTAATAATATGGAGGTCACAGGGACGCGTTCCATAGACAGCAACGAGACCTTTTTTAACTTAGTTTTTTATATTTCAGATTCCCATTTAGAACAAATCAAGGCCACTCCTCAACTAAAAAGGGCCTTGTTAGCTGAGGGTGGCCTTCATTTGTTCAGACTGGGTATCTAAAATATAAAAAAACAATGCTACAAAAATGGCCCCATTACTGTCTCTGAAGCACGCCCCATGCTCTCTATGTAATTATGTCACAAAACGTGCTAGCTCAGATCTGGCACTCAGGACAAGGAAGTGGAAAGGCTGGTCAAGTCAGCCCCATGGAGCCATAATAGGATCCCTTCCCTTCCAGAATACAGGCAACTGAGCATTAAAGTTATATGCAGTAATCGATTTGGGAGCAGGTATGTGTCCTATATGGTTTCTGAGGCAAGCACCAGAAAAGGTGTTCTTTACTGTTTTGTGTTAGTCAACGGGTAGATCCTGTCAGTTTTAAGTTTTGGATTTGAAAATAAATGCAGACCCAGCACACTCCATTTCTGCCAGCCAGTATAACTAGAGTATTATTCAG
Source organism: Neoceratodus forsteri (assembly GCA_016271365.2). Classification (NCBI taxonomy): domain Eukaryota; kingdom Metazoa; phylum Chordata; order Ceratodontiformes; family Ceratodontidae; genus Neoceratodus; species Neoceratodus forsteri. The sequence goes on from JADMNL010000033.1 coordinate 33,577,978, forward strand.
TTTTGAAGAGTGGAAGAAGGCACTCGGCCCATCAAGACCACTCTTCCCCATACGATGGGGTGGATTTAGGTACCTAGCCCTAATAGAAATTGGTCCACTTGTTTTTTAAATATTTGTAAGCTGGTGATATCCACTAAATGCTGTGGCAAGGTGTTCCATAAGGTAGCAGCCCTGATAGTAAAGAAATACTTTCGCTTATTAGTGTGGGCCCTAGGGATGTAAATCTGTTTATTATGACACCGGAGATTTAATTTTTTTCTGCAAATTTAATATCGCATTCTTCCGTGAGTGAATTATCATTTACTATGGTGAATAACAATAGCAAATCCCCTTGATCCCTCCTTCGTTGTGAATAATCAATCAATCAATCAAAGTCATTATTCATCCAGGTGAACATCATTGAGCAAGGCTCATTTGCGAGATGGACCTGGCTAGAACAAGTCAAAGTTACAGTAGAAACAACAGATATTTATCTATACAGTCGATACAATGGAATACAAAAATTAATTCGATTTCAAGGTGCTGTAGCAATACACAAGTGACCATTATGCAGTACAGAACAACTTTGCAAGAATGTAGATGCATGTGTAGCCTAGTATGTTCAAGTTCAAGTTCAAGTTTATTGCAGGAAAGGCTCCATTGAGCAAGCTCATTCACAAGGAGGTCCTGAGTCATAAGCATATACGATACATAAATACATTGTTAGGAGATATACAGTGAAGGACAAAAGGTGGATAATTATATACATTTAGGAGGTATATACAATGGGCATTTTTGTACTACAATGCTGTACATTTCAGAGTTGGCCTAGTCTTATATTATGTAGCACTTTTGATTTATACCATGGAGGGCCAGTGAATAATTGTGGAGCTGATTAGGCATTGAAGTCTAGTTGCATCTACATATGTCTTTTATTTTGGAGAATGCTAATGTTTTGAAGGAGTTAGTTGATATGATACTGGTTAGCTTCAGCATGGGTTGCAGTTGATTCCAAATCGTTGGTAGAGAGTATGAGACAGCCCTTTGTCCGGCTGCAGTTCGTATCAAAGGCACATCTAGTAAGACAAGGTTGGATTTCCTTAAGGAGTAGGTGCTGTGTGAGATATTTATAAGTGACGTCAAATATGCTGGCAGTTTGTGAAGTAGCAGTTTGAGGGTCCACATGCCAGCATGGAGGAGATGTCTGGTGGTCAGGGATGACCAACCAACTGCTGTATAAAGATAACAGTGGTGGGTCCTATACGCTGAGTTGGTACTAAAGCGGATAGCACGGTGGTATAGTATGTCTAGTTTTGCTAGGTTCAGGGTAGGGGAGGATATATAGATAATGTCTCCGTAATCAAGCAGGGGAAGGAAAGTTGCTTGGACCAGTCTTTTACGGATTGCTAGAGAAAAGAGGGCCTTATTTCTGTAGAAGAAACCCAGACGTGTTTTAAGTCTCCTTAAAAGATCCTCGATGTGGTCCTGGAAGGAGAGCTTAGTGTCTATCCACATACCTAGGTATTTGAATTTATCTACGACTTCCAGGGGTTCACCTAACGAGGTTTCCACAAAGTTTTTAGTTGAGAATGGTAATGGGTCAGCCAACGCAAGTCTCGAGAAAATCATAGTTTTAGTTTTTTTGGCATTTAGGAGCAACTTAGCATTGATGAGGTTGCTTTCTAGCTGACAGAAGTCAGCTTGGAGCGTTTCCCTGACTTTAGATAGGGACGAGTCTGACGTGTATAGCACCGTATCGTCCGCAAAGAAGTGTATGCTGGATGTCTTTATGTGGGAGTCAAGGTTGTTAATGTAGAGGGAGAAAAGGATTGGTCCCAGTATGGAGCCTTGAGGAACTCCTCTGGTGATTGAAAGTGGGGCAGAAAGTAGGCCGTCGGCTTTGACTTTTTGAATCCTTTCCGTAAGGTAACTGGTAAACCACTGTAAGGTGGTTGGGGTGGCACCTATGTGTGCAAGACAATCGATTAGAAGGTGATGGTCTACAGTGTCGAAGGCCTTGCTAAGATCTAGAAAGACCACACCCGTGACTTTCTTGGAGTCCATTGCACGGATCCAGTCATTAGAGACCTTAGCCAAGGCTGTGATTGTACTATGCTTCGACCTGAAACCAGATTGTGCCGGATTTAGTAGAGAGTGTGTTTCAAGGTGTTTATTTAGTTGGTTATATATGAGTTTTTCCAACACGTTAGATAGTACAGGCAAGATGGACATAGGTCGGTAATTGTTCAGGTCACAGGGGTCTCCTGATTTAAAGAGTGGGAAAACATGGGCAGATTTCCAGCATGATGGAACGGTGGCTGTGGTAATAGAGAGGTTGAATATGTGAAGGATTGGAGCTGTGAGCTGGGCATAGCCTAGCTGTATGAAGGATGACTCCAGGCCGTCGGCCCCTGCACTTTTCTTGGTGTCTAGGTTAAGGATTAAGTCTTCGACTTCTTTATAGCTAGTCTGACACAACTGGAAGGGTTGAGTTGGGGTAGCATGCGTAGCATCTGGTCTGGTGTGGCCATTTGTTTGGCTAGCATAAGGGGAGGAGTCAAATGCCAATCTGGCTGTGGCAAAGTGGAGGTTAAGTTCTTCTAGGATTTGCAGTTTATTTTCAACTATCCCATCCTTGGCCAGAATCTTGGTGGGAAGGGAAGGAGCAGCTGCATGGCCTTCAATAGATTTTAATGTCTTCCAGATTTTTTGTGAGTTCCCTTTAGCCTGCTCCAGTGTGGAGATATAGAAATTTCCTTTAGTAGTCTGTACACTTTTAACACAAGCATTTCTGGCAGTTCTAAATGCCTGCCAGTCTGCTGGGTTCTTTGTGAGCTGGGCCCTAGCCCATAGTTTGTCTTTGATGGTAAGTGCAGATTTGAGCTCTTGGGTAAACCACGGGTGGATGATTTTCCGCACCCTCATTTTAATGAGGGGAGCATGCTTGTTGATTAGAGTTGTCAATATGTCATTTAGAACAGCGACTGCGGTATCTGCGGATTTGGCCAGGTATAGATCTTGCCACCTGGTCGCAGCTAGGTCGGTTAGGAAATTTAGTGGATTGAATTTACGGAATGAGCGTTTGATTCTGAAATTAGGCTGACTTCTGGTTTGGTTTGGGATCTTGTGCAGGCAACGATATTGTGATCACTCATATCGTTGTGGAAAACCACATAATGTGAGATTTTGTGGGGGTGGGAAGTTAGGATAATATCTAAGCGAGAACTGTTGGCTGGGTTGGAGGCATTTATTCTTGTGGGTTCTGCTACTATTTGCGTAAGACCTAGCTCATCGCAGATGGTTTTTAGGGGGTGGGACTTAGTTGTTAACCAGTCTATATTAAAGTTCCCTAGGATTATTGTTTCCATATTGGCAGCCATCGTTAGGGATTTTAGCACGTTAATAATTTCTGTGCCACCTGTCGGGGGTCTATAGCCACCTATAATTGTGATGCATTCAGTGGATGGAAGGTGTAGTTTGAGCGTGATGATTTCATATTCCTTGGGCTTAGTTTTGCAGGAGATGCTGCTAATGTCGTATTTGGATTTGGCGTATATAGTGACCCCTCACCCTTTTTTTCTTTGTCTGCTCTAAAAAGTTTGAAACCCGGAATTGTAATTTGTGGATCATTGTTGGTCTTTTTCAGCCATGACTCTGTAATAATTATCAGGTCTGGGTCAGTGTGGGCTGCCCATACTTGAAGCTGGTCAAATTTTTGATAAGGCTTAGGATGTTGACCATCATCAGTTTCATCCCAGGAGCAGCTGCAAACTGTGATGGAGAAGTGATTTGACTTGGGGGGCCTGGATTTAGTTCGACATTGCCCGAGCAAAAGAGGAGAATTAAAAGCAGTTTTTTGAGGAATTTTGTCAGGTGGAAATGGGTTCTTTTTGTTTGGGTTCTTGTGTGGTGTTCTTTCATATCGGTATGCATGGCTAGGGCATAGATGATGCTGGCCTGGGTGTTCGAGGCTAGCAGGGGGAGTGCACGGAGAGACATAGGTGAGGGCAGTAGGGCCAGGGAATGCGGGTGGCGATAAGAGCAGGAGCGAGGCAGATTATGGGTAGGGAAACAATATGGTGATGCAGCGGGGACTATGACTGTGTATTCCCAGACTGCGGTGGCGTCTGGCTTAGGATAGGGTACTGTTGTGTACATTGTGCACCTTCCCAACATTAGGAGTATAAAGATAAGGCAAGCCGTATTGTGTAGAAGTTGAGGGCTGTGGTATACGTAGCCACAGGAGGTCGGCAGAGCAGCTATTCTTGGGTCACTGTTGAGCTGAGGAGTCAGCATAAACCACCGTGGGGTTAAGCACTATCTGTGCCTAATGATCAGGAAAGAGATAGAGGGAAACAGATCACTGCAGGGAGCCCAGATACAGCCACCTCCCACTCGACGAGATTAACCAGTAAGGGCTCTTAGGTAGAGAGGGTGGAGCTACACTGTATTTAAAGGAGGCCTGGAAGGGGGTGGTGGGGGTGGGAGAAAAATACCCCTAGAACACACACTCCCTTACTTCCCCCAGCGAGAAGAGCGGCCGAGAATCAGTCCACAAGTCCCAGCAAAAGTCAATGGAAAAGGCACACCAATCGGCACGCAGCTGGATGGCAAGCAGTCCAATCGGGGGCCGCCTAGGACTGTAGGCAGCCAATCAGCAATCGCCTTTTCAGGCAGCTGGAGCGGAGATCAGCAGTCGTACCTTAAGCGTCTACCCGGCCAAGAAGGCTCAGATCCGGGTGAGGAAGCCTCGGGGGTTCGGTCGGAACTTGCGGTGGCGGTCCTCAGGAATACTGTCTGGAGAGCGAGCACCGCCCAGGCGCTGGAGGCTAAGGGGAAGGGAAGAGAAAAAAACAGCATTTAAATAGTGTCCCAGGCAATCGGTGGGACGAGGGCGGGTGGCAGGAGGCAGGATAATTACAGGGGGGTGGGGGGAATCGTTTAAGCTTTAACAAAAGAAACAAAAGTATAGCCTAGAGGTTAGAGGAATGAGGTGTGAACGAGCTTGATACATCCAGCAGACCAGACCTGAGTTTGATTCTCACAACCTCCACTTGCATACTGTGTGACTCTGAGCCAGTGCTCCCAGGTCACCCCTGAAAACAGGCACTTGTGCCTAGTGGGCCTTACCCAGTTACCAAAGACTAAAATAAAATTAAAAAACAAAATGTGTACATAAAAAATAAAAAGAGTGAGAAGGGAAGCGGAGCAAAGGTTAACAACAACAGGCAGGGTTTTATACAGTACTTTGCACAAAAACATAACAGCCAGGCACTTCAGGATGGGGAAGGTATACCAGGAAGAAGAAAAGGTGATGGGGGCAGGGGAGGCCAAAGATTGGGGAGAGTAAGGTAAGGGGGAAGAGAGGGGGGGCCAGTGTAAGCCATAGGGAGAGGGAGAGAAAAAGGGAAGTGGACACAGGAAATGGATCATAAAGTCCCAAGGCAGTTAGTCTTTCCTGATAAGGTAAATTTTTGACCCTGGGTATCATTTTTGTAACCTTCTTTGGGTGCTTTCAATTATTTTTATATCTTTATGCAGATATGGTGCCCAGAAGGAGTAAACCCCTGTATAAGACGTTGGTCAGACCTCATCTTGAATATTGCATCCAGTACTGAAGACCACCAGAATGATACATGGGCTGCATGAGAGGGCATATGAGGACAGACTGAGGGATCTGGATATGTACTCCCTGGAGGAAAGGAGGGAGGAGGGGGGGACATGATTGAGACTTAAAAATATCTAAAGGGGTTTAACAGGGTGCAGAAGGAAAGCTTATTTCAAAGGAAAAAGGGATCAACAACTAGGGGTCATGGCATGAAGCTGGAGGGAGGGAAATTTAGGAGAAATATAAGAAAGCATTTTTTCATGGAGAGGGTGGTGGATGCCTGGAATGGCTGCCAGATGAGGTAGTGGGGGCTGAAATGGTCTCTGGTTTTAAGCATGCATGGGGCAGGCACAAGGAAATACTAAGATTATGCAGGGAAGGGGTGGACTTATCATGGGGGTAAAGAGGAAATCAGGAAAAAATTGGAAGGGGGCATGGGAATACCCAGTGCATAAAGGGTACCATGGGGCAGACTAGGTGGGCCACAGTGGTCCTTATCTGCCAGCAATTGTTCTTATGTATGTATGTAGAGTAGTCCCTTGACAAAGGTCTCCTGAGTGAAGCGCTGGGCATCTAGGATCGCCATACATTCTTGGGGTAATGGCCTACACTCTCTCTTACACCAATGTGGGTTTACACACCCGACTTTGTAAATGAATAAACTCACACTGCACTGACTAAAACTTGCCAAAGAATTTTGGGAGTGGATCTTCTTCTCATCCATGGGAAGTGAGCCCTGACCGCTAGATACCTTTGGTGAATGCATGCAGTTCTTTGGGTTGTTAGCATGGTGCTGGCCAACTGGTGCTGAACCATGGACTGCTTGGAGCACAGAACCTTTCCTGAGTTTGTTTTTGATGGAAATATATTTATTTTCATAAAACTGGTAACCAGGAAAGGCACATTGAGCCGAGGCTCGTTTCCAGGTGCAACCCAGGGAAGGGGATATGGAATGAATACAAGTAACAGTTACAAACAGCTAAGCATGGAGGATACAATAAACAAACCAGTAGCAAGGGCACAGGATAAGTTGAGAGAAAATTGAGATCATGAAAGCATTGTGTACAAAAGTGTGCAAGAATGCTGCAAGTGCGCCGAGCATTATGAAAAAATGCTGCGCACTGAATATTCGCTTACTATACAGTGGGCTTTCAAATAAAAGAATCTGATTGGCTGGCCTGCACCTTTCTAGTGTGGTAAATTCTAGCATAACCCATGCAAAAGGTGCCAGTCAGCCACTTCACCAAGGAGAAGCCTAATAAAGTCATTACGACCCTGGAAAATTCAAAGACAAAATCCGCCATGTTAGATTCCGGCTAATGTGACAACTCCTAGTGCAACAGTCAAACTAAACTACAATGACTTGTAGAAACACTTGCAAAATGCACACAAGACCCAAATCCATGTTTTTCAAGTTGTTCCCCCGTAACTGCTTTCACACGGCTCAGCTGTAAACCATTTTGAACTGTTGGCTCAACTCCGTTGCCATGTTCCCGAAAGCATCACAGGTACTGAAACCACTCGCTCCTCCTCCTCCATCACTTCTACTGTAACTGATTCCTCCCATTTAAAAAAAAAAAAAAGATGTTCTTTGAAGATGCTGCTGATCGCACATCTTTCCGGCATAGGGCTTACCTGACTCAAACTATTACTTCCTCCTGACCACAAACGCCACATTCGCCTCGGAACCACATGCTGAATGACACTGGCATTCTTGTGACATGCTGTCTCACAGATTTACTTAAACAGCTACTTGTTAGTCGCAGGCTGTCTCTGAAAACAAAAAAATAAATAATTCATGACGCTCAGGCCCACATGGGGGGAGGTCATCACAGCATATTACTGTGGGTGGGGGGGCTGGATCAGGATCTTGGCAGCATGTCTACCGCACACATATTCTGCTTGGCAACAGAAGACTATTCAATATAGAGGAAGGATACTACAGCTTAAAATCAATAAAAAGGTTTTTTTTTTTAACTTTTTAATATATTTGTTTTAATCCTTCACTTCCTGCACGTTGTATTATTACAATAAATCATGATAGAGAGTGGGTTATGCTGGGATTTACCCACTTCTGTTGTGATTTGGTCACTCAGCCTACAGCCTCGTGACCAAACCACACCAGGTGTGGGTAAATTCCAGCATAACCAACACCCTATTATGGTTTATTGCCTAAATCACAAACTTCATGGCAGTTTGTTGTGGTTCACCAGGTGAATGTACTAGGTTTGTGACCGAACCTCACCAGGTGTGGGTAAATCACAGCATAATCCATAGCCTGTTGTGGTTTATTGCTTAAATCAGAAACTTCACTGCAGTTTGTTTTGGTTCAGCAGATGGGTGCACTAGGCATAAAGATGACTGTTTTTAGACCCAACCTGGAAGAGTTACATAAAGAATAATTAAGCAACAATACGTGACAGGGCATGTGTTATGGGATTTACCCACGCCTTGTGTGGTGTGTCACAATCTGCAGCTGAGTGACTTTAACCACACAAGAAGTGGATAAATTCCACTAATACACACATCCTGAAGTGCATTATTGCAATTAGAAAATGAATCTGTATACAGTTTAAAAACATATTCAAGACAGGTTCAAAGAAAATGAACATTTGATCAGATAAATCTTTACCAGTTGTCGGTTGCAGTATTTACTCATGGTCATGTGAAACATTTTGACCAGTAAGGTTACTGGATTTTTGTGACCAATGTTATAATATATGGTGAGAGGTATATTATGAATATGTTTTACACATCCAATGTGTGTGGTGATCATAAATCCCAAGACTGACTCTCAAGAGGTTTATATAGCAGTCCTTTGTCTTTTCAAACAGCAATTGCATACGATGGATGAGTAAGAAAACACATTTTACATCCTTCCTATATTTTATTTTTTATAATTCACTGCTTTTTTGCAGTTATTTCATTTCAAATAAATTGTTCTCTTTTCAGTGGTCTGCACCGGATCTTGGGGCCACTGCCCAACTGACTGCCCCCACTCAGGCTCTGTCTCTGAAAGTACTGGGTTATCAAGCGGGGAGCTGCTCTCTCAGACAATGTTTCTTTTTTTTTTTTGAAACAGCAGCCAAAATGAAATGGAATGTAAGGGACAGATTTATGGGGAAAGTTAGTTTTTTTTTAAAGTGTTGCCCTGTATGGTGACATATAAAACTGCACTGCGTCCCAGCAGAGAAACACTGATTGCTGAAAAAAATGGCAATCCAATGGTTTACTCACACTCTGCAGAAAACAGTCACACCAGTACTGTTGACTTTTATTTATTTTATTTTAGAGAAAAATATGCTAACGGCAGTTACAAATGTTACAAAAATCCATTACAGTGCAAAACCAGCAATTCACAGTGCAAACAATATTTGAAATGAATTTATGTACACAATGCTGTGTACAAAAAATTGCAAAGTAAATGCTGCTAGTAGAGGATTCCTCATACATTCTGCTGTTGTCAGCCAGGGAAAGAAACCACTTCCCTCACCTGGGGTAACTGCTGCTGTGAACTTGCTTATGTTTTGGAGTGAAAATCACTCCATCATCAGAGCAAGGTTACAACAGGAGCTACCCCAGGTGAGGGGAGCAGTTTCTTTTGCCGGCTGACAGCAGCAGAATGTGAGAGTAATCCTCTATTAGAAGTGTTTTGGTTGATCCAGCAGCTTTTGAGAAGTGCCCTAAATTGAGTAAATACCAGGACCAACAGACTTCAGATTTAGGCAATTGAGCCAGAAGAAACGGAGGACTCAGCGTGGCATTCAACATTTTTTTTTAAACCCCAGTTCGGGACATAGCAAGCAATAAGGTTTACTTTGCAATTTTTTGCACATAGCGTTTTGCACACAAGTTCATTTGAATATTGTAAAATATCATCTTAGCTGGGCACACTTGTAAATTGAAACTTCTGGAAGAGCCTGTGTGCCACAATGGGGTGGGGCACTTACGCTTGGGCCCCTCCCCATGTTGCCTTGTGCCCTCTAAGAGGAAACTAGGCATACCTGGTACTCAGGACTTCACAGAGCGTACTCTTGCCCTCATGCCTGTTTCTTACCCCCGATCTGTAAAGTTATTTCTGTAATATTTATAAGCTGCCTAATGATCCTGTGTTGTCATATCTAGTATCGCCAACTTGTTAACATGCCTGTTTCCTGTTTTAACTTGTGTTGCATCCTTGACATGGAACCTTTGTGAAAGAGCCCTTGGCTCAAAGGTATATACAAAATTTTAATTAAATAAATGACCTCACTATATGCACAAATCCGCAGGCAGAGCAGGACTAGGAAAGGGGATGGGGTGTGCAAAAACATGTTTTGGGTAGTATTTGAAAAACAACACCTGTAACATTCATACCCACGCAGGCCAGACACACACACACACACACACACACTGTAATGGGCGTAGCCATACCATTACAGTCAACCCACCAAGTATAGGTATAAGTCGAGAGTCTCTTACCCAAGTAGGAGGTAGGAGTCTTGAAGGGATGATGTCCATTGGACTTATAAAATAAAGAAAAAGGGGTCACAAAGGATCCACAGTTCTTAGAGAGAAAATAAGATGGGAAAGTTAGGCATAGAATGATCCTTATCTGATATGGAAGGAAGGAGTCAGCGTCCTGTCAGACCTGTAAAACAAAGAAAATTAGGTTAATATGGAGAAAATGCAGTAGCAAGAGCAGAAACAGAGAACTGAGAGATAGGAGAGGTATAGGACAGCACAGAAGTAAGGAAAAAGGAACATTTAGAATTAAACATTACGGTTTGGTGAAAGTTGGAAAATAGACACGTGGAGAAAGGAAATAAAAATAGGAAAGAGTAGAGAAAATGTTAGTTGTAGAGAGGTTCAGCTAAAAACTCTAGTGCTCTGGACAGTCCAAGTGGACTAGTGGAGCATCTTTTGGGCTAATGGCCCAGCTTAAATGAAATGGAGAAAGGGAAAGAAGAATTCACACTAAGCCGAAGCTTGTTTCCGGGTGCGATCTGAGAGCACAAGGAAGTTAAGTGACTTACTCAGGGTCGCACAGTATATTAGTGGGAGTCAAATCCAATTCTCCAGGTTTGCAGCTCAGTGCCCTAAACCACAGTGATATACTGCCTCTTAAAAAATAAAGTTTGCAGTGGTGGTCCTGTGGGCTAGGAATGCCCTAGGAGGCCTGATCCCTAGAACTGGTAGCCCATGTGGGCTAGTGGGCTAGTTCCCTAGAAGCCAGTGGCCAATGATGTTAAACAAAATTAGAACCCCTCCCTGGGGTCTGGGGGTTCCCAGGACCCAGATTTTGTGTTGGAAAGCAGGGAGGAGAGTAAAGGAGGAGGACAAGCTGGGGCTGTTGCAGCAGCCATCCCTGTAGTGTGACCAGGCTAAAAGTGAATGTGCTTGCAGGCCTGATTTATGGTGGGACTCCATACTCCACATTCTGTGAATACCATACCCCTCAACGGCCCCAGTGACTGTGAGGGACATCCCTCATTTTACCCCTCAAAACTGCTCTGTTCCATATCCATTCCTCATGGAAAACATGCTGCACACACCTGCAAATTTAGACTTTATGGTAGATAATTAATTCTCACGTGCTAATATTTGTACAAATACAATGGTTTCCACTGTGTTTTGAGCTTGTATCTCCATGTTTCAGGATGTGTCCCTCATTATGATTTTTCCCCCCATACTTTATGCTCCTTTTCCCTTGCTGCCACCTTCCAACCGACCCTCCCAGCTCCATCACCTTACTCATCTGGGACTTACCATGTGCCGGCATCTTCTGCCACATGACTTATTGTGTGTGCCCAGCCACTGTTGTAGAGTCTGTGGGGGGGTTGGTCTTTATCCTGCCTCCTGGGGGGGTCCCCAATTTTACTCCCCTTAGTTTTCCCCTGGGGCCTCAGCCATTCATGGCCGTGCATGCACCGACACTGACAACAGTCCACCCAGCCTAGTGCCAGCCGCCTCAGTGGCTGACGCTGTCATCGAGTCTCCACTTGGTGGCAACAAAGAGCCAGGGAGGCCTACCACCCCAATCTGGGAGAGGAGAGCTGCCTGGTGGCCGCCCTATATGCTCCCAGTCTTCCCCCACCCGGCCGACCACCGACAACCTGTATTACACAGGTCACTGGTGTGGTGAGAGGTAAGGTGTCCAGTGCCTCAGCCCTCTGCGACACTAGGCCAGCTATTATCCCTTGATTTTGAGCATCCGTGTCCCTCATTTCAGTGACAAAGGGTGAGGTAAAGTGCATACTTCCAGGGCCCTACTCAGCACACAGAGTGCTGAGCATGGCCATAGTGTGACCATGCCCTGCAGGCCCTGACCCAATCATTTGCATAGATGCATGGACCAGGTTGGGAAAGGCCCTCCTACCCCCAGCAGCTACAGGTTCCCTCAGCCACCCTTCCCTGGCAGCTACAGGTTCTCTTGGCTCCCCTCCTCCTGGCAGCCACAGGCTCCCTCAGCCTTCCTTTCCCCAGCAGCCACATGCTCCCTTGACTCCCTTCACCCTGCAACCTTAGGCTCCCATTGGTCTCCCTTCACACGGCAGCCACAAGCTCTCTCAGCCCCCCTCCCCTCAGCAGCCACAGGCTTTTTTGGCCCCCCTCCCTCGGCAGCCACAGGCTTCCTTCCCCTTTCCACTGGCAGTCACAGGTTCCCTTGCCCCCGACAGCCACATGTTCCGCCAAACCACCTGGCTCCTCTAACCCCCAGACTCCTCCAATACAATCCAGCTCCCTTCAATCCCCCTGCTCCCTCCAGTCTTCTTCCAATCCCCACCCCTGCTCCTCCCACCCCTCCTGGCTCCTCTCCAACTCCTCCCCGGCTCCCTCCAATCCTCCCCTGGCTCCTCCAGTCTCCCCCAGCTCCCTCCAGTCTCCCCCAGCTCCCTCCAATCCCCCCCACCCTCCAATCCCTCGGCTCCTCCAATCCCTGACTCTCCAATCCCCCACTCTCCCTCACTGCCTTAGAGTTCTTTTGTGAAATAAGCGTGTTTCTAACATATTAACCAATGTGTGTCCCTTTATGAAAGTGTAACCTGGGTGCCGTGTACTCAACAGGTTACAAGCCCCTGCCTTCTGGGCTCTAACAAGGTTGAGGAGCCTGGGTTCTAATTTTCCTTAAACGGGGGTTCCTTCCCAAAATGATAACAGTTTATGCAGTGCCTCCACCTAGAGTAGAAGAATAAGTGGACCAGTTGACAAGCTAGTACAACCCCCTGGGATGTTAAGCCTACCCCTTCCCCACCCAGGTGTCCCACACATTGATTACTAAATAATTATAAGATTTCAATAAACATGTAATTATTGACTGTGGCTAATAATATAGACACGAGTCAGATTTATAAAAATCAAAGAGTAGCTGTTTATTGGGGTAAGGGGATGAGGGATAAAATCACAAGGAATCAAACTTTAGTCAGTTGGTTCACTTGCAATTTGCATTAACCACCCTTTACACTGTTCAAATCAGATGTGCATTGTCCCAGATTAAAACATTAGTATGCATGGCATTTGATATCTCAAACAATAAAGTCTAATGTCCCACCAGCATTTGTCAAGTGCAGATTATAACTTCCTATCTGTCTTGCTGCATAGACCATAATACACCCAACTGGTACCACTACCCAGTTAGTTAGATAGGAGCCCCAACACTCTATCTTCACTGGGTACCCAGCCGTTAAAGTGTTGCAGACCTGATGACATGGCAACTGGGTGGCCAGCACTGGTGCACCTTTAAACAAATGATTAATTTTAAATCAAACCCCACAGGCCATGCAGTTGCAAAAATGGCTAGTCTATTCAAAAACCCTTGCAAATTGTAACTCCAGGCTCAATGGCCAAACAGGTTAACTCTGAAGAAACTATATACAGTCCCCAGGTTGCAGGGATAACCCTGAAGTTACTCACAGTTCTGTAGACAACAGTCTCTGGATCTTTCAAATGGAAGATTGATGTAGCCGTTGCTCTCTTGGGACTGCAGCTCTGGGACACATTCTGGTCTGGAACTTAGACGTGGGCTTGGCAGGCAGGCAGACTTCATAGCTGACTTGCTTGCCTTGGATAAAGCCTGTGGTCAGGTGAAGCATTAGAAGGTTATTTTCTGCTCTCCGGGACCATTGGGTTGTTTTATCTTATCCTGAATAACTTTGGAAAAGCTATTTGCATGAACTGAAGTGTGGTGTTCCAACTTATATGGTGTGTGATGGTGAGTGCCATGACTTTTTGTTTTTCTTGAATACAACTCGTCACTAAGCACCCTGTGCCTTGGTGTGGCTCTGCATGATACATAGCAGGTCAGGTCAATAGCTGGTTGTTCAATCCAGTTATCAGTAAGTCTCATTAGTATGTTGAATGTTCACTCGACAGCTGATTGGTCACTAAAAGGGCACCAAAGAGAGTACAGTCCCTTTTCCCAGCAGACATAGCTCAGGACCTTTTAGGACCCCTTGACCTTCGATTGGCTGAAATATAAGGGCAAAGTAGCAATGTGGTGGCTAGCAGTCCCAGTTATGTTATAGTTCAAACTCCAAAGTCCTTTTTAAACAAAATACAACATTTCTACATTCACAATTACTTTTGCCCAATTGGCACACTTGTGCTCTGCTAGCCGATGGCTAATTCACATGGATTACCATTTCAGGCTCCCAGTCGGGAGTTCTTATACACATGGCCCCCCCCCCCGATTCATTCAGACAGTAATGGAGGGCTCGCAGGCTCTTGTTTCTTAAAAGTGCCTGGCGCCAATTGCAGGAGCCCACATACACTTTATTCAGAAGATGCTCCCCTTGTGCCTCCAGACCCCCAAAACTGACTGTTTTGATGTTGGGGCTGGAGCACAGCCAGGGAGCAGATGCACTAGAGCCCCAAGGAACAGCTTTACGTTACAGCCTGAGCCACATGGAGTGGCTTTCACTACAGAGTGCGATAGCTCTTCACAGCATCCGAGCCGACCTGCCAGCTCACACATTCAAGGTGCACAAAACAGTTGTGCAGGATTGTGCATGGACTTCTGCCACACAGGCAGCTTCAGGTTTAAAAATAGAGCACCCCTCCGACACCCCATTGGACTTAAAGGCAGGGGCCGTCAGGGGCAAGCAACGGGACCCCAAGGATCCAGGTCTCGATGGGAGGGTGGACACACACAGACACACACACACATATGGAGATGACTCAAGGTGTGCCCCCACCAGTGGTGGTGGTGGGGTTACACTAGTTTAAAGAGTGGTACAAAAGCATGTATTACCTCTAATATGGTCAAAGGTTTATTAGGGCAAAGAGAACACTCAGCACTCACTGAATTGTTTTTAATCCCCCACCGCGGCCCTATGTTAATGACATCAAGATGTGTGACGTCTGTTTAACATGTGTGGTGCTGAAACCAGCGACAAGGTTGCATAGCAACCATGTACAAAAGCACTTGCGAATACTACGAGGTGTTTGGGGCCTCAGCACTGAAATGTTCAAACAAAAGCAGTATTGGGGATTCAGCTAGGTGAAATGAGCACCTTAAAATACCACAGTAATCCATCAAACATTAATACAGGCTATTTAAAAACTACAAGAAAATTTGCCATTTAGTATAATTCACTAGACAGATTGTTACTATACATATATCATGAAAAGTGGGAGAATGGATCTGCCCCCATGCTGATAATTTTTTTTTTTTTTTACTTTTTTTTTTCCCTCCGATCACGGCCCCATGAAGCTTCTCTCAGGCAGCCTGATCCTTGTCCTGCCCAACCTGAAGCCTCTCCGACCTGTACCTCCTCTGTCCCCCCCACCTCATGGCCAGCACCCCCAATTTAACCCCCTGGGGTGGGTCGCCCTCTTCTCTTGGGCTCACTTACTAGTCAGACTCTGGCCGCAAGGCAGGGCCCTGTGGGGGAGGACCTGAAGGTCAGTTGGAGCAGGCCCGGCAAGGGGCATGGGGGACAGGTGCCATCGCCTCTCCATGGTGCCGTTGTTTTTCCCTGTTCTGTGTGGAACCTCTCCCCTTCCTGCGTGGTGCACATAGACATGCCTGGCACACGGCAACCCTGCCAGCATCGACCACACTAGAGTATGTGCATATCTGGTTGCTGTAGTGCCCCCGGCCTCCACCGGGGACACTAGCGCAATGGGGCATCCCTCCCCACCCGGGAAGGTGAGCACCACTAGGGAACTCATCCTCAACCCTCCCCAGCCACCCCTGGTGGCCTGAGCTCGCTCCCGAAACCCAGGTTGCTGGAGTGGTACGAAGTGTGGCATCCAGCGCCTCAACCCTCAGCGCCACCAGGCCGGTCTTTGATAATTGTTTAAAGCTAAAGGTTCATGAGGTGTGATTTCATAAACCAGTGTACCAACTCATTTGATTTGTGATTGAAATATCATTCTCCGTTTTCACCAATGTAAGTTAATTATACCAGATTGAGTGTTTCTATTTATCGTGACTGCACACAAAAAAGGTTTTCATACTGCTAGAGAGCAGGTGTAAATGCATCAGGATTTAGGAACTGTCTAAGCCCAAAATTTCAGATGTTGCAAAATTAATATTTGATTTCAACATGCATTCCTAAAATGTTCCTTATGTCCACACCAGAAAAGAATCTCAGACAGTGTAACCCAGATGATCATTTCTGAGATAATATTTTACAGATTGTCTCTCATCCTAATTAAAGGACTCGTTAATTACAATCCCAATTACCCTAATTAAATCTAGTTCATTAAAATCCTATTTATCCTAATTAAAGGACGAGTCTGCTGTTAACCTCACAGCACCATGGTTTATGTGGGTCCACCTAGCCAGTTCGACAACAAAGTTGTCGAATTCCACCACAAAGACAGGACTTTGCCGATGGTGACCACATTGCTTGGCAAATCTGTTGACGGATGGCCACAGCTCCCCAGGCATCAGGGCACTTTCCTGTTGTTTGCGGGGGCTGTGCTCCCACCCACCCCAGATCTATGTATATATGTATATCTAACTCTGGGTGAGGGGGTCATGGGGTGAGCGGGCCAAACCCGGGAGTTGATAAATCTGTTCATTGCTCCGACAACCCAGTTGACATTGTGGGCGTTGAACAGGCTGTGTCACTGTGGGGGATTTGATGGTATACCAGTTTATCAAAATCAAAGTCAAATTTTATTTATAAAAGGTGCTTTTCCAAAACCAAAGTGCCTGTACAATACATTGCTAAAAAAAAAATCTTCGGATTAAAATCCCAAATCATAAAATTCTAAATTCATGTTAAAATCAAGTCATGTCAGGAAATGGTAGTTCAAATAAATAAGTCTTCAATGCAGACTTAAAGGATGCAGTGGACAGGCACTCCCTCACCCGACAAGGTAAAGAGTTCCACAGGGTTTTGGCCATAAAAGCAAATGTTCTGGCCCCCAAGGTCTTCAAATGGACCCTGGAAACCTCTAGCAATCCCTCATCAGCAGACTGGAGCGGGCGGAGGGGGCGGTAGGGACAAAGGAGATCTTGTAAATAATGCAGTCCCTGTTCATGTAGGGCCTTATAGGTCAGCAACGCAACCTTGAAGGTGATTCTCCACCGCACCGGCAGCCAGTGCAGTTCATGGCGCACAGGCGTAGTATGACTTGCTTTTGATGAGATAGTCAACTGCCTGGCAGCCATGTCCTGCACCAGCTGCAGGTGGTGGACATTCACCCCGAGGAGCCCTAGGTATAGAGCATTGCAATAGTCAACAATGATTGTGCTCACCATGACAACAGGCTGTGATATTAAACTCCTAATTGTGGAAGGGCTGGAAGGAGAGGTCTGCCTGTTTGCAGATAACACCAAGATCTGCAACAGGGTGGATACTCCAGAAGGGGTAAAGAAAATGAGAAGGGACCTGAGGAAGCTTGAAAAATGATCTGAGGTATGGCAACTGAGGTTCAATGCAGAGAAGTGCAAAACAATGCACCTGGGAAGAGGGTATCCTGGGGACAGCTACAGGATTGGGCAGGTGCTGACGATCAATAAGCAAGAAAGGGACTCGGGGGTTATAATTTCTGATGACCTAAAGGTGTCAAAGCAGAGTACAAAGGCTACAGGGAGGGCCAGTGGCATGCTGGGGTGCATAGGCAGAGGTATGACTAGCAGAAGGCTGGAGGTATTGATGCCATTGTATAAAACACTAGTGAGGCCTCACCTAGAGTAACGTATGCAATTCTGGAGGCCACACCTTTGCAAGGACATTGACAGGGTGGAGGCAGTCCAGAGAAGGGCAACCAAGTTGCACAGGGTTTGCAACACAGATCATATGAGGAGAGATTGAGGAACCTCAATATGTACTCACTGGAGGAAAGGAGGGAGCTTTGGTTATACTGTGATCCAATACACTCCCCCATCTGGGTAAATTTAGAAAAAGATCTGTCCAAAACATTTCATCCTGCCAAGCTTCTATACAATACCCTAACTCCTTCACAACTACATTTTAAGACTATCAGTATCACCAGGAAAGCATGGCAACACTGTTTAGCTCAATGCTTAGGAACCAATAAGACACTACCACCCCTAGAACTGATGCCAATATGGGACAATAACTTTATTTCAGGTGATGGCTCCCCGCTAAACTGGCACGCATGGATTAAGAAGAAAATCTGGTTCATTAAACACCTTTTGGATCTGATTACTGGCATATTTAAATCCTTTGAACAGATAAAGAGAGAATACTCAATCTCTTGTAAAGACTTTTGGTGTTACTTACAGATTAGAAGTTCCCTATCTACATTATTAGACTCCTCAATGAAAGTGCCAAACAACGCTATCACAAAAACCATAAACAGGTGGAAATCCAAAGGTAAGGGTAAAGCAGGCCTCATATACCATAACACTTTCTGAAATTCTAAATTTTTTATTGATTTTAATAAAGGAAACAGTATACAAAATAAGGTACATACTCAAGGGGTGACATTCGGAAAACCTAGACAAAACTAACAAACAATTCCCCTCTGCCTCCCCCCCTGCTACCTTCACAGTTCCCCTCCCCTCCCCCCAGGAGTGTGCCTCTATAAAAGGTTGGAAAAAAAACAGGAGCAAAAATACAGTAATGACAGTAACACCATAGGGAGTTAAGGCACATGTGACTATCGGTATTCTTACTTTAGGTATAGAGCATATAGTTTGCCCCATTTTTTGACAAAGGAAGCCAAGTTATTGTGAGAACTAGCAATCAAGCGCTCTGTTCTAAAACATACAGATAAGTCATTTAACCATTCAACACAGGAGATAACCAGTTGATCCATCCAGTGTTTGAGTACAAGCTTTTTGACTATAATAGCTATTAATGCCATGTGGAATCTGTGTTCTTTAACCTTAATACTGAAATACATGCCCATAATACAGATTTCTATAATGGAAAGGTCTTCCAAACCCAACAGGGGATCTAATTTAGATTGAATTGCTTGCCAAACAGGGGCCACTTTTTCACAATACCAGAAGATATGCCTGAGATTCACTTTTGCTTTGCCACACTTAGTACAAGTGGGATATGGAAGTCTGTCCAGTTTAGCCAATCTGATGGGAGTATAATACATATTGCTCAGAATATGGTACTGGGTGAGTCTAAGTCTATCCTGAGTATGGTAAATATAGAGGTCCCTCCAGATTTGAGCCCAATTAGG
The DNA here is from genome assembly GCA_016271365.2 of Neoceratodus forsteri. Lineage (NCBI taxonomy): Eukaryota > Metazoa > Chordata > Ceratodontiformes > Ceratodontidae > Neoceratodus > Neoceratodus forsteri. The sequence goes on from JADMNL010000033.1 coordinate 33,597,164, forward strand.
GGTTAAATCCGGCAATAGGGAGTTCCAAACCTGTGATCTTGGGAAGGGATTGGGGCAGTTTTTGGTTAAGAGGAAAGCATATGTCGTAGAAATACAGTGGGGCTTCGAAGAGTATTCCATCAACTGAGTTAAGATGGGCCAGAGAGGTCCAGGGAGTGACACTGAAGGAGTTACCTATAAGATGTCTTAGTTGAAAAACCTTGAAGATTTGATTCCTCAGGATACAAAATTTTGTGAGAATTTTGGGGGAAGAAAGAAAATTGTCCTGTGAGAAGAAACCTTCCACTCGGACCCCTTGGAGTTGTGGGAGCCAATGAGCAGAAAGGCAAGAGCCACCTATCTTTACACTGGGGTTTGAAAGAAGTGGTTGGCCAAAGTCGTGTTTTAGGGATATCTTGAAAAAGGTACAACTATGCAAGAGGACCTTAATGGAAGTATTGATAACCGCATTTTGTAGTGAGGCTGGCAATGTTGATCTTAACAGATAAAAGATGATAGAGGGGTCCAGACCATATGACCTCAAAAGGCTGTTCTCCATTTGAAGCCAAATGGGACTATAATCTGTATCACTGAGAGTCATCTCCCAGATTTGGTTAAATGGCTCGCCTAACAGTACAGAAGAAAATTGGGAAGACAAAGACCTCCTAATTCCTTAGGCAGATGGAGTTTAAGGAAAGCATGATGGGGACGCTTGCCTAACCAAATAAATTTTGAGATGATGGAGTGTATATGTTGAAAGAAGGATAATGGGAGCCAGAGATTCAGCAAGCTTAAAGGATAAAGAATGCAGGGAAGAACATTCATTTTGACAATGCTTATTCAATCCCATAGTGATAAAGGCAGATTGGTCCATCTCTGTAGATCTTGCTGTATTGTAACCACTAAATTATCAAGGTTTAATTTCTTGGTTTTAATGGGGTCACTGGTTAGGTATATGCCTAGGTATTTAATTGACTGAGGGGACCATTTCATACCCAAATGAGTGAACTCAGATTTCAAAGTAAAGCTATTCAGTGAGATGATCTCCGTTTTGGTGAGCTTTAGCTTATAGCTAGATAAGCAATCATATTGGCCAATAACTTCCAGGGTGTGTTCTAGGGAGGATACCAGTTGTTCTAAGTGAAGGAGAATGTCATCAGCAGAGACTTACGGTTTGATTATGAATTGGAATACCTCTAATCTGGGGTGACCGTTTAATGTGAAGAAGAAGAGGTTCCAAATAAAGATTAAAAAGGAAGGGTGAGAGAGGGCAACCTTGTCTGGTACCAGTAAATAAAGAAAATCTGGCAGAGAAAACACCATTATAATAAATCTTGGCCGAGGGTGAAGAGTAAACCAATTGTATCCTTTGTATGAATGGGAGAGGGAAGTCCATTTTCTTTAATGTTATCCAGTGAAACTCCCAGTCCACTCTGTCGAAGGCTTTTTTGGCATCTAGGGAGATCAGCACCATAGGAGACTGGGAGGATTGGGCCTCATGAAACACATGCACGAGTGTCCTGAGATGGTCAGCAGAGGAGTGCCCAGGCACAAATCCAACTTGTTCAGCACTCAAAAGATGAGTCCATAGTGATTTAATCCGGAATGAGAGAATTTTGTTTAAGATTTGAATGTCACAGTTGAGAAGCAAAATTGGCCAATAACTAGTTGGATCAAGATGGGACTTGTCTGGTTTGAGTAAGAGGATAATTGTGGCTTCCAATAATGTTGGATCTAGTGTGTCAGCCTTGAACATGTAATTGTATAAGTTGAGAAGTAGGGGAGCTAATTCGTTGGAGAAAGTTTTATAGAAATTGAAGGGAAATCCATCAGGTCCAAGTGCTTTTTCTAAGGAAAGACTATTAATAGCCCCCACTATTTCAGTGAGAGTAATTGGAGAGATTAAAAAAGTTTGAAGGAGATTAGGTAGACAGGGGAGTTTGAGGAAGTCTAGATAGGCGTCTATTGCCTAGGGTGATACTGGGGAAGGTTTTTTCCCCATAAAGCGTATGATAAAAGGTCTTGAAAACATGGACAATGTCACAGGGCATAGTTTTAGAGGAGCCATCCGGGCCTGTATGGAGGGAATTAACTGGGAACTCTCTAGTTTGCATAATCATAAGGCTAGCAGTCTCCCCGCCTTCTAACTCTGATCTACATATTTGGCTTTGGTCCTTAAGAGGGCAAATTCTGCTTTTTCCCTCATCAAGTCTGCATATTCATTTTTTAGAGCTAGCAGCGATTCTAGGGAGGCCGGGGATGTGGTAGAAGATGGAGAGTTTTCCATCACTGTAATCTGGTTTAATAGATATAGTGCTCTAGCTTCCCTCAGTCTTTTCCTCCTAGAGGCTATCTTGATAAACTCCCCCCAGAGATAACATTTAAGTGTGCACCATACTGAATCCTCTCTTTGTATAGAGTTTCTATTAAGCTCCATAAAAGAGGGGATTAGTGATTTTATGTGAGAAACAGTGGAATGCTCTTTTAACAGTTGTGTGTTCAACCTCCAGGCTGTGTCTTTCTGAATGTTTGGATCAGGGGAGAGTACCAACCATGCCACTGAGTGGCTGGATATGACGATGAGTTCTATTCCAGCTTAGCAGAGGCTGGACATGAGAGTAAGACAAATTAGGATGTAATCTAATCTTGACCAGGATTGATGTACATTTGAATAGAATGTGTATAGCTGGTGAGAAGGGTTCAGGATACGCCATGGGTCGCATATGCCTAACATATCTATTAAGTCAGTCAGTGCATTCTGGGAGGGGGAAGGAGGTTTTAATGGTCTGTAGGATCTATCCAGGTCCTGAGTTGGTGGTATATTCCAATCCCCCCAAAATCAATGGGGAAGGCAGGAATGTTGCAATTCTATTAGCTAATTCCGTTAAGAATCCCGTGTCACCTCCCACAGGACCGTATATAGAACGCAAGACCATTGTAGCGTTATTTAGTGTCCCCTTGACTAAAATAAATTTACCATTTGGGTCTGTGATGGTCGTGTCTGCCTGAAAGGGAATATTTCCTTTTATTAAGATAGCCACCCCTCAACTTGATGAAGAATCACCCGCTGTGAAAATTTGTGAAACCCCCTGCCTGCGTAACCAGATTGATTCCGTGACTAGCATATGGGTTTCTTGAAGCAAAATAATTCCGGCATTGAGAAGGGCACAGAATTTGATACCTTTTCGATAAATCTCTAACTCCTGTAGCATTCCATGTGACAGTTTTAACTGGGTTACTAGCCATTGTCGTCAGAAACAGGTAACAACCAGTAGCCAACAATTGGTGCATAGTCCAATGCCCCATGGCACACTCCACCCCTTCCCACCCAACCCCACCTCCCCTCCTCCCCCATAACTACGAAACTAGGAAAGTAAAATTCCCACCCGGAAATTATTATTATGGTAACTAAAGCATAACTTTTCCCTAGAACACATAACTGAAGGCTAACTAATGCAGTCAGTATAAGTATGGCTATCAACAAGTCATATGGAAACCTACCTTCCCCCCCTTAATAAAACCCCACAACTATGTATACTAGACCTCCTACATAAAATCATATCAAGTCTGAACCTATAAAGAAACTTATTGGGAGGCCGTCCCCAGATGGCAATCATTCTCTCTCTGATATAAAGGAATGAATGAGACGTTTGCACTAGCAGACCCCAAAATACTGAAACTGTCAGCTGAACTGATGGGTATCGTGTGCAAATGAAGATGAGATAAGCAAGGAAAATAAAGCCATCTCCCCCCGGAACTGGTACATTATGCAGCTCTACCTTGAGCCTGCGCCATCTAGGAGCCCCGCACCACACCACCCACCTCCCTTATGTGTCCTACTCCTTCCAGTAACAATTAGTCATTATATTACTGTGATTATATTGGAAAAAATGCAACCATCAGAAACGCCCTTTGGATGTACTCCATCCGAAACTAAGCTGAATAAAACAAAAGGTAACACCCCTTAACTTAAATTGAGTTAGTGGGGTTTCAGGGAGCCCATTGGTGAGTCCGCATGGCACACCCTTGATACCTAACTGTCCCCGTAGGTCTCCAAATAATTCCACTCTGGAGCTAAAAAAATTCAGGCCTTAAAAGAAACCCCCAGTAGTTGAAAAGAAACAGCTTGCAATCTCCATTAAAAGTTTAACATACAGCCATTATTGGTGAGTCACTGCAGCCTTAATCTAATATCTTGTATCCAACCATAAATCTATATATAAAAACAAAGGGATTATCCCATCTAGTGTGACTAACTTAAGGAAGCAAAAACAGTTACTTGCAGGAGGTAAACAGTCCCAGTTCCACTGGTAGTCTTAGCCTGAGGACCTAGAAGGGGGAAGAGGTAAGGAGGGTACCTGAATTGCTCCTCACCTAAAAGCGACCCCTTGAAACCACCCCTTGCAATTTGGTTCCAGCAACAGATTAAGAGGAGACCACGGCGATTCTCTGGTCTAGGGTTGCAGTCTAAACAGCACCATCAAGGCCTAAGCGGTCGATTACCCTCCCGGCTTTATCCCGATGGGAGTAGGAAAAAACATTCAAGCCTCAACAGGTAAATCCCATTTTAAAAGCCCCTTAACCTCAGCTATTAAGCTCAGCAAGTATCATGTGCTACATGTTCAGCCCATTTTGAAAAGATTAGGCAGTCTAATGGTTAGATCTGATGATGCCTGAGCTGGGGAGTCGCATGAGATCCATGAGCCTTCCACTGAAACTTGAAGCCTCGCTGGGTACTGCATCTTGAAGGGGATGCCTGCCGCAGTCAGTTTGCTAACTGTGGGATGGAATGCTGAGCACTTCTGGCGTATTTCAAAAGGCAAGTCCTGTGTAATTCGAAGAGTTGTATTTTCCCAGGTGACTTTTTTTGTAGCTCCTTTATTTTCGAGAGAACTTGTTGCTTCTCGACAAAGCTCAAGAATTTTAAAATAATTGGTCGGGGGGGCTCCTGGCGGGGGTCTCGGTCTGACAGATGATCAGCTCTTTCAATTTGGTAGTTAGGATTAAGTGGGGAAGGGCCCGTGACTTTTTGGAGAAACTTCTGCAAGAAGATTATAATATTTGTCCCTTCCCCAGACTCCGGTAGACCAATAATCAGGATGTTATTCTGTCTACTTCTTCTTTCCAGGTCTTCAGTTTTTAATTGTAATTTATGTATTTGCTGGTGGAGATGTGTTATTTCTAGCTCTGTTTTATCCCTCCATTTCTCCAAGGACACCGAGTGAGCTTCAGTGTCACTCACCCTCCTCATGAGGCCAATAAGATCGCTGTGGAGAGATTTTTACTCCGTCGATATATCTGAAAGTGTTTCTCTGAAGGGCATGAGTTCTTGCAAGAAGTAGTCCTCAGTTAGGGGAATTGCTGCAGAAGCTGAGGGATTCAGTTTGCTGGTTACAGCTCCTTGAGCTCGTGGCTTTTTTGGCATTCTCAGGGGTAGCAGGCGGCGTGTGCTTAATCGGGGCCTGCCTCATATCAGCGTCCATTGCGGCGATTGGAGCCAAATGCGATGCAAAAACTCTGTAAAACTGATCGCTGAAGGCAGGAGAGCTTTGCTTAAGGTTATATTGTAAAACTTCCCCCGATTTAGGTATTTTAAAGAGGTGGCGAGAGGTGAAGTGCAGGAGCTCCAGATCAGTGCTGCTGCTAGGTTCCCTGCATCACGTGATCTCCTCATATACCATACCTTATTATTATCCTCTCAACCTGAAGAATTGGCAGAAACATGTAGAATTTGGACCCAGGAAATAAAGGAGGATATCACACCCCAGGAATGGTCTACTGCTTTTGTTCATGCTAATACTGTAAGCAGGGACATAAAAAGCAAAGTGATAAAAAATAAAATTATTTGTAGGTGGTATCAAACACCGAAAGTGTTGCATGATAAAGGACTACTGTCAACATTGCTTTGCTAGCATTGTAACCTTCAGGAAGACAATCTAACACATATACTGTGGTCCTGTCCCAAATTATCTTTGTTTTGGAAACATGTTCAATCAACTTGTTCCAAGGTTACCTCCTGTTCCATCCCAAATACACCCAAACTGGTACTGATGGGCAACTTTCCCCCCACCTGTGATTTCAACAACGCACACCAGGACTGGACCCGCATTACCTTCATTGAAGCAAAGAGATTGATCCTAATGAATTGGAGGTCCACCAAACTTCCCACCCTAGATTTGTGGATTGAGTCTCTGAATGCTTTGGCCACAAATGAACATCTTTTCACACTTTGCTTTGGGCAAAATGGTACTGTACGATGGAAACTGGAATAAATATTTGTCTTCACATCTTTGTCAAACTGACACCTTGGTTGCTTAAGTACCAAATCATTTGGATCACCCTAAGTATAAGATCTTTGAATTTATAGTCTTTATTTTAAGACAAGTATACGCTTGAGTTACATCTAAGATAGGTTTATTATTATTGTTATTGACCCTATTATGTATTAGCTTCAATGATCATTTTATTAACTTTGTTTAGTTCCCCAATAGGTAATCCTTGACTGTTGCTTTTGTTCTTTCGATGTTGTAAATTGTAAACTTAAGACTTAAAAATTTTGAATACAAAATAAAGGAAAGGAGGGAGCGGGGGAACATGATAGAAACATTCAAGTACCTCAAGGGCATAAACAGGGTACAGGGGGGACATCTTCCAATGTAGAAGGGGTACAAGGACGTGGGGACATGATATGAAATTGGAGGGGGGGCAGGTTAAGAGGAAATGTGAGAACGTTTTTCTTCACAGAAAGGGCCATTTGGGGGACCCTTTCGATGGGGCTTGCACCAAATCTTTGATGCTAGCTACAGTAACAGAAGGAAACTGTTGCAATAGCTCCAGATGTATTAACATTGGGTGCCATTGCATCAAAGAAGTTTGGTGCAGTTCATCAAAAAATGGGGTAGATACAGGGCTTGACACCCTTCAAAAGTCGAACCCAGGGTGTGCATTATGGAGATATACTCTCATGCCTCATGTGCATTGTTAGGCATGAGGCACATCTGAGTGCTGGTAAATGCACCTGAGAAGTGCAATTATATCACCATAATGGCACGCCGCGGTGTGTCTTATTGCATTTATAAAATGGCATTTCAATACTTGACATGAATGAGTATAAGAAGAAATTATTTTAAAAAGATAAACAATAAGACCTTTCATCGAAATATAATTCCATAATAACTCTGAAGACACATAATAGTCCATATTCTGGTAAGGGGGGGTTAGCAAAAAACAATAAAAAAATGAAAATCATGTGTGCTGCTTGCCTCATTTGCATTTTTAAATCAAGACATGTACAGTATTTTAATGGAAACGCATTCAAAACATGGAACCTACCATGTTGTTTTATTCGGGGGGGGGGCACTTGAAAACACCCATATATGATTCAGATGTATGCGCTTTTATGAACATTATGGATGTATTTAATCAGTTTGGATCTGCCAATGCAAATGTATTTTTCCCAGCCTTTTTCTTTGCTTATATGCTATTATTGCCTCCTTTATCATGTTTCTTTTGTGTCAGTCTTTCCCCATATTCGAAAAAATTTAATGTTTACCATGGAATAAAGGAATTCAAAATTCTGCACAATTCCACTGGCACAATGTTCCTCTACCAACATACTGTTCTGTACACACACACAACAAAGGTCTCATATTGAGCCAGAGCCTCAGTTTTATCTCTGTCGGAGTAAGCAGCACAGATTTCCTTTATACGCAGGTAAAGCGAGAAGGAGGATTTTTTTATTGTCAGCAATGGAACAATTGTACTGAAAACTATGAACAATTTTGTTTTTAATGTGTTTATGTGTATGAGAGTGTGATGATCATGGAAACATTTAATTATTTTTTATTTGAGGTAGTTTTATTTTTAGGGCCTAGCTGAAGGTATTTTAGTGTGTAAAGGTATCGGCCATGTTTGTGATGTAAGATCAGTTCTGGTTGTAGGTGGACTGACTTGCTCATTGTGTGATGTGGCTACTAACAAATCTGCAAATAGTCCAAAGGGTCACTGTGTGCTCAGAAAGCAGAGATGCTCTTCCTGAAGTGGCTACTTTTCCAGCTGAAAGCAAACAAAGGTGGAGGGCATTCGAAAAAGCACAGCAGACTGTTCATTTGAAGGCATTAAAGGTACACATACCTCATTTATTTTGAGCAAAAACAAGAGGTTAGAAGTCCAAAGCAACAGATTGCAACATATTGCTGCACACCACAGAGAAATCACCCTCTAATATCCCAGCAGCTTTGAGCCACACTGGCTCTTCCTCAGATGGCGGAGCTTAGCTGTTGACCAATGCAATTTATACAGGGCTGTTAAAGACACACCAGGCATTTGATTGAAAAGCACAGTTCAACCACTATTCCATCACCTAGCTCCTGTCTGTCACCTGCTTGATGGATTGAGGCCAATGGGAAAGAGGCAGTGGCTGGAGAAAACTCAAGATTGTTGCTGAGATCCAGAGTGGTGAAGCCAGTCCTGGAATGCTGTGGGTGAGTGGCGGAGGCTAAGGTGGCTGGTGGCTGGCCTTCACAACTTCCTATGGTAAAGCTGGATGCTGGTGTCCCATAGTGGCTGGCTTAGAGGGACCATGCTGGTCTTTTGCTTGAAAAGCCTAATTCAAGCTCTGCTCTTCCCCCTAGCTTCTGCCTGCCACCCAAGTGGAGAGGAGCTGGGTGACTGGAGGAAGTCTGAGGTGGTCACCGAGTTGAAAGGAGGTGAAGCTGATCCTGGAGTGCTGCGGTGAACAGTGAGGTGTGCAAGGCGGAGGTGGCAGCTGGCCTTCACAACTCCTTATGGTGCTCCCAGATTATGGTGTCCGATTGTTTATTTATTTGTTTATGTATTTATTTATTTCATAACTAGGATTACAATTTCCTTTGAAACAGAGGTTCTTTTACAAAGGTTCCACGTCAAGCGATGTAAACAATGTTAGAACAATAGACAAAGAAAGGAACAATTTAACCTAATATACAATAAGACAGAGTGCAGAAGTCAAGACAACAAATTATCAAGGTGAATTCCTGGTAGAAGAAACATAAGTTACAATGGTGTCCTGTGAGAAACAGTTTAACATAAATAAATAGCCATTTCAGAGTACATGAGTGCTAAATAAGTGATGCAGTCCAAAAGCAGACTTTGTCAAACTAACAGTTAATAGAAAAGGTAGAGAGGAGAGGGTCTAGAGGAGAAAAGGTGAGGGGGGAGGCAGAGGGGGCAGGGGAAGGTGGAGGGGGTAATAGCAGTAGGGAGGGGAATAGGGCATGATGGGGAGGGGCGTAGGGAGGCAGGACCAGTACAAGAGATTAAAGGGGACAGTCACACTTACTAAGATAATAGCTGGCTTGGAGGGGTCGTGCCGGCCCTTTGTTTGAAAAACACAGTTTGAGCACTGCTCTGCCCCTTGGCTCGTGCTTGCCACCCAGCTGGTGGATTGCAGCCAATGGGAAGAATGTATGGGATGGTGGGAGAAAGTTCAAGGAGATTGCCAAGTTGAAGGGAGGTGAAGCAGTCCTGGAATGCTGTGATGTTTGGATTCATGAAAGATGTATCATGTCACAGTGAAGTAATGCTATGATACCTCAAGGCTGATAGCTTTTTAAGAACAGCTAACACCTCAAAGAAAACTTTGAAAAAACATAATTAGGCATAATCTAGCTCGCACTTCATATGTATTCTATAGATTTCTCCTCACTGTTATTTATTACTGGGGAAGTTAGCACAGATACATGATCTTCACCCTTCAGCATTCATCTGCCTCTGTAGCTTAGTCCCTACCTCAAGTCATAATCCTCATTTGTGACAACACAGTCTGTTGCCATGGGAGCAACTATGATGTCACAAGCAAGGCATTGTGACCTCAGATAGGGAGGAAAACAGGAGGAATGGATGAACTTCTTAGGGGCAAAGACCCTTTTTTTTCACAGAAATAACCTCAGGAATAAATAATGGGGAGGAGAAATACAAAACTAATGTGAAATACAAATTGAACTGTGTCTAAATATTTTTTTTTTATGTAGTTGTTTAACCAGGTATAGCACACTAAGCTGGAAGATTTTTTACAGGAGCGACCTGGTTATGTTTTGTTAAAGTTCTCCTGAAGATGTCAGCTGCTTCTTAAAGGGAAACAATGGAAAAGACAAAGCTTGCCTCAGACACTGCAGAAACTCTCAATTAGTGCTTTCAGACAGTAACAACTTTACTTACTGATTTAGAACAGCTACCCAAAACTTCCACTTCCTGTTGCTGGCAGCAGCCATTTCATAAGCAGCAGTGAGCTTCCTGAGCTCATTGTATGCTAATATGCCTGTTTGACTTCTGCTATTGGCTGGCAGGACATATTAGCATAAAGTGAGCTCAGGAAGCTCTCTGCTACTTATGAAATGGTGGCTGCCAGCAATAGAAAGTGAAAGTTGAAGGCCATTGTTTAAATCACTAAAAAATCAATTAGAGGAATTAAAAAAAAATTACTGTCTGAAAGCACTAATCAGGAATTTTTGTAGTGCCTGGGTAAAGCTGTGCCTTTTCCATTGTTTCCCTTTAAGTATTTATTGCATAATGGTTGTATCTTTGCAGCTATCTGCACAAACTGCACCAACTTTATTGTTGTAATCAGAGGACTTAAATAACATATGAAAAAGTATGTTTGTCGGCTTCGGTGGTTCCTTTACAGTACACACCATTTTTGTGAGCAATAAGCCATGATGGGGTGTGCATTAAAGGATTAATAATGTATGCTTCAAGGGCATAATAAGGCATGATGCCGAAGGCTGAGTGTCCTTATACCCCTGGTGAGTGCATTATTAATTCAGTGCATCATTAGTATTTAAATGCATGGTTACATGATGGCTGTCATCCAATGAGGTCTCTAGATTTTTCCTTGCCATGTTATAAAATTAAATATACCCAGTAATGAAGAATACAGGGAGAGACATACAGTATGGACAATTAATGAGTTAGTAATATGTTTAATTGTGTCTTAATATTATGTTTTAAAACATTTACCTGGATGGATTAAAAACCTTTTTGGAGATTTGTCAAAAGGATCCACCAAGGATCAGCCCACTGCTATCTTCAGCCTGACACCCGAACAAACTCTTCCACCATCAACAGATGGTTTATTTGGTCTGAATTTGGCATCTGAAGGGAGATACAATTCTGAGGAAAAAACTGATGCATGTCCCATGTGTATCTATGTTGTGCCTCAGACCATTTGTTTTGTCACAAACAGGTACATCCTGTGAATATAGTTGCAAGGCTGCTCAGGCGACCAATCAGAGCCAGGTGCAAATGCAGCAGACATTTGAATCCATGCATAATCCTTTTGAACGCCCCTATTAAGTTTTAAGATAGGCAAGATACGAATTCCAGTATTGTCATTGTTCTTTAGAAATCACTATACAAGCCAAATGGCAGTACTTGACCCATTATTAACTTTACCTGATTCTTTATAGGGGAACAGAAAACAGCACCAGAATGGACCCACGGTGAGTACTTAAAAGTTATACTTAAATAGAATTGTCAGGTTGAAATAGGGTTGCTATCTAATTGTGGTCAAAGATGGAAAACAAAGCCCCCTCAAAATACAATTCAGAACATGCAAATAATGGCGCTGCATTCTACGTGGGACGTTTGATTGTCTCTGATGAAGAAATGAACCAAAATATGAGAACTATTATACGGGTTTCTATAAACAACAAGCCAGTGTTTCCATTGAGGGGTTGAGAAAACAGCACCAATTTTTGGCAGATACTGAGAGAGGTTGAGGGACATTCCTCTGCCACCCCACTACCAGCCAAAATTGTGGCAAATGACACCTCCTACACATATAGGTCCGAGATCCTTGATCAGCTCAATAACCACTTTGCCACTGCAGGCCTCACATTAGACACGTCACCTGTTAGTAAAATGAGCACCACAAGCACCACCAGCATAGCTACTAGACCAACCATAGCCCCCCCCACCAACCACTCCCTCTTCAAGTTCCAGTCAGTCTCCTACAAACAGGTGGAGGACCTTCTCCTCTCGCTGAACACCAAATAGAGCATTGGTGCCGATTCGCTTGAACCCTTCTTCTTAAAAGCAGGTTCTTATTATCTGGCAGCTCCAGTTGCCCATCTCTTTAACAGCTCATTATCCCAAGAGGAATTGCCGCCTAGTTAGAAAACTGCGCATATTATCCCCCTGTTCAAGTCAGGAGACCCCACTGACTTGAACAACTATAGGCCTATTTCATTTTTTCCTGTTTTATCCAAGCTACTTGAAAAAATTGTACACTCTCAATTAGGGGAGTACTTGGATCATGAGAAAATCCTCAATCCAGTCCAATCAGGGTTCAGACCCAAGCACAGTACCGTGTCTACTCTAGCCAAAGTGTCAATTGACTGGCTAAAAGCCCTGGACAGTAAACAGCACATCTATGCACTCTTCCTCGACCTCAGTAAGGCACTTGATACAGTTGATCATTCCATACTTCTTGATTCCCTGCGTAGCATCGGTCTAATCTCTGCTGCAGTAAAGTGGTTCTGCTGCTACCTCACAAATTGTAAACAGCAAATTAAAGCCCAAGGGGAATTCTGCCCACTAAAATTATTGCCCCAAGGCATTCTGCAAGGTTCCATTTTGGGACCTATCCTCTTCACCCTTTACATCAACTGTATTGGCTCTGGCCTGGTTGCTGGAAATATTCTTCTCTTCCCAGATGACACAGTCATCTACACGACCAGCTCCTCCTTGGATATTGCATACAAGTAACTACAGCAGGACTTTATCATCCTCCAGCACAACCTGCTGAATGTAAAGCTCTTGTTAAATGCAAAAAAACAAAAGCTATGATTCTCTCTCCATCCCACAATATGGGGAAACCTGGGACTGCACAGATTATTACCCTCTTTAATGAACCACTAGAGCTAGTGGATAAATTTAAATATCTGGGAGTCTGGTTGGATAACAAACTCGCCTTCAGTGTACATCTAAGTGACTTATCAAAAAGCTAAGGCAGCACATCAGTATTTTCTTCCGCATAAGATGCCTACTCACCCTGAAAGCTAGAAAGCGGCTGGTTCACACAACCTTTCTTCCCCTGATTGACTACATTGACCTCCTATACAGCCATTGCCCCCAGTATGTGCTCCAAAAGCTGGATACTCTCTATCATTGTGCATTGAGATTTGTTCTTCACTTGCCCTTGCACACTCATTACTGCTTGTTGTACCAAGCATTAGATTGGCCATCCCTCTCCATGAGGAGGCAAATAAATGCCCTAATGTGGCTATTCCAGCCTTTGTCCAACAAACTACCACCCTATATCTGTGACATGTTTGAACATTCAAAGGGTGCCTATGGACTAAGGAACTCCTCCTTTGTCCTCCTTAAGCTACCACGAACAAGGGCATGTCTTGGCTCAACTGCCATTAGCTCCTTTTTACCAGCTCTTTGGAATAGCATGCAAAAATTACTTAAAAGCTCCCTGCTGCCCAGCCATTTTATATTTAGGGGGCTGTTCCACAGAGGCCTAAAAATGGTGTGTGATTGTTTCAGGTAAAGCCTTACCCCGCTCAACTGAGTCCCATAACCTCTGTAATCCTGGGCCGCCTATTTCCCATGTCGGCCAGCATCCCTTTAGGGCAACCACCTCCCCCTCCCACCCCCACTCATCAATTAGCTTTGCAGGGGGCCTCATTCTATTAGGCTGCCCTGCTTTTCCCTCTCTACTATGTGTCTGATACCCTTTCTTCCCACTGCCCCTCCTTCCTCTACTCACTTGTACTCTATAAGCTACAACCTGTATATACTGCACTTTAAATGCCTATATTTGCACTTGCTTTACATGTCTGATTCATCCAAGTACTGAGTTTGTATATTGTAACTGCCTGTACTGATGTCTACTTTTGTATGAAGTATTGTCTACTGTAAGCTAAAGTGTCCTCTGTGTCCAGGACCATCTTGAAAATGAGCTTGCTCAATGATGTAACTGCCTGGTTAAATAAAGTTTGATTGATTGCATATGGACCCTGAGAATGAAGCTCGAGCAGTCCATGCTGTCATACCATCCCTGAGACAGAAATACAGGGTGAGGTGAGCATGGTCTCCCATAGTCCATTTTTTATAGCACATGATTTTAAATGAGTGACATTTTTACTTTTTTTAAACAGCAGCTCTCTGTTATACAGATGAAGCTGCTTAATAGGGACAGCACCGTGCAAGCAAAGTCATCCCCATAAAGTGACATCCCCTTTAAGAGAAGCGTTATTCTTTTAGTGGAGAAAATGACCATACTTAAAAAAAAAAACATGTCAAACTGAAATAAACCATAGTACACGCATTTAATGTGTTATTGTGTTATATACAGTGGTGATCGTATAAAAGTTTGGAAGTGTTGAGGTATACCTTGAGGTACCACTGAGTCACTCAAGTTCGCATGGTGCTTGTAGAAAAGTTTGGTTTTGCTGAGGTATACCTCAAGGTACCAGGTACCTCCTCAGCACTGCCAGACTTTTATACACTCACCAGGTGAGCTTTAGTGCCTTAGTGGTACCTCAAGGTACCTTGAAATATACCTCAGCATTTCCAAACTTTTATATGATCACCACTTGTAAGTGCTTATATATATATATATATATATATATATATATATATATATATACTGTATATATATATATATTTTTTTTTTTCTGCTAGTAGTTACTGTGATAAATTCAAAAAAGCATTCAGATCACACAAAACTACTGTACACTGAGCAATTGTGGCTCACATTGTACTTTTGGCCGACATTTTACACTCAGCATCTTTCATTTAACTTGCAGTTCACATTTTACTTTTGTGGCACACAATAGTTATTGGTTTGAAAAAAATCATGGATTCTACTCTGCTTAGCATCAGAGCAGATCTTACTTGTTAGTTTTCTCTTGAGCATGGACAGGTTACTCCAGGCAGCAACATCTCCATTTTGTGTGCACCAGGTAATCAGCCTTCATAGGTGTTCTACTACCTCCTTGTTGGACGCAGGCAATGGCGATGGATCATCTTCTGTGCCCGTGTCTTGCGAATCTTATGAAGTTTCATCGATCCTAAGTCTTTTTATGGCATCACAAATTTCAACATCGCTTGCTTCCCCTTCTGTCACAATGTCAGTGTCTGTGTTCACCTGTTTCACAAACTCAACTGAAGTCATGAATGAGTGGGGTGGCAACATCATACAGCGGGTCATCGGGCACTGATTGGCGTCAGTGGTCTCATTACAAACTTTACTGAAGCTGGATTTTTTTAAAGCAGTGTTGAAGTGTTGCAGAGAAAACACCATGCCACACTTTTGCAGCCATATAAACCACATCCAGAATCGAACCAGCCTTGGCAATTGCCGATGCTGTCACAGATCCACCCTGATCAATCACATCAACAATTCAGGATGCCATGAGTGAGTGATAGTGTCCCTTCAAGTTCCAAATGACACCCATATCCATTGGCTGGACCAGGCTCGTGGTGCTGGGTGGCAGAAAGACAATTTTAATGTGTGGGAACATTCCCACAACATCTGTTGGATACGCAGAGAAGTTGTCAAGAAACAACAAGACTCACCTGCATTTTCTCTTGAGCTCTCTTTCCCACACTCCCAGCCAATCTTTAAAGATCCACCCCGTCATCCAGGCATTGAATGAGGCATAGTAAGAGACAGGCAGGGTGGACAGATCTTTGTGGGAGCATCTGGGTCGCCGACTCTTGCCAGTCAACAGCGAAGGTCACATGTCTGTCCCATCCATATTTGAGCACACAAGTAAAGACACTCGTTCTTTAGCCTTTTTGCCACCAATAAGCTGTGTCTGTTTGTGCACATGCCGTCTGCCAGGGTACCCCCTGAAATACAGGCCAGTCTCATCAGCATTGTACACTGTGCTGTCACTGAAATCTTTCAGTAAAGCAGGCAAGACAGAGGAGACCCAGTCTGTGGCTGCTTCTATGTCAGCATCTGACCACTCTCCATACTCCTTCTTGTACACTATGCTGTGCCTTTGCTTCCACTGTGGAAGCCATCTGTTGGTGGGTTCAAAGGTTTCATGTCTTAATTGTGTAGCAAGTCCTGTAGCCTTTTTTTTAACAGTGGCCCAGACAGTTGAGCTCCATGAGTTACAGTGCTGTTAAACCATATGAGGAGGTCATCTTCAACTTCCCCATCTTTGCCCTCTCTCTTGTGTTTCTTTTCCGGGTTGGAATTAGCTTGCCACTTGCTAAGAATGGCTTCTCCTTTTTGGCTTATTCAGCTTGTTTGGCTTTTTGAAATTCCAAACTCTGGTGGCCCGATGGTGCTGAGGGTTGAGGCACTGGACACCACACCTCATGCCACGCTGGCAAACCAGGTTCAGGTATGGGCCTGGATTGTCAGGGGTCGACAGCGGAGGAGAGGGATTGAGCATCTGATGGACTGCTCTCCCTCACTGGGAAGGGGGGTCTGCAGTTGCCGGCATGCTGGTGACCTCTAGCAGAGGCTGGGTGTGATACTACAGTGCAGGCAACATAAAGGGGGTGAGATGTGGCACAGCACTGGGAGGAGTGCGTACGGAAGTGTGCACACCCCGTCCATTGGTGTCATTGCACGTATCACTCACAAGGTATCAGAAAAGGGAAAATGGCAACCGGTCACAGTGGCTTGATGGCTGTTTCCATGGGGGCGCATGGCTCTTAAGGCATTGTGGCACATTACTGGATCCGGTCCTGGTGGATGAATGTACTGGGGCTCTCCATCACCCCGCCATGGGGGGGGCAAGCCATGGGGGTAAGCTGCGAATAGTCCAAATAGGAGCAGGGAGTCCTCAGTATGTCGGCCAGAGGAATTAGGGGTTTGCCAGGATTCAGGTAAGCAGACCACAGGGCTGAGGGAAGAAAAAGGATTAACAAAAAATAAGAAATTCCAAACTCTTTGCCAGCTGAAGACAAAAAAGCCTTGGGTGCCTGTAAGACTTGCAGCACCTTTAGTCTACGTGCAAGCGTCAGTTCATTCCTTTTGTTCGCCATAATGAGGGAGTGCTTGTCACTCATGGTGGCCAGTTGTTTATGGATTTTCACTCCCTAAACATCCCAATTAACTGGATCAGCTGTCCCAGGCTCCATCATAATTGACATGAATGACACAAAAATCGGTAACCAGAGATGTCCCTACTAACCGATCATCCCGATTATCCACGTCCCAATTAAGCAGAGCAGACTGTAATAAAAAAGCTTAAAAACACTAGATGTTACACCAGTTTAGTTTCATCTCTATTGTTTTGTAGTTGTTATTGTTTTCTACTTTCCTCTGCTGTTGGTCTGTTAAATATTACACATAATTGTCTGGGAGCGTTTATCTGGTAGTTCCCATCATGATAAGCTCCTGTTATCAACAATAATAAACCTTGGTCTCACTCAACTAGTAAAGGAACCAACCCGAGGGATAAACACCTTGGATCACCTCATTACCAACATTGAAAATAAAATTACAAATTTCAATATTTCTGACCCCTTAGGTAATAGCGATCATCTATCTTTATATTTCACTATCTCATGTGATCCTGAATTTACAAATAACTACACTAAAATTAACCTATTATAAGAATGCTGATTTTTCTAACCATCAACGAGAATTTAAAAAACATCAATTGGGTGAATAATCTCCTTAATCTTAATACCGAAGATGTCTGGACTTTTTTCAGAACAACAATTCATGAGCTTGACTATCTTTACGTCACTCAAAAAAGTAAATACAGTAATAAGGGAAAGTACCCTTATGGTTTAGTAACACCATTAAAAAACAAATTGTCATTAAGCAGAATTTATTTAAAACTTTAAAAAACTGTCCTATAGATGCAAGACAGGGGTCCCTCTTTAACTATAGACAATCTGTTAGAGCCCTAAAGAAGCTTATAACATTAGCAAAACGAAACCTGGAGTTCAGAATTGTCCATGCGAAGGACTCCCATAAACTACTACACTCCTATCTCAATGGTAAAAAAGGAAACACCAGAGTAGTGGGGCCGCTAGTTATTAATAACACCACTTTGGTCTCTGATATGGAGACAGCCTCCACCTTTAATGACTATTTCTGTTCAGTCTTTTCTCCAATCGATGGATGGCTACAAGGTTACTGCACCTCCCTCCTTTATGACGGATACACTATTTCCCTACAAGATACCAAGAAAGCACTCAATACCATAAAAAAATCTTCTAGTCCTGGGCCAGATAACATTAATCCTAATTTTCTGATTAGGACCATTGATAACATCATTTTGCCACTAACTTTAATTTTTAATAAATCCCTACAGGAATCGACCATACCACTTGATTGGCTTACAGCCATTGTTACCCCTATTTTTAAACACGGGGTATGCTCCAGACTTGAGAACTACAGACCCATCAGTTTTACTTCTATCCCATGTAAGATGATGGAAAAAAATCCTTAAAACTATTAATGAACATGAAATAGTATCTTTAAACATTACAGATTTTTTTCAGCATGGATTCAAGCAAGGGCATTCCTGCACAACCAATCTACTGACCTTCTATGAATACATCAGCAGGCAGTTAGACAATAACACCCCTGCTGATGTTATCTTACTGGACTACAGTAAAGCCTTTGATAAGGTACCCCATGCAATCTTAGTGGATAAACTAACTACCCTAGGTTTTTCACCGCTAATTATTAAGTGGGTGCACAGCTGGCTTACTGGTAGGACTCAGAGGGTCAGGGTGAACAGAGTCCTCTCTACAACAGGAGGTGTGACTAGTGGGGTTCCCCAGGGCTCAGTTTTAGGTCCAACTCTGTTCAACATCTTCATTAGTGATATGAAAATTAATTCCAGCAGCATTTTTGCTAAGTTCACTGATGATACCAAATTAGGGGGAAGAGTTGATAACCCAGTAAATATGAAATCTCTTATACATGACTTAGGATACATTGAACAATGGGCAACAACAAACAGAATGTATTTTAATGTTAATAAATGTTCTGTTATCCACCTGGGCAAAAATAACCCCATCCAGACCTATACACTTAATGGTGTCAATATCAAGACATCTTCTTGTAAAAAGGACCTGGGAATCATGGTAAACTGCAAACTTTCATCAGTTGACCACTGTAACAAAATTGCTAATACAACTAATGCCTTAATTAGACATATTAATCATACATTTACATCTAAAACCAAACAATGTATATAACTTTATATAAAACCTACATTCGGCCCTTTGTAGATTATGGGTCACCCTTTTGGAGTCCCTATCTTGTTTCTGACATAAACAGAACTGAACAAATACAACATAGGGTTACAAAAATGATTCCTTACTTATCACAACAAGACTATGCTACTAGACTCAATTCTACTGGTCTATACTCTCTGGAGATGAGAAGGACCAGAGGTGGCCTTCTACAATTATTTAAAATCATTCAATCTCTGAATTTAATGTCCCAATGCAGCATCTCATATGACACAAGGAAAACTGTACCTAGATAACATAATAAACAACTTCACATTAATAAGGCAAGGACTAACAAAAAATTAAACTTCTTCTCCATCAGAACACCCAGATTGTGGGATAAACTACCTCAAGAGCTTGTAGACTGTTCTAATATAGATATTTTTAAACCTAACCTTGATAAATGGCTTTTTAGCCAAAAATAATTTAGGGTTCAATATCCCACTGTGTGGGGGACAATCTCGATGTGCAATCGCCTTCTTTTATCCTAAACACCAAGTAAACCAAGTAATGTAGTAATTATTTCACTGAGTCTTTCAAAATGTATCTGACTCTCCCCTGCTAACCAATTCCTGTTTGTGACATCACAATATGTTGCTATGGTGAGCGCTATAATGTCATAATTGAAGGCACGGTGAGGTTAGCTGGAGAGAGGCAAATGTTTTCTTTACAGACATTTTAGATGGACTACCAAGATATGCTGTAAATCTTGGAAGTGAACATTGAACAAGAAAAATAAATGTATTCTCGAGTAAACTGTAGCAGCTGAAACATCTTACAGGTACTTATGAAAACACATGCAAAAGTGCAGAGTTGATCTTTAAGTTTTTTAATGGCATGACTTTTATTTTTATTTCCTGAGTGACCCACTACAGTGCAGCAGGAGACAGGGCTAGCAGGGGCACAGCTGCAATTGACTTGGAAGGTGTACAACTACATTTCTAGAATGCACACAACACCTTAGAATGTCCACAACATTTTTGATGGGCTGCTTTTCATGCACTGTAATCTTCTAACCACATAGGTAATGCACCTGGGAAACAAAAACCCAGGGGAAGAGTACACAGTGGGGGGTGAGATAATAACAACAACAAAAATTGAAAGAGACCTAGGAGTAATTATATTGGATGATCTAAAGGTGGGCAAGCAATGTGAGAAGGCAGTAAGGAGGGCTGGAGGGATACTGGGATGCATAGGGAGAGGCATCAACAGTAGAAAACAGGATGTTGTTATCCCTCTGTACACACAGTTGGTGGGACCCCATCTGGAGTACTGCATGCAGTTCTGGAGACCCCATCTCCTCTAAGACATAGACAGAATGGAGGCTGTTCAGAGGAGGGCAACCAAAATGGTGCAGGGTCTGCACCAGAAGACATACGAGGAGACACTAAAGCAGCTTAATATGTATACCCTTGAGGAAAGGAGGGAGAGGGGGGACATGATAGAAACTTTCAAGTATCTCAAGGGAATTAACAAAGTCCAAGAGGGTAGCATCTTTCAGAAAAAGAGATGTGCAAGAACAAGGGGGCACAATTTGAAGATGGGGGGATGGCTCAGAGGTAAAGTTAGAAAGTATTTTTTCACAGAAAGGGTTGTGGATGCGTGGAACAGCCTTCCTGAGGAGGTTGTGGAGTCGGGAACAGAGGGAGAATTCAAGAATGCATGGGACAGACATAAGGCAATTCTAGTGGGGGGTAGGAGGAAGTAAGCTGTTGATTAACTAGAATCCGCAGCTTATCCATCAGATAGAGAAATGGGCAGACTAGGTGGGCCAAGCGGTCCTTATCTGCTGTCAAATTCTATGTTTCTATGTTTCATATACTATACATTTTTTCACTCTTCCCATGACAATATTTACCTATGTACAGTCCCCTTTGGGTTTTTTTCATGAAGGGGCAAAGCCAGGGATGACATTAGGCATCTACACAATAAAACAACTGTGTGACCTTGGGCAAGTCACTTAACCTCTCAGGGCTCCAGTCAACCATGCTGTGGAAATGGGTAGAAACAGGACCATGCCAGAAATGAGATATTGCATCTCAGCTGGCCATACTTGATAAATAAATTGCAAAAATTGTGAAAATATCCACAGTGGACTATAATGAATTTCCATTTACTGCTCCTCAGATTTGGAATTGTCTACGTTGTTCACTTAGATTTGCCCTACCTCATTCAATTTAGAAGAAAATTCTTAACAGAACATCAAATGGTTTAATGCTACCCATTGTATTTTGAATCAATATTAATTGTCTAATTGGTACCCTGTACTTACTTTTTGTTATCTATTGTTTTTTTTTATAACATTACAGTTTTGTGTGCCTTACAAGCCTGGGTCAAGTCATAAAACAGTCCATTGGTCCTACATATTCTACACAGTTAAAAAATGATGTGATGTAAAATAAATATGGGTTACACTTTGTGTCCTTCTTAATGTAACTAAACATTAATTACATGCAACAGGGTAATTACACTGTAGCTACATTTTTGTTGCATGCAACTACATTGCAACTGTGATGCAGTTACAATGTAATGTGTAGCTACACTGTTAGTACAGTTAACTGACACTTGAACTGTAACCTAAGTGGTTACTCTTTACATGCCCGTTTCAATGTAGCTACAAAATAAAGTGTAACCTAAACGATGAAATGGTCAGTAAAATACTTAGTTGTGTTCACTGATTTGTGACAAATGGCATATACCCCACACATGTACAAGCCTGCAGATTGTAATGGAGGTGTGCACAGACGAGAAGGAATGGTGTGGGGTGAAGGACAGAAGGCCACAAAGTTTTTACTGATAAAAATATTTTATTTAATGCATCAGTTTATTTTAGTGGAAAAGGTTCCTCACAGCTCCAGTGTCACGGTTATGTATACATGATATACATACTTATAATAGTACTGTAATTCTTTATTGGTAGTTAATTCAGTTATGTGTATATAATATATTCTATGCAAAAAACTTTGTTAATGCATCATTTAGGGTTAAAACACAAAAAGTCAGGAAATGAGACCTTTAGGGTTGCCCGAAGGGCTCCACGCTCCCACCAGCTTGAAACAAAGCAAACTGTCAGTCATCACAGTGGTATAATTCAACACCTGTTTACATGTCAGATACCTAACCACTGAAAATTACCTCCATGACGGCAAGGCTAGGTACCCTATAAATGTGAACCCACAACCACAATGGAAAACACTATACGCAAAACATAAAGTGTGTCATCCAATATCTCTGCAGCAAATTAATTTTTCAACACCTAAACACCATAATTCACATGTACAGGACATCCCCTCAACACCCACCAAATTTAAATTTAAAAGACCAAACCGTTTCTGAGATATAACATTTGAAAGTTGAGATTTTCATTCATTGGAGTGGCACAATTCTGCACCTGTTTACATTTTAGACACCTAACGGCTGAAAAGTACATCCATGGCAGTAAGGCTAGCTACTGTATAAATTTTAAGCCAGTACCAGAATGGAAAACGCTCTCCGCAAAATGTAAATTGTGCCACACAGTATCTCCACAAAAAAATGTATTGTCCGACACCTAAATACCACAATTCACATCTACAGGACTTCCTGTCAACACCTTCCAAATTTCAAGTGAAAAGGCCAAACCGTTTCTGAGATATTTAATTTTAAAAATTGTGAAAATTGGACTATCTGGTCCCTCCAAATCTGGCCATCTAGTCCCTCCCTTGCGATTAAAGATCGCGATCAAAGAATTTGCAGGCTCGTGACCAAAGAATTTGCAGACTCACAATCAAAGAATTAAAAAATGGCAAAAGTCAATTTTTACACAAAAATAAATGAAACCACAGCCACGACTCGATAGAACGAAGCCCCCTGAGCAAAACCCATCCTCATTTGGCTTAATAAGTCACCCCTGGGCTGAGAAATTAGATTTTTTCATCTAACCATCTAGTCGTGCCCTCACGATCAAAGATTGTGGTCAAAAATCTCGAGATCAAAGTATTTGCAGGCTTGCGATCAAAGAATTTGCAAGCTCACTATCGAAGAATAACAAATGGTAAAAGTCTATTTTTACAGAAAAATAAATGCAACCACAGCCATGACTCGATAGAATGAAGCCTCCTGAGCAAAACCCATCCTCATTTGTCTTTATAAGTTACCCATGGGCTGAGAAATTTGATTTTTTCATTTGACCATCTAGTTGCACCCTCATGATCAAAGATCGCGGTAAAAGAATCTCGCGATCAAAGAATTTGCAGGCTCGCGATGAAAGATCATTAGCGAGCTGCGATCAAAGATTTAAAAACTTCAAAACTCTATTTTTTACCAGATTACAAGAAACCACAGCCATGGCTCGATAGAGCGAAGCCCCCTGAGTAAAACCCATCCAAGTTTTACTTCAGGAGTCACCCCTGAGCCGAGATATTTGAGTTTTTCCAACCGCAAACTTAAAACAAGATGGCAACCGTCGCGATCAAAGAATTCCTCGTGATCAAATATTCTTTCATCACGAGCCTGCAAATTCTTTGATCACGAGGAGGGACCAGTTGGCCAAAACCCCATTCTTCTTTCATAAAATAACTATATACATTTTCCATTGACTTATAATGGGAAATTAAAACCATAATAACTTTTGAATGGATTAATATCTTTTCACCAAACAAAAAGTGGCATGTTCCTTGACCCAAGCTCTTTCAGATGAGCCAAGTCACAGGGCAGCACACCACACAACGGCTGCACAGCACCACAGACAACATCTGAAAACTGCCCACATGACTGACGAAAAGTGCATTTTCAACGTTATGGTGCGCAAAAACCGTAGGTCCAACCAAAATTAAATTTAGGAAATCAAGAGATCTACCATGCTCCACTGTGCATACCAAATGTCATGCAAATCCGTTGAATGGGTCCAAAGTTATTGACATGCAAAGTTTTGAGTTTAACATAGAAGTGCCTACTCAACCATAAATATAGGGGCACGACTGCGCCCCTATAATATACGGTGTATGTGTATATATATATGCACATCATGTATCCATTTTAAACAATAGGGGCATGATAACCAAAGAGAATGGCAGTTATCACACTGTGGTAAAAATTGGGGAAGAAAAAATGGGGAAGAAAATCCCGCTGTTGGCTTCCTCTGTGAAGCCAGCATCCGACTTCAATTAGCCTCCCCACTGGCTCTCCCAGTTAGTTACTGGTTTTGCAGCACCTGGCCAGTGCCACAACCTCACCCTCTGAGGGGCAAGTCAAGGGTCTCAGGGGAAAAGCACGGCGCGGAGGTGGAAGTCGACGTGCACCATAACCTGGTGGATGATCAGTGGCTGACAGCAGGGGCAAAAAGAGCAAAATTTAAAAAAAAAGAACTATTAACTGTCATGCATCACCCCCAGGTGGTTCCTAAGATAGCAGCAGACTTGCCAAGGTCTTACGGACTCCATCAGGCAGATCAGGCCTACTACAAGTATGAAGCAAATGTAGTTAGACCATAAATGAATCAACTGTCGCATGTGTGGATTGGGCTGCTTTTTATCATTTAACTGTATTTTTATTTATACGTTTTCTAGTTTGAGACATGCCTGTTATTTATCCCTTTCCCTTTTGTTCTCTTTTTGGTATCATTCTTGTACCCTTTTGTATAATGAGTGTCTGTATGTGTATCTTTGTTCCTTTGATAGTAGAAGTGTAACAAATGTTCATGGGCATGTTACTAACAAAATCTGTTTTAAGTTGTTTGTAGTTGAATAAAAATATTCCCAATAAATTTGTACTGAAAAAAAAAAGGTAATTTTCAGAATCGGCCCACTAGCACAGTGGTAAAGCTACCATTTGCAGTGCCGATGACCCTGGTTTGCACATGAACGCGGGCTGTAAGATGGTCGGCCGGGGGGAAGGGGGTGGATTGAAAGTTCAGAGGACTGCTGTCCTTCTCTGGGAATGGAGGATTTCTGCACTGGCTCCATGTCAAATGGGCGAATCCAAATACGCGAGTGCAATAAGCGAGACTGTACTTTGGCAAAATCAAATATGGTGACTGTAATTTCGGTGAGCACTATAATGGCAACAATTGCTTTTATGCGGGGGACTTAACCCCCTGTAGTCCCTTACTAATATAGCCAACTCTGAGGTTGGAGTGCCTTGGGGAGGGGGAAAGCAATTATCGCTGTTATAGTGCTCACCAACATTACTGTTGCCGTATTTGATTTCGCCAAAGTGTCCTCGCCATTATAGCACTCACGCATTTTGACTCTGCCATATGATGTGATACCTTCTGCACCCTGTGTGTTACTGAACCCTAGCAGCAGCTGGAGGTCTGGCACCCAGGAACAGAAATGCAAGGGTGGGAGGACAGGTGGCCGCCAATATCTTGCATGCCGATATGCACATGGGCACATCTAGGTGCACTGCATGTCTGTCATCCTTGGGAGGGTAAAGCAGGGTGAAAATCATGGCTAGCCTGCATGAAAGGACTGACCCTTTGCATGCTCGGCATCCAGCTCTATGGTGTGTCTTCTGTATGGGGAACGTGTTCTTGCCTCCCATGGGTAAGTCATGGGGTTGGATGGTAAGACCGTACTAGAGTTGTGCAAAAGTTGCCATTTCCATCTTAGCAGAACTTTTGTGGAATTTGGCAACTTTCACGGAAATTTCTGAGCTCCACCTGTGGCGGATTGGAAAACGTCCAAATGGTTGGGATGAAATTTCACCCTGTTCTGACCCACCCCAACATGTTAATAACACCCCGGATGTCTAGCAGTCCATCCCCCATCCAATCACCCACCCACCCATCATGTATTTAAAAAAAATCCCTGGTGGCTAGCAGTCCCTCCTCCCACTCGATCACCCACCTGTGTCCAATAGTAGTCATCACTACTAGTCAGTGATGTATGTAACCCCCATCCCTATCCTCCACATAGTAACATACTTTTTTCCCTGGTGGTCGACTGAACCCCTCCCTCCCTCCCTATCCCCGATCTGCAGTATGTAGGTTTTTTAGCTAATTCCCTGGTGATCCTAGTGGCCCCTGCCTCCCTCCCCAAAATGGAGCAGGCGACTGGCACAGTCTTCCGCTCTACTACCCAGCCAGGCCATCCACTGATAAGTCAGTGAATGAGCGTATGCTTGTAGCCAGCCAGTTAAAACATTGCTGCATCTTTAGGCTGAAGCAATAAGGCTTCTTGTATCTGTTTTTAATGTTCCTTGATTGCATTTTTGTTGGTGTATGTCTCTTGTACGCTGGATGCTTTTGAAAATGGGCAATTTGTTCAATGTTTCTTCCAGTGTGAACAATAAATGAAATTAGATGAAGTCACCGCAACATCATAGGCAACATAAAAATGCGTTTTATTATAATTTCATTTCTGAAGTGTACTTGACAGATGAAATGCTTTTTTGTATCTCTTACCGTTTGCAGATCTCTTCTGGGTGATCGTCCATCTCAAAGCCTACGAAGGTAGAATAATTCTCTGCATGTGTGTCTAATTTTATGAACAGTAGATAAAGCTCAGCAGAAGTTGCCTGAAGGAAATGTTTAGAGATTAGTTTTGCCCCAGTGAATGAAATGTTGCAGGGTAAATAAGCCTTCACAAATGGTGATATTTCACAGTGGCTTTAAAACACAGAAAATATCATATGCTCGGCATCAAAAAGCAGGAGGGTATTTTAAAATACCCTGTACATAAACCTCAGTTGAAAACTCCTAAAGCATGGGGTTATGCAAAAAGGAAATTGGCACTGAAGTCAAGGTTTAAACAAACACAACATTTTCCCCACCCGATAATACAAGTAATGTACGCAAAATATTGTATTATAGAAGAGTTTAGACTGGCTATGCTCTTCAGTAGAACTAAAAGGGACCAAAGGCTGACTGGCTAGCATTGTGCCTTGATCTAGAAAATTGCTATACTGCTTGCATTTGCCTGACAAATTTAACACGCTGGTCTGTGGTTTGCTGTTCTATGCTGTGTCATACCTTATGTGCTGATTTTCATTTATTTCCCATTTTGTCTTGCATTTTAGGGGTAATTTTGTACTTCCTTAAAACTTATTGCCCATACACTGTTGTGAAATCACTAGGTCAGAAGAGCATTGTCAATAACAGTGCAGACCAGAACAGTGCCCTATTGACAGCGCTTTCCAGAAAAGCTGCATGACAGAATGCTACCATGCAACACAGCTCCAACAAACAAATATTAATTTACGTGGGGGGCTCCACACCCCACACCCCCATGCAGAGGGGCTCTGCCCCCCACACCCCTGACCTTTAGGATTCCCACTCCAGGGGGGGAATGGATCTTGGGGAAAGAAGAATTATGTGGGGCCATGGAGTACTTTTCCACAGCTCCTTGTAAAAAAAAAAAAAACACAAGACCCCACAAGAAAAACCAGGGTTAGAACCCTGGTCTCCACCACCATTCTGCTGAGCTGTTTCTGCCTTAGCCTTCCACACCATGGGAGGAACTCAGCAGCCTTCTGATCTCCTCTGTCCTTGTAGTGTTCCACAGTACCAGAGACAGCGACCTGGGGAGCACTTAGTACTTGCGCTGTTAATCCCCTATCGCTGTCTGAGGTACCGCTGTATAGACCACACTGTTCTTCCTTGCACTATTATTGTAGTGTTATTCTAACTGGGTGTGGTTGTGAATATGCTGAAGTTTTGGGCTTAACAGAGAAACATAGACTTTGACGACAGATAAGGACTGGTTGCCCCACCCAATCTGCCTATTTCCCTACCTATTGGATAAGCTGCAGATCCTAGTTAACCAACAGCCTACTTCCTCCTACCCTCCAATAGAATTGCCTTATGTCTGTCCCATGCATTTTTAAATTTCCTCATTGTTTTTGACCCCACAACCTCCTCATGAAGGCTGTTCCATGTGTCCACCACCCTCTCCATGAAAAAATACTTACTCATGTTGCCCCTGAGCCATCCCCTCTCTATCTTCAAATTGTGCCCCCTTGTTCTTCCACATCTATTTTTCTGAAAGATGCTACCCTCTTGGACTTCGTTGATTCCCTTGAGGTACTTGAAAGTTTGTATCATAGAAACATAGAAGTTGATGGCAGATAGGGACCGCAAGGCCCATCCAGTCTGCCCATTTCTTTTTCTACATTATGAATGTGCCATCTGCCTTTGCTCCGTCAATGGCCTATCTATTCATACTCATCTGTATTGCTCCCTTATGCCTATCCCATGCCTGTTTGAAGCCCTGCACTGTATTCGGATACACTCCTTTATCAAAGGCCTGTACACATAAGCAGTTATACACTTATTCAAATAGTTCACATTCCTCTTTGTTTCCCAAGAGGTGTGTCCAAGCCCCTACATATGTTCTGGGATCCCAGGACTTGGAACATAATAAAAGGGATGATTTTTAGTCTGCGTAGGCAGCAATAGCGGGTGCATGGAGGATTCCCCAGCACGAACAGTGCTGTGCCACTAGATGGCGGAACTTCAGTTATTTACATAGCTCCTCCACACCTCAGGGCAAGGAGGCTCAGGAGGGCTGACCAGAGCATCTCAGAAGCACCAGAGACCCAGAGCTGGCAGGACAAGACACCAGGAGGCAAGCCTAGTAAGTCCCACCAAGGGGGGGGTTACACAAGATAAGGCACTTTACAGTGCCTCAGCCCTCTGGTCTTTCTCTACCTACAAATTTCAGTGCTTTATGGCACATGGTACACCAAAATCAGTATGGTCCCATATTTCTTATAATATCAAATCTTCCTTTAGACATGACATGCTTTTACATTCTTACAAAACAAAATCTGAATGGAACTGACATTTCAAAATAACTTTTTCTCTCATGCTTCTAGGTCAGCGATTGAACTATAGCTATTTTTCCTTTATGAATCAGTGAATTAATATTTTAAAGTTGCTAAGGTGTAATATTTAATAGTGTCTGAACAATATCATGATTCAGTTTATCTTTTTTATGTCAGTATGGTTTGTTTTTTTTAGAATGATGTATCAACAGCCCAGTGCAGTGAAGCCTCCGTAAGTATTTCAGTTTGATTTATTAAATTAGATGAAATGTCTGTTTTGTATTTTTATTTTGTTTTTTTCTATATAGTAAACTTTATTATGTGTTAAGAATTTTATACAATATATTTCCTGTTGACATGCTCTCTGTTGCTGGGTTAATCATAACTGGTGGGTAACTATGTCAGCATGCTGGGAACAAACAGTCACAAGTCTCTGACATCATCACAGAACCTTACCAACATAAGGGATAATATATGGTCTGCTATTGGTAACAAGCATGTGTAACCAATGAGAGGTTGCTATGGCGACCGTTTAAACAGTTTCTGTTGTCTTGGCAACCTCGAGATGGCAACACATGCTTTGCTGCCAATAGTGGACCATACATTGTCTTTTATAGTGTATGATCCACATAAAGAGCAAAAATACAGAGATAAGATCCTTATCTTTAAGTTTTTAATCACCACCGCTCTCTTCCCAGTTCAGCTCCCACTGCCGTGGCCAGTTCAGGAAGACCGGAGCTTCACATAATGAGCATGGACAAACGCTTTCCAT
This sequence comes from Neoceratodus forsteri, assembly GCA_016271365.2. NCBI lineage: Eukaryota > Metazoa > Chordata > Ceratodontiformes > Ceratodontidae > Neoceratodus > Neoceratodus forsteri. The sequence goes on from JADMNL010000033.1 coordinate 33,626,871, forward strand.
GTTGTTGTACCATTGATGTGATGTACTCACGATGGTATAGCAACTTTGTGACATCACATCGAGGGTACAACAACCCTGTAAATCGATTAAATTTTGATGATAACATTCTACCATACATTATATCAATATTCCACTATCATTTACCAGTCACTTGTTCTGTAACATGTAAAGAGACAAGATGCAAGAGTTTGAAGCCCCTAATCTTGATCTGTGCTTTGAATTTTTATATCATTTTAGTAAATCACAGCAAATGAATTGTGTGTTTTAAGCAAGCAGTATTTTTAAATGCGGCACTTACCTATTTTGCTGCCAGTCTGCCTGTCTAATGTAAGGGAGTCAGATACTCTGTGTATAAATAAAGCTTTGCTGTTAGTTTTCTGACTTCCAGTCTGGTGTTTGAGGTAACATGTGATGTTTTCGTTTCTCGCTCAGGATAGTTGTGCCTCCGTCAGCTTCATGTGCTCAGGTTTTATTTTGATGCTAGGCTTGTTGTCTGGAGCTCACACTAGTTTATAGTAATTTCTAGAGTTAATGGATAGCATGGTCAATTTCTGAGACAATTAAAAAGACAAAGAACCTCAGCAAAAAAAGCACTCAGGCAAGGGTTACCAAAAAAGGGAATAGTCAACAAAGCCAAATTTCAAAGAAATTCAAAATCACACATACACCCATATTGCAAAGCATCAGGGGTTGCATATGCAAATCACCATGAAAACTGAGGCTGGTTCTGATTAAAGCAAGAATACATGGTGCCAAAGGGCATCTCACATAATCTGTGAAGGTTAAGAACAGAAGTCAAACATACGTGTTTTGTCCTACTCCAGACTCAGTGTGCCTCATCTGTATCTCACTGCAGGTGAAAAACAAACCAGACCTTCTGTGGTCTTATGGGCATGGGTCATAGTGGGCCAAAAATTAGAGAGCAAGCTAAAAAGGAAAAAAACCTCAGCAGAAAAGCGATGAGGCAATGGTTACCCAAAATGAGCATTGGCAACAAACCCAGGTTTCAGACAAATTCAAAATCACACATACCCCCAAATTGCAAACCATTATGGGATGTACAGTGAAGCCCGCCAGGCTGAAGCACATGGTCACAGTTTCCTGCATGACACAAGGGATTAACTCCCATTGAAATTGCATTGTTTCCTGCAGTAACTCTGCTGCAGAATTGGGTTTCATCCTGGCGAGCTTCACTGTATATGCAAATTTCCATGAAAATGTTATATGATGAGGAAGGGTTTGACCATGAATATTCCCTTGGCCTTGGTCGTTGCCCATATATTCCAATCAGAAATGTATTGTTCCACCATCACCAATTTGATTTCCCAGTTTACTCTGGCCATGTTCCCTTCTCTGTATTGCATGCTGAGGTTGACTAAAGGCTCTGTCACTGTACATATTCCTGAAACCCCGGCAGAACAAGATTCCTTTAGGGGACTGAGAACCAATGCTGGGGAACTGAGAACCAATGCCTTGCTTTCATTGAAGTTACTCTCTGCTCCAGATGCTTTGGAAAAAAGAATCATAGAAACATTGAATTTGATGACAGATAAGGACCACTTGGCCCACCTAGTTAGCCCATTTCCCTACCTACAGGATAAGCTGCAGATCCTAGTTAACCAACAGCCTATTTCTTCCTACCCCCAACAAGAATTGCCTTATGTCTGTCCCATGCATTCTTGAATTCTCCCACAGTCTTAGACCCCACAACCTCCTCAGGAAGGCTGTCCCATGTATCCACCACCCTTTCAGTGAACAAATACTTCCTCACATTGCCCCTGAGCCATCCCCCCATCTTCAAATTGTGTTCCCTTGTTCTTGTACATCTCTTTTTCTGAAAGATGCTACCTTCTTGAACTTTGTTGATTCCACTGAGGTACTTAAAAGTTTCTATCACGTCCCCCCTCTCCCTTCTTTCCTCAAGGGTATACATATTAAGCTCCTTTAGTTTCTCCTCGTATGGCCTCTCTTGCAGACCCTGCACCATTTTAGTTGCCCTCTTCTGGATTGCCTCCATCCTGTCTATGTCCTTGTGGAGATGGGGTCTCCAGAACTGGACACAGTACTCCAGATGGGGTCTCACCAACTGTCTGTACAGAGGGATAACAACTTCCCATTTTCTGCTGGTGATGCCTCTCCCTATACATCCCAGTATCCCACCAGCCCTCCCTACTGCCTTCTCACATTGCTTGCTAATCTTAAGGTCATCTGATATGATTAACCCCATGTCCTTTTCCATTTTTGTTGTTGTTTCTACCTCCCCCCCCCCACTGTGTAATCTTCCTCTGGGTTTGTGTTTCCCAGGTGCATTATTTTGCACTTCTTGGCATTGAATCCAAGCTGCCATACTTCTGACCATTCGTCCAACCTTGCCAAGTCCCTTCTCATCCTTTCCACGCCTTCTTATGTATCAACCCTGTTGCAGATCTTTGTGTCATCTACAAAGAGGCATACTTTTTCCCTTCCAGTCCCTCTGCAATGTCACTTATAAAGACATTAAAAAGGACTGGACCCAGTACTGAATCCTGTGGTACCCACTAGTAACCCCCCCTTTCTTCAGAGTGGACTCCGTTTACAATTACAGTGGACTCAGTTTACAATTATCAATGTCACATGTAACATTTTACATGGAATCCACATTGCGAAGCAATAAGCAGATGTCAAAATAGGAAGGGAGGGAGGGGAAAGAAAAGGAAAGATGCCATACATAATGCCAAGGACATACCTTCCATACCAAATAATCAAAAAAACAAAACAAAAAATACAATAAGGGACTCAGGAGGCATCCCTGTTGGAACCTTCATTTTATATCAATAGTGTGTCCCCACCATCCATTCAAGATAAGTGTAATCAAAATAATAGAATATAACAATCAAATCCAAGTAATTACATGGTCAGGGATCCCATAATGTCCTAGGGCACAAAACAAAAAGGTGTGGGAAATTCAGTCAAAGTCCCTCTCCTTATCCAAGGAAAGGAGAAGACCCTAGATGCTTTGCACCCTCCCGGTGAACATGAAGATTATCCTGTCTCTGCCACCCCTTTTTTATGTAGAAATATTAAAAGACACATCTGGAGGCCAGGGCCTAATACCTCTGTGGTTAGTATGTGGTTATGTAGAAGAGCCAACGCTTGCTGAAGAGTTTCCCCTATTAAAATATATAATTTGCTGAGGATCCCATTGCAGCTCCGGGAGGAATACTTGGATAAAGAGGTGATAGTAGCCAGGACTTCAGAGGGGTAATGTCCACTTGCAACATCTCACTCACAACTTGTGTAAGTTCAAAAACCCGAATGTCAGATAAAAATAAAACAAGCAGGTTTGTAAGGGAGTGATCATCCCCAAAAACTGCTTGGTATGTCTCCATAAAAAGCCAACTGGTCTATAGTATCTGTGACTGAATTCCCAGCTTCATCAGTTAAATGAAGAAATGAGCGGAAATCAGTCCATTTTTATTAGAGTCATCAAAGGGGTTGGTGGTAAAGTTCTTTCCTTGTGTGTTAAATTTATGTTCCATCATCAGGAATGACATCCACTGATACTGAAACATTTCCTTTATTATAGGGGCCAGCTGGACAGAAAAGTCATGTTTTGTTGTAACCAACAGAGACAATAATCTCTGAAACTGTTGTTGGGGATCCAAATATTTAAGATATTTGGCACATACGTGCTTCTTCCCCTGTGCCATAAAAAGGACATCAAATCCTTTTTACAGTCCTCCCAGCACTCCAAGGGAGAGTCGTACATAACAACTATAGATGTCCGTGCTTGCAGAAAAAAATTTAATTGATTTTTTTATGGCATTATCGGACAACAGTGATGCATTCATCCTCCACACTCCAGGACTAAAAGACTTTTGTAGTCTATCCCCACACATACTGTCACCAGTTTATGGTTCGAGGTTTCAAATAAAACTCTCTGAGCTTGAGGAAGCTCAAGCCATGGGGAACAAAACAGATAATCTATCCTCATGGATAGCTTTTCTTTGAAGAATATGTTGTCTCCCTTCCCTCTGGTTGCTCAGGTAGCATCATGCAGATTTGCTCTAGAAATCATATTTTTCAAGAAAATCATATCAGAAAAGAGTTTGGTATTGCAGACTCCCCTATCTAAAGGAGCCAGTCCATAATTAAAACCCCCACCAATATTATATTTCTTGTGGTATATAAATGGGGCTGTAAGCATTTAAATAAATCAACCCTCTCTACTTTAATCTGGGGGGGCATTAACATTAATTAACCACAAATGCAACTCCTGAATAATATCCAAAATCAGAACCCATTTCAGCACTATATCCGTTAGTTTAAGGAGCTCAGTATCCTAAGTGGAGGAAAGGACCCTAACCCCTGCACACCTGTCTTCACCAATAGACCAATAAGAAGAGTATGGGAATTTTTTTATTAGAATCAAAACCACATAATACATAAGGGCTTACAGTAAAATATCTAAATCAAAATTTTAATGGCATGATTACATTTGCAAAGTTCTCACAATAAATTAATTACAACAAGGTCTATATACCCTTTCAGTCGAGTCCACCATTTTCCATCCTTCACCATGTTCACTATCATTAAATACATATTTCAGTTTTCCCTTAACCTATCCAATCCAAATTTTTCCAATGTTTTTTTCCCAAGATTCTCCCCATAACTTCTCATTTCATATTGGTATACTGCATCTAGTTCAGCTTGTATTTTAAAAACTAACTCTGAAATGGTAATAGATTTGCCTTGCAAAAGTCTCTGGCATCTAACTTACCATATTGTCCATTTTATTACTGCAAAGACCACATATAATGTTTCAACACTCCATTTTCCCATTTTTCTTGTATTTGTCCATATATAAGCATATTAAAGTTAATCTTTTTGAATTCCATAACATTCCAGTGTCTTGCAATAATGTCCCAAAGAGTTTTTATGTAGGAACACTCAAAGTAAAGTTGTTGCATTGTTTCTAACTGTCCTTCACATTCTGGTTTTAAACATGTTCTTTCTTCCATGGACTTATGTTTATGATAGCTCCTAACATTTATCTTTCCATGACTACATAGCCATACTGTGTCTCTCATTTTCCTTGGATTTCTGGTCTCAAGAGTTTACTTTAAGTATATTTCAGTATTAACTGAAGAATCTACTTGCAAAACAGGGTATTCATAATAAACATTCCATAATATTTACTTATAAAACTGTTTTCTAGTTTTTATTTGAATTAAATCTTTTTGCACTTTCCATTGAGTTATATAATGTCTGCATGCTTTAACATATTCAGGTAGTTCTCTCTTGCTTTTGTTTGACCCTTTCATCCCCCATTTGGTTAGCAATGTTATACCCCAGTTTTGTGCTCCATCAGAAGTGGTTTCACATTTGCATATAGAAATATACTTATGAAAAAAACTATGGGCTATATCACGTTAAGTCCCCTTTATTTTATGGGTCTGTAGGTATGATATCTTTCTATTGGATTTAATCTGCTGCCCCGCAGTAGCTAAAAAAAGTCTCAGTAATTTTGCCTGCATATTTATAGGTATGGGAAAAATATAAGACAGGTAAAGATATATTGCTACTACAAATGTTTTTAACAGATATATTCTTTTTTCTTTAGTCATTTCCCAACTTTTCCATCTATCTACTTTAGTTTGTGCTATTTCATATTTATCATTCCAATTCTCCTGTATGGCATTCATCGTGCCAAATTTTATCCCTAATAACTTAATGTTTCCACTAACAATCTCAATTGATCTTTGCTGTATTTTACTTGCTTGTCCTAATGTCAAAATGTTACTCTCTTTTTTATTTAATTTTATTCCTGTGTATGATTGATACCACTTAATTTTTTGTATGGCTTCTTCTCCTGATTTTTTGGTCAACAGCTAACAATATGAAATCATCTGCATATGCACAAATATTTTCTCTTTCTTTTACTGACATTCCATTTATTGATCTAATCATATGGATTTGATCTAGTAATCTCAGAATCAGATCTAGATAAATCACATGTAGTAGCGGACTCGGGGCATCCTTGTCTTACTCCATTTTTGACATATATTGGTATACCCATGTGTCCATTTATCATTGTTATTATTTGTGCTTCTGTATCTAACACTTTTATTAGTGTTATGAATTCTTCTGGAAACTTATAACCTCAAAACATAGCCCACATATAGTCACACTTGATAGCATCAAAAGCATTTTCCTGATCTAAAGCATATATGAACCCTTGTAATTGGTTTTGGTTTCCTTTTTCTATTACTTCTCTTACATATATCAAATTCTATCTGATGATTCTACCTGGAATTGCATTTGTTTGTGTTTTCATGACTATTGACTGTGCGCATTTTTCTAGCTTTTTTTGTAATTATTTTTGTCAGTATTTTATATTCTGAAGTTAATAAGCTTATTGGCTTCCAGTTTTTAATATCTTCTTTTCCTCCCAGTTTATATATAATTATCATAACTCCTTCTTTTATACTTATGTTTAGATTACCAACTTTGCTAATATTATTATATAGTTCTATCAATATTGGTATTAAGTCATCTTTAAAAATCTTACAGAATTCGTTAGGTACACCATCAATACCTGGAGCAGTGTTTTTTGTTACAGTTTGTATGGTATCTTTTATTTCAGCTTCAGTTATTTGTTCCTCTAGAAAATGTAATTCTATTTCTGGTACGATAGAATGATTGATCTGACCTATTAAATGTTTTATTTCATGATCTGTCTTGCTTTGGAATTTTGTCCAGGTATGTTCTTGTACTATTAATTTCATAATCTTTATATCTGTATATGTAAATGTTTACCTTTGTAAATGAGCTCTTAGCTCAAAGGTTGTAATTCCAATTTCTCAAAAAATAAATAATTAAATAAAGGTTTTCTCATGTTTGTCTATCAATTCTGTCATAGTCCTGTTCTGTAATCTGTCTTTGCTACTATCAAAAGGGTTGACCTGAAATTTGGTACCTTGTGTGCCACATTTCTGCTTCATTATAAGGGATTTTATCCAGCTGTCTTGGTAATTATACATTTTCTCTTTTATGTGCTCTATTTGGTCTGCTAAATGTGTTTTTCCTCTTTCTGCATTGTTACTAGTTTTAGAAAATTTGCTCTCAATTCCAAATATTTTTTGTATTTTGTACTCTCCTTATATGTGGATTCTTGAATTAATAACTGCTTCATGTCTTTCTTTGTATCCTCCCACCATTCAGTTATATCCTCACACACGCATTGTAGTTTTTCTTCCTTCTATTAATTTTAAAATGTGTTCTTGTACATGTTTTTCTTTTATTAAGGATATATTCATTCTCCAGCAACCTCCTCCTATTTTTTGATTACCTTTCAGATTTATAGAAACCTGTACTGCTATGTGATCTGATGTTTTTTATTAGAATTGTATTACTTCTTGCACTGTTGTTCTTTTAGGCAAAAAACAAAAGTCTATTCTTGATGACAATCTCCCTTTATGGAATGTATGTTCAGGTGTCTTTCCTATTATATTGTAAACATCCACTAATCCCAGATTTTTGTAATACAGTATTTTAAAGTATTTAGGTCACAATACATTTTCTCAGTCTTTCTCCCCCAATCTCTTTTCGAAAGGCCACAGTTAAAATCTTCTCCCCACAATATGAATTTTGAAGTATACAAGTATGGCTTTATTAGTTTTATGGTCGCATTACTTTCAACTTTAACTTGTGAATTAAAGATAATTAACATTCTTATAGGAGTGGGGGGTTTTTTGTACACAGCTTCTACTAAAAGTACCCTCCCTAGACATAAATCAATAACTCTTATTACTTTTATTTCTGTAGTAGTCATTAAAATCCCTGATCTTGATCATTTATCTTCCCCAGTAGACCATACGGATGGCCTTCAATCCATTCTTTCTTTGCCTGATTTAATTCAGTCAATGTATGCAATTGTATATCTTGGACATACAGGCCCAGATATTCAAAAGGGTTGCGCCATGCGCAACTCCAAAAATGCGCCATTCTGCAATATTCAGAAGGGGCCAGTTGCGCCACCGAAAACATGCTGAGCAACAGCGCAATGGAAATGAAGGCATGCGCAACAAGAGGGGTGGGTCCATGCATAAAGTGCACAATGCGAGTCTCAACACTCTGCGCACGCGCAAGAGTACAGCCGAAGTTACAAGAGCACCGATTTGAGCCAAAATAAAAAGGCTCAAGGAAGTGGCGCAAGAACCCTAGCAGGCCGCAAACTGGGGAGAGAGACAGAGAGAGAGAGAGACAGGAGCTGGAAGGGAAGAGAGGGAAAGTGGGTCCAGGAGGACAGAGAGGCCAGTGGGGGGTGCCCGGTGCAGTGGAAGCAGCAGTGGGGGCAGCGGGGGTAACACAGGAACAGCAGCCGGGGGGCAGAAGCCAGGGAGATGGACAGTGTCAGCTTCCACATGGAAGCTGTAATGAGGGGGGTGAGACACCATGCTGCAGGGGGACGTGGCCGCGGAGGGGCCCGTCGGCGGTATGCCCCCGACAGGCGGTATCGTGCCCGCATCAGCTTCGAGCTGTACACAGACGTCGAGATTGTGGCCCGGTACCACCTGAACAGGGCAATACTGAGACGGCTCAGCGAGCTGTGCAGTGATGTGATGCAGGCACCCTCACGACGGAGTCATGCCCTATCCGTGGAGACCAAGGTGACAGCCTGCATGTGCCTGCTCACCACGGGCACCTTCCAGAGGTTGACAGGGGACACCACAGGCATTACACAGTCGGCCATGTCACGCATCCTCACCCAATTCCTCAGCGCACTGCTGCCTCATGCTGCGGAGTACATCCATTTCCCCAGCACCGTGGCAGAGCTTACAACAAACATGCAGGAGTTCCACAGGGTAGCACTATGCCTGGCATGCTAGGGGCCATAGACTGCACCCATGTGGCCATTCGCGACGCCACCCGGCCCCGGCCATGCTTATCGGAACCGAAGGGGCTTTTCCAGTGTCAACTGCCAGGTGGTGTGTGATGCCACTGGGCGCATCATCAATGTCTGTGCCACACACCCTGGCGGAGCACATGATGCCTTCATATGGCACCAGTCTGCACTGTGCCATCGATTCGAGAGGAACATCCCCACGGGTCATCTAGTGAGTGAGTACACATGTATGGAATGCAAACTCTGTGCAAGGGTGGAATGACACAGGTGCCATGGTAGTGGCACACAAGGATATGGGCAATATGGACCTGACATGACACTGATCTCCACTATCTCCACACAGGTGACTGCGGATACCCACTCCGTCCCTGGCTGCTCACACCATACCGGCGCCCCACGACCCCAGCGCAGCTCGGTTTCAATGAGGCACATGCCGCAACACGTAACATCATAGAGTGGGTCTTTGGGATGCTCAAGGCACGCTTCCAATGCCTGGACACCTCTGGCGGAGCCCCTACAGTACAGCCCCAAAAGGCCTGTGGGATATTCCTGGCCTGTTGCATCCTGCACAACATGGCCAAAGACCATGGGATAGCCGTACAGGTCCAAGAGGGGGACAGCGATGGGGACGCCAGTGGCGCCGGTGATGTGGGTGATGAGCAGCCCCCCCTAGGACGGAGGGACCCCCGACTGACCCGGCAGGCCCAGCTGCACCGGGACACCATTGCAGAAGAGCACTACGCCCAACACAGGTAAGTCAAGGGGACATGTGCAGGCAACACTGTCCATGCGCAAACCACAGGCACACAGGGGAACACACCGTGCATGAAGGTCAGGGGAGTTGAAGGGTCCAGGCATACCAACACACCATCAGAGAGGGGTGAGCACTCATATGGACACACACACACACCAGGCAGCATACAGGGGCAGCAGCACAGCACTGCGGAAATGACATTGCCAACACACAGCACCACCAACCACCCCCACCTGGACTGTCCCGCGTCGTGTGTCAGGACCTGGGCAACCTTGCACCTTGGTGTACAGTGCAATGCAGGCATCATCATGCACACGCACCTGTGGACAGCAGTTGGGAGAGTGTGCAGGTGGTCCGTGTGTCAGCTTGGTGAGCAGAGCACCCAGCAGTGCACTGCCCACCATGACACACATTGCACACAGGGCAGCACCAGACAGGGCCTGCATTGGGAGACAGCTCAGTCAGGTAGCACTGTCCCACGGCCACCACGGATGTGTGGGCGGCCCCGCCGTGGCCTAGCAGCACTGACAGGCTGAGCAGGGGCCACATCGGGTGGTGCTGGTGCACCACCAGGGGTCCCAGTGCGTGACCGTGACCTTGCCCACACAGGGGTCTGCATCCTGCCAAACAAACTTGCACCAGGGGTGCTCGGGATGCCCACAACAGAACCCGGCGTTGACAGGCCTGGTGTCGCACGACGCCGGGAACGGGGAGTGGAGTGCGCACTGTGTGGGGTGTGTGGTACAGGGGCACCTGACAGTGTGGCCAATGCGTTCGCCACAGAGACCACTGCCTGGGTCAGCCTGTCAATGGCAGCGGTCACATCCGTCCACATAAGGACCAGCTCAAGCTCGGTCGAGCACACTCTGCTATGCCGCTCCACGGACACAGGGCAGTGCCTCCACGGACTCTGCAACCCGCCCCTGCAGCTGTACCGACTCCTGCAGCAGGCGGGTGTGACGGCCCAATGGTACTGTGCCCCAATGGCACGTCACCCCAGGGTGTGGACGGTCCTGGTGCACAGCACCCTTGAGGGTGGGCGCTTTCGCCAGGACCAGGTATGGGTGGACCAAGGGCGGTGGACATGTGCCACTGCTTGACACTGTCCCCCAGACCTGGTGTGCGACTGCTGCTGCTGCCCTCCAACTGCTGAGCCCCCAGGTCCACCTGTTCCACCTCCGCTGTCAACAGTGCCAGACACCTGCACAGCCACCGATGCTGCCCCACGGTGCTGACAGGCACAGCCTGGGACTGTGCCAGCATGCTGGTACACAGTGTGAACCAGGAAGGCCCAGGGCACATGCTGGCCTGCTATGTGTCCGTCGTGGACACACACCTATCACTGGCCATTGCAGGCCTGCTATCATCAATGGTGCAGGTGCGTGCCACTGCCATAGGCACAGCATGCTGGCATACCTGCATGCCAGACTGCTGTGACACAGGCTGTGCACCCCCTGCACCCGTATCACTGACGCCGGAGTTGTTGGCCCAGCCTGCATGCTGCTGCAGTGCCTGCAGGCTGGTGGCAGAGGTGGATGGTCCCTCCTCCACGTCCAGCAGGTCTGCCACACTGTCTGGACCCACCACCACCACCATCTCCTGCAGGCGAACAGGATCTGTAACCGAAAGAGAGTACATGTGAGTGCATGTGAACAACAGCCCCCCCCCAACAACATCACCATGTCATACCGTGCAGTGATGGGCTTCCACCTGTCTGGAATCCTCCGCCTGGAACGCCCACAATGGCACTCGGCTGCATGGCCGCGACCAGTGTCTCCTCTGTAGGGGTCAGCTGCAACACCACTGGTGGGCCCCCACCAGTGCCAGCACGTGCCACCCTGAAGGCTGCCACCTTCTCCTTCAGCCTCCTGCGGTCAGTCCCCATCTTCTTCCGGCATTCCTGCGGGCGCTGGTGGCTTCCGTGCAGGTTGACGGCCCGAGCTACCCCTTCCCATGCAGCTGCGGCTCCTGAGGGGTGACCTCTGTCCACTCAATACTGGCTCATCCTCCAGGTAGGCCTGGAAGAGGGCCTCGGTCTCTGCCGTGGTGAAGTTCGGCCTCCTCCTACGCCCGCCATCCACACCCTCAGCCTGGCTCTGGTCAGTCATGGTGATCTGTATGGGTGGAAGTGGACACCTGTCACTGTGCAGTCCACAGCATTTCCCCATGAGCATAACTGCCGGCCCGGGGGCAGAAGCCCCCGTTTCCTCTCCGCATGGCAGATACTGATAGAAAGGGTGCCCTTTGTCCCTTTCTAAGTGCCCTTTTCATGCTCAGCCCCCTCAACCTTTATCATCCTCCAGCACCCCTGCCCATGAGCATTGTCCTGAGCATCACACAGCATGTAACTCACCTCTCACCTGCAGCAACCAAATCTGGCCGGCACAACCCACTGTCGCAATATTTATAGCGCAACACATGCAAATGAGGTGTGGCGCAACTTTAATGACATGCTAATCGCGCCACTGCACCTTTGAATGGCTGATCGAATGATTTGCATATGTCGGCTGAATATCGCGTATTTGCGCTAAGCGCAATACGGAAGGTCCGGCTGAGCCGATGGCGCATGTTTGTGGCTGCATGCTACACTGCATTGCGCATGCCCAGACAGGTTACGCATGCGTCGATCGCGCTGCAGACCTGCTGAGCGCGATAGGCGATTCAGGCCATGGCCACCATTGTGCCAGTGGCGCTACAGCACTGGGCACTATATGGCGCTGTGGCACTTCTGCGCGATAGTCCACTGTGGCACTGGTGCTCTGCTTGGCAGTCGCGCAGGATGCCTATACGTCCTATGGCACTGTGCGTAGCCTTGCGTCTTTGCCGTGACCTTGTGTATGCCCTCTGACCCCTGTCGCTGTTGGCATGCCATGTGTACGTCCCTATTGCGCTGTCTGGTGACAGCGCCATGTAAAGTGACGGCGCTGTTCGAACAGCGCGATTGGAGCCTATGCTGGTCTATTGCGCAGCAACTCCACATGGGGTTACGGCGCAGCAGGGTGCCATATTGCCTGCTGTAAAGTTGGTGCCATGGCTAGGAGGAGGGGGTGTCCTGGAGCCAGCTTGAGTGGCCAACCTGGTGGCCCTGGTGGAGCCCACTGTGAGGCACTGTATGGTGAGGCCCCCTCACCATGCCTAGGACCCATGTGGCAGCAAGTGGCCACTGACCTGGTGGAGGTCACTGGCGGGGCGGTCTGCTGAGCAGTGCGGCACCGGTACAGTGACCTCCGCCGGAGGGAAGCAGAACTGTTGGCGTGAGGGCTCGTTCCGCATTGGGCGGGCGTGGTGCCTAGGCCAGGTGGAGTGTACCATCTATGCACCTATATTCTCTGTAGAGGTGTGTGTGTGCTTGGGTGGCTGTGCATAGGTGTGTCAGTGTGTGCAGCTGTGCGATGGATGGTTATGGCTGTGTGCGGGCACTCTCACTGGGGCAGGGGCACTCTGCTTTTGAGTCACACTGATGTTTGTCTCAACATATGTCTCCCACAGGCCGGATTGTGAGGGCACAGGACCAGGGTGATGTGGGCCATGCCAGGGCCCCGGTGCCAGGGGGTGTTGTGCCACAGCAGCAGCGTCAGACCCAGCTGCTGGAGGAGTGTGAGTATCATTACTTCATGGATGCTATTGCATGCTGGGGGGGGCAAGACCACCAGCCATGCGGGACACAACCAAAGGGGAGGTCATAGTTCCACTATACAAAACACTAGTGAGTCCCCACACTGGAGTACAGTGTACAGTTCTGGAGACCATACCTGCGTATGGACATGGACTGGGTGGAGAGGGTTCAGAGGAGGCGACATGGATGGTGCATGGATTGCATCACAAGTCCTATGCAGACAGGTTGACGGAACTGAACATGTACTCCCTGGAGGAGGAGGGTGTGGGGATATGATGGGGACATACAAGTATCCTACAGGGGGACAGAGTGCAGGAAAACAATATTTGTAGCGTAAAGGATGTTCCAGGACTAGAGGGCATGGGATGCAGTTGGAGGGGGGTCGTTTAAGAGGAAACATGAGAAAGTATTTCTTCACAGGATGGGTGGTGGACAAGTGGAACACCCTGCCAGAGGAAGTGGTGGGGGATGACTTGGTCACGGGATTTATGAATGCATGGGTTAGCCATAATGGAATTCTGGAGGTCAGGGGTGAGGGGGAACGGACTTATAGGACAACAGAGTGAACGTACAAGGTCAAATGGACAGACTGGGTGCCCCATAGGCCCTTATCTGCCGACACTGTCTATGTATCCATGTATGTAGGCATGACACAGGTGACCTGCATCACAGTGCAGCATCACGGCACGTCTGTGTATGCATCACAGGTGGTCAGGCATGCACTGGGCACATAGCTGTGTAACTGGCATCGCACCACGTTGCCACATCACTTGCCAGCCTAATTTGTACTGTGATTGACGTGGGCAGTGTGTGTGGGCGGTGGTGCGATAGCTGGTGCCGCCTGTTTGTGATGGCTATGCATGTTCACTGTGGGGGTGCATGCCATCACAGGTGCGGGACATTGTTATATGGCTTGCAGGTTGGGTGGTGTTCAGGGTTGTGGTCAGTCTCAGCCATTGACTGTGTTCCCATTTTCCTAGGCCTCGAGGTACTCAGGAGGATTGAGAGGGTATTCGCACCTCATCCAGGTGTCACAGGAGAACCAGGCGATACTGCAGGCCACACAGCGCCATGGTTCCAGGAGGCGGAGGCACAGGACGGGACACCAGCAGGGGAAGACCGGCAGCCAGCTGAGCCATAGGCCACATTCCCTTCCACTTCTCCCATCCCTATCACCCTGCCTTCCTCTCCAGGTTTTATTCCCCCCTTGAACACCCCTGCCTTTACCGTCCCCCACTTGTACATAGTTTCACCTGTCTATGTTTATATGTTGATCTTTGAAATATACATTTCTAGTTTGATACGACTGCTGTGTTGGTCTCTGATTTGCAACTGGCTATGGGTGCTCCGTTGCAGGGGTGCATGCCATCTGGGCTGGTATGGTCCGGTATATATGTGTGTGTGTGTGTGTCCATGGGGAGGTATCACCAGCATGGCATTGACTTTCTGTTGGTCTGTGCTGCTGCCACCACTGCTGGGTGCACAGGGTGGGTCTGGCTGGTATGCTTCTCTGCAGCATGGGGTTGGCGTGTGGCAGGGGATGCATGGTGTTTCCTGCAGTGCCAGTCACTGCACATGGTGTCTTGGGGTCACGTTGTGCGGTGTGCTGTGCGTACAGGGGGCTGATGTGCACTGTGGTTGTCAACCCCTGTGTGGCACCCTCTGCCTGCCAGTGGTTGTGCTGTGGTGTCATGGCTCTGCTATGCATTGTTGGCTTGTCCCCATGGGCACGTGGATCATCCGTCCCACCCCAGTGATGCTGTGCTTGGGGTGTGCCGTGTGGTGTGGGTTCTGCAGTGTGTTCCTGTGCCCATGTGTGGCATGGCTGGCGGTGGGCCCCAGCCTGCCTCCCTGGATGTGCAGTTCCATTGCTCTGGGGGCTGTGCTTGCGCTATGGCAGCTCTGGAATGCTCAGCTGAGCTTCCATGGTTGCATCATAAGCGGCAGAATTCAGCTCAGCTTCTCCTTCCTGGTTGCGCGATGGCGCAGTATGTCAGATATTGAGGCGTTGGTTGCTTGCGCAATTTGCTCTGCTCCATATTTGAATATTGCTACTCTGTTGCGATTTGCGCAATCGGTTTGGTGCTTGCTTGCTCCTGCTGTTGCGCCAGTTTTCAGCGCAGTTTGAATATCCAGGCCACAGTATATAATTTCAGCATCTAACACAGAAAGTATAGAAAAGGTAGTTAATCTCTTTTTCCTGTTCTTTATGCTATTGGTATTACATGTAATGAATTTCACAGTGCTCATTTTTATAAATTATTTTGAAGATCATTATACTTTTTTAAATTTTGCTTTTGTTTGTTTTTTTAAGTCTGTGTATCAGTTGACTCATATTCTGTTGACTGCTATGTATTTGTCGAAGAATCAATAGAACTGTCAGATTCATCTTCTGAGTCCCCCCAGTCCTTTCTTCATAAAGCTGTGTACTTATTTTGTAGTGTTATAGTTTGTTCTTCCTTCTTTTTTTGTTTTAAATTTAGGTGGTTTAAGCTTATGTTTTAACTTTGTTACCATTTGGAAAGTTTGTTTTGTTTTTGCTTCCAGATTTGGGGGGGTCACTTGCACTTCCATTTCAGTTGTATCTTCATGTTCTAATTGCTGAACATTCCTCTCTTTATTTTCCACCTCCTTTATTAGTTGTCCTTTTCCTTCTTCCTTGTTCCCGGTGTCTTTCTCTTGTGTTGGGTGGGGCAGGGACAGAGGCCTGGTGGTATGCTCTTCTTCTCACTGCCAGTTTGTTGCTTTGTTTGTTCTGATGAGGTTTAAAAATAGGTACAAAATTAAAGTGCCAGAATATAGAGTGGAAAAATACTATGGGCTGTATCATACCTATACCCCCTTAAGTTATAGACCTATAAGTGGTAATTCTTTTAATAGGGTTTAAATGACTCCCCCAAATGATAAGAAAGAATGTGTTGTATGTTCTGGTGTCTAATGTCATGGGGGGGAATATAGATCCTACAAGTGACAATAGGGGAAATAATGATTTTGTTAAATATACCATTTTTAACTTTGTGACCTGTAATTTTTGCCATGCCCCCATGTATTTATCACGCAGGGCTAGCTTTGTTTTCCAATTTACTCAGCCCATATCTTTGGGTCCAAATTTAATACCTAATATTTCTGCTTCTGAGACTATTTGAGCCTTACAAATGCTAGAGGATGACACTGAGGCCATGCTTACAATAACTAATGCCTTACTTTTATAAAAGTTTATTCTGGCTTCTGTGGCTAAAGAATATTTAGATAAGACTTCATTCACCTTTTCTCCTTCAGATTCTGTGCCTAAGAAGAGACGCAGCTTGTCCGCATATGGCATTATTTTAAGGGGGTTATGTAGAGAGAGTGTCATACCTCTGATATACTTATTAGTCACCAAATACAAATAAGTATATCCATATAGAAGGTTTATAATGGGGGCTGAAAGGGCACTCCTGTCTAACACCCCTCCTAATTGTAATCTGTGTTCCTATTTTACCATTCAAAAGAGGGTGAAAATGGCCCTGCCAGCTGCATCCTCAGCTGGTGACCGAGCCTCTGAGGTTTCCATAGCAACAATACCTGCTGTGGGTCTCACCAATAACTTTGGTGGCTGCATATTGTCCTGCCCATTAGCGACCTCTTCTGTAGCAATATCCATCATTTCTTCTGAAACATCACCTTCATTCTCAGTCAGTACATCCATGGAGCTAAAAAAAAATCACTTTTTCAGTCTCCGGAAGCCACACTCCCAAACCTCCAGCTCCTCCTCTGCCTTCCACAGTGCTGTCATCCATTCTACTGACCCAAGCAACACGATGCCCCTTCCCAAGAGTAGGGGAGTTTCCTCAGTATCATGGCAAACATTCCCCTTCAGTAAATCAGGTTCATGTACAGCGGAGCCAGTCACGATACAGTGCAGTAAACTGCAGTAAGTGGCATGTCACAAAATACTGTACGGAAAAAGAGATTAAATTACCATTGCATTACACTGCTCCCTGCAACATGCTGCAGCATGTTATGATATACTGCAGCATTTCTGTGCTGCAGCCTGGCTGACGCCACTGTGACCCACCCCCAAGATGTACCTGGAAGCAAGCTGTCACAGCTTAGTGTGCCTCTCCTGGTCAAAACATTACAAATAAATAAACAAACAAATAAATAAACTGATGCTTTAGAGCATGTGCGTGACTTGGACAGATACACAAAATGATACAATGTTGATAGTTCTACTGTCCTACCACCCTTTTATGGATCCCGTGCACCGTACTACTTTTCTTCCAAACTTCCTCTCCTGCCTCATCACTCTGGGCATTCCATATACTTACTTTTCCATGTTGTGAGGGTTGCAATACGAATGCAAATGTGTACGTGCATAAAATAATTAAGATTAAGAAAACCCTGGAACAACATATCAGCTGGGGGGGAGGATACAGCATGCTCCAAGCAGGAAAGGAACCTAGGGGTTATCATCTCAATGACCTAATGGTTGGGAGTCAGTGCAACAAGGCAACGGGTAAAGAAAATGGGATAGTGGGATGCATAGGCAGGGGCATCACCAGCAGGAAAGGGGAGGTTATAATTCCACTGTACAAGATATCAGTGAAGCTACACCTGGAGTACAGTGTCCAGTTCTGAAGGCCTTACCTACGTAAGGATGAAGACAGGGTAGAGACAGTTCAGAGGAGGGCAACCGAGATGGTGCAGGGTTTGCATCACAAGTCCTACAAGGACAGGCTGAAGGACTTGAACATGAACTCCTTGGAGGAGAGGAGGGAGAGGTGGGATATGATACAGACATACAGGTACCTCACGGGGAGGAATAAGGTACAGGAAAACACTTTTTTTCAGAGAAGAGGTGTTCCAGACTAGGGGTCATGGGATAAAATTGGAGGGATTGAGGATCAAAGGTAATGTGAGGGGAAGTATTTTGTCACAGAAAGGTTGGTGGACAAGTGGAATGCCCTGCCAGAGGAGGAGGTGGTGGGGGCTGAAACATTTACGGGATTCAAGAATGCATGGGATGGGCATTGGGGGATCCTAGCAGTTGGGGGAAGGGGGCAACCCAGTTCAAGAGAAGCTAGAAGAGGCAAAATTACATGTGCAATTGGGCAGACTAGGTGGGCCAAAGACCCTTATCTGCCATCAGTATCTATGTATCTAGGTGTCTATGTAATTAGTCAACAAATTTACAGAGAAATCAACTGATAAACTGATAAACCAAAATTCACTGCGGTAGTCGTGGCACTTAGTAGGTGGCACTGTTCTTAGCACTACAATATTACCTTCCATATCCTGGAAGTTACATTTGGTTCTGTTTTGCAGAAGGACTGATGTCAACATTTTAACTCCTTGGCTTGCTCCAATTGTCTGGGAAGGAACCTTCAACTACGACATCATTAACAAACAGTTTAAAATAAAAAATTACACAGTTGGACTGACAGTGTTTGCTGTCAAAAAGTAAGTACGAAGGTAGTAAACAATATGTATAATTTCTTCAGTGTTTGCTTTATATAGTTTTGAAACATGTCTTTTAAAGCCCAAACTACAGTTGTTTGCCAACAGAACTGTCATGGGATCCAGGACTTGTCACCACTGTTATGACTTGCCGAGAACACTCCCTGGGAATCAAACTGGGGGCATAAGCAAGCAATAATATCCGAAAGAGTGGGCAGTATTGGTCAATACCAGACTGCCCAGGGGCATAATGAGGCCTGACACTGCAGGAAGAGGACCTGATAGCCCCTGGAAGGTCCGGTATTGCCCATACCGCCCACCCAGGAGGATGTTATTGTGCTTAGAAAATGGGCTCTAGGTAACATTTTTAGAAAATAGTGAAAACATTAAAAAAAAATTTAAAACGCTGGTTAAAAGGAATGAAAAGTAGTTTTAGTTCCTCTGCTACTTTACTTGGCATGCTTGCCAGTTGGTGACATTTGTAGTTGTTTCCATGAGTTCATGTTACATGCAGCCGTTATCTCGCTGTTGAGTATATGGTATGCTACCAGGAAGCATCAGTCAGAAAATGGGAGGAGGTTTTTCTTTTTTTTTCTTCTTAAAATTGTAACATAAAGGTTTGGGCTTCCGTTTCATTTTTTGAAGCCCCCTTTACATTCATTTGTGATTGGGTCAGAACTGGCAGATGCTCTGTATTTGAACGGACCTTGGTAGCAGCACAGACATCAAAACTGGCACCAGGAAAAGGAGGTTCTTAAAGGTATCAGAAGCAGAATGGTGAGGAAGAAGTAAAGTAATGCCAGTGGTCAGCGTTGACTATATTGCTGTCCTACTTTTCATTTATTTGTTTGAAAATCTGTTTAAACGCTGTGAAGTTCTGGAGTACCAGCTACCGAAGGGGGGAAGCTCGGAGGAGCGGTGCTGGAGGACAGCCAAATGGAGCAGATGGGTTTTGACAGGAGCATACCTGACATAATGTGCAACAATGCTATATTTAAAAAAAAAAAAATTTTGCTTGGGGACTGTATGTGACAAATGGATGTGGGTGCATGTGTAGGGGGCTCACTCCATCTTTTCTGGTCTTGGAGACAGAGGAAGATCAGGTGGTAGTCTAAGTCCTGCTTAGCAAGCGGGGAAAAATGGCGGAAGCTCCATTTGAAAATTTGGGGTGCCCACGGATATACTAAGTAATGGGGCACCCTGAATTTGCACTTATTTTCAAGAGGGCTCTTGCTGCAAGTTAATGTACCCTTTGCAGCCAATGAGAGTTCTTATATTTTTAAACCCATATTCTAACTGACATTTACTGTCATAGTACCCCCATTCTAAGTGCACCCCAATTCATTTTTATAAGATAAAGGTGAGTCTGAAAGACCGCCTCTCACATAGAACGAGCAAACCTGAGCCCATAGTCAAAAGTGCGACAGATATTGTACCAACCATTGCAAATAGCGATGGTCGGTACAATACTTAAGTAAATCACAGAGGAATCTTTTTTTATGCAGGGGACTGCCCCCACCACACCCCCTCTTGTGGGGGGCAAGCCCCCCACACCCTCAAACTTAAATAACCAACTCCAAGGGGGGTGCGGACCATGGGGCAAGTTACCGGATTGCGAAAAGAAAAAAATGTTTCTGCCTGTAGTCAGGCCCGAACCTGGGTCTGCTTACATCGCAAGCGGTGGTGTACACCACTACTCTATGGAAGCAGCTCAGCAGAAGTCAGCCACAAAGGATGCTATATCCCGCAGTAATGAGTAAAGCTCCTTGCTGTACTCGCTATACAGGATATAGCAAGGTATTGCACCACTCGCTGTCTTGCAGAGCGCTATTATTGAGTGGCTCAGATGTACAGTGCTCAATAATCAGCGCTCTACATGGGTACTACCCCCCAGTTCTGCCCATATGTTATCTATGGTTATAATACCCCATCCCATTATGATGCCAGAAAGAGCTGCTAAATCTTTTTATTTTTCAGAAACATAGTTTTACTTTGTGGGTAAAGTGAGTAAGTGATGAGATGGAATGTGTTTGAGGAGGTTAATGACAGGTGAGTGACTAGCGTGGAACGGACCAGCAGATTATAAAGCCTAAAAACCATTATGTTCAGCCAGAAGTGAAAAGGCAAATGTCATGAGTGAGACAAACAAATGTAGCAGCAAAGTGGTCCAGCCATTAGGTCTCCATTTTAGGTTAACACAGGGGTTGTGTGGCACATGGAATTCCATTGGCAGAATTTGGGAGGAATGGCAATTAGAATTCTGAAAGTGTTTTAATTCAAACAGCAGATTACTTTTCTGAAGTTTACTTAAACATATAGGATAATGAACTGTGCACAACAAGGTTCTGTTTCTATTGAGGGGGTTGATGACATCATAGCCCTCGAGCGAAGCACAAGAGGCCGCTATGATGTCATCAACCCTCAAGATGGAAACACAGCCTTGTCAGTGATCAGTTTCCTATCTTCAATTTAGTATTTGGTTTTACTATTTAAAATAACAGGAAAATTGTGGGGGTTTTTTTGTAGCATTCGTAACTATCTCTGCCAGATGATGCTAGTGCTTTCTGTCTTTCTTGCTGTGCCACCCCCCCCCCATACACACAAACACACATATTCATCTGCACATTCAGGAGCTTACCTTTTTTGTAGAATCTGAGCAGATTGTCCTTTCTTTGGCAAGCAGCAGGCCTCCAATTTTAAAAAAAGTCACTGACTGAAATGCATTCTATACTGCGCTGTCCTTTATTAAACACCGGGAGGCTGGCAGCAATGTAATGGAGACAAGGCTCAAACTTAGAACATAAAAGTTCTTGTAGTACAGCAGAGACATAGCTACTATACTACAAGGACTTTTCTGACCTTTTAATTGTCCCACAACAGCTTTCTGCTGTGCATCAAAATCCATCAGCTGTAATGGTCTACCATATTCTATCATGGATTACTTTTCTCTAGTTTGCGGAGAACTAATCTGTGGTTTGTGTCCATGGTTTATGTAAACTGCAAATTACAAATCCATTGTTTAAATTAAAAAACTTGTTTGGAATTTGTGAATTTTGCTTCTGCACAGATAAATTGGAAACATTTAAAAAATATTACATTTTTTTTTTTACTGTTTTGTTATAGTGAATAGTTTTGTGCAAAAATAAAATTCCATTGGTTAGATTACTATGAAAGTCAAAATTTTGCTTCCTTGAAATTTCGGAATGTACTTTGGCAATTTTCATGACTTAGAACAATGCAATGAATATATGAATTGTAGAGTGATGTATTGAATTGAGGAATGGAATTCTGCAGAAATTATTGCGACGAACTGTGGAATGATTGCATTGCACGTATTGCGGATTGATGTATTAAATTCCAGAATGGAACTCTGCAGAACTGATCACTCTGAACTGTGGAATGATTGCATTGCATGTGTGTTGCAGATTGGTGTGTTAAATTACAGAACGGAGTTGTGCTGAATTGATCACTCTGAACTGTGGAATGACTGCTTTGCATGTGTTGTGGATGGACGTATTAAATTATATAATGGAATTCTGCAGAACTGATCATGGCAAACAGTTGAATGACTGCATTGCATGTGTTATGGATTTACATACTACACTGAAGAATGGAATTCTGCAGAATTGATCACTCTGAACTGTAGAGTGATTGCATTGCATGTATTGTGGATTGACATATTAAATTACAGAATGGAATTCTGCAGAACTGATCTTGCCAAACTGTGGAATGACTGCGCTGCATGTGCTGCAGATTGATGTATTAAATTGCAGAATGGAATTGCGCATCATTGTCATTCGATAGGTCATGTGTATCATTCGTCAATTAAGAAAGAAAATTGAAAGCAATGGGGTGAAAATTCATGAAACATATTAAGATGATATGGGTTTTGGCAAAGTCAGAACTACAGGAAATTTATTTTTCACAAATTCAGAATTCAGTTTCCTTCCAGCACTGGCAATGAAACATTCACTGAGGTGCCACCAACATTTTTGGGGTACCCACCAATCCCTTCTTCTGGGTTGCCAGGTCACATTTGTGTTCTCGCTGTAAATTAAATTACTTGCTGCATTCCCAAGTGCTCTTGTGTCTGATGTTTTCCTACATCAGGCCACTGTATCTGATGCTCTATTAACTCTCAATTCAGTTATCCAGTCAGTGCTCTCTTAACTCTCAATGCAGCTATCTACTCTGTGCTCTATTAACTCTCAGTGCAGCTATCCACTCTGTGCTCTATGAACTCTCAGTACAATTATCCACTCTGTGCTCTATTAACTCTTAATGCAGCTATCCAGTCAGTGCTCTCTTAACTCTCAATGCAGCTATCCACTCTGTGCTCTATTAACTCTCAATGCAGCTGTCCACTCTGTGCTCTATTAACTTTCAATGCAGCTATCCACTCTGTGCTCTCTTAACTGTCAATGTAGCCATCCACTCTGTGCTCTATTAACTCTCAATGGGGAGGGTGGATTGTGTGGTGCACTGTAGACTGGCACACAACAGTGGCTGGCTGTCATCACAGGTGCACTGCCAAGAACAGAGAAAGGCCCTCTTCCAGGGCATTAGGCTGCCAGTGTGTAGGTGGAGACAGTCGGTCTGCCCATTGCACGGTTATGGCCTGGGGGGGGGAAAGCAGCACAAGATTGGGAGCCAACAGGGTCCATGATGACCTGATTACTGCATCAGAGAACAAGTCCCTCTGAGGGAGGGAACAGATCTCCCTGTCAGCATCCCCCAAAATAATAATAAAAAAAAAAAGATACCGATAACTAGACATGTTGTAAAATAAAATTGTGCCATCAAAATTGAAATGAAATTGGCATTTTCGCCACTCTACATATTTTGTGAAATTCTGCCATTCCACAAAATATTTCACAGGGTTGGAACTTGTGAAATTTCACCTCGAAATGTGAAATATTGCCTGAAAATGGCAAAATTTCACCTGTGAGTGATAATTTTTGCCATTCCGTAGGTGAAATTTTGCCATTTTCGGGCAAAATTTTGCCATTTCAGGTAAGATTTCACATTTCGCACCCCCACAAAATTTTTTGTGAAATGCGTGAATTTCACAAAATATTTTGCTTAATGAAATTTCTTAATTTTGCACAGTACTACGAGCAACTTTGTCGATTCAGTAACATTCTCAACTTTTTATTAATTGTTGCATGCCTGGTCTGATGACAGCTGTTGGAGATTCTGGGAGGTTGCTGGATTAACAGACTGGATGAACAAGATGCAATGAAATGTTTATTTGATTCTATTTTCACCCTGGGCACTTCTGGCCAGGACCTTCTTCGAGCACCATCAGTACCACTCATTAAATCATCTCCTTACCTGGGCTTCCCGGGACTCTCAGGCCAATGTGACACTCCACTGTGTTGCTCTCTTGGCTTGGGTCCCCCCAGGACAGTGTCTGTTTTCTGTGCCATGGCGATGTTACCCCACATCCTGCCAACCATGGCAGAGGGAAAACTGGGAGCCATCCTGTAATCCTGGAGGAGAGATTCTAACAATGGATTTGGGGGGAGAGGCAGTGAATCATCTATCCTGCTGGCAGCCTTTTTTCTTCACTCTTCCTTCTTCCTTGAAGCTGCTTTAATTCAATGCTGTTCATAGTCAGACAGCCACCCATGGACAGTTGTTACTGACATAGGTGGGGCCATCCCCTTTCCTGCCATGTTAGAAGCAATTCTGCCACCCAGCCTTCACTAGATAACAGTCAAACATGGGATGGATAACCCTCCCACCCTGAAGGGCAGCAGTCCCCAGAATGCTGAGTTCTCCTTCCCCTAACAGACTCCCAATGACTCAAGCTTGTTTCTGAACCTGAATCACCACAGCAGTTCATGGCAGTGCTACAGGAACACTACAGGCCCACTCGATGCAATGTATTTTATATGTTTATATGTACAATTCCAGCATCTGTCATGGTTATGTGTACAAAAACAGATGCTAGAACATGGCAATAACTGCCATAACAAAAGCAGATGCTGGAACTGTTATGGTACACATAGCCATAACAGATGCTGGAACCGTTATGGTACACATAGCCATAACAGATGCTGGAACTGTTATGGTACACATAGCCAAACAGATGCTGGGACCGTTACAGTATACATAGCCATAACAGATGCTGGAACCGTTATGGTACACATAGCCATAACAGATGCTGAAACTGTCATGGTACATATAACCCTAACAAATGCTGGAACTGTTATGGTACACATAGCCATAACAGATGCTGGGACCGTTACGGTATACATAGCCATAACAGATGCTGGAACTGTCATGGTACACATAACCCTAACAGATGCTGGAACTGTTATGGTACACATAGCCATAACAGATGCTGGAACCGTTATGGTACACATAACCCTAACAGATGCTGGAACTGTTACGGTACACATAGCCATAACAGATGCTAGAACTGTCATGGTACACATAACCCTAACAGATGCTGGAACTGTTATGGTACACATAGCCATAACAGATGCTGGAATTGTCATGGTACACATAACCTTAACAGATGCTGGAACTGTTATGGTACACATAGCCATAACAGATGCTGGAACCATGGTACACATAGCCTTAACAGATGCTGGAACCGTTATGGTACGCATAGCCATAACAGATGCTGGAACCATTATGATACACAGAGCCATAACAGATGCTGGAACTGTTATGGTACACATAGCCATAACAGATGCTGGAGCTGCTGTGGTACGCATAGCCATAACAGATGCTGGAACCGTTATGGTACACATAGCCATAACAGATGCTGGAACCGTTATGGTACACATAGCCATAACAGATGCTGGAACCGTTATGGTACACATAGCCATAACAGATGCTGGAACCATTATGGTACACATAGCCATAACAGATGCTGGAGCTGCTGTGGTACACATAGCCTTAATAGATGCTGGAACCATTATGGCACACATAGCCATAACAGATGCTGGAGCTGCTGTGGTACACATAGCCATAACAGATGCTGGAACCGTTATGGTACACATAGCCATTACAGATGCTGGAACTGTTATAGTACACATAGCCATAACAGATGCTGGAACTGTTATGGTACATATAGCCATAACAGATGCTTAAACACAGACATAACAATAACAGATGCTGGAACTGTTATGGTACACATAACCATAACAGATACTGGAACTGCTATTGTACACATAATCATAGCAGATGCTGGAACTGTTATTGTACACATAACAATAACAGATGCTGGAACTGTTATGGTACACACAAGCAATATGACACAATGAGGTGTGGGTTATGGCCTGATAAGAGCACACTCCAGGTGTGTTATGAGGCCTGTGGCCTTGTGCTTTACTACACCCCTGAGCATGTGGCAAAATCTGTTCCATGCACACCCCATTGTGGTGTTCCTTTCTGGTGTTCATTGATCTCTCTTCAGCTTTTGACACTGTGGACCATGGGGTATTACTTGGGCACCTGAGGTCCATCTGTGGCCTGACACATATGGTCCTCAGGTGGTTTTCATCTTTCCTCACTGGCAGATCTCAGAGAGTGGTGTCTGTTTTTTTTTCCTCTGACCCATTTTCACTGTCATCTGGGGTACCTCAGGGCTCTGTGCTTTCCCCCATGTTGTTTGCAGTGTATATGCTGCACTTTGGAGACATTGTAAGATGGTATGGGCTGAGGTTTCACTGCTATGCTGATGATACCCAGCTCTACCTGTCTTTCTCACCCAACCAGGATAGTGCTGTCTCGGTATTTAATAACTGCCTTGCTGAAATCCAGGCCTGGATGAATTTGAGCTGGCTAAAGTTGAACACGGGAAAGACTGAGGTAATGGTTATGGAGCAGGGTCACTGTATAGAGGGGTTGAGGACTGGTCAGCCCTCTGGAATTTATCTAGGGGACACCCAGATCCTTACCTCTGAATGGGCGCAGGACCTGGGTGTGGTGCTTAACGATGGGCTGACTTCATGATCTCAAGTGTCGTCTGTCATCAGGTCTTACTTTTAGCATCTTAGGAACATCACCAGGATTAAGCACCTTGTCCCGTCTGGAGACCTTCCTACACTTGTTCACACCTTTATGACCTCACGCCTTGATTACTGCCACTCCCTGTACTTAGGGCTTCCTAGGGTTGATATCCATCACTTGCAGCTAATGCAGAAAGCGGCAGCATGATTGTTGATGAGGGTTTCTCGACCATCTCATATTACCCCTGTTCTGCGGAGTCTGATGATTCAGTGGCGGATCACCTTTAAAGTTGGTTTACTGACTTATAAAGCCCTACATGGACTTGGCCCTCACTACTTGAAAGAAATTCTGGTCCCCTATCGCCCAGAGAGACAGCTCCATTCAGCCAATGAGGGGTTGCTATAGATCCTGAGGGTGTCTTTGAAGTCTTCCAGGGCCCGTGCTTTTATGTACATCTCCCCTACCCTTTGGAATTCTTTACCCAGATGGCTTCGGTAGTGCATGACAGTGGGAGGCTTTAAACAAGCGTTAAAAACTTTTTTATGGTGCCAGGCTTTTAATGGCATTTAGTGAATTGAACCCTGTTAGATTATTGTTTGCTTTATACTGTATTTATGGTTTTTACTATTCTTATTTGAATCTTTTGTAAAGCGCCTTGATATTTGAAAGGTGCTTTTGTGAAATAAAGTTATTATTATTATTACTGTGTCTTTTTGCTTACTTAATCCACGCATCACCGTTCCCCTTACCTGACCCTAGGCTGGCTCCCCTGTCAGACCTGCCAGAATTACCTCCAAGGCTGCCTCACTGGCAAATGTATCTGGAAAAAAGAGCTGCCACTCTTTTCCTCCTTGATATTCAGGACAAAGTCCTGCCATCATGGCCTCTGATTCTTCTCCAATCTACTATTAGGGTGGCCACAAGTTACTACATGCATGGGCCACAGAGCCTTTTCCATAGCTATCTCTAATCTTTGGAACAGCCTACTTACCTCAGTATGAACCCTGGGATCACACCTCAAATTTAAATCACATTACAAGACCTCTCTCACTGCTACCAGTACCTGAAAATGCACCCCTGATTATATAATGACCCCATCCACAGGTGAAGCACCCACTCTCTCCTCTTCTGCTTGCCGTGACACTTGGGGTGCCACAATGACTCAAGAAATTGCTTTTGTTATGATGATATATGCTAGGCACTGTGCTGCCACAAAGACCTCTGTGTACTTTAATTAATTACCTGAACTAATGTTACTTTTTTCCAGTCATTAAATTCTGTGCCTTTTGTTTTGAATCAGTTAAAGAGCTGCTGACACCTCAAAGAAACTTTTGAAAAACACAATATTTAGGTACAATTTAGCTTGCATTCTATATGTATTTGATAGATTTCTCCTCCTCATTACAGAGAAATTTGCATGGAAACCTGCTGTATATCCCTTAGAGTTCATCTGCCTATTTAGCTTACTCCCTACTTCTTGTCATAGCCTCTGTTGTGACATCACAATCTGTTGCCATGGGAGTAATTGTGATGTCACAAATAGAGCATTATGACCTCCGGTAGGGAGAAAGCAACAGGAATAGATGAACTCTTCAGGAAGAAAGATCCCATTTTCATGCAGATGGACTCAGGAATAGAGAGGAGAAATACAGAACTAATGTGAAATACAAGCTGAACTGTGTCTAAAGATTATGTTTGTTAAATCTGTTCTAATGGCTTCAGCTGCTCTTTAGTGTTTTATAACAACTTACTCCACTTTGTATCTCATGCTAGTTGTTTTTTTTTTACCTTGTTTGTGCCATCCTTATGGCCTGGGTTGTACCTAAAAATGGCCACTGAGATCAGTGTACTCACCTAGTTAACAAATACATTAAATGGATAAATAAATAAAATAAAACTGAATCAGTGTGGCTTCTAACTGTTAATTCCTCGGTTGAGATTACTGTAAAGGGAAGCTGAGCACATCTTATACAAACGTACTCTGGCCAGAACCGATAGGGCTACAGCTGAGGAATCATAGGAAGGATACTGAGCCAAATGGACTTTCGTCCTATATGCTCGCCACTTCTCCTAATTTCTAATCTGGTTCATATGCCTGTCCCATTTAGATTTAAACTCAGTAGTTGACTGACTAGCCACAACCTCCAACAGTAATATATTCCAATCATACACCACCCTTTGATTAAACCACCATGTACTTCGTACTTTCTTTCTTTTTGATGCTGTTAGCTGCATTGGGTGAGACCTTGTATTATACATACTACTGTTTAATTCTAAATTTGGAGTAAAAATATTGTAAATTACCAAAGTTACAAGCATGCATTTGCAAAATGTAACATAGACTCATAAATATGTTCTTTTGTAATATTCTTACACCAGATTTTCAACAATAGCCTTGTTATGGTCCTGCCTCATGATGACGGGCAGGCAAAATGTTCAACTCCTGGCTTAAAGGCGTTTTTGCACTGGGACTGTGAAATCAACTTTTGGGATGCAAGAACACATTTTTTGGCAGGAATTGAAAAGTGACAGCTGTCACATTCATGAGGTGCTGTAAAGAACTGGCTATGTTAAACATTTGGGGTAAAAACATTGAATATTACTGAACTTATGAGCCTGCGTTTGCAAAACTCAATGCAGGCTTATATCTTTTTTTGATTTTTAATGTTTTTATACCAAATGTCCAACATAGCCTTCTTATGACCCACCTCATGAACAAGGGCAGAGAAAATTTTCAACTCCTGGTCAAAAGGTGATTTTGTGCAGGGACCGCAAAATCATCTTTCAGGATGTAAAAACATATATTGGCCAGGATTTTAAAAATGACAGCTGTTACAGTCATGAGGTGCTGTAAAGATATGGCTATGCTGTAAATTTGGGGTAAAAATATTGAAACGTACCAAAGTTATGAGCCTGTGTTCAGAAAATTTTTGTAGGCTCATAACTTTGGTACTTTTCAATTCAATATTTTTGCACCAAATTTTCAACATAGCTTTCTTATGATGCCACCTCATAAACAAGGACAGAGAAAAATGTCAACTACTGCCCAAAAGGTGATTTTACACAGGGTCTGAAAAATCACCTTTTGAGATGGATCTGTATAATGACAGTGACATTGTTCATGAGGTGGGGTCCCAAAGAAGACATGTTGAAAATTTGGGCCAGAAATATGTAAAAATACCTAAGTTATGGCACTATGTTCAAAATCCCATTGAAATACACTGAATTGCATACCTGTGTCTTCAGTTTGCTGTCGAGCTTTGAAGAGTGAAGATATGTCTACAGTCCAGGCAGGATTATGGCGTTAGACCCCAGATGGGTAAATAAGGGCTTGGGGGTGCGGGGTGGTGGGTGCTGAGTTGGAGGGTCGGGTGGAGGGTAAGGAATGGCTACAAAAGACATTGATGGACCTTTTTTTACAGGTGAAAAAACAAGAAACCAACGATCCCTGATCAGGACACAGCAGGGGATTGGGCACCCCCAATCTCATGGTTATGTGGGGGAAGACATTGATGGACCATTTTGTTTTTACAGGTGAAAAAAAAAGAAGACCAACTATCCCAAATCACAACACTGGGGAATCGGGCACCCCCGGTGTCATAGTTCTGTGGGGGAAGACATCAATGGACTGTTTTATTTTTTTACAGGTGAAAAAAAAAAAGACAGACAATCCCTGATTGTGACACTGGGGGATTGGGCACCCTCAGTGTCACAGCTGTGTTTCTGGGGGGGGTGAGGTGATGGATGCTGAGAGGGAGGGTCAGGTGGGAGGAATTTTTATAATATAAAAAATTAAATACAATAGGCAGTCACAGTGGAACTCAGCCCACTCCGCCGTGACCAAAACGGCTGCCGCATGCTACTTCACATGCGTGACTGCTACTACACCTGCAGTAGAGTGCGGTGACCATCTTGGACACAACAGAGTGTGCCATCTTCCACCGTAACTGCCGGCACTGAAAAATAGTGCAGTGCTACGATGATAGGGAATACATGGGCGGACTGCTTCATGGATGCAAAGGCAACTGTGATGCAAGTCCAGTGTTCATTTGGAAAGAACACGGAGTCCTTTTTCTCAACGCAAAAGGTCTGTAAGGCTCCACCCACTGCAGCCCAAGAAAGGACTTGAGAAGAAACTGATATACTGTATATGATTATAGGTACAGTTCCTATGTTTCTTATGGTTGTAAGAGTGCCTTCTCAAGTTCTTTGGATGGGAGGAATGCAAAGTGAAGCTAAAAGGTTCCGGCACACAAACAACTTTAACGGTACTGTCATTTCAAAAGAATCATGAGGGTTGCAAAGTCCATGTATAGCAGATTTATAGTGGTTACATAGCTCCTTCAATCACCAAACATTATATAAATAAGTGATAAGCAAATCATGTTTTAGGGGTGCTGGGGGGGGTTGCAATGGACATAGTAGGGATCGCAAAGAAATCATGAGGGTCTCAACCACAACCCCTGTGTATGCCTAAATTACACCCCTGAACTTGAGAAGATGCTCTTATGTATGTCAGTACAGCCCCTAAGATCACACCCTTCAGTTATAAGTTATATCATGTGCATGCTTAGGCTAGGAGAACCATGAACCAAACGTTAGCAGTTCTGATATGCTAGGAACCACATTCTTTTCTATATAATGCTTATAATATTTATTTATCTGAAAAATATTTTGCCAGGTGAGCAAGTAGAGTTCAGGAAGGGCTCACTTCTAGCTGTGACCTTGCAAGGGGGATGTATGGGAGAGGCAAGAAGCTGATTCACAGTATATGGCGG
Organism: Neoceratodus forsteri; assembly: GCA_016271365.2. Taxonomy (NCBI): domain Eukaryota; kingdom Metazoa; phylum Chordata; order Ceratodontiformes; family Ceratodontidae; genus Neoceratodus; species Neoceratodus forsteri. Next base: position 33,658,313 of record JADMNL010000033.1, read on the forward strand.
CCAAGATATACAGTGTCAAATATATTTCATTTATTTATTTATTGAAGTCTAGGAGTAAACACCTTTGAGCTGGGAGCTCGTTTACAAAGGTTCCGCGTCAGTGGGAGGGAAGACAGAATTACAAAGGATTATACAACAGATACCATAGAGAGTATAAAACATGGACAATAATTATAGCAGTTTATACAAGCAAGAGTGTAGAGAACATAACAATAAAAGGTAAGATACTCTCGGTTTGTGTACATAGAAGTTGGCGGAGAGAATAGTTGGAGGTAGGCAGAAAGGAGTTAGAGAGAGGCTAAAGTGGCAGTGGGTAGGAGAGTGGGGTGAGAGTGATGCGAGAAAGAGAGTGGCAGCAGTCATAGACTTTGTCAGAGTGAGAGGGTGTGAGGGAGTGGGGGGGTGGGTAGAAGGTGGCTAGTGGCCATGCCAGTGCATTGAGCTGCTAAGTGGCAGGGCAGTAGAGGGTGGGAAGCAGTGAGGGGGTTGGGTAGAGGTGGCAAGGGGTCATGCCAATGCAGGGAGCCGCTAAGAGACAAATACTGTAGATATCTAAAAATACAGTGAGGATATAAAAATAGATATATAATAACACAAGGCAGTTGGTTATAAAGTGGGTCACTTTTACAGGAAGATGTCTTACTATTTTCCATTAAAGGGACACTATCAGCTCTTTTTGCATCATCTTAAATCTTGCTGAAAACCCACATTTTATGATTCCTTGCCTTCTTTAAAATTCATTAATGTTGCTGATTGTTTTGTCTGCCTCCTTTCTTAGTAGAACAGAATGTGTGCTAATAGTGTAATTGGGAACCTTGTTTTGCTTCAAGGAGGCAGTACATCATAGCGGTTTAGGGGTATGCCATCATTACGGCGACACCAGCACAGCGAACCCCCACAGCAAAACCCCAATTGCGCCTATATCAGCAGCAACAGGGATTTCACATTGATGGACTTTGCAGTGATGGGGGGTATATACCTAACTCCACTGTCTATGCATCGTGGCGTTAGATATTTAAAGTAGCAGTGGGGGGGTACAGCCCCCCCCCCCGCATTGGGTGTCATGGTGTTTCCAGTCGTTGCGGGGACGTGTCAGAGTTGCCGATGAGTTTCCATCGCTGTTGAGGACATCACTGTGGGGGGATGTTGCACCAGCATCATAGATCCGTGGTTAAGGGCACTGAGCTGCAAACCTGGAGACCTGGGTTTGAACTGCATCAGCTCCCACTTGCATACTGTGTGACCCAAAGCAAGTCACTTACCTTCTTGTGCTCCCTGGTTGCACCTGCAAACAACCTCTGGCTTAGTGTACCTTTCCTGGTTAAACATTTTCTCCTTTCCCTTTAAAATCCTTGATCTCATCTTACTGCATACTTCCTGAACATTAGGAACACCCCCAACCACTGCAGCCACTCATGAAACAATAGTCTTCTCTCATGGGCTAAGAGGAATGGCATATGGGGAGAGGGTGAGAGAACTGGATTTGTATCCTCTGGAGACAAGAAGAGAAAGAGGGAACATGATTGAAACATTCAAGTACATCAAGGGGATCAATAAAGTGGGGAAGAGCTTATTTACAGGGAAGGTAGATGCAAGAATTAGGGGGCATGGACTGAAGGTGGTGGGGGGGAAGATTTAGGAGAAATGTTAAGAAGTATTACTTCACGGGGAGAATGGTTGAGCCCTGGAACAGACTGCCGGAGGAGGTGGTAAGTGCCAGTAAAGTGGAGGGATTCAAGAGGACCTGGGACAAGCACAGAGGGTTGTCAAGGGTAGGATAAGGGGAATCTTGGGGGGGGGGGATGACAGGTAGAGGAAGGGAATGGGCAGACTCGATGGGCCAGGAAGGCCTTTTCTGCCATCACATGTCAATGAATCTATGAACCTCTCACTGCATCAAGAGTGCCTAGACTGTGTTGGAGTGTTCACAAGTCCAGGAAAGATGCAGTGGTAGCTGTTCAAGGAATGTAAATGAATATTTTGTGGTGTGGTAACACCACTATGGTGGGCAGTCTGTTTTTCACTTTTTAAAATAATAATAATAATAATGCAAAAAAGGAATCTGAATCAAACTCACAGCAACATCAACAGGCTCTAGTGAATCTGACCAATCACAGAATGTGTTTTTCAAACTAGAGACACTTTGACGCCTAAAGGGGTCGACAGTGTCTCTCTAAAAGAAGCTTCTGTTCCTGTTAATTTTGTAATATCACTGTTGATGCTAAATTAAAAAGGTATTTCTCTCTTGCAGGTATGTACGGTTCCTCAAAGACTTCTTGAAAACTGCAGAGAAATATTTCCTCGTGGGACACAGACTGAACTACTATGTATTTACTGACCAGCCAGAGGCAGTGCCTGTGATCGAACTCCAACCAAACCGATTTCTGCATATCATACGAACAGTGGCTTACAAGCGCTGGCAAGATGTCTCCATACAGAGGATGAAGCACATTATGGATACAATATTAGAACGATTCCACAAAGAAGTGGATTACCTTGTGTGCTCAGATTCCGACATGATATTTACTGATCATGTTGGAGTGGAAATTATAGATGACTTAGTTGCCGTGGTGCATCCTTTTTACTACAATGCCACGCGTTCCCAGGTGCCATATGAACGAAGGAAAGAATCTCAAGCCTACATCCCACTGGATGAAGGAGATTTCTACTACATGGCAGCCTTCTATGCTGGTACAGTCCAAGAAATTTACAAACTGACCAGTGCCTGTTACAAAGCCCTTAAGAAAGATCGGAAGAGAGGAATTGAAGCAATCTGGCATGAAGAGAGCCATTTCAATAAGTACTTGCTGTACAACAAGCCCACCAAACTACTGTCCCCTGAATATATATGGGACAATCAAGTTCCAGACACCTCAATATTAAAAAAGAAGCGCTTTCTTTGCCTGCTAAAGAACTATGATGAAATCAGAAACTAGAGTTTATCGTAATAACCCACTGAATAGGGAAAATAGGACCAGCTTAAAAAGTCTGTCTAGGCATGATCCCACAAAGCTGCAAGACTCCAAACCTTCTGAACAGTTTCCACAAATGCATAGTATAGTATGATGTATTGGGCCAATATATAATGTTATTTTTACACAACTGACATGTGTGATGAGTGATTTATTTATTTATTTAAAAGTTTTACCAGGAAGGCATACTGAGCAGAATACTGCTCGATTCCAGATGCGTCCTGAGGTGAGGGTAGGGGAGAAGTACAAATAAGATATTGGATACATACAAGTACAATATTTTCAGGGGAGAGTGCAACTAGAAAACAGAACAGATACAAAAATACAGCACAAGTTTACAGAATACAGTGCAAAATACAATGCAGTGGCAAAGGCAATTAGACAGTCTATTAGGCTATGCACATACTACTGAACACAATCGATCAACACTTGGTATAGTCATGTAGGAGAAACTGGCCCTGGGCAGACATGTATTTAGATGCATGTGCAGGTGGGAGGGAAATGAGCTTTGAGGAGGGAGTTGAGGTGCTGGGTGTGGGAAGCATGCAGGACATGTACAGGGAGGGAGTTCCACAGTTTGGGCATGCGATATTTGAAAGCTGCCTGGTCAGCAGCAGTGTACATGTGTGGTACCTATAGCAGCCTGGAATCATTATTCATCAGTGAGTATGCTGGAAGGGTAGCGGCAGATAATTCAGTGGTGAGGTAAGTGGGTAGGGACTGGGTCCAGAACTTGGTCATAATCTGGGCACAGTGGGACAGTTTTCAGCCCTGGAGGGAGGTGAAGCCCAGGGTCTGATAGACGGAGCAATGATGGGTGGTGGGAGGACAGTCAAGGGTGAAATGACAGGATGAGTGGAAGAGTGTGTCTAGCCTTGCTAGGGTGGACTTGGGTGCGGCACTGTAGACTACGTCCCCGTAGTCAACGATAGGGAGGATCATTTTCTGTACAATGGCATGGCAAGCTGGCAATGGGATACAAGAACGATTATGGTATAGGGCACCCAACCTGGGGTGGAGCTTACTGTGGATGGCATCAGTATGTGTGGAAAAGTCAAGGTGCTGGTCGAGCCAGACCCCAAGATATCTAAAGGAGATACAGGCCTGCAGAGAATTCTCATCCAGGGTGTGGAAAGTAGGGGTGGAAGGGAAGCTGCGAGAGTCTCTACCTGGTGCCGAAGGTCTTGGAGACTGTTTTCTTGGCATTGAGGGAAAGTTGATTTGCCTGAAACCAGAGCCGAACATTTTTGAAGTCCTGATGGAGTCTGGTCACCTCATCAGTGGTTGTGGTAATCACCTTATCTGGGCACAATCCCACACAGCTGCAAAACTCCAGACCTTCTGAATAGTTTCCACAAATGCATAACATATAGTATAATGTACTGGGCCAATATATGATAAGTTATTTTTACATATCCGACGTGTAATGAGTGATGACCTTGAGCACCATGAAAGTGAAAGAAGTGATATGTAAAGTCGTCATAACCCAAGGCAGCGTATCTGTCTGTCTGTCTAGCTACAGACAGTATCTGTCTATCCATCCATCTACCTATCTATAGACAGCATCTTTCTACAGACAGTATCTATCTGTCTAGCTGTCTATCTATCTATCTATCTACAGACAGTATCTCTCTATCTATCTATCTATCTATCTACAGACAGTATCTATCTATCTATCTATCTATCTATCTATCTACAGACAGTATCTATCTGTCTAGCTGTCTATCTATCTATCTACAGACAGTATCTCTCTATCTATCTATCTAGCTGTCTATCTATCTATCTACAGACAGTATCTATCTATCTATCTATCTACAGACAGTATCTATCTATCTATCTATCTATCTATCTATCTATCTACAGACAGTATCTATCTGTCTAGCTGTCTATCTATCTATCTACAGACAGTATCTCTCTATCTATCTATCTATCTATCTATCTATCTATCTATCTATCTATCTATCTATCTACAGACAGTATCTATCTATCTATCTATCCATCCATCTATATCTATCATCTCTCCTTTCTTTCTGCCTGCCTTTCTGTGTTGTCTATCTATTGAACAACCTGCCTATTCTCCTTCCCCGCCTCCCTCCCAATCCACTCCTTACCTTCTCCCAGTCTCTACAGGCAACTCTTAGAAACATAGAATTTGACGGCAGATAAGGGCCGCTTGGCCCACCCAGTCTGCCCATTTCCCTACCTACTGGATAAGCTGCAGATCCTAGTTAACCAGCAGCCTACTTCTTCCTACCCCAACCCCCCAGAATTGCCTTATGACTGTCCCATGCATGCTTGAATTCCACCACTGATTTTGACTCCACAACCTCCTCCGGAAGGCCATTCCATGCATCCACAACCCTCTCTGTGAAAAAATACTTCCTTAAATTACCTCTGAGCCGCCTCTATCTTCTTCAAATTGTGCCCTCTTTGTTCTTGCACACCTCTTTTTTGAAAGATGCTACCCTCTTGGACTTTGTTGATTCCCTTGAGGTACTTGAAAGTTTCTGTCATGTCCCCTCTCCCTCCTTTCCTCGAGGCTATAACATATTAAGCTCCTTAAGTCTCTCTTCATATGTCCTCCGGTGCAGACCCTGCACCATTTTAGTTGCCTCCTCTGGACAGCTTCCATCCTGTCTATGTCTTTGTGGAGATTGGGTCTCCAGAACTGCACACAGTACTCAGATGGGGTCTCACCAGCTGTCTGTACAGAGGGATAATAACTTCCTGTTTTCTACTGGTGATGCCTCTCTGCAGTCCCAGTATCCCCCAGCCCTCCTTGCTGCCTTCTCACATTGCTTGCCCACCTTTAGGTCATCTGATATGACTACCCCAGGTCCTTTCCATTTTTGTTGTTGTTAGTATCTCACCCCATTGTGTACTCTTCCCTGGGTTTTGTTTCCCAGGTGCATTACCTTGCACTTCTTAGCATTGAATCTAAGCTGCCATACATTTGACCATTCCTCTAACCTTGCCAGTCCCTTCTCATCCTTTCCACCCCACCCTGTGCATCAACTCTGTTGCAGATCTTAGTGTCATCTGCGAAGACATATTTTCCTTCCAGTCCTTCTGCAATGTCACTTATAAAGACATTGAAGAGGACTGGTCCTAATACTGAACCCTCATGTGACCCGCTAGTAACCCTCCTTTCTTCTGAGTGGACTCCATTTACTATTACCTCTGTGTCCTATTCTCCAGCCAATTCTTTACCCAGGCTGTCATCTTGGGACCCACTCCCAGGCTGGCTAACTTATATATTAATCTTTGTGTGGGACTGTGTCAAATGCCTTGCTAAAGTCTAGGTAGGCCATGTCCACAGCCCTCCCTGATCTACTACTTTGGTCACCCAGTCAAAGAAATCTATCAGATTCGTCTGGCATGACCTTCCCACTGTGAATCCATGCTGCCCAGGGTCTTGTGCCCTCTGCCTCTAGATGCTCACAATTCTTTCCTTTAGAAGTGATTCCATCATTTTCCCTATCACTGAGGTTAAACTAACAGGTCTATAGTTTCCTGCTTCTGCCTTGCTCCCACTTTTGTGAAGGGAATCACATCTGCCCTCCTCCAGTCCTCTCAGGTACCACCCCATCCTCCCATGATTTGTTAAAGAGGGTAGTCAGTGGTGTCACTAGTTCTACCCTTAGTTCTTTTAGAATTCTGGGATGAATCCATCAGGCCCCATTGCTTTGTCCACCTTCAGTTTTAAGAGTTCTTTCAGAACCCTTTCTTCTGTAAATGGGCTGGTATCAACTTCTGTATCCAGAGTGTTACTACTGTTTGTTTTATGTACCTCCCTCTTCCTTTGTAAATACTGAGCAAAATATTTGTTTAGTATCTCTGCCTTTTCACATTCTCCCTCTGCCCACCCCTCCCCTTTATTAAGCCTCACTATCCCTCCCTTGGTCTTCCTTTGCTCCCTGATGTACCTATAAAGGTTTTATTCCCTTCTTAACTGAGTTGGCTATCTTTTCCTCAGTTTGGGCCTTTGCTGTTCTGACTGCCTTCCCAGCCTCCTTTTGCTTTAACTGATACAGTTCTCTGTCCTGCTCCTGCTGCGATTCCTTGTACTTCCTGAATGCTTTCTTTTTCTCTTGAACCTTCACTGCCACTTCCTTTGAGAACCATAGTGGTTTCTTACATCGTCTTGTTTTGTTTATTTGCTTCACACAAAGGCTCGTTACCTCTGTGATGGCAGTTTTTATTATTCCCCATTGTTCTTCCACCCCTCCTTCCAACCCATTTGCTAGTGCATTCCTTAGGCACTCACCCATTTTGGCAAAGTCAGCCCTCCTAAAGTCCAGTACTTTTGTCTTTGTATGGCTTGACTCTATTGCTGTGTTTATTGTGAACCATACTGTTCGATGGTCGCTAGTTCCCAGATGGCTACCCACTTCTACATCTGTGATCCTCTCTCCATCTCCATTTGAGAGTATCAAGTCTAATATTTCTCCCTCTCGAGTGGGCTCCAGTACTAGTTGTCTAAGGCATGCCCCCTGTAGGGCATCTAGAATAACTACACTCTTTGAAGTGGCAGCTGCAACTGCACTCCAGTTAACATCTGGCATATTCAGATCACCCATCAGCAATATCTCCCTTTTTCTGCCATTCTAAGTATACTTTCTATCATTTCCTTGTCCATTTCCTCCCCCTGAGAAGGGGGTCTGTATACAACCCCTGTGTGGATTGTGGTGCCATTGCCTGTCTCCAAATTTACCCACAGTGCTTCTTCTCCTCCCTGTTTACCCTTTTGTTCTGTTGCTTTATTCCTTCCCTTTGTAAAGAACTACTCCTCCCTTCTTTACCCTCCCTGTCCCTCCTGTAGATAGTGTATCCTGGTATGTTTACGTCCCAGTCATGGTTTTGTGTACCATGTTTCTGTGACTGCCACGATATCCAGATGTTCCTCCTCCATCAAGGCCACTAATTCAGGAAGCTTGTTACCTAGACTACGGGCATTGGTACTCATTGCTCTCCATTTTTGATGGCCTTACCTTCTGTTGCAGCATCCCACTGACCGGCTCTACCTTTGGTCTTTTTCTCATTTAGTACCCTGTTTTGTAGGGAGAGGCTGGGATTTTTCTGCTGCTTGTCAGTGCCTCCCCATTGACTAGTTTAAAAGCTTGCCAATGAAGCATTTAAACCGATTGCTCAAAAGACTTGTTCCCTTCCTGGACAGATGCAGACCATCCTGCCAGTATAGGCTGGTGTCCCTCCAGGTGGAACCTCAGTCCCCAATGAAGCCAAACCCCTGTGCTCCACACCATTTTTTCAACCATTCATTAAACTGCATGGTGCCAATTACCCTCGCCTCCCCCATGCCTTTGACAGGCAGCACCTCTGAGAAGGATACTGTGTTTGCTACTTGTCTTAGGCCCCTCCCCAACTCTGCAATGTCCTCCTGCACTGCTCTAACCTCATGATGAGCCAAGTCATTTGTCCCTCTTGACCTCATTATGTTTCTACAGGCAACTCTTGACCTCATTATGTTTCTACAGGCTATCTCTTTGACCTCATTATGTTTCTACAGGCTATCTCTTTGACCTCATTATGTTTTGTACCCTTTGTATAATGAGTATAAGTGTAACCCCCTTGTTCCCAGGGGTTACAAGAATCCTATCAGAATCAGTGGTAGGCAGGGAAGGCAGTAAGTGATTTGCCAGTAAATGAATTTCACACTGTCCCTCTCTGCTGCTGGTCTCAGCTGGGTGCTGGAGAGGTGATGTCACCTTAGAACTCTCACAGCAGCATAAGCCACACAGCAGTTGTTGTGAGTGGGGAGCCTTAGAATGCTCAGTAGTGTTCGAGCTGAAGGAGTTCCAGCAGCAGCTCTGAGAGTGAACTGCACTGTGTGTGTGTGTATGTGTGTGTGTACTGGTTTTCTCACACTAGTGGAGTATAGCCTTTCCAGCTTTAGTGAAGTGGTGGAAACTGTCTCCAGGGATTCCTTTTCTTTATCCCAGTGTAGGATGAAGCAATCTGCAAGGATTTCAGGGGCAATCCCCCTGATCCTACAAGGCAATTGTGAAGCTGCCTTGCATGTCATCTTCTTGTGAGTACTTTTGTTTTTTCTGAGTTTCAATCAATCAAACTTTATTTAACCAGTCAGAAACACCATTGAGCAAGCTCATTTTCAAGGTGGTTCTAGACATCAAACAATTCACGGACAAAATATGGTAGACAAAACAAAACATTGTACATGTGAAGGATAAATCAGGCCTATACATACCAAACTAACACAGTTAAATGCAGTTCAGATTCTTTGACAAATAAGTACGGGAGGTAAAGAAGTTTAGACCCTAGACACTCAACAGTATATATATATATATATAGAGAGAGAGAGAGAGAGAGAGAGACCAGTACCTTTACTAAAATATGTAGAATGGTGGGTATACTATTATAGGACTTGGGAGGGGGAGGAGAAAGAGGGGATATATAAGACAGGGACGGTGATGACCAGGAGAAGAGAAGGGGGCTACAAAGTGCTGGGCACCCCCTATTGGGGGATGGGAGTTGAGTGAGTCTAAGTGTCAGAGGATTCATGAAAGACACCAGAGACTAAGGGCTCAATGTCACCTAAAACAGTTGCAGGTTTCCTTCAGGTACTCGGCTATTAGTGCTTTAAATGTGAATGGACTGGGGAGGGTTGAGAGCTTTAGTGAACTTTGCATGGTGTTCCATAAGGATGGGAATGAGAAATTAATTGCAGCCAAGCCATAGGATGTGTTTACTGTGGGTATCTGGAAGCAGAGTATGGAGAAGCATCTCAAACCATATGATCCCTTGGCACATTCAAAGAAGCTCGAGATGTATGCAGGAAGCTTATCAGACAGAGCTCTAAAGAACCAGAGAAGAGCATTTATTTTCCTCCTCGTTGAAAGTGAGGACCATCCCATCTCTTGGTACAGCAAGCAGTGGTGGGTGTGAGACGGCAGATTGAGGATGAACCTCAAGGCCCAGTGGTAAGGTGTGTCACATTTACTGAGCACTGATGAGGAGCAATTGTTGTAGAGGAAGTCAACATAGTCCAGCAGAGGTAGAAATGTAGATTGCACTAGTCTCTTTCTAGCTTCTTTGTTGAGGAGATGATTAATGCGGTAGAATACACCTAACCACTGTCTTAATTTTTTTGAGACCTCATTCAGGTGGCACAGAAAGTTAAGCTTATTATCCAGCCAGAACCCTAGGTATTTAAAGGTATCCACGATTTCAAGGGGTTCACCCAATAAAGTTAGAATCTTGGGATTGTGTGTTGGTCCTGAGGCTGCCTTCAGTGAAAGGATCATGGCTTTGGTCTTTTTGGCATTGAGTAAAAGCTTGTGCTTGATAAGGTTATATTGGAGAGAGATAAAGTCTCACTGTAAGTCCTCATGGGCCATGTCCAAGGATGAATTTGAGGTGTAGAGAACAGTATCATCTGCAAATAAGTGCACATTAGCTGTGCGCAGATGTGAGTCAAGGTTATTGATATAGATTGCAAATAGGATTAGGCCCAAGATGGAGCCTTGGGGGACACCTCGTGGTAGTGTTTTTAGTGGAGACAATTCTCCTGAGGCTCTAACTTGTTGTAAGCTATTAGTAAAGTAGCTGGTGAACCATTTAATGGCAGTACTATCGAAACCGATAGTACTCAGTGCATTAAGCATAATATTGTGGTCCACAGTATCGAAATCCTTACTAAGATCAAGAAAGAGGGCAAACACATTCTTCTCAGAATCCAAGACAATTTGCCAGTCAGTGGTTACTTTTGCAAGGGCAGAGACTGTGCTATGTTTGGCTCTAAAGCCGGACTGTGCAGCCTTTAACAGTTTCTGTGAATCCAGATGCTCTCTGACTTGGGTGTTAACAATTTTTTCCATTAGTTTTGAGAGGGTGGATAGTATGGAAATAGGCCGATAATTATTCAGGTTGCTCGGATCCCCAGACTTGTGCAAGGGTATGATGTGTGCAGTTTTCCATGACACAGGTAGCGCACCCTGCATCAGGAAGGTGTTGAATAAGTGGACAATGGGGGCGGTCAAGTAGTAATGGCCTAATTTTAGGAAGTAAGGTTCGATATTGTCGGCACCAGCACTCTTTTTTGTATCCAGTGACAATAGGAGGTCCTCTACTTGTTTAAATGTTACAGGATGGAAGCTGAAGGAGGAGAATAACTTTGGCTGGGGTTGAAGTTGGAGTTAGAGTCATCAGTGGTGTCTCCTAACAGGCTGAGGTTACTGATAGGCGAGGCGTCAAAGACCAGCCCTGCAGTGGCAAAGTGTTCGTTGAGCTGCTCTAATTTATCAGCTCTGTCCATGAAGGTAGAGCCACCAGACACTATTTTGGCTGGTAGGGAGGCCTTCAACCTCTTTGAGGATGCTCCAGGACTTGACAGAATTGTTTTTGTTGTCTTCCAGTGCTGTTTGGAAATATCTAGCTTTTTCAGACCTAATTAGTTTGGTGCAGGCATTTCTAGAGACATGAAAGTCTGAGAGCCACAGCCGTGGTTCTCTGATGAAACCAACCTGCCAGACTGCCACCCACAGTCCAGGTGTGAAGCCACCAGCCCCTCACAGAAACGCAGGTAGTCTGATAGCCACAGCCGTGGTTCTCTGACGAACCTGACCTGCCAGACTGCCACCCACAGTCCAGGTGTGAAGCCACCAGTCCCTCACAGAAACATAGGTAGTCAGAGAGCCACAGCCATGGTTCTCTGATGAACCCGACCTGCCAGACTGCCACCCGCAGTCCAGGTGTGAAGCCACCAGCCCCTCACAGAACCGCAGGTAGTCTGAGAGCCACAGCCGTGGTTCTCTGATGAACCCAACCTGCCAGACTGCCACCCACAGTCCAATTGTGAAGCCACCAGCCCCTCACAGAAATGCAGGTAGTCTGAGAGCCACAGCCATGGCTCTCTGATGAACCCGACCTGCCAGACTGCCACCCGCAGTCCAGGTGTGAAGCCACCAGCCCCTCACAGAAATGTAGGTACAGACTTGCCCACAGGGACTGATTACCTCCAGGAAGGGAGCCCTAGCTGCAAATTTTTGCTTTCTTTAAGTAAGGACAGTTGTCTCTGGGTTTAAATCCAGAGTATTTTACTGCTGTGGCCCACTGGCTGCAGTCAGCCCCAGGAGCACTTCGATTGGCTACATATAGCTCTGCACTGTTAATGTTTGACTATATTGTGCTAGATTATGTTTTCTGTTAAAACTGTCTTGTTTGTTTTTTTATAGCTGAAGTTTTCTGATCTAATGTAAATGCCTGTATTGTGTTCCTCATAAGACCAGTAGCGATCTCAGCTCAGGCCTTTGAAACCCCCCCTTCACCTTTTTACGCTAGTATTGTGTTTTAAATAGCCCTGTTATTGCTCACTCAGACTTGGAAGCACGTTGCCTAACATTTTGGTTTGCAACACCCTCCCTGTTTAAGCCAGTCTGCATTTCTTTTTAGCTCCACAAGCAGTCCCACCCCCTCTGATTTTCTTATTTTATTCTCCTCTGCCTTCTGCTTCCAGGTAGTCTGAGAGCCACAGCCGTGGTTCTCTGATGAACCCAACCTGCTAGACTGCCACCCGCAGTCTAGATGTGAAGCCACCAGCCCCTCACAGAAATGCAGGTACGGACTTGCCCTCAGGGACTCATTACCTCCAGGAAGGGAGCCCTAGTTGCCAATTTATTCACCCACCCACCCACCTACCCACCCCCACCCCTGGTCCTTATTAAATACACATAAACCTGGCCCCAGCTTTCTAGCTCACTCCTACTGGCTATTGCCAGCCACGCCTCATTGGTTATCTAGGCCTTAATTTTCACTGGTCCCCCATCCTCCCACAGGAACCACTCATTTCCCTGGCCCTCTCAAGGAACTGTTGCAAATCCTGTATTTATTACTGGTAGAAGGAAATATCTCCACGTTAAGAATGCCATCTGCGCCTATTCTTCTGTATAGTTGCCTTATATTACTAAGTTATGCTCTACCCAAAATTTCGGTTTGCAACTTGGACAAAGGCCAGTTTCCCTCCTCTACCATCTACCAAGATATAGCCTCTCACATTAGACCATGGCATCCTACATCAGGGACGCCTCCTCTGTGGTCATACCCCTCCTCCCACCAGGCCATAACTATAGAACACCTGCAATTCCCAAGGATGGTAACGGCCCTATCAGTTCTCTATGTTTTATCCCTAGCAAATAGCAATCCTGCCCTTAACACAGCCACAGCTAAACCAATGTACGCTAGAAGGAGTAATAAAAGACTATTTAGCAGGCTAAGACACCACCTTAAAAAACTACTACTGCTTCTCCTACTCTGTTTGGGAAATGTTGAATTAAACCCAGGCCCACCTATTTCTCTGGACGCCCCGTGGACCTCCCTCAATATAAAGGGATTAGTTTTCTCCATATCAATGTCTGTAGTTTGCTAAAGAAGATTGACTCTATACAGACCTGGGCTCTACATGCATCTCCTGATTTCTTCATGATAACTGAATCTTGGCTCACACCCTCGACCCCAGACAAATCTATCAACGTACCCGGATATATCATCTACCGCTGTGATAGTCCGATTAGAGGGGGAGGGGCTGCAACATACATCAAAAGCAAATTCACAGTCACAGTCTTTGACTGTACCTCAAAGGCTAAGGAATTTGAATGCCTGGTTCTAAAATGATCAATTTCCAGCGAAATATCACTCCTTATGGCAGCATGCTACCGACCGCTGTCTGGTGGCTGGGTACTTCTGCCACACCTTCAAAACCTTCTTGACTCTGCTAATAGTGAGTGTATTCTAATGGGGGATTTCAATGTAAATTGGAATGATGACGGCTCTAAGAAATTGAAGGATCTGTGCAATGTTAATGGTCTGTTACAAATGGCGACTGCTACAACCAGACCTAACGGAAAAAACCCTGAGTGCAGCACCCTCCTGGACCTTATGCTAGTAAACAAACCTCACAATATCTTGCATACTAGAGTATTCTCCAACGATATAAGTGATCATTGTGCTACTGCTTACATCAGACATCCTTCCCAAATAAAAACAGCCTCCAAATTCAAACTGAAAAGATGCCTGAAAAAGTTCTGCCAGTACACTTTCCTGAAAGATCTAAGCAACATTCATTGGCAGGATTTCTATCTAACCTCCACCTTTAACGAGGCATTTAACATCTTTCACAGGCTCTTACTGGGGCTAATAGACAAACACGCCCCACTAAGACTGATCAAATCAAAAATTAAAACTCCTGGCTGGTTATGTCCCATCCTGAAGAAAGCACTTAGTGATAGGGACTACTGGTGGAAAAAAGCAAGGAAATCCCACCTGGAGGCCGATTGGTTAGCATTCCGTACCACTAGGAATGCATGCACCAAGCTAATTAGGTCAGAAAATGCTAGGTACTTCCAAAAAGAACTAAAATACAATAAAAACAACTCTGCCAAATTTTGGAACATCCTCAAAGAAGTTGAAGGTCAGTCCACTGCAACACCCCTTCCAAACAAAATTGTGTCTGATGGTACCACCTATACGGACAAAGCTGATATACTAGAGAAGTTTAATGATCACTTTGCCACTGCAGGGCTTGCCTTTGATGCCTTACCTATCAGCAAACTTAGCCCAGCAAGAGACTACACTGTTGGCTTCACTGATAACCACAATCATAACCAACCTAATCCCACCCCCTTCAGCTTTCTCAAAATTACGTTCAAGCAAGTGGAGGACCTCCTCCTTTCTCTGGATACAAAAAAGAGTACGGGTGCAGATAATATTGAACCTTACTTCCTAAAACTTGGCCATACCTATCTGACCGCCCCCATTACACACTTATTCAACACCTCTCTGATTCAAGGAGAGCTACCTGCCTCGTGGAAAACTGCCCACATCCTACCATTATTCAAGACTGGGGATCCGAATGATCTGAACAATTACAGGCCTATTTCTATACTATCCATCCTCTCTAAATTACTTGAAAAAATTGTCAACATCCAACTTACAGAACATTTGGATTCACAAAAGTTGCTAAACCCAGCTTAGTCCGGCTTCAGAGCCAAACACAGTACAGTATCTGCTCTTGCCAAAGTAACTACAGACTGGCAAATGGCCTTGGACTCTAAGAAGCATGTATTTGCCCTCTTCCTTGATCTAAGTAAGGCCTTCGATACTGGCTCGGAGAAGAATTTGTTTTTTGGGGGGATGCTTAATTCCCACTATTCTGCCTGTGCTCCTGACTCTAGTCACCTTTGGCCGCAGCGGAGTATGATCCTGACTTGTGTCCCCCTGCACAGTGTCTCTCCCTCCTGAGTTTTCCCCATATCCCATAATTTCTCCCCCCCAGTGTTTGTTAATTTTATTATGGGGGGTGCGGGAAACAAAGTCCCCAAGCAAAGGGGGATGAGGGGGCAGAGCCTACTGCAGAAAAAGAAAGGATAGATATTCACTGACTTTGCAGCATGCAATAGTGCTGTTCGCTGTAGTGTGTGGTGCTATTTTTCCCCTCATTATTATTGTTGGTGCTGTTTTGCAGTCACCCTTATCACATAGAACCCAATATGTTTATATAGTAGAAGTCTAGGAAATAAGATTCCAGACCAGAGGTCATCATATCAGAGGCTAACCTGGATATTGTGGCCATTACCAAGAGATGGTGGACTGAAAGCCATGACTGGGACATTACCATACCAGGCCATACTCAGTTCAGGAAGGAAAGAGTGGGAAGAAAAAGGGGGTGCTTAATGTGAAGGAAAGCATAAAAGTGACAAAGATACAAGGAATACAGGGGAAGGAGATACTGTGGGTCACCCTGGAGAAGAGGAATGGAGCCATTTTTCATACTGGTGACCTCCAACACAGCGGACATTAGCTAAGGTACTGGTGGAAGCCATTGGCAAGATGACAGAAAAGGGGGAGGTGCTGCTAGTAGAGGACTTCATTATGCTGGATGTAGACTGGAGCCTCCCAGCTCTGGCTTCAGCTAGAAGCAGGGACATCCTGGACTGTCTGCCAGAGGTGCTCCTTGGGCAACTAGTCAGCCAATCCACTCATGATGGAGCAATACTGGCCCTGGTACTCACTAACAGGGCTGGCGTTGCAGACGTCAAGATGTGAGGCCACCTGGGGACCAGTGATTACCATACAATGTGGTTTAATAGAAGGACAACTGGAGAGTTGAACCACACAAGGGGGAGAGTCCTGGACATCAGGAGGGCAGATTTTACAAAGCTGGTTGAATGCCTCAGGGATGGTCTGGGTGGGGTGGAGAAATAGTGGGAGGAGAAACAAGGGGACGTAATGAAGGCAACAAATCTCTGCATCAAACAAGTGAGTAAAGGTAGGAGGAAAAAGAGACCACTGTGATTCTCAAAAGAGGTGACAGAAAAGGAAAAGGCTAAAAGGATAGCATTCAGAAGATCTAAGGGGATACAGAGGGAGGAGGAATGGAAGGTGTATCAGGAGAGACAGAGAGAAGCAGGGAAGGCAGTAAGGAGTGCAAAAGCACAAACTGAAGAGAAAATAGCCCAAGCAGCAATGAAAGGGGAAAAGACATTTCTAGGTATGTGACTGAAAAGTGGAAGGCCAGGGAAGGGACTGTAATGTTAAAAAGGGACGGGAAGAACAGTGCACAGGGGGATCATGAAAAGGCAGACACCTTGAGCAAATTTACTTATTTATTTATTGATGGTCTAGGAATCACAGCCCTATTTTTGTTCAGTCTTCACAGTGGAAGGAGAGAGGGAGGGGCCACAAAAAAGTAACAGGCGCTCTAAAGGGAGGGAGGTGGACACTAGTCCTTTACAGAGGAGAAAGCCCTAAAGGGACTTGCTAATCTGAACGTGGACAAAGCAATGGACCAGATGGGGTGCATCCAAGGATACCAAGGGTGCTCAGGGAAGTACCATCTGTACCTCTGGCAGTCCAGCTTAACAGTTCATTGGAAACAGGAGTGGTTCTGGAAGACAGGAGGAGGGCAGATGTAGTCCCACTTCACAAAAGTGGTAGCAGGGAGGAGGCTGGCAACTGTGGACCAGTCAGCCTGACAGCGGTGGTGAGAACGTTAATGGAATCACTGCTGAAGGAGGTCCTGCAAAGCCTACATTGTGTCCAGATGTATGCATGGCCCAGCCTGTGTCCTGAGGAACAATCATACTCTGGTCATCGCTGTGTTAATAAGACACCACTAACTGCATCACAGGGTTGACCACATATGGTACATGCAATGCCCACCAATTCCACACCCTGTCACTGACCCCATGCCACATAAGCCCAGCTCTGGTGAGATGCAATGGCATGACACAGTGCACATGGCACTGGCGATGACACTGATGCAGGCAGACTGCCACGGGTGGTGTATGACACACATGGCATGACACAGTTGTGTACTGGTATGACACTGACCTTAGCCTACCTCCACCAGACAGATAGGCATATGTAGTCCCAACCATGTGGCACAACAGACCCAACTGACGATGACTGGCTTACCGACCTGGTCTTTAAGCATTACCGCTAACTGCCTGGCACACCAGGTCAGCAGCACAGAAGACACGTCACTTCATGATGTAACACATGTCAAGGTACTGTACACTACACACACAAGGAGGCATGGAGGACGTGAGCAACAGTAGACTGTACAGATCCTGACATACAGTGTCAGTGGTAGGACAATGTCCCAAGGGCTGGGTAAGTGCCCCAACCCACAACTGTATAGGTGCTGCCCTCATAGGAATGTGTGCAGCATGGTGAGCCACACAATGACATCTGTCTCTAACAGCAGAAGGTGTGCAGCATGCTGTACAACTGCAACCCAGCGGGTGGAACACACAATGCAGAGTACTTATGTGAACGTGTGTCTCTGGACCATCCATCTATGTCTTGGCAACCTGCTCCATGATATACAGCAGCTTGCAGCTGTGTTTCCGGTGCAGCAGTGGGGAAACATTACATGTGGCAGAACCAGGCAGAACATCCCATGCAGCTGCACTGGATAAAAAAATACCAAATCTCCCCAGGTGCAGAGATTCTATCCTGTGGCCAGAGCTGCAGGTCACGTCCTGCTCCCTGACCCATTTGAAAATCCAGACTGTAAATTGTACCCTAACTCTTGGTACTCTATTTATCAGTTGAGATTAGAAAGGAGATTGTTTTATAGGAAGCCTGAATGTTAACAATGTGCGGGGACTGAGTTTCACTGTAGCCCAACATGTCCACCATAAGGACATAGGAAAGGTCTTTGAAACAGTACCACATGATTTACTAATAAATAAACTTACAACAGCGGGTATTAATAAACACATTGTTAGCTGGATACAAACCTGGCTTACTGATCAGAAACAATCAGAATAAATGGAGTCACTTCTGGCGAAGGTCTTGTGAGCAGCGGAGTTCCACAGGGGTCTGTCCTGTTTGGTCTCTTTATTAGTGATATGGGTTTGAGATCAGGGAGTGTAGTGTCAAAATTTGTAGATGACACAAAGATTGGGGCTGTAGTCAACTCCTTGGAACAGCATCAAATCTTTAGTAATGACCTAATGCAGATCAAAAATTGGGGTATTATTAATAAAATGAAATTTAATGAGTCCAAATACTCAGTTATTCACTTTGGTTATAAAAATCCTTGTTTTCAATATATTCTAAATGGTAAACTTTTAAAAACAATTACTAAGGAAAAAGATTTAATAATTTGGATTAACAATGAACTGTCTTCAATTGATCACTGTCGTCACATCTCATTAAGTACAAATAGATTAATTTGGTCAATTAAAAAATCTTTTACAACAAGGGATAGAGATTGTTTACTGAAGCTTTACAAAACTTACATAATTCCACATTTAGACTACTGGTCTCCAATATGGAATCCCTATCATAAAAAGGATATCAATCTTATTGAAAAAAATACAAAGGAAATTAACCAAATCTATCAGAGGCCTGAAATCGACATCATATAGAGAACAATGGATGGGCAACTATGCAGAACCAGTGTGTTCTGCCACAGAGAAGTTCTGGTTCACTCTGACCTCGTGAGCGAAGCTCGAGAGGTCCGTGGGAATCAGAATCCTGAGGTGGCAAAACACACTGATTGTGCATAGAATTGCTCATCATGTATTTTTATAGGGCCGGATATTCAAACTGCACCCAAAAAGTGCGCAGCAGCAGGAGCAAGCACAAGTCAATTGCACATATGCGCAACAAACGCGATATTCAAACATGGAGCAAGACAAACTGCGCAAGCAACCAACGTCTGAATATCGCACAAACTGCGCCATAGCACAACCAGGAAGGGGAAGCTGAGCAGAAATGATGCGCCATAGCGCAACAAGGCTAGCCCAGCTGAGCAGTCCAGAGGTGCCATAGTGCAAGCAGAGGCCCCCTCCAGCAGAGCAATGGAACTGCACAACCAGGGAGGCAGGCTGGGGCCCACCACCAGCCATGCCACACTTGGGCACAGGAACACACTGCAGAACCAACAATACACCTGCACACCCCAAGCACAGCATCACTGGGGAGGGATGAGTGATTCAGTGGCCCATGGGGACAAGCCAACAAAGTACAGCAGGGCCATGATGCCTCAGCACAGCCGCTGGCAGGCTGAGATTGCCACACACAGGGGGTCGACAACCACAGTGCACATCAGCCCCCTTCTGCACAGCACACCCTGCACCATGACCCCAAGACACCACCCATGTGCAGTGACTGTCACTGCAGTAAACACCATGCATCCCCCTCGGCACACTGCAACCTCGTGTAGCACAGAACCATACAAGCCAAACCCAACCTGGGCACCCAGCAGTGGGCGGCAGCAGATGGCAAGACCGACTGAAAGTCACTCCCACACCGGAGACACCTCCCCATGCACACACACACACACACACACACACACACACACCTACCCAGGACCATACCACCCCAGATGGCATGCACACCACTGCAACTGAGCAACCATAGCCAGCTGCAAATCAGAGACCACCACAGTATTCATAACAAAATATATATATATTGGAAAAAGATATGTACAACACCAAGACTAATAACACAACTATATACAGATATGTACAAGACAAGGGGGGGTAGGGTTACAAGGTAGGGGTGGGTAAGGGGTAGGTGAACAACTGGGAGAGGGAAAGCAGGGTGGGAGGATGGGTGAAGTGGGGGAAGCACATTCAGCGCCTGGCAGGTTGGTCTCCTGCTGCCTGTTGCTGTTCCTCGCCTTCTCCGCGCCACCTGACCCCATGGTGCGTGCATGTCCCTGAGGAGGTCATGTCGCCGACTGGACACCTCGCCAGCCGCTGGAGGGCACGGTCCAGCCGGCCTAGGATGCTGAGACCTAGGAAAAGGGAACACAGTCAATGGCTATGACTGTCCACATTCCTGAACACCACCCATCCTGCAAGGCATATAGCCTAGTGCCCCACACCTGTGATGGTATGCACCCACCCACAGTGACCATGCACATGACACGCCCAACCAGGCAGCACCAGCTATGTGCACCACTGCACACACACACTGCCCATGTCCATCACAGCACAAACAACGCTGTCAAGTGATGTGGCAATGTGGTGGGATGCCAGTTCCACAGCCATGTGCCCAGTGCATGCACGGACCACCAGTGACGACACACACGCGTGCAGTGACACTGGACAGTGATGACTGTCGCCTGTGTCGTGCATGGTTGTGTTGTCCATGGCTGGTGGTCATGCCCACCCCCTCCAGCATGCAATAGCATCCATGATGTAATGATACCACACTCATCAAGCAGCTGTGGCTGCTGCTGCTGCTGCTGCCGCTGTGGCCCACCCCTCACGCCTCCTCCGTCTGCCACCTTGGCCCCACACGGCCCTCCTCAGCCTGTGCCTGCATCCTCTCTGCCAGTCCTGTGGGTGACAAATGTTGAGAAAAACATCAGTGTGACCCCAAAGCAGACTGCCCCCTGCCCCAGTGAGTTTGCCTGCCCACACAGCCAGACCCATGCATCTCACACCTGCACACACTGACACAGCCAACCATGGCAGAGCCATCCCCCATGCACCGCCACCAAAACACAGTCACACCCCTACGGAGAATACAGGTGCATAGATGGTACACCCACCTGGCCTAGGCACAACGCCCCTCGTGGCACGTGACCTGAGGTGTTGCAGCATGTCTGGCTCCATCCTGCGGAGGTCACTAAATCTGTGCCTGCACTGCTCCACAGACCGGCACCACCCTGTGACCCTCACCAGGTCAGTGGCCACCTGCAGCCACACATGGGCGCGGGCCATGGTGAGGGGCTGATCACCATACAGTGCCTCAAAGTGGGGCTCAACCAGGGCCACCAGGTTGGCCACTCCACCTGACTCCATTGGGGAGCCTCCCGCGCCATACCGCGGTCGACAGCAGGCAATATGGCGCCCCGCAGCGCGGCAACCCCACGTGGAAATGTTGCGCAATAGACCACCATAGGTTCCAATCACACTGTTTGTATAGCGCCGCCGGTTCACATAGCGCTGTCACCAAACAACGCAACAGAGCCGTACACGTGGCAGCCGAACAGTGCCAGGGGGCAAAGGTCAGACACCAGGTCAGGGGTCTATGACGCAAGGCCACGCACAGCGCCATCTGACATCTACACATCCTGCGCGACTGATCACCTGCGTGCCAGTGCCACAGTGGACTATTGCGCAGTAGTGCCACAGCGCCATATGGTGCCCAGTGCTGTAGCGCCACTGGCACAATGGTGGCCATGGCCTGAATTGCCGATCACGCACAGCACGTCATCAGCACAGCAGACACCTGCGTAAGCTACCTGGGCATGTGCAATGCAGTGTACCACACAGTCACAGATCTGCGCCATTGGCTCAGCCGGCTTAACCAGATGGCGCAGCGCAACGGGCGACATTCAGCCGATACATGCAAATCATCTGATCAGCCATTCAAAGGCGCAGTGGCGCGATTTGCATCTCATTACAGTTGCTCCACTCCTAATTTGCATGCATTGTGCTATAAATGTGCGATACTGGGCCGGGCGCTGGCCAGATTCAGTTACTGCAGGTGAGAGGTGGGTTGCACGCTGTGTGTTGTTCTGGACAATGGTCATGGGATAACGCTGTAGACTGCACAGTGACAGGTGTCCACTTCCACCCATACAGATCGCCATGACCGAGCAGAGCCAAGGTGAGGGTGAGGATGGTGGGCGGAGGAGGAGGCCCAACTTCACCACGGCGGAGACAGAGGCCCTCTTCCAGGCCTACCTGGAGGAGGAGGCACTACTGAGTGGATGGTGGGCACCCTCAGTCTCCGCGTGCTGCATGGGAGGGGTAGTTGGCAGTGAACCTGCACGGAAGTCACCAGCCCGCTGCAGGAATGCAAAAGAAGATGGGGACAGACCACAGGAGGGTGAAGGAGAAGGTGGCAGCTTCAGGGCGGCACGTGCTGGCACTGGCGGGGGCCAGCCAGTGGTGGTGGAGCTGACCCCGGCTGAGGACCGACTGGCTGCATCAATGCAGCGGAGTGCTATTGAGGGCGTACCAGGAGGTGGATTCCAGACAGGTGGAAGCCCATCACTGCACAGTATGACATGGTGGTGGTGTTGGGGGGGGAAGGTTGTTCACATGCACTCACATGTCCTCTCTTTCTGTTACAGATCCTGTTCATCTTCAGAGGACGGTGGTGGTGGGTCCAGGCAGTGAGGAAGACCTGCTGACATGGAGGAGGGTCCATCCACCTTCAGTCACCAGCCAGCATGCACTGCAGCAGCATGCATGCCGGGCTGCCAACTCTGGTGTCGGTGAGTCGGTGTGGGGGTGACAGCCTGGTGTTCAGCAGTCTGGCATGCAAGCATGCCAGCACGCGTGACTGTGGCTGTAGCACGCACCTGCACCATTGATGATGCAAGGACTGCAATGAGCAGTGATGTGTGTGTCCCATGATGGACACACAGCAGGCCAGCACGTGCCCCTTGCCTAGCTGGTTCCAACGCAGTGCAGCATGTCGGCACAGTCCCAGGTTGTGCCTGTCAGCACCGTGGGGCAGCACCGGTGGCTGTGCAGGTGTCTGGCACTGTTGCGGCCACAGCAGTGGAATGAGTGGTCCCTGGGGCACAGCGGTTGGAGGGGTAGCAGCAGCAGTCACCCACCAGGTCTGGGGGTACAGTGTCCAGCAGTGGCACATGCCCACCGCCCTTTGATATGCCCATTCCTGGTCCTGGTGAACAGCGCCCACTCTCAAGGGGTGTTGAGCATCAGGACCTTTCATACCCTGGGGGACAGGATGCCATTGTGGCAGAGTACCCATTTGAAGAGCACACCCACCTGCTGCGGGAATCAGTACAGCAGCAAAGGCGGGTTGCAACGTCCGTGGAGGCACTGTGTGTGGCTGTGGAGCGGCACAGCAGGGACTGTGCTCTGGACCGTGCAGAGATGGTCCATATGCAGATGGATGTGACCCGCCATTGACAGGCAGACCCAGGCATTGGTCGCTGTCGTGGCTGCATTGGGCACACAAGCAGGTGCTCCTGTACTGTGCACCCCACACAGTACGCTCTCCACTCCCCGTTCCTGGCATCGTATGACACCAAGTCTGTCGATGCCAGGTTCTGCTGTGGGCATCCCGAGCACCCCTGGTGCAGGTATGTTTGGCATACTACAGACCCCACTGCGGACAAGGTCGCGATCACGCAGTGGGACCCCTGGTGGTCCATCGGTGCCACCCCATGTGGCCCCTGCTCAGCCTGCCAGTGCTGTTGGGTCATGGCGGGGCTACCCATGCATCTGCAGTGGCCGTGGAATGGTGCAACATGACTGACCTGTCTCCCAGTGTGGGCCCTGTCTGGTGCTGCCCTGTGTGCACTGTGCATCATGGTGGGCAGTGCACTGGTGGGTGCCCTGCACATCAATCTGACATACGGACCACCTGCACACCATCCTGACTGCTGTCCACAGGTGCGTGTGCATGATGATGCCTGCATTGTACTGTACACCAAGGTGCAAGGGTGCCCAGCATCTGACACACGTACTTGGACAGTGCAGGTGGTGGGTGTGCTCTGTGGATCTGTGTGTTTGCCATGTCTGTTCCTGCTCTGCTGTGCACCTGCCCATGTACGCGTGCCTGGTGTGTGTGTGTGTGTGTGTTCATATGACTGTTCGCCCTCCCTGATGGTGTGTTTGTGTGCCTGGTCCCTTCCACTTCTTTGCCGCCATGCACCCTGGTGTGTTACCCAGCCTGTGGGCCGCGCCAGGACAGTGTTGGTTGCACATGGCCCCTTTACTACCTGTGTCATGCATAATGCTCCTCCGTGATGGTGTCCCAGTGCAGCTGGGCCTGCCGATCAGTCGGGGTCCCGCCGTCCAAGGGGGGGCTGCTCATCACCATCATCACTGGCGCTGCTGGCGTCCCCATCGCTGTCCCCCTCCTCGACCTGAATGGCTATCCCACAGTCTTTGGCCATGTTGTGCAGGATACAACAGGCCAGGAATATCTCACAGGCCTTTGAGGGGCTGTACTGTAGGGCACCGCCGGAGGTGTCTAGGCATCAGAAGCATGTCTTGAGCATCCCAAACACCCGTTCGATGATGTTGCATGTTGCGGCATGCGCCTCATTATAGAGTTGCTGTGATGGGGTCATGGGGCGCCGCTATGGTGTGAGCAGCCAGGGATGGAGTGGGTATCCGCTGTCACCTGTGTGGAGATGGTGGAGATAAGTATCATGTTCAGGTCCATATTGCCAATATCCCTGTGTGCCACTGCCATGGCACCTGTGGCATTCCCACCCTTGCCCCACGTTTGCAATTCCTACATGCGTACTCACCCACTAGATGGCCTGTGGGGATGTCCCCACTCTCGAATCGATGGCACAGTGTGGACTGATACCATATAAAGGCATCATGTGCTCCGCCAGGGTGTGTGGCACACACATTGATTATGCGCCCAGTGGCATCACACACCACCTGGCAGTTGACACTGGAATAGCCCTTCCTGTTCCTATATGCAGCCCCATCGGGGCCAGGGGGCATGCATATGGCCACATGGGTGCAGTCTATGGCCCCTAGCACACCAGGCATACGTGCTACCCTGTTGAACTCCTGCATGTTTGCTGTACGCCTGCCGCCGTGCTGGAGAAATGGATGGCTCCGCAGCATGTGGCAGCAGTGCGCTGAGGAATTGGGTGAGGATGGCGGACGTGGGCCGACTGTGTGATGCCTGTGGTGTCCCCTGTCAGCCTCTGGAAGGTGCCCATGGTGAGCAGGCACATGCAGGCTGTCACCTTGGTCTCCACCGACAGAGCATGACTCCGCCGTGAGGGTGCCTGCATCACATCACTGCACAGCTCACAGAGCTGCCTCAGTATTGCCCTGTTCAGGTGGTACCGCTCACGATCTCTACATCTGTGTACAGCTCAAAGCTGATGCGGCACGGTACTGCCTGTTGGGGCGATCACTGACAGGCCCTTCCACGGCCACGCCCCTGCAGCATGCATTCTCACCTCCTCATTACAGCTTCCATGTGGAAGCTGGCACTGTCCATCTCCTGGCTTGTGACCCCCTGGCTGATGTTGCTCTGTTACCCCCGCTGTCCTGACTGCTACCTCCACTGCACCTGGTACACCTACTGGCCTCTGCACTCTGTGGCCCCATACACCTTCTCTGCCCCTCTTCTGTCCTGTGCACTCCTGGCCTGCACTGTTTGTTGCTCTGGCCTTCTCTGTCTCTCTGCCTCATGTGTCTTCCTGTCACGTTCTTGCCCTTTTCCTTGAGCCTTTTTATTTTGGCTCATTTCGCTGGGGCACCTTCCGGCTGTATTCGCTGTTGCGCGCATTAGCGCAAGTCTTTGAATATCGCATGCGCCTTTATGCATGGATCCACCCTTCGTTGCACATGCCTTCATTTGCATTGCGCTGTTGCTTAGCCTGTTTTCGGTGGCGCAACTGCCTCCTGCTGAATATCACAGAATGGCGCACTTTCAGACTTGTGCATGCGCAACCCTATTGCGCATGGCACAACCCTTTTGAATATCCGGCCCATAGTGTATAGTACTGTGTGAAATATGTGTTTTGTGAGATCTTTTGCTTTCAAAATGAAACTGACTCATGCAGATTCTAGAGGTTCTAGAATGCTGTTTGACCACAGTAGGGTAGAATCACATCCCATGACCTTGGAACTGTATTAGAACAGCATTTTGAAAGGGATGGAATTCTATACAGAACAACACTCCACTATACACTATATAATGACTGACTAATTCCCCTGAACTTGTTCAACTTGCAAACAAGAAGGAAAAGGGGTGATCTATTGTTACTGTACAAAATTCTACAACACCCAGTATTAATGGGACAATGTGGAATTGCATTCAATTGCAGGAACAACAACCTCAGATCACATAAAAAACAACTTAGTGTACCAAGGGCCAATACAGAAAAAAGATTAACATTTTTTCATTGTACGAACAACTAGAACCTGGAATTCTCTACCCGCACATGTGGTACAAGCAAATACCTTTGAAACTTTAAAAAAAAAACTGTTGGATGAGTTACTGTTATTAACATCCTTTAAACAATAAACCTACTAAGAGTAGAAGACAATTAAATGGGCTTTAAGCCTTCTTTGTCTAGTGATACCAAGTAATAAAATGTTTTACCAGGTCCCAAGTATTGAAGGTGGGAGATCATAACACAGACAGTCCTACAAATACTAAATGTAGCACCCCTTGATTGTTTTCCACTGGTTTCAATCTTTCCAGAAGCCACTATTGAATCATGCAGCAAAGTAGAGCTAAGGGCATTAGCTGTGTCCAGTTTAGACTTAAATTCAAGGTTTTCTTTTCTGACATCTTGAGTTTCATCAGTGTTGATTTTTGTTTGTTTTGTAAGGGTTTCCATCACATTCTCCAATTTAGAAAATTTCTTATCAAGTTTTTCATCTATTTTCTGCAACATGGTGATAGAGGTCTGGAAAGAATTGTTGACCTGATATTTTTTTTTTAATTTCCTTTAGTGTAACTGGTGGTCAAGGCTTTGGGGGTACTTATCCATTTGCTCTTTCCTCCCCCCCCCCACTGAAGCCACCACCTGTAGTTCCATTTTCCCAACATTCATAGATATCTGCTTCTGGTCACCTTCTCCTGCAGCAACAATATCGGATGAAGAAAGCTGTTTAATTAAATTTTTTAATTTGACCACAGGACTGGCTTCAGAATCTTAAGGCGCTTTTACACACAGGTTTGTTTAATGGAATGACTGTTACAGAAACAGCATTCTGTTACATCCCTTGTGTGTAAAGTGCATCTGTTTTCTTCCCTTGGTGAACGTTCATTCAAACCGCAATCTCTGCTTTTCGCGGTTTGCACCGATGTTTTCCGTTTCATCTGGCTGTGTAAAACAGCCATTCTGGTAGCACTGCAGAAAAAGCCATTTTAGAGCAGCAAACTCTGGGGGAGATGAAACAAATGGAGGTGGGGGTTGCCAGAATACTTGCAGGGTGTAAAAAAGGAACCAGAAGGCAACAGAGTACAACAACGCCACACAGGTAACGCTCATGCCGTTTTAAAAACCTGTGTGTAAAAGCACCTATAAAGCTTTGGTTTGAGCTGCTGACACAGCTGACATTGCTACATTATCCTGTGCCTCCACCTCTGGCTGTGTCAATTCAGGAACCAACCACGGGACACTAATCGTGGCAGTTGACCCCAGTTCAATAGCTTTTGCTGAAGGACTTTCCATGAGGTAATGGTCTAGTGGCCGAACACATTCCCTCTTCTGAGGGTTGTCTTGCACAATATGGTCTGGGCAAAAACTCAAATCTTTCTGCTTTTTATCTTTGTTTTCTTTTCTGAGCAATGTTTTCCACTCTGTTTTTGAAAGACCAACACTTAACAATTTATCCTCCATCTCTAGCAGACAACAAGGCTGAGAAAGTTAGAACAATAGAGATCTTTACATGAAGGGAAACAAAAACATGCAAAGTGAGCTAGGGCTTAGCGTGTGGGGCTGAGCCCTTTTGCATGCAGCAGTCATGGGGTGGCACGTGCACTTGGCATGCATACGCAGACAAGAGCTGCACATCCACAGTGATAACGGAGGAACATCATAGCACATATGTCTGCACTGCATAATGACATCATCCATGATGTGTGATGTCATGTCTTGACCACAAATGGATATATTGCTAGTGCAATACCAGCGCTATTGTTAGTACAAATACGATAGCGCTTGGGCCTAGACAGTGTTCAAACATTGCATGTAAATGAGCTCATTTTGCATTCCAAGGGCATAAAAACACATTTGCATGTCATTACTGGAATGTATTAGCCTGCCTATTTGCACCTGGAGCATATAAAAGGAAAACGTGCACCATCTAGATTCTGCAGTAGAACTGGAAAGATATAACTAACATTTGCTCATAACTTTGGCATTTCCAATTATATTAACCTGGAATTCCAGGAATATTTTCCCATAAATACCCCATGAAGCACATGATGGTACAAAAAGGTAAAAGTGTTTTTCAGGGGTGGGTTTATGTGATGACTGCCAAGTTCCAGGGTGAGATTTCTGGTCTGATGCCCAGTTTTTCTTGGATGCCATCACACAATATTGTTTATAACTTTGGCCTATCTCCATGTATTAACATGAAAATCCACATACATGTGCCCATGGTGTCCAATATATACCCCAAAAATCACATGTTGGTAGAAAAAGTGAAAATCGATATCTTTTTTTCTGTGTGGTTTTGTGATGAGTGCCATAATCCAGGGTGAGTTTTCTGCTCTGAGAGTCGTTTCACTTGGCAGACTCTCACATGTTCCCATAAGTGTCCTCTAAATACCGCCAGAAAGAACATGTCGATAAAGATACATAGATACATAGATACATAGACAGTGTCGGCAGATAAGGGCCTATGGCCCACCCAGTCTGCCCATTTGAGTTTGTAAGTTCAGTTTGTTTTCCTAGAAGTCTGTTGCCCCTCACCCCTGACCTCCAGAATTCCTTTATGTCTATCCCATGCATTCTTAAATCCCGTAATTGTTTCAGCCCCCACCACTTCCTCTGGCAGGGTGTTCCACTTGTCCACCACCCATTCTGTGAAGAAATTCTTTCTCATGTTTCCTCTGAATCGTCCTCCCTCCAACTTCATCCCATGCCCTCTAGTCCTGGAACATCTTTTTCGCTTAAAAATAGTGTTTTCCTGCACCCTGTTCCTCCCTGTAAGATACTTGTATGTCTCTATCATATCCCCTCTCTCCCTCCTCTCCTTCAGGGAGTACATGTTCAGTTCCTTCAACCTGTCTTCATAGGACTTGTGATGCAATCCATGCACCATCTTTGTTGCCCTCCTCTGAACCTTCTCTACCCTGTCTATGTCCTTACGTAGGTATGGTCTCCAGAACTGTACACTGTACTCCAGGTGGGGCCTCACTAGTGTCTTGTATAGCGGAATTATGACCTCCCTTTTCCTGCTGGTGATGCCCCTGCCTATACATCCCAGCATCCTATTTGCTTTACCTGCTGCCTTGTCACACTGTTTCTACCTTGAGGTCATCAGAGATGACAACCCCAAGATCCCTTTCCTGCTTGGTGCATGCTATGTCCTCACCCCCAACTGATATATTGTGCCAGGGTTTTTGTGCCCCATATGCATTATCTTGCACTTCTTTGCATTGAATTTCAACTGCCAAACCCTGACCATTCTTCAAGTTTCTGCAGGTCGTCATTCTGTCTACACCTCTGGTGTGTCTACTCTGTTACAGAGCTTTGTGTCATCAGCGAACGTGAAATTCTGCCTTCTAGGTCCTGCATGAATGTCACTGATGAAGATGTTGAATAGGACTGGTCCCAGCATTGATCCCTGTGGTACCCCATTGGTCACTCTTCCTCTGTGGAGTGACAGCCATTTACCACCACCCTCTGTGTCCTGCCACCCAGCCAGTTACCTACCCACCACACTACTGTCCTGCCCACACCCATATTCCCCAGTTTGTGTATAGTCTTCTATGTGGCACAGTGTCAAAGGCCTTGCTGAAGTCCAGATAGGCCATGTCCACTGCCCTCCCTGATCCACCTCCCTAGTCACCCAGTCAAAATTCAACGAGGTTGGTCTGACATGACCTCCCCTGGTGAAACCATGCTGCCTTGGGTCCTGTAGTCCATTGACAACCAGATGTTCCACCAATCTCTCCTTCAGTAGTGCTTCCATGATCTTCCCACTACCGAGCTGAGGCTGACTGGTCTGTAGTTCCCTACTCTCTTGTTCCCACTTTTGTATAAGGGGACTACATCTGCTGTCCTCCAGTCTTTGGGTACCTCCCTGTTTCCAGTGATCGGCTAAACAGGATAGCCAGAGGTTCAGCCACCACTCTTAGTTCTTAAGGACCCTGGGTGCACCCCATCTGGCCCCATTGCTTTTATCAACTCTATTACTTCCAGTTCCTTCAGGACCCTTTTCGTAGTAAAGGACTTGTGTCCATTTCTGCACCATTCTCACCCTGTACCCTTCAGACCCATTATCCTCCTCTTCCTCAGTAAAGACTGAGCAGAAATACCTGTTCATATGTCAGCTTTACTATTGTCATCCTCCACGCAGCCCCCATCCTCCCCTTCAGTCTCACTATCCCTCCCTTTGTCTTTTCTTTTTTCACTTATGTACCTGTAAAAGGTTTTGTCCCCTCTACCCACTGATTTTGCAATGTGTTCTTCTGTCTGAGCTTTGGCTTCCCTTACTGACCTCCCTGCCTCCCTTTGCTTCTCCTGGTACTTCTCCCTATCCCCTTCTGCCTGTGTCTTTTTGTATTGCCTGAATGCAATCTTTTTGGCTTTCACTTTCTTTGCTACCTCTTTGGAAAACCATAATGGTCTCCTCTTCCTTTTCCTCTTGCTAACCTGCTTAATGCATAATTCTGTTTTTCTTGTAATCCCCATTTTAAATACTGCCCACTGTTCCTCAACCCCAGATTCCTGTCCCATTCCCCTTAATGCCTCTTTCAAGTATCTCCCCATTTTCCCAAAGTCTGCTCCCCTAAAATCCAGGATATGTGTTTTTGTGTGGTTTGGTTCTGCTCTTTCTGTGATTTCAAACCACAATGACTGGTGGTCACTGTTTCCTAGGTGCTCCCACTGTTACCCCATCACACTGTCCCTGTTTGTGAGCACAAGGTCCAGTATTGCCTTCTGCCGAGTTGGTTCCATGACCAGTTGTTTGAGGGAAGGCATTCTGACGGGAGTCCAGGATAAATCTGTTCTAGTTGATGCTGCTGCTGGGATGCTCCAGTCCACGTCTGGAATATTGAAGTCTCCAACCAGTACTACCTCACTCTTGTCTGCCATCCTTTGGATGGCTAGCATCAGCTCCCTATCTGTTTCTTCCTCCTGGGCTGGTGGTCTATAGACCACACCTGTGCGGATGGCTGTCCCCATTTTCCTTTCAAGCTTAACCCACAGTATCTTTCCCCCATTTTGTTCCTCCTGGATCTCTGTGGCCCTAATAATAGAAATGGAAAGGGAAAGGGTTTTTTTGGTGGATGTTTTCTCAACAACCAATGAGAGTATACTATTTAATGTATGCGCTCCAGTATGGATCAGTCAGCGACTGGCCATGGCAGTGTGTGGAGGGCTATGCTAGTCGTCCGCATGGCTCGGGATTGGGGGTGTGGGGTGGTGGGATTACTGCATACCATACTGGGGAGTTGGGGACACTAAACTAAAGGAAATGGGAATTGGTGTTTTGTTTTCTTTACTTACGGTGATCGGGGATGTGAGGGGGTCCCTACACTATGGAAAAGAGGATAGGTCATTATTCGGCCTGGGTGGGGGATCTCCACATTATGGAAAGGGGATCAGGCTTTTTTTTCTATTATTTCAGTGATCATGCCAGGGTGGGGGGGTCCCTGCACTATGTAAAAGGGAACTGGGGCTTTTGTATATGTCACCAACCATGATCGGGGCTTGGGGGAGGGGCCGTGCACCAAGTCATAGACTGTGCACAGGGCACCACCCACTCAATGCTTAGTTAAAGTAGGGTCTGGAAAGTGTAACTGTGCACTGCGCCAGCGCCATAGTTACGCTTTGGGGTTACACAGGATGCAAGGAATATGCATGTAGGAATCTCTCTAATTTGCATTCTCGCATCGCAATATTCTGCACTGTATAGTGCTGGGTTTGGCGAGGTGCATCGGGGACTTCTGGATATTGCCACACCCCCGACTGCCCTCACAAGTATGGAGATGCATTGGCACATCTAGGGATCCACCGCACAACTCTTCTAAAAATGTGGGCCATAGTCTATGATGGGAAGGATTGTACTCATGACTGCAGCATGCCTGGTTGCCTGGGTAAGACTGTGCCTTTTCGTACAGAACCACAATCTTGGTGTTGACTGAGTGAATGATATAGTTAACATGAGGTGCAAATGAGAGGGTGTCATAAATGGTGACTCCCAAATATTGCAACATACTGATTTGCTCCAGTTGCACGCTGTTCTCATTTATGTTAGGGAGTGAGCTTTGTTCCTCATGCGCAGCCCACTGAACAACATTGTCTTTGTCTTTTTTGTAGTTCAAGACTAAACTGCTTCTTTTGAATTATAACTCAAGTGCACTAAAGCTACCCTGGAGATCCCCTGTAAGGGATTCCAGGCAAGGGCTACTTGAGAAAATTAGAGTGTCATCCATGTAAAGCAGTACCCTAGATGTGGCACAGACTTCTGGGAGACTGTTGATAAAATTGCTGAAAAGGAGTGGGTCTAGTATAGAACCCTGTGTAACCATGACAGTCACATTTTTCGGGTTGGATTGGACCTCATTGATTTTGACCAGCTGCATTCTACCTGTAAGGTTGCTCTTAAACTACGACACGGTGTCATTGCACAGATCCAGGGAGCAGAGTTTGGTGAGCAGGAGGGTGTGACTGATAAGGTCAAATGATTTGATTAGAACACTGTATGTTGCGCCAAACAAGATGACCATTGTCAGGGGCATCATAGAGGTAGTTAGTGTATTCAATTAGTGCTGCATTTGTGCTGTGGAGTTTACGGAATCCATGTTGCTGGTGGCATTGCATTGTAGGTTGTACTTGCTGAGGTAGGCAACCTTTTGGTCCGACACTACCCTTTCTAGTGTCTTTGACAGAGGGGAGAGTATAGAGATGGGCCAATAGTTTTCTACGGTGAAGCAATCCCCTCTTATGTGTACCGGAGTGACTAGTGCCATTTTCCAGATGTTAGGGAATTGTGAATAGCATAGGGAGATGTTGAAAGTTTTGGACACAGGGAGGGTAATCCCATCTAGGGCTAGTACAATTAGTTTCAGATCTAATGTGTCGCTCCCCAGTCTTGTTTTGCCCAGGACACACTTCATATATTTTTTCATGTCAGTCAAAGAGATAGTCTTAAAGTAAAAATTAGGGGTCCTGGTGCTACCGGGGCCCAGTTCTTCAGGGTGGCTGGTTTGAAGGCCAGGGGGAATGTGGGGGTTGGGGGAGAACTGCACTAAGGTCAGTGAAGGCCTAATTGAAGAGATTTGCCATTTAATCATGAGCAATGGTGGTAGAACCATTAATGTTGAGCACTGAGGGAGGAGACTTGTCTCTCTTGCCCAAAAGGTCTTTATAGACATCCCAGAACTTCCTCCCATCAACCAACAAGATTTCCTTCTGCTCTTTGTAGTAGTTGGCCTTTGCATGCATAATCTCTTTCGTGCACCTGTTACGTGCCGCTCTGTAATTCTGGAGGTCTGCCAGAGAGTCAGATGCTTTTACCCTATGCCATAGGTTGTCTCTGACCCTTATTTTGTGTTAATAGTGAAGGGATAATCCAGTCTGCCATTCTGCCTACTTATCCTTTTTCTATAGGGGGCATATATGTCACATGCTCTATTGAACAGTGCTGCAAATTAACCCAGCGCAATATTGACATCTGTAATGTTGTCTAAGCAGCTCCAGTCCAGTCAGGCTAGGTGCTCCTTGAAGGCCCCAACTTGCCCATTCCTGAGTACCCTACTGGTGATGAGCTGGGGGGCCTTGTGGTCTTGGAGGTCCATGAGCATAGTATAGGGGAGTGATCACTGATTGCATCAAGTAGGACCTTGAGCTCAGCTAGCCAGTCTGGGTGGGTGGTCAACACCCAGTCAGTTAGTGTGCTGATGCCAGTTTTATAGTTAGCTCTAGTGTACTCCTTTACCACCTGGTAGAGGTAGAGACTAGACATAGGTTCTATGTGATAATGGCAATCCCAAAAGGGTATCACCATTACAGCAAATGTACATCACTGAAAACAACAACAGTGATGAACATTCCCAGCACCAGAAATAACTTTAGCTTTTTTATGTAGGGGGCTTTGCCCACCTCCCCCTCACCCTACCTAACTAAAATAACTAACTTCGTGGGGGGTGCATGTTGGGGAAGGGTCAGAACTGGGATGCAGAGTGAAAAAAAAAGAGGCATGACACAGCAGTAAAATATTGTGCTTGCTCGAGCCCCGAATCCTGCATCCTCCTCACCGATGCCAGCCTCCCTATGCACATTGCCTCTAGGCTAGCTCGGTGGCTGCCCCTCTCTCCACCCCTCACAAACCTCATAGATACCTTTCCAGTATCTTGCCACTGTCCTCTCACCTTGCAGTTCCTGTCACTACCCTTGCAGGGTAGCCCACAACAGAGGCGCTGAGACTGAGTCGCTCATATTCTAGTTGCTCAATCTCAGTCACCCTTTTGACGGTGTACCCTAAACATCTGGTCGATAATAGCTCAGCTTGTTTTGTAAGTCCAATTTATGTTAAAGTCCTCCACCACTATAGTCTTCCATTGTAGACTGGCACGTTTAACGTATTTGAAAAAGGCGTCAATTTCTGTCTGCTGCCTGCCCAGGAGTGTGTACACAGTCAGAATATTCAGATTTCTTCCACTCTTTCCCTACATAATTTTAACCCCCAGGCACTCACAGTCCTCTGAGATAGGGTCTAGAGTGATTCTTGGCCCCTGAAGTTCATCTTGAATGTACAGGAGGCATCCACCTCACCATTTGGTGGAGCTGTCCTGTCTGAAGTGCTTGTATCCATTCAGGTGGATGGAGGCTTTGGGAATTTAAGGAGATAGCCAAGCTTCTGTGAGGGCTACTAGATCAGGCTGAACATGCCTCACCTATACTTCAAAGTGAGCACATTTTGCTAAGAAGCGGCCAATATTCAGTGTGGCAATCTTTAGCATACAAGGCTGCGTTTTACTTGGAACCCCATTTTGGGGTCCAGGATTAGGGGAGATGTTACCAAATGTGGGCAGCAGGATTGTTCTCAGTTTCCTTAAGGCACCTCAGTGGCCATAATGCTTAAAGGAGTAGTCCACCCAGAATTTGCAAAAAACATGTTATGCAGAGTGTTTTGATATGTAGTTAAGTCCTAGTGTGTCCTTCCCTTTGTCTGCTATTATGGGTATTTCCTAAATTAGGCTGCTAGCTGTATTGTATTTTTACGACCCCTGGGGATCTCCATCACAAACAGGTTTATTGGCCTTCTTTCTCCTATGATGCACCCTGTCTCATGTGACAGTGATGTAGCCAGGCCCTTAGATTTAACATGTGCACTACTTTAAAATCAGTTTAAAATCAGTTCACAACAGCAGAGCTTTGTAACCTTTGTAACTGTTCTTATCCAGGGAGCACAAATAGCAACAGTTACAGTTTAGCAGATACCTGAGAGCAAGCTAACTGGGGTTTCTGTATGACAACAGCTACTAAATAGCTCTAATTCATTATTTTTGTTTTCTATGTGCATCAGGTCTGGCTAGCAGGAGTGTTTTAATTTTAAAACTTTTAATTTTATCAAATGATACACAACCATAAAAGCATAGAAACTGTCCAGATCATCAATGCTTTAATTAAGACTCTAGCTGTTTTCTTACAGAAACCCCACTCAGTTAGATGTCAAGTATTTGCTAAACTGTAAATGTAGGTATTAGCATTCTATTAGTAGTTAGTGCTGATTTTGCTCTAACAAGATTTTCATTTTTTTTTTACAAATGAAGTGTATGGTATGAAGCTGCAGCCAAGAAACTGCAAAATACTTTGAAGTCAGCTTTTCTCCTGCCTGTGGTATGACATGAAAGCAACAGAATGACAGTGACTATTCCAGCTACACATTTGATTCCATTTTACAATGGTTCACTGCACTACACATTTAGTGTATCACACTTTTTCAAATAATAAAACAAATATTCTCCAAACTAAATAGCTCACACGTACATAGTTCTATACTTTATTAAAAAGACACCACATTTGTAACAAAAAACAAACAAACAAAAAAAAATAAATAAATGAAAAGTCATGTCATAGAGCAAAATTAGCCCTAACTCCCAGTTCCTTCTAGTAGAACGATGGTACCTACATTTATGGTTTAGCAAATACTTGAGAGCTGAGAAGGTGTTCTGTAAGAAAACAGCTACAGTCTTTACTAATTACAGCACTGATGATCTGGGGCAATTTTTATGCTTTTTATTGTTGTGTGTAGTTTGATGAAATAACATTTTAAAACGAAAACACTTACAACTGCTAGCGAGACCTGACACACACCAAAAACACAAATAATGAATTAGAGCTATTTAGTAGCTGTTGTCTTACAGAAAACCCAGTTAGTTAGCTCTCAGGTATATGCTAAACTGTAACTGTTGCCATGTGTGCTCCCTGGATAAGAAAAGTTACAAAGCTCTGCTGTTGTGAACTGATTTTAAAGCAGTGCACATGCTAAATCTAAGGGCCTGGCTACATCACTGTCACATGAGACAGGGTGCATCGTAGGGAAAGATAGCCAATAAACCTATTTGTGATGGAGATCCCCAGGGGTTTTAAAACTACCATACAGTTAGCAGGCTAATTTAGGGAAAAAACTCCTATTAGCAGACAAAAGGAAGGACACACTAGGACTTAACATACATATCAAAAAACTCTGCATAACATATGTTTTTTTGCAAATTCTCAGTGGACTACTCCTTTAAGGGTAATCCCCAGATGTGTCAGTTTGGTGTAGCTTGCTGAGGTTGGGGTGTGCAGGAAAGTTCTAGTGGAGGCAATTGCCAGGCTGAGGGATATGCTATGTGCTTGAGAGGTGGATGGTAATTTTAGGATTGGAACTGTAAAAAAACAACAGGGGGGTGGGGTAACAGCACCCGTTTACCACTGGTCAGCTTTTGGATGATGTCACTATATGGGGTGGTGGGGAATGGCACACTGATGCCAGGATTATTATATTTCATCAGCACCAGTAGGGCAGTAGTTAGCTCAGATCTGCTTAGGGTATGCGTGTAATAATTCTCACACAGTTACACTTTTGTCTGTTCTACTTACTAACCTATGAGTCTACATGTCACTATTCAGGATATACATTTACTGTTGTTTGACTTGTTATTCAGATAGCCCTAAGCTGTTCCTGTAGAGAGTGCATAACGAACCCTTTCACGCATTCTTCAATGACTGCTGGGGGCACTGTCCATTAAGAAAAGAGTGTTGATGTAACTAGGTGGGCCACAAGATCTTTATCTGTTGACATTAAGTATGTTTCTATGTTTTTGTGTTGCAATACTTCACATATTTCTTATTCTCTCACTGTTAATCCCACTGCTCTAAGTGACTCTTTGTATATATAGTTTGACAGTTCACAAATTACTCAAACTGTTCTTTGTAATTAGAATCAATCATATCTTTACTGGCAATATTCCTTATCCAAGCTAATTGTTGAGTGATCATCTGCTGCTACAATCAGGTGCATATTAACTATTTACTGAACGATGCCACTCTCCATTCACTGTCTACGTTAATCACAGCATTTGTCCCATCATGCAACCCTTCTCTTTTTTCCCAGCATTCCACTATTATTTCTTGCTTAGCATTAGCGGTATGATTCCCAGGCATATCCATCCAGTACTCTACAGTTCGGCTGCATTCACATTTCTTCTGGCATGTTGCAAGGAAAAGGGTCTCGTCACTACCAAATGAAAATAGGTGCCATCTTATCCCCACTAAAGAGTAAATCTCAGCTGGGGTTTGAACCAGTGGGCCCTTTGTTATGGCATACAGTGTTACAAAGTGAAGCTAAGTGACCTTGGAAATAATCCTGCAATACATTGTAACCTCACAATGAAGAATTACACTAAAGTTTAAATCCTAAAAGGAAGCAGTGAAGCCTTGTGGTTATAGTGTAGAGCTGGGGTTGGAGGTTTGAAACACCCACTAACTCCCCTTGTCTCCCTGAGATTATGGCTTAGTTCCAGTTACTTACAGTGGTTGATGTATTGTTTTTATATATGTGTGAATTGTATGCATCTTTTAGTAAACCAAAAGGCACCACAGACTCCCATGACACCGTCTCCTGTATTGTGTTCTGTGATACAAGGCTCACTTTGACATCATGAATTGTGGAGTTACATAATGAGCTGTTGTGTTGCTATTTTTTTTTTCATTTTTTTAAATCTCCTGACTATTTAGCAGTATTTTGATACCTAGATCCATTAGTCCTGGGTGGCACTTTTTCTGCTGAACTTGAGCTAGTACCTCCTTCTACCGCTGCCTGATTTGGCAGAAATGCATTACTAAATGTTGACCAAGCTCTGGGGAATATACTTCCTATATGCTTTGTCTCACCCCATTTCTTATCTGTTGCCTCATCGCATACCTGTAACGTCAATTTGAATAGGGGGTTTCAATGTCCAGTACGAGCGGCTGATGAAACATCACAATGTGGTCAACAGTTCCTCAAGTTAGCAGATTCACTGGACCTTGCACAGCTAGTTTCCTTTACTACCCAAGCACTCTGCCACATCTTGGACCTCTTGGACCTCTTCTTCTCTTGAAGTCTGCACATTTCTGATGTCAGGGTGGATCTTGTAGGCTGGTCAAAAAATTATGCTATTTAGTTTCTAGCTGGGGTCTATGAAAATAATTTCCCCCTGCAGAAATGATTCAGTAGTACCAGAAATGTGATCTGCAGCCTGACAAGTTCCTGACAGAGTGAGGCATCTTGGGTATGGAAGCAGGGTATGATGGGGTGTGGTTGAAGTCATTAATGGCTTTAACAAACACATCATAACTGAGATGCTGTCCTTCATGCCAGTCTTGCCTACCCACAGTCCAGTGGCAGTGCACTGAAATCATCTCCTTGAGTCTTTGAACGTACTTGTACTGTATTGTAACCTTTGGGATACTCGGTCTCCGGTCTCCCCTTCCCCCCACCGCTAAGATCCCTCTGTG
Source organism: Neoceratodus forsteri (assembly GCA_016271365.2). Classification (NCBI taxonomy): domain Eukaryota; kingdom Metazoa; phylum Chordata; order Ceratodontiformes; family Ceratodontidae; genus Neoceratodus; species Neoceratodus forsteri. The sequence goes on from JADMNL010000033.1 coordinate 33,697,433, forward strand.
TATATCTCATGCATTCTTTAACCCTGCCACCATTTCTGCCCACATCACCTCCACTAATAAGCTGTTCC